>CAMTZB010000022.1:13287500-14537500 GCA_947086495.1 Morpho achilles | reverse complement strand
GACCTGTATATAAAAAATCAGCTCAATCGAACTCCGGGGAGTGAGTCAAATTTAAGTTGTAAGATTCCACCTTCCTAATAAACTTCGAATAAAAGCTTTTAAAAAAGAACAGTGGGATAACTTAATTTTATAAACCTTAAATTTGCAAAGACATTCTAAATTTGTTAAAAGTTTATAAATTTAATATCGTATCGTAATATGTAATATATTTAATAACGTTATAACGTGACTAAACATTCGTGAATATATTTTAATGTGTTGTATCAGTAGAATGAGTAGATAATTTTTTTACAAAGTCAGATAACGCGGCGCCATTATCTAAATTAAAGCATTTAGTGAAATGGGGTTATCATTTTTACTTCACTTAAAGCCATTAAAAATTCTTGGGTGATACCTCGTTTTGGCATACATCGATTTTCACTTCGTTTTTAGCTGTTACTTACATGGCCATTAAATAAGTAGGAGGGAGGACTCAAATTTTTGGTTCAAAATATTTGTTTACTGATGTATCAATCAAGTCTAGTGTATTTTGGTACATATTATTTGAGTTACCATTTGATCCTTCAGGAATGCTTCAATTGAATTGAATAACAAACTGTTTTTGTATTTCCAGTACTCTTTTTGATTTTTCTTTCATTATCATCCTCCTGCCTTATCGCACTCTAAGTGGGGTCGGCACAACATGTTATAAACATGCTGTCACATGATTTGGCTGCGTTTTTACGACTGACGTCAACTTACCTTAGTCGCCTTTTACGACACCTCGGTAAGAAATGCGGTTGGTCTATTCTAATCAGCCGGATACCACACGGCGGGTCGATTTTTGTTTCATTATATTATACAAAAAATAAATAATGCATACTATTCCTTTTAAAATATGATCCGTAATAGGCGCTGCGTATCGTATTATCGTGAAATAAATGATTTTAATGCGCTCTCGAAGGGTGCGACACCCCAAGCAAGTTGATGCTGAAATACGAGGCCCAACTTCCATTTCATGTAGGTATTCTATAAATACAGGACCGAATAGGGGCGGCGTTTCATCTTACATAATGTTTGTATTTTGGGAATATAAGTGCATTGCTCTTTTATTAGAAGGTACGAGTATGTACGTGCTTGTCTATGATCATAATGACTGACTGGCTCGTTGGCGCAGTGGGTAGTAATCCTGCCTTCGGCTCCGCTGGTCGCGGATTCGACTCCCGCCGAGGGCCTACATTTTCTATAAATTAATTTGTTGGCCTTTGAGTCTGGGTGTATATTTGTATTTGAGTATGTATTTAAAAATTGTATAACTATATATTCACCAGTTGTCTGTCTCCATAACACAAGTATTAAGTTACTCACTTTGGGGACGGACGATCGAGTGTGTAAGTGTCCCATATATTTATTTATTTATTTATAATGGAAAAAGGTCGTTGGAAACAGTTTTACGAATTTATTGCTGATTAATTCGTAAGTGCGAATGAGTTTTGAGATTGGTATCCTATACCACCTTATATACTTAAAACAACAATAATAAATAACAAATTTGCGCGCAAAAACACTTAGACAATGGAACCAAAAACAACTTACTGATAAATTAATATATTAATTTTTATAATTACAGCTGCATATAACAGCAGCTGTAGTTTTATGACGGAAGTATCTACTTAAAACCAGAATAATTTAACTGTAATATAAATAAAAACACTTATGGACGACATTATTTATTGGTCGGTCGTTGATGCACATTTTCGGTAATATTTCTGTTTTTTTTTAATTTCAATCTAAATATGACCCAATACGAGTTTTAAACTTTGCGTTTGCCCTATGACCTGGGTAACTTGTTAAGAGTCAATTAGTAGTATGGCTGAAGAATAATTGAAATAGTCAACTTCACATCATAGGTCGTGATGGTTTATATTTATTGGACGCAGCGTGAAGATTGAGGATTAAATAAATGTGTATTTATGGCAATTTTAAGCATTTATATGTCTTTAATCGTTAGAGATTTTAAAATAAATTTAGAAACTACACACGAATAATAGGTGATATAGCGGCAATTTAATAGAAATTGCTCTATTTTACAGCTGTAAGTTATTCGTATAAAAAAACATAATTACGGATTCGTATTCATGAATGAATTTTTTATTGAAAATATTTGGGTAAACACCAAAAAAGTAATTGATTTAATATGTGAATAAACTAGCTTTTACCCGCAACTTCAGTTGCGTGCTCTGTTGTCGCGAGATAGGTCGGCAATAGATGGCGCTTTTCAATGTCATCCTATTCTTAGAATTAACAGGATTTCTATAGTCAATAAGTTACCCCAGTATTTCAAATTTCATCGATATTGGTTAAGCGGATTCACCGTGAACGAGTAACAAACTTAACGAGTAACTTTCACATTTATAATATGAGAAAAACATAATTTGTTAAATAAAAAATATATATCTGCATGAATAAATTGAGCAATTACACAGAATGCTGCACTGGCCAATTATTTTGCGACACTTTGCTCATCGGTGGGATGTTCTTTATGCAATGGTCAGACAGGTCTCTGTTTTGGTCAGGCCGGTTTTTGCTAGAACGGCCATTTTCGCGGATCGAGCCGGTTTCTGCGTGGCCCTTTTTGCCTGCCATATCAATTATAGGGGAACTTGGACTGACGTAACGTGCTTACAGACCTATGCCGCTGCAGTCTCGCGTATTCGTATGCAACCCAATTTTAATTCTACATCCTTACATCCTACTAACATTATAAATGCGCCAATTTGTTAGTATGGATGTATGTTTGTCACTCTTTCACGGCGAATCCGCTAAACCAATATCGATGAAATTTGGCCTATTTATTCATTATACGCCGTGGTAACATAAGGGGTATAAAAACCCTGCTACTTCTGCTAATGAAAAGCGCCATCTATTATCAACCTATCACGCGACAACAGTCCACGCGAATGATGTTACGGGTTAAAGGCAGTCCATAATATTTAATATATTCCGATAACTTTTCATTTCCCTTATTTTCTTAAACGTTTTTTATTACCATAAATTTCGTCAGAAATAATCCTTTTGAGCAATCTTTTCTATCCAGCCCCTGATACATACAGTAAACTTATTTGATATTAGTATTTCTATTAAAATTATAAGATTACAGATACATAATAAATGTATCAACCAAGACACGGAATCACTACATAAAGTTTTATATTATCAATAACGTCATCATCCAAAAACTGCTCATAATAGAAAGTTTTTTGACACTTAAACGGTTTTGATATTCGGCAATTGAAATTTCGTTTCATATTTTAATTTATTATTATATATAATAATAAGCCATCAAAAAGTGAAATATTATTTCTGATACCATCAAGATTGAATAATTATACGCAAAAAAGAACATATAATTAACATATAATTTAAATAATGACCAAATATTATATTCTTTTTTATAAGTGACAATAACCTATTGCAGAAAGCAATAAACTTTACTTGTACTCGTATTATATCATTTTCTCTTATATACCATATTTTATTGACTTAACAAAATACGAAATAATAGTTTACGATTCAGTTTAACAAATCGAAATTAAATTGTCTATTATTATGGTTTGAACCATCAATCGAATTGTAATTTAATTTTTAAAAGATTAGCCACCGAGTTTCTTGCTGGTTCTTCTCGGTAGTAGCAGACTTCTGAACCAGCTTAGCTTAGGTAGCTTCTTTAAAAACAATTGACGATTCAAAAGTACTGTAAACAGTCCACTTGAATAAAGAATATTTTGAATTTGAATTTGAACTACAATTGAAGGCATGTTATTTACGTTTTGTATGCATTTATTGATTATATGAACTCTACTTTGCGCCAAGATATGAAAAGAAGATTAAAAACGTACAAGGATCGAGATGCGGGGGTGGAAAGTGGGCGTAACGGCTCCCACACTATACAGCTTCTCATAAAATTATTTATATTTAAAAAAAATGATAGTAGTATACTATAATATCTACACTAATATATAAAGCTGAAGAGTTTGTTTGTTTAACTGTTTGAACGCTAATCTCAGGAACTTATATATAGTATAAGATAGTCTATTTATCGAGGTAGACTATAGACTATATAACATCACGATAAGATGAATAGGAGAGGAGCAGTCAAAATAAAATATTGCGAAAACGGCAAAATTTAAAGTTATCCTTGCGTGCACTAAATAAACGGTGAAAGTTATTCAAAAATCTTTAACAATTAACTCACGATACTTACTTTTATGTTTAAAATTTCAATTCGTAAAAAAAATTGTGATAAACTGATTTACATGCGGGCACTGAAACACGCCAAAGAACAAAATTTTTTCGGATACGATATTTTCAAGATTTAAGTTCGAAATAATAAATACAGCTTATAGAATTAGACGTTATTTTGCGGAGATCCATAATACAAATGGTAATGATAGAATTATTTTGCTATCATACGCGATTAGGGAAAATTTATGTAACTAGATTGTATTTTCCGTATACATACATTATGCATGCAGGATTCCAAAACCAAAAATTGCACTGTAAACTAGAACCGACAATACGTACTACACTTCTAGCACTTCACACATTCACCGCCACAATCTCAACAATCGTTTCATCCTGAAGCATCATCAGGAGATAGAATCAACGACAAAATTGCAAAGCAAATCGCAATTTTGTTATTATATAGATTTTATCTAATCGTGGATTATAGCAAAGTAAAACTATTATTATATTGAATTAATACAGACAAAGTCAGAAGTAAATAATTTCATAAAAAAACTTGTTAAATAATGATGAAAACACGCGGTTCATCGCCATTAACTTATGGTAAATATTAATTTAACAATGCAAAAATTATGCAAACTCGTTAAAAAAACTAGGTGCATAGACACATTCTGTGATGCCGCTTTTAACTGCCTGTTGCGAACTTACCTTAGTCGCTTTTTGCGACACCTCGGTAAGAAATGAGGGTGGTCTGTTGTACTAGCCGGGTACCACACGGCAGGTCAACTTACCTTTTTCGCGTTTTACACCTCGAAAAAAAAAATGTGGTTTGTCTATTCTACTCAGCTGTATACTATAACAGCCATTTAGGAGTCTACTAAGGAAAAATATAATTTTCATATATATACATATAAGAAAATATAACAGTATAGTATAGGAATAGTTTAGACTTCGTACGTATCGATACGTACTCATATTAACGCATATATCTACTTATTGCGTCTTTTAAATGATATATCCAAAAAATATATTGTCCTTAAAATGACGTGGCTGTCTTACGTATTAACATTTATACGTTAAATAGATATAAAATTTTCAACAGAATGTTAACGCACACTATATACAAGAACACGATATAATAGGAATACCACAATTCCCGTTCCGAGATGCACTTCTCTTGAACGACGAACAAAGACTGAATGTCAGTGAAACGTTTTATCAATAGGAAGACTCAACCGGAAACAACACGTCACAGTGTTGTCACCATTTTAATCAAAAAAAGGGCGCGATACTCTTGTTTCATGACTGTGTTGCTATAAAATTCAAAGCGAAAGTCAATGGCGACAACAAGAATTATAAATTTAATAGACAATGTTTTTTATCTAAGTGTTCGCACGTTTCGGGATATTTGTGGCAGGTGGTGTTTACGAAATTTAATGAATGCTACCAGCTAGTTACATTTCCTTTCCTGTATATTGATATTTCTCAGGTTCCTAAATCTAACAGTGCGTGAAAGAATTAGAATTTACGATAACATAACTTATAATACATTTTTGTAATATTGTTTCGCCCGCTTTATTGCTTAGGATATAATATTAGGAGGTTATTAATGTAATCAAATGAATAAGGATTTTTTTTAAGGATTTACTTAGTTCCAGTTTAAATATTGTCTTTTTATGATAGGTAATGTTTGTTTTGGGAAGCCCTACGATTTTTTTTTACCGTTAAACCAGTAAATATATTAAGTTTGTTTGTTATTTATTTGTGTCCACCGATTGCCGTCCAATACTAGATAAAAGGTTTCTTCAATAGCTTTCTATGCAGCAAGATTTTGCTCTGTTTAAAGCCTGCGTTCTCCTAACTAGGTGGCCTATGCACGTAATGTTTCAAATTCAAATTCAAAATATTCTTTATTCAAATAAACTTGTAAACAAGTGCTTTTGAATCGTCAACTCTACTGCTGGTTCGGAAATCTGTTCCTACCGAGAAGAGCCAGCAATAAACTCGCTGGTTGCTCTTTTTAAAATATAATTCTTAATACTATTTACATTATGTCGTTACTGTCTTGTACAGGTTCAAAGAGAGCTATATCCACACATTCTTATCTTCTAAATAATCTTCAAGAGTATAGTAGGCTTTCTGTATCAGCCTCTTTTTAACGGTGTTTTTAAACTGCTGTAATGGCAATTTGATATATCAATATAACTAGGTGGCCTATGGACGTAATGTTTGATATATAGGCACAATATACTGGCCTGGGATGCATGTTTAGAGTCTTCCTCGTTCATATCTTCTCATTTCCTTGCTTTCCAAATTCGATGTCGTGGAGGCGTTCTGAGCTCTACCACAAATTGATTGCGCTTTCTGAGGTCTATTCAATCAAGAAACATTGCTTAGCGAAAATAATTATATAATAATTATTAATACTGGCAAACAGGCAATTGTACATCAGAACATCAATATTATTAGCCAAAGTTAAATATACCTACTTTAAATGTGATCAGTATTTAAAGTTTACACGTACATGAAATGTAATATATGTTACATTGGAACTCCCGGTTTTCTTATTACTACTGCATCTAAAATTTATACTAATTTGTAAACAATTTAAAGAGTATTTTTAAAACCAAAATATACACGTAACGAGTACTTGGCTTGAACGAATAATAAATTGAACTTTTTACTCTTTTCTCGGAACGGAATTTTTAAATCTACTCGGAAAATGTACAAAATTATTTCGAGAACAATTATTTGTCGGTGCAGTGAACTTAACTCATACACATAATTATAATTACATTTTTCGTTCGACGTCAACAAGAACCAGTCAGTTCGCTTTAACTTTTCGAGCGGTGTGACCATAAATTATGTACTAAGGGCCGGACAAAAAATAACGCTTCCTACTTCAATAACGGGAGCGAAGTAAATTATTGTCGTAATGAAGTTGTCCCATCTGCTGCGGCGGGTCACATGGTATCACCTTTACCTTTTTTCTTTTGTCTTAGTAGTTCCACCAGTCGGTTTCCTCGATGCACCGCCATAAATTTTGTATGGCCGCATCTAAGGGTACTAGTGATTTATTTCCCGCCAAAATATGTGTCCAGTATTTTTTACATTTCTTTTGGCTCCGGACATTTCGAGTAGCGTCGGACGATTATACAGATATGGTGGTCGCGTTCCGGGGCCGACGGTAGTTGGTTTTAAAAAAGAAGACTTCTTTATTTTTACTCAAACAAAAAGCTGTTTGGATACTTTTAAAGGTTTTCCCGTGATCTTCGTTTTATTTCGATAAAAGATAACGCGCCTTCACGAAAGTTGTGAACGGTTAAATGAAGTGTGTATAAAATGGATGTGTTTGTAATAATATTGGATTTTTTATTATTTGTGTACGAATTAACGAAATAATATATTAGATTACTCAAAATGATTTGCGAACATTATGCGCAACTGATGACAAGTATTTTTATAAGTCCCAATGAATAAATTATTAGATATAGCAATTTGAATGTATATTTTATTAGTTATTTGTAAGGTCTGTCATAAGAATGATAATAATGTCATTAATTTTGACATTCGTAACACATGGAAGCCAATTCAGTGTAATAATTTACAAGGCTAATTAATTGAATAGCATAAATTTGATTGACATGGCATTTGAGTGTTCTGAAAATGTTGACATATTAAAAAAAACAATTTTCTCTGGCTTATGGTCCCACTACGCGTCAGGCAACTAATGTGATATCCATGTTAGTTCGTTTTGTAACCGCCGCTATCTCACACAAGACATCTGTATCAGTGGCACACCGACTCAATAGCTTTATATTAAAGCCTTATTTATTACTCAAACCTCTCTCGAATTTAGAATAACGACACTTTGTTTCTGGAACTAAGAATAAGGATGTCTTTTTTGAAAAAAGACCGTATCGATTATGTTACTTAGGACGGACGACACGTGAGAATTATTGTTTTCGGTCGTAAATCTTAAAGTTTGAATTATTATTTAAATAAGGCATTTACAATTTTTTGATAGAGTAGGTATATAATTCAATTCAATACAAATGCTTATTTGAAATATTTTTTTCCAACTAATATGAAACACGAGGTAACATCGTTATTATGTAGTTTTATTTACATATATGGATATCGTTTTTAGGCATTATGATTCTTATATTCCCAACTTAGCAATGCTGCCTGTAAATGACCAAGAGGCGGAAGAATTGGCGAAACTAGAAAAATAAATTCCATCTTTTTAAAGAAACCACTTCATATAATAATTACAATGTTTGAAGTTATACGGACAATTTTAGAAAATACTCGAACAATCAATATTTTTTATATTATCATTACATAAATTTTGTAAAAATAAATAAATAAATAGATTACAAATTCCAAGTAATACACGTAGATGATTTATTTAAGTACATGAAGTTTTTACAATGTAGTAACATGTCAAAAGTTAATCTAAAACTCTTTTTGACATACTATATTGATTTCCTCATGGTACATACACACATACCATAAATGACACATGACAGATTGAATATTCATCAGACATACAATAATTTATGAGTATGTTCATCTTACGTTGAAATGTGGCATCATGTGCATCTTTTCAATCATATAATATCATGTTACACAGGTCCTAAATTGACAAGAAATTACTGAATCTCTCGTTTAGGCTATTTTAGCAAAGCGTACTAAGTTGTAATATAAGAGCGTCATTTATTTCTCTGCATCAGCACCTTTCAGAATATGTTCTTTTAAGGTAGTTTTTTCAAAACGACAATTTGTACCATTCACGATTACCGCTACTTATACACAGTGGCGTAGCTACCGGAGGGCAAGGCGGGCAGTGCCCAGGAGGCCCCAAGCTCAGGAGACCCTCGGAATTTGACTGTAAGACTATAAATTGTAAAAATGTCTCCCAAATATGACTTTTATAATGGTAACTTATTTGAAAGAATACAGGGAAATGCCCTGTAATGTATTGTTTATGTAATTGTAATGTTGGTTGGTAAAGTCCGTGTCTACACTGCCTACATAAAGTTTTCTACGGCCTTTTTCTACATACAAATTTATCGAAAATAAATTTTAAGTGTATATATAAAGAGATTAGTAAAATATATAGTATTTCGTCTCTTCGACATATGTAAATTGTAAAAAGATAATTTATGGTAAATCATCATTTACAAATAAAAAAATATACTTCTTTATTATTTAGTTTATATACTAATACTACTATTTTGTTAAATAATAATGTTCAACAGTATTTAACGCTATCCATCTCGTATAGAGAAACATTTTCCGTTCTAGCTGGATTTTATGTTACTTATGTTTAAATCATAAGTGTAAGTAATAAAGTATTCTTTCGCAATCTTTTTTTAAACGATCTAATGCTAAATATCACATTTATCTTAATCTTTTTATTAAACGACGGAAGTATCGAATTGCCGTATTCAATAGATGTAGTCTACGACACTTTTTTGGGATCCAAACTCGTTCGCTTGACTGGAAGTCGTTGTTGATTCGTTATAACATTCGTTAGCATCAATTATTCCCATAATTTACTAACTTAAGCAAGTTAAGTTAAGTAAGCTTTACTTTGTGTCCTTACTTTAATAAGGTATTGTGACGCTATTATGAAGAAACCATACCACGCTTCTGCCATAGTAGTTGAATAAGCACTGAAGGAATACATATATGTATGGGTTTACCACCCACCTTCAAGAGTTTTGCTGAGAATCCGTCACCACCTGGTGTTCTGTGAAATAGCGACGTTGATTTGTATGGTATGATTTGTATTTGACTTAAGTGGGCTATTCCTTCCAGTTCCATATTTAAATCTTTACCGATTTAAACATTATTTGTTCAAGTCTTGACTCTTTTGATTTACGTTTTAGTTGCACAATTCATATAAGAGATTTGTTTCAAATTAGTGAAGGAATCAAAAAGCCAAAAGAGTTTCTGCTTTTCGTAGGCTTGTTTCAGAGCGGGTACCACCATAGAACACATAATAATTAATCATTTTTTATCATGCATTCTATTATTTAAATGAAAAAAGGACGAAAAGACTATAAATACATAGCCATGTTTTAAAGTAATGGATATATATGTCACCATTGTATAAGTGTATAATAAAATAAGACATTCCATCAATACCATTTCTAAATAGTAATATTATATTCATATTTTATGGAAATTACTTAAACATACATTATACCCAGGTTTGATCATTAACTGTATTGATAAAAGTTTTTTTAACTAGAGGGTGCCTTGGACTAGTGATGTAAAAATTTTATATCGATAAATAAGTTGAGTTTTTTTTGTTCAATTACAAAACCTAATAAAGGTAGTGGTACTGTATATTTTTAAATTCAATGTGTATTTCATTTTAAAATTAGTGTCCGTTACTCGCGTTGAAAGAAAATCTTACGTATTCGTTGATACAAAACATTCTGTAAAAAGTTAGCGATTCTCGTCTTTGAGTCTGATAGGATACAAAAGTAATAATAAAATTAGTTTCCTATAATCCGCGATGAATTCATTTGTTTGTATTATGGATCTCCGCAAAGTAACGCCTAATTCTATATTTTTTTTTAAATAAAAATTCTATAAATTATCTGATAGGATAACTATGATTAAAGTAAATAAATTAAATGTAATTAAACCATATTCCTTTATCCGCCGTCATCATGAAACATATTTAAGGCGGAAAAGTTTTAACGAAACTAGAGGACAAATAATTGATTGTTATTGATAATATTCTTCTAACTTGAAGAAAATTATTGTTTTTTTCTTCTTTATATCGATTGCATTGCTTAGATTAGTTAGAAAATCATAATTTGTGATACTAACTACCTAACATAGTACAAAGATCACAGTCCCGTTTCTAACAAGTTATCGACTTGGTTCATCATTGATTATCAATCGCATTAATTCAATTTACGATGTAAACTATACCGCAATCACACAACACTAATAATTATAATACGTACATAAATTATCGTTATTTTGTTGTCTATTTAGATATTTATCAGTGTAGTATAAGTGAGTCCACAGTTTTAGTAGTAATAACAGTGGAAATATGACCGGCGCTTCGAAGGATCACGCTAGCCGCTCGTATGAGTTAGGAGCGCCGGTAGCGACCCCTGCTGGCACGCTAGGCCAGGTGTCAGAAACCTGCGGCTCACACGCCACATGAGGCTCTCAGGATGTGATGCTGGGTCTCTTTAATTTTCATACGCAAATATTATTAATTCAAAAAACATATTTAAAAATATATAAAAAATAAATTTAAAAATAATAAAAATTGAATCGATTAACGAGTATTAAGCATCATTTCTATGTCTTAGCACCTTTTATTCATTTTTACTGCCTCTCCCGTGCCGCTACCGTGACAGACGTCGTCAATGTCGGCGGTCTGTAGAAATCTCTAGAATAAACTCATCCTCGAATGCTTCTATGTAGGTTTTGAATTCGCTTTAAAAAAATGTGGCTTTAAAAATTTATAACTTTTTAAATTAATTAATTAAAATTAAAATAAAAGGTTGCCGAGTCCTGCGCTAGACTGTAGAATGTACATACTATGTTAATATTGTTATAGTTTTAAAAAATCCAGCGGTAAGCTGAGTAATTCAAAATATTCCAATGCAATATCGGACATAAATTTTTACCGTTTCCCCCGTCATTAAATATTTTTGCAGCATCACTAAGATCTGAAAAAAATTGTGGCCACCGGACGAGGCGATATCATGTAGGAAATCAGATTTTTTGCTTGCCTTAAAACTTGAATGGTGTTTACGATTTATGAGATCACAATGATCTTTTATGACTCGCCCTTTTTTTGTCCTGCGTGTTATCTTTCTACAATTTTGTGTCTCAATCTATTAATAATGTCTTCTTTTAGCGCCTTTGACGTTGTCTGGCGATGTATCGATTTTGTTTAACGCGAACAAGTAATCTAGTTTAAGATTGATCATATAAAATGTTCTACAAAAGCCCATTTTATTACATATTTCAACTGGATATGTATATCAGGTAAAACATGGAAATTCTCTTGTATGCAAATACTTCCTCGTTTGCCAAGCGACCGTATCAACTAGTCGGTGCACGAGCGCTAAAGGCTCTTTTGTCGGCGCCAGCACAGAGAGACCTCTCGTGTTTCTGATTCCATTACTAAGGCAATTCGAAAAGAACCATTTCACATTTGCAAGGGTTTCTTAATTATTTTGCTGCCAGCGTTATCACTGACAGTGGATGCGTAAATCATGTCAAGTTAATACAAACGTTCCGTCAACGCGGCACATCTCAACTGCGATCGGTGTGGGACCTTTAATATGCTAGCTGTATTGTCTTTTGTATATGCGCTTTTAAATAGATAATAATAAAATGATAATATATTACAGGTAAATTAATGGTGTCACTGTTAATGTAACTTAAGATATTTTTTTGCTTTTTATATTGGAAACATTAGAAATATTATACTTTGAGAAAGATAAATATATAAATACGTTTTATATTTCATTAAAGAGATCTAATATAATTTTCATATGTTTCTGTAGGCACGTTTAATATTATTATTTATATTAGTAATTTTAGCCGTGTGATATCCAGCTGAGTAGAATAGACCACCCTCATTTTTTACCGAGGTGTGGTAAGAGGCGACTAAGGTAAGTCGACCCGCCGTGTGGTATCCGGTTGAGTAGAATAGACCGCCCTCATTCCTTACCAAGGTATCATTAAATACGGCTAAGGTAAGTTAACGTCTGGCAGACGGATGGTCTTAAAATACGAAGCCAAATCATCTGACAACATGTTTATAACATGTTGTGGCAATCCCACTTAGTGTGGGATAAGGGCAGGAAGAAGTATGAATGAACGAATGAATGATTTTATTGAACACCACAAAAGTAAAAGTAAAAACTAAAAATACTAATCTAAATCATAACAAAATTAGTGATACAATCTGGCGGACTTATCGCTAAATAGCGATATCTTCCATACAACCAGGTTGATGAAGGGACATAGCTACAGATATATAGTAGGTGGTGTGTATAAAAGAATATTAATATCGATATGCATATTAATACATAAATATATTATAATCGTAGTTTGTACTCTATATCTGTAAAGATAATCTTTAAGAAATTAACATTTCTCGCCCGTGAGTCGTAAGTTTAAGCTAAAGTCCAGAAAAGGTAAACAATCCGGTGCAACGAGTACAATGTTCGCTCGAAGCGTTTCATTTTACGCAAATCGCACGCAGTGGCAATTAATTCACTGGTAAAATCCAACGGGTTCCCGGTAATTACCAACAAAGCTAATTGTTCTCCTTCAGATCTCGGAACGTGTGTGTCGCGAGCCCTTCAATTGTATTATTTTATAACAAAAGTCTTTCTTGTCGTTCAAACAAGTCCTGTGAATAATCGATACTGAATGAAACTTGTTCAAGAGGTATTGGTGTGATTAATAATTGTATTAAAACTTAAAGTACGGCAAATAAGGCTTACATTGTTCTTCTGATTTAATCCATGACTTTCGATTTATTGAAATGTATAATGTTGATTCATTAATAGATTTTCTTTTTTTAAATGGCTCATAAATCAATGGTCGCGTATAATATTTTCATTTGCGTAGTTAATGGTTTTGAATATAATATTTATACATGAAAAATAAAATTGCGCTCAATCTACTAAATCATAAAAGTGACACGGTCGACAGATTTAATAGAGCGCGTGATTCTTGTTAGCAGATTGTGGTTCTAAGACAAGCTCTTTTGTTTTCACATTGTGAGGAAGCTAGGATATCTTCTGAAGGAAGATTGACTACTGTCAAATTTCCAAATCGGTAGAATTTCTAAAGTCTGCGCGTCATCAACTCTAATGGATTAAGTCGGGCTATAGCTACAAAAGAGATAATTCTCAAATGATGACAAATTTAAATTTAAAATTAACCAAGTACGTATAGTATAAAGAAAAACCGCCCCTCAATATAGAGCAATTTCGTTACAAGTAAACTTAAATAAAAACACAACAAAAATCCTTCTACTAGTTGTATGACATAAATAAGTTGCAATGTTTAATATTTTTGTATTTAGCCGTATGGTATCCGGCTGAATAGACCAACCTCATTTCTTACCGAGGTGTCGTGAAAGGCGACTAAGGTAAGTTGACCCACCGTGTGGTATCTGGTAGAGTAGAATAAACCACCCTATTTCTTACCGAGGTGTCATAAAATACGACTAAGGTAAGTTGACGTCAGGCGGGCGGCCGGACGTAAAAGCGCAGCCAAATCATGTGACAGCATGTTTATAAAATGTTGTGTCGACCCCACTTAGAATTAAATATTCGATTTTTTTTTTGAAATCTCAGAAACGGCTTATTCGATTTTCCTGCTATAAAATATTGCATTGAATTTTTGCCACAAAGTGTCAAGTCAGCGTATCTTATTCGTAACGGGCAGTCTTGAGAAATGTAAATACTAGGATCGATCCGCAACTACATAATTTCTTTTTTTTATTTTGTAAACAATTACCGACTAAGACTCGGTCAACCAGGTATTTTACTATAAATTAGAAAGAAAAGAATGTTCAACGTCTGGAGTAAAGTTTCTCCTGTCATTTCTTTGTCCTGGTCGGCACGAATATGGTTTCCGAATATTTATTGGCAGCAGTTTTTATTGGTCGTTAAACCGACGTTGCAGCAGTGCTCCGTTCCCGTCACGGATACGTCACGTTGATGCTGAGAAATAGCGGAAAACAATGCGCCGTGTGCATTAGACCGAAATACTACCTTAATAGTTGACTTGAGAAATATTTATGAGATTTTTTTTATACATATCCGACTGCTTCGAAGCGCTAAGATAGTCTATTATGATTGCAAATTGGCAAGGTCAGTTGTATTGTTTTAAATTAAGCGCAAATATTTATATACATATATAATATAAATTATTATCATCCTCCCGCTCTTTTTCCACTCTTAGTGGGTTCGGCACAACATGTTATAAACATGTTGTCACATGATTTGGCATCGTATTTTACGACCTGCCTGACGCCAACTTACCTTAGTCGTAATTTTACGACATCTCGGTAAGAAAGAGTGTGGTCTATTCTACTCAGCCGTATACCACACGGCCTATTGTATAATTAATTATGTTATATATAATATCCAATATAATAATCATATGTATGTACGATTGTAAATACCTATAATAACCTATTATTGATGTATTTTGAGGTTATGGATTGAAATGACCATTTACGTTACGACCAATATTGTTACTCCAACAGCTTAGGTATATATACAAGTGGAAATAGAGAAAAGGTCCAAGGCGTGTAGGGTTTTCATTAAAAATAACATCCTATAAATGCTTTTGTTTAACAACGTCTACCTTTTAGTTAACAACTTAATTTTACATGAACATATTGAGGAGTGCTCAAAGTTTTTTGCTTTTAGCCTATTTAATTATTACTGTTCGTTTTGCTCTATTTACATATTTAAATACTCTACATATTTAAAATAGATAAAATGTTAATAAAATAAAAAGTTTCAAACGATTCAGACATAAGCACGGCACTTATATATTTATTTTAGAAGTTTTTTCTATGCTGAAACTACGCAAAATGGTGTTTTTATTTTCATTTAGCGGTTGAAAAAGTCAAAGGCTCGGAAGCTTCCGTTTTAAGCGCCTCCATTTCCCAACTTTTATTTAATAAAATACGAGCAAATGAGTATGAAAGTAAATTTTTCCTCTCACAGCGAAGATCGTTTTTCTTAGTAAAGATGTTTGTTGTTGAATGAAAAATATAACATAAAAATACTTATTAATTAGTCTTTATATCAACCAATGGGTTGTTCAAGGCTTAGTATAAATGTTCTGCAAATTCAGTTATACGGACGATTAGTAATGGCATGCTATCCAACCGCATAGGCCTCCTCTCTGTTTTTTTTGGAAGAGAAAGATTGGAGCTAACCTACCACGCTGCTCCGATGTGGAAGGTTACATATCCCCGTAAATCTCTAGAGATATGGAAGTTTTAACCCGATATTTTCCTTCACCGAAAGTGTGTGATAAATTGCATTTGTCAATTAGACAGATAAGTTTTAATAGAAAATCAAATTTCCTTGGTGCCTGTTTGGGATTTGAACCCATGATGTATTCTAGAGAGTTGCACGGTGTCACCGCTGCTTCCATCTTAATTCACCAAAGATATCATTAGGAACCTAAACTCATGTGGTGCACCTGTCGTTAATAATGGTATTAAATTAGTTACAATCCAAAAACCCTAAAATCCAAAATACTAATAATTCCATGTGATAAAATAACAAAAAAATGTTTATTTCCTTCACAAATTTTTGATAAAAATTATAAACAGAATCTGGGACCGTCCTAGTAAATTACTTGTATTTGAGACAGGAGAAAATATGGGAAAGTGAATGGACGTTTACATCTCTGGCGCACTTCTTGCTACATTTCGAGTAGCAGTATACAGCTGATGTAATAATATTGAATGTAAGTGTCTGATCTATGTGGTAACCTTAACGAAGCCTATGTTCAGACCAAATGAAATGTTTACCCGTATCACTTCATTTCTAACTTTGGCGATCACTATCTGATTTCTTATTTTCACACAGAAAGTTTGATTTAAAAGTATTTTTTGAACTTCTTACTTATCGCATACCAATTGACATATAAAACCACAAAGAGATATAAGTTAAAATAAAACAGTTCACGGGTGTTATAAATCTAATAAATAAATGAATAAATTGCTTGTACTTCTCCCTTAACAAATATTTGCACAGAATTGTAAGGTTTTAAAGCACGAATACGATATATGAATATATATATATATATATATATATATATATATATATATATATATATATATATATATATATATATATATATATATATAGGATTTGGTTGTAAGATACGACTATATGTGACTGTAGTAATAATAAAAAAAAATCGTTTTATGCGTGTAGTAATTTGAGAATCATAGCAGTATTAGCCCCACAGTTGAGGCTGTTGACATAAAATCGCGATTTTGAAAAATGCTTTACCATATTTTATGTTTGATTTTAGTATAATTTTTCTTTCCGACAGGAAATTTACCATTAATTGATATTGTACAATATTTATTACCCTGCCAAACATTATTAGCGAATTGGCACTGCGAAATCTGTGTAGTAATATTATTATGATACAGATAGCCTTTCCACGTGTTTTTAATGCTTATTGATTTAGGAATTAAGAAGATAAATGTTTTTAATTTGCAAAATTCGGCTTTAATGTGTATGAAAGAATGTGTTGTGAAAGGGTAGTTTCATGAATAACGACATTCGTGAAACTATCAATTATCAAATGTAACATTTTCGAAAAATTTTCAATGTATATAGTTTAATTATATTTCATTATTTATTACAGTTTACAGCACGTTTTGGAATAAATTGCTGTTAACGAGACTGCTATATCTATTTAAAAAACTACTGATAATTAATTTTGGAATTTGTTCCACATTTATATTTATTATTTGAGTAATAAAATCTAAGATATTGAAATAAGAGCTATTTAAGAATTCAAGAACTCACATTTGAAATGAATATTGATAATAAAAAGACAAGTATTTAACAATCCCCTTAAAGTTTATTTGAACCACAACTAACCTGTGTAATGTTTAGCATTTAGCAGCGTGCCTTATCTCTGCCAGATCTAAATGCTGAATACCTGGAGATGGGGTTCCGCGGTGGTGGCGCCTTGGGGGCCACGTCGCGGACGAAGCGTATGCGAACTAGCTTCAAGCATCACCAACTTCGGACCATGAAGTCATATTTCGCAATCAATCACAACCCTGACGCAAAGGACCTGAAACAGTTAAGCCAGAAGACAGGGCTGCCGAAAAGGGTTCTACAGGTAAAAAACAATTTATTTAATCATAGTATTTAATGATTGTTGTAAATATTTATTGTTAGCCTTATATATTACAATATTTTATAACCTTATTTATTCATCATTATCCTCCTGCCCTTATCCCACTCTAAGTGGGGTCAGCACAACATGTTATAAACATGCTGTCACATGATTTGGCTGCGTTTTTACAACCGGCCGCCTGCCTGACGTCAACTTACCTCTGTCGTATTTTACGACACCTCGGTAAGGAAAGAGGGTGGTACTGTTCTATTCAGCCGGATACCACACGGCGTTTATAACCTTATTTATTACAATCTAATATTAATTAAAATATTTACTAACGGCTTTTCCGTTTGAAGAATAACATGAATATTTGCAACAGTCATTAAGACGTGTACACTAACATCGTAACGCTACTTATTACTTGTAATACTACTAATGTAACTCATTTATAGGGTAAGGGTAACTCATTTATAGGGTAATTTATAGGGTAATACATGTGTTGTTACAGATCTAATACTGGCGAATTTGACATTTTTGTAAATGTTGCTTCGCGTTTATAATTGTTGTCTTTGCTACTGCGAATGTTCATCATTCCGTAGGTATTTTTTAACAATTTTTTTTTCAGGACCTTTATAATTATAGTTTTCTTTATAAAGGAATATATTACTGGTTCAAGGGTATGTATTTTAAGGAATAAAAAAATGAAATCAGGAGAAAATATACAAGAAAATAATTTCGCACATTTGTCAATTGGCCGGAATCTTTTACACGTACGTATATATGTGCAATGTAAATTGCACCATCAAAGACAATTTGACCGAACAACATCATACGGTATGCTTCGCAAACAATTTACACGTAAACTGTTTTACTTGGTGCATCTGCCCACTACTGTTACCGGCATGTACTAATAAGTTGAACATACTTCGGCGCATCTTTACAGTTTAGACCTTTATATTGCTTCTAATTTGTTTGTTATTCGGCCCTTTAATGTGGATCTTTCACGGTGTTTTCAAAGAGCCCTCCTTTGTTTTCGTAATTACAACGTTCTTTGAATAAGTGTGCATTGCGTAAGACCGGTATTGGTACGTTGTTTTGATGTTTGTCGAATCAAGTAAACCTCTTATAAAATGCACTTACGTTTGTCCTAAGAATGGTTTAACATTTTAAAGTAAAGGGAGCTAACAGTCTGAGTGAATCTAAATTAGTCTTTTATAGGACCACATGTCGATGTAGAAACGTAACTTCCAGGAAGCGTGACGACGGTAAAACAACTTGTGTAACATCCTTTCTGGTGACGCGTATACACAGAGGGTCTCTTGCCCTTACTTACTGACATGCCGATTTGGCCCGAAAGGTAGATAGCGCGCGCCGCATAAATTTTCTCTCTACCAATTATAAGAGCGCAAAGAGAATCCTTCTCCCTCCGACCTCCGAATATTGATCGAGATTTTTTTCTTACAAAAAGCGAATGGCTTGTGTTCGCCATTTTAGCGAGATAAGGGCTTTTTCGTTTTGCGTACACTGAGTTTTGGCTGAACGCTCCCGTGGAGAAATGTCTGGGTCCATTTTTTTCTTTTTATTGATAGCATCAAATGGAGCCGAGATATTTATTCGAAAAGATTGCAACGTTCTAAAAGCATGGTTAACTTACTGGTTTCATTTTAAAGGCTTCCAAGGAGAAAGGGGTGCATGTTGATTATGAGAACTATATATAATTGTTTACATAAATTGTACTCAAATGCAGCTTCAAGGACTCCAATATATCTTTGCACCGGTACCTTTCATGTAAGTGTAAATTATTCGTACCTATTCTTTATCATTCTACACATATTTAAGACTGTTTCCGATGAATCTTAATTAATTATTATATTCAATATGACGTCCTTCCATATGAAACTTTGTCTTTATTACAATATGGATATTTTTATTATTCTTATAAGCAAGTAGTGATAAATGACATATTTTAGTTTATGTAAATTATTTTTTAAATAAATGATTACAGCCTTTACCCAAAATAACTTTCAGTTATTACTGCAACAAACTTAGCCGGTATGTGGTATTTATCATTTCTTTTTTTTCTTTGATCTATTTTTACTGTCAATTCTCATTCCACAATTGATACATTCGTTATCCTATAGCCCCATCAAGGATAATGCAACCACTACTTTTATACAAATATATTTTTTTAAATAGACACCATATCGATTTTGCATTATACAATAATATTTTCTATTATTTTTTTATTATATTTTACTTTTATATTCCCTATCCAACTCACGAAACATTAAATAACAACATAACTAACAAGACTGAATTGTAAGTTATAAATTTAACGTACTTTTTGTTATTTTTTATTTACTTTAAAGTACTTTAAAGTAAATATTTATTATTTATGCTCTGAACTCTATCCAGTCCAATCTTATTTTATGACCATCCCCTTTCTCGAATAGATATTATTGAAATCAGACTCAGTGCTTAAAAAATATCACTTTGTCATACTTAGATGCTTTATAACCTTACTGGGTTTTACCCGCAACTTCGTTCGCGTGGACTGTTGTCGCGTGATAGGATAATAGGTGGCACTTTTCAATGTCATCCTATTCCTGTAAAATTACCAGGATTTCTATACCCTATATGGTACCCCGGTGAATAAGGAATAATTGTGCCAATTTCATCAATATTCGTTCAAGGGATTCGCCTTGAAAGCGTAACAAACATACATGCAAAAATTTGTGAGTATGGATCCATACTCACAAATTTTCGCATTTATAATATACGTGGAATAATTGCGCCATTTTTGGTTCATATTGGTCCAGCGGATTCGCCACGAAAGAGTTACAAACATACATCCTAACTCACAAACTATCACATTTATAATATTAGTCGGATAATAGAAAATGAGCTGTTGGTTTTGTAAAACAACCGTGCGGACGGAGTCGGGCGTTATCGTAGCACCGAAAGCTGACGCGCAATGCGGTGTGGGCGCTTTTAGAACAAACCGCGCCATAACTCTCTCCGTGCGTCCGCAATTGCGTGATTTGTCACTCGCACCGTTTGTATTTTTTTTCCATCTGAAAAATGACTGAGGTTGAAGAAGCGCTGTGTAATTAGTTGATTGAAAAAGTGCCTTTCCTTGTTAGTCGGTGTCCCGCTATCGATTCCTAATTTATGCGGTATGAGCTACTGTATATTAATTACATCGGTGATTACAAGTCGTGGCAGTATTTAGTAAATTTTTAAATCCCACGGTTGTTTAGATTTTTAGGCTTTTTTTGTTTAATTTAAGGTTTTGGTGATTCTATTTACTCTTTATTAACTACTAAGGTTCGCTTACATTAGACTGAAACAAGCTAAGAAAAGCGTTATAAATGCTAAAACTGAAACGGTGGTCTAACTCGCTTGTCTTATAAGAAAACTAAATAATCGTTAATTTATTCTCTTACAATGTTTTTCTGTTTGTTTTGCATAAAATTTGTAATATAGATCTTTAGGACCATACTATAACTAGTACTATAAGAATATTATGTTTTATAGGTTTCGCTTTGGTTACATTTTTATACGTATAAAATATAAGTATTCAAATTAATCTTCCAAGCAAAAGTACCGAACAACTAAAAGTACCACCCCAGGAAATTTGCTTCGTCAGACAAAAAATCTATATGATACATGTAGACGCGCCCTAAAGTCAATTTAATACGATATATTTATGCCACTAAAGATCTATTTTTAAACCGTTTTCATGCTCTAATTTTGTACGCTATAGAGATGCCTCTTGACAGTACACAAATAATCCAAGAAGCTAAGAAGGCGTTTCAACCCCTGCAATTAGAAGCGGATGGTCACACCTCGACATTTGGCCAGATATAATTTTACTTTCTAAGTACGTTCAGTGACAATAATAATGGAAAACATTCAAAGAAAATTAAACTTAGGATGAATAGCTTAAGATGTAATTCTGCATGTAAAATATTCTTTGAGATCACAATCAAACGCTCTAGTAATTAGTACGAACGCATCGTCTTGAGACGGTCGGTTGGGCAGATAATTTCCGCCGCGATTTCAAAAGGCATCCATTTGTCATTTAGTCGCGCGTTCTCCCGCCGAGCGGACGTGCCGCGTCTGCCTCCTAATTTATTCAAATATTATTTATATAAGGAAAACAGACTATTAATCACATCTCTTCAGGTTTTATTTACACACAAGCAGATTTTTCGGGCGCTTTGATCATTGGTTCTACAGTGTAGCTTAGGATTGAATGCTTGTTTATAGGATTCAACGTTCCATAATATATTTATTTTACTATTAAATAAATACTTTTCAAATTAACTTGAATTTGAAATGGCCCCTTAGCCCAATGTCAATCTAACAGATTAAAAATCAGCTATTATTACATGTAGATGTAATAAACGTTCTATAAATAGATAATTAAATACGACCAATCCTAAAAAAAACTTGTAAACAAATAATGTAATGTCATAAATACAGAACTAGTTTCGAAATAACAGCAGTTTATTAATATCGACATACATAGCGGCAAAGAGCACTCTGTCAATGTCATTTGAATAGCTCGGCCCAGATTTACATCTTTTTTTAAAGAAATAAGATAGAAATGTATTATACAATCATTTTTCTATCTTATTTCAAGCTTAAGATGGAAGACATATTGAATGATGTCAAAGGCAAATATTTTATTAATGTATTTTACTGATCTATTTCTCGCTGCCGTGCAAATCAGGGCTTGGTTAGGAATTTTAATTTAAGTGGTTTAAGAAACTGAAGGCCTAAATTGCTTGGGTGGTTATAAGTCATTAACGAAGTTTGTTAAACCTAATAATTTATAGAATTATGCGTTACTTTGCGAAATTTCATAGTAAAGCCGCGAACGCGGCGGCGTTTTGTGATATACATATATTCTTAACAGATGCGGATTGTAGCAAAATAATTCAATCATACTTCCTGTACTATAGAATTTCCCAAAGTAACGACTGCTTTAATAAATTATTTGATTTAAGAAACTTTGTTAAAGACTTTTAACCACCCAAGCAAGTTAGGGTTTCAGTAGGATGCCGTGTGGAATCAAGTAGAACCTGTTCCCGGTTGGCGCGTTCGGTTACCTTGGACCGTGTCATCACTTCGGAACTTATCAGATGAGATCGTATGAGGAAATGATGGCCGTACGTGAGCCTATAATAAAAACGAGTGTGCGTAAGACCACATGATCGGAGTAAAACTAATTTTCCTTCATCTTTATGTATGTACTAGCTGTGCCTGCGGCTACGCCAGGAAATCAGTGTATTCAATTATAAATTTTTACATAAAAGTAGCTATTGTGACTTTACCACAAGAGATAGAACTGCTGTTTCTGAATTTTTTGTAATATTTTGTAGATCTAAATTCTCTAGTACATTGATTTCGTGTGCCTCTGTTGGTTTACGGGGCGTACGCGACTAAATCTCCCGGCAGGCGATTTTTTTACAAAACTTCTTCTTCTTAAACACAATTTCCAAAAAATCCTTTTACTTTTTACTATTAAATTAAAGCTTCCGGAAAAATCACACTACCTCTTAGTACAAACCGTATATGTCCATGTCAAACGTGTGTAAAGAAGTTTTACTTCAAAACTATGAAGGAAGCACATTATACTAAACTCAATATATTATGTATAATGCAAAAGTATTTTTCTATACTGAATCTAAACAGCAAGTCTAGAAATTTAACAAAAACCTGTAATTAAATAAATAATAATGGGTTTTGGTTGTTTTCTTTTTTGCAAAACTTCGAATTGAGCATTAAGGCAAATTGAGACGTAGGTAAGGATGAAAGAAGTTCATTTCAAACGTTTCGCGGGTGTGACAGTAGAACAAATGACTTGCTCGATGGCATGCCACCGCCATCTCAGCAGCGTTAGCATCGGCGGCTCTAGTTTGATGTCATGCATTAATTAATTTTAATTAAAATTATTCAAAAAAATAAAAACTATTAATAGGTTACTTTTAATTCGTATCATTTTAATTGCAGGTAATGATGGTTGTAACTAGTGGATATAATAGCGCTGGTAGCTCTTTAAGTTTTTATATATTCATTTTTGCGGTACCTTCGGGATACCTTTGTACCCAACAAATATAACAAAAAAATCAATTGAAACCTAAATAAAAAACCTATAAATAGTCTACGGACACCAAGCTAAGATAAGGAAAAAATTAGATATTTACTCTTGCACAAAGTTAATCTTACAAAGTTTTTCTTATAAAATAAAGAAGAATGTTTTACACATTTCAGAAATATCAGTTTTGTGTTAAAAATCATCATCATCATCATCTATTACCTTGTCCTTGTGCCTAAATGGGGTTTACATGTTTTTTGCTTCCATTCTCTCCTATCATTTGTCAACTCTCGCGTTTAAACTTAAATTTAAAAAAATATATATTTCATTATTGCTCTTCTTAAAATTTTTTCATATGCTCATTAAATTCACGGCATTTTATATAAGATTTAAGTTTTTGCGAAATTGAAATGGAAATAGCTCCTATAAGAAAACATAAAATTAAAATGCGGTATCAAACGCGAAATGTTGGTTCTTTAAATTACTTTTCAATATTGGTTTCTGCAGAAGGGTAAGGGTGAGGGTAACTAGACTGGCTAATCTACTAGTTTCATTATAATTAACTTCGGTTCTCTAAGATTATTATTAAACTGTAGTATAAAACATACCAATTAGGTCGTTCGCTTCATACATCAGTCTATTCATATATTCATCATAACGCGAGCCGATAGCGTCGAGAGGAACGGATGAAGAATGGGTGAAAAGTGGTGGAGACGACACGATTGATGGTGCCATGTCGGCACATGCCCGCCTGTCACACGCAGATAACACCGGAGCATGGTGGTCCTAAATAATATTTTCGTTATGAATGACGCGCCTAGCTTGTACCGAGTCCATTCAACTTTAACGTTTTGTTAATGTAATGATTCTTATCTGGTCAATGGTTTGATGTGTTATTTTTTATGTACTGGCTCTGCTGTGATGGCGATCGGAGTTTCTACCCCGGCCAGGCATGTGACATTCGATAAAGAGATGTTTATTTTTGAATTTTATTTACAGCAAAAATGTACAAGTTAAATCTATCTTAAATTACGTACACGCTAGGACTATACAAATCATGCCCACGTGGAATGATCCCAAGAATGCTGGCAGCGTTTCCGCGCTGAATCGCTAAGCTGATTCTTTTTTATATTTACAATTCATCATGCGTTTGTAAGTGAAGAAAAATATCGTATGGAAACTTTCGTATTTCTGTACAGTTCCATAAGTTATTTATCCTACTTTCAGCACTTAGTTACAGTTGGGTGACAATTGTTCGTGTAATTCCGTAAGTTATTCCTAAGCTCCATTCTTAACCTTTTATCTCTTAATGATTTATGGGTTATGAGGTTTGTATATAATTTTATGTGTTTAATTGTTTATAATTTTGTATATAATTTTATGTGATTTTGTCACGTATTGAATGAGGTAATGAAATTCTCTAACTTCTTTTGCCTTGCAAATTTCAGAATTGCAACTTCCCGTTCGGATTCAATAAGCGTGGATTCAATAAACCTCTCAGAGATATCTCTTTATCTGTGGAATAGTAACAGGCATTTATATTACTTAATTTTACTATTTTATTGTTCGCCGTAAGTGTCTTTATCAAATTAGTATTTTGATCTCATATTAGCAAGGTACGATTGAATTTGACTTTATATTTATTTATAGCAGCCATGACTCGGTGGGCGGGGCCAATCCTACGGTTGCATGCCATTGGCCAAGTATTAGCGCGTCCGGGATGTATTTTAAGATATTCCAGAAGAAAAAATAGTATATCCCATCACTATTTGGATATACAAATAAATTTTACAAATAAGTGATGCCCTGACATCGCAAAAATCTTATATTAGTTGAAAAGTTCTTGTACGAAAAAATCCAATAAGACTGCAAGATAAAGTTGTATAGTTATCAATTATAATTCCATAGTTTTTGTTAAAGTAATTTAATTACTATTCTAATGAGGCCGCCGCCGTCAGAAAACAGTCTTTTAGCGCGTGCATTTAACTGTCATACCAGGAGCATAGTGATGGAATGTTATATATTGTGAACCGTGTAAGGTTCGCTGGTTTGCAAAGATACAAGTCGTCACGCTTAAAGGCGATACGGAGCGTGGCGCCCCGCAGCTAAATCTTGCTAATTAAAGATTGGATGTGCGCCTCGGAACGCGGCCTACTAAAGCTTTGTCGCGAAAAGTTTACTTGTTTCTTGATGGATTAGCAGTTGTCTACTGGCAGACTAGTTGGTAAGCGATATGGTCGAAGAGCTGTGATAGATCAGCGGTAACGCCGTGCGACTCTTTCGGGGAGGTCGCAGGTTCAAACCCCGGGTAGGCACCAATGAGTTTTTCTATTAAATCTTATGTCTGATTGATAATTGCAATTTATCACACTTTTCAGTGAAGAAAAACATCGTAAGGAAACCTACATATCTGTAGAGAATTCCAGGATATGTGTAAACTACAAATCTACATTGGAACACCGTGGTAGGTTAACTTCTCTCCAAAAACTGAGAGATGAGGCCTATGTCTAGCAGTGGGATAGTAACAGGCCGATACTTAACTTTTTTATGATCGAATAAGTAATAAGGATAGGGTTTGCCAAGTAAAATGTTGTTTAGTTTCATATTATACAAATTCACCAAAAATGGGTTAGCGAGTGCTACATTTTTAATTTCATATTATTCCGTTTTATTTATTTTTGTCATAGATTTTATAGTAACTCTGTTCAGCTTCTAAGTCGTAAGACATTATGTCGGTTCTGGTAATTGTAGCATATTTATGTTGAGTTTCAACTATACCTTCGTGTACGTTGCGTCACATAGAAGCATTCGAAGAAAAAATTCGTAAATATAGAAGAATCACACATCACATTTTATTTCAATATTTTCCAGCGTCGAAATGGAATTTTGGTATGATTGCACTTGCGACATTATATAGCAATGCATATCCATTATTTCTTTCGTCGAAATCAAACTTATGTTTTTTGTTCGCAGGTATGGTTTCAGAATGCGCGAGCGAAATGGCGGCGCATGGTGACGAAGCAGGAAAACAAGATGGCAGAAAAATTGTCACCGGATGGCTCGTTGGAGATGGACATGTATCATGGGCCGATGGGGTCCATCCAGTCATTACCTCCGCACAGCCCGCCGTACAGCGTTATGGGTGGCCCGCCGAGTCCCAACTCCATGGATTGTCCGTAGCCACAATTTTGCGCTTTATGAGCGCATCCCATTTGAACATTGCCATTCGAAGTGTTTTCCCTATCGACTCTATAATTGAATGGTGTACGAGTACAACGAGACAAGTGTTTAGTGGTGATAATAATCACACAGTACTATATTTTGTGAAATATTTGTAAATTCCAAGGACTGAGGGTGGGTGGGACTAATAACAGAGTGTGGGTACATTGTAAAGTGAAATAAATTTTGGCATCAAAATAAATATTCTTATAAATAAATGTTTAGATAAAAATGCTGTAAATTGGATATTAAAATTGTGAAATTTTGAATGTGGTGTTGTAGCGATAGATATAAACGATATCCATCGAAGCGATAGATATAAAGACTGCCTATAAAAACAAATCAACTACAATGCAACATTGTAATAAACAGAAAATATATTATGTTTTTGTTGATATGACATGCATCTATCATCTTTGGGGAAAATGATATGATGAATCATATCAATTTCCTTTTAAAACTCCATATTTGACATAAACTGACGAAAATATATGATCAATAGTAGATTAAAAAAATATTGAGAACTATAAAGCATCTCTAAAATGTACCTCTGTAAAATTTTTGGGAGACGTTTTGTTTATGATAGTGAATCTCGTAGTTCGTTTTGTTAAAAATTAGTGTTAAACAGTAATGGACAGTACCATGCCCTCTTATTAAAATTATTGCCGAAAATTATTAAAAATGTCTCACTGCGTAGGTTAGCTGGCAGATATCTCTGTCAAAGTGAGAAGTTGACTTTGGTACACTTTTTCATGGTGCATAAATTATAGTAAATAAATAAAAGATTCATCTTATATAAATCAGTTACGCCTATCGGCACTGAACTATCTCATATTACTATATTCTGGCGCATTTAGTAGTGTTTATTGCAAATTCCTATTATGTTCCATGCCGACGGAATATGTTGTGATTTTGTATGGTTATAATCGCATTATTTTGCCAATAAGAGCCAATCTTGTGGCACTTATTCCTTATGTTGACTCGCTCGCTGAATTTACATTATATACCTAGGGATTTATGATACCATAGACTTTTTGTGGCCAACTTCATTAAACAGGGATGGTTGTTATTAAAGTGTGTAGATATTTCGATAAAACTTGGAAAAAGCTCCAAGAATTTTATCTTAAACATTATTTACCTACTTCTGGTTGTTGAAATAACATTAATATGATTTGTGGCCAATATATGAAACCAGTAGGTTATATTTTAGTTTCATTGATTTGACGGAAGATTTTTTAATTAATATATACTATTTATTGAATCCTATATTTAAATTAGCGTGTAAGTTATCTTTAAACTTTACTAGGTAAATATCAAAATTTCCATAATAGAATAGAATAGTGCTGTAAACGTAGGATAAGTAATTTAATTGAGCGTTCAGACATCGACTGTTGCAATTTTTGTATAAAAATGTAATATTATTTAACAATAAGGTTCGGTTAAGACAAATTGTCGTAAAAACAACACACTGTGTTGTTTAACACAGTATGTTGTTTGGATATACATCTAAAATTTGTACACAGTAGCTAAATTTCACTTTAACTGTTATAATTTTATGCGCACTAAATTATTTTGAATTCAACACTTTTAGTTACCTATAAACAGTTTTTTTTAGGTTGTACAGTAATATATTGCGTTCTAACATCAAATACAATTAACTATTTGTAGTGATGATAGTTATGATCTTTTGTACGCCATTTAAAATTTATAATGTTTTTAACTATATATTTTTCGTTATAAAGGGAACGCAATGTTTTGACTGCTTTTTTGAAAAAAAAATTGTATATATTCAATAGTGTATATTATATAGTTATGACAATATGTCTTAATTTAATCCGTAAAAACATATTAAGTTTTATCACATAATTGATTCTTTTGCAAGATAGAAGAAGGATATATTTTTGTTCAAAATCTGGGATCAGTTAAGGCAGTCAACATTGATTGATTTTTTCATATTTCCTCCCCATTAAAATTTAATCTTTCCTTTGAACATTTTAAGATACTTTTAGTTGAATAACAAACTATGTATTTAATTGAACTCTGATCGTAATTATCATATAAAACAGCTTATAATAGTAGGTCCATTATACAAAAAATACAATATAATTATAATTCTATAATTAAACTTAGATATATTCTAGCTGACGTACCTATTTCCTGTGACAGATGTCGGGACAGCAATGCAACATCGAAATATTATAACAATATCTTTTAGTCTTAGGATAACCTAAGTATACTATTTACTAAGTACATGCACTGGTAGTTCCTTTTTTTTATAAACGTATGAACTTTTCATTATTATAATAATTCAATATGATATTGTATGGTTAAAGAAGACACAACCTATGTAATACTACACGGAGAAAATTCGATTGACAAATTTTCTATTTTTAAAAACAAATACACGCTATTTCATAATGTCCGAAAGTAAGAGAGTTAATATTAGTAAATGACTTAAATCAGTTTTCGATTATTTAAATTTATATCCAGGTTTATTCATATAGTTATTATACTAGAGTAGGAGAAATAGTATAAAATCTGCCCATCGGAAATAAAAGCTCATTATCTTTCTTTCTTTTTTTGCACGGAACAAATGTCTTTTTTACTGAGATGCTGAAAGCTAACCTATAAATTCTATGTATAAGATCAAATTGGAGTAAAAATTATAAAATGTTTAATTAAAAGTGTTTAAAAAATTAAAGTTTAAGTAAAAATTATATAATGTTTAATTATATAATGTTTAATTAAAAGTTAAATTCATTTGAATCAATAAAAACCTGCATTGTTTGTAAACGTCCTAATATTTTAAAGGTGTGTTAAAAATGTTCTGAGTATTTAAACTGATTTTTTATCTCAATGAATTTTTATCTGTGCAAACAAAGATAACTATATGAATATCATCTTCCCTCTCCTATTATTCGTTGTCTATGGCTCCCCTACTCTAAATTATTAACTCTATGGGTTCATAACCCGTTTTAGAATGCGCTCTTATTATTAATGAAGATGCGATGTGATTAATTCAATACGTTTAATTCAATAACAAGGATGTCCATTTATTTTTCTCCGTGTAACTAACGTGTAGATAATTAGAAATAAATAATAATGTATATATAAATAACAGGGGGCTTTCAACACAGATACGCAACAGCCATTGTACTGGATAATTTATTCATGTGACTTAAAATAATTATGATCTGTTAATAAAAATAATTCCAACTTGTAGTCTGCCTTATTCATTGTGTTTGAGTACCCTTATAATATAATTAACACACTGTATTTCACACTGATCTAAAACTAAGGTTGAAAGACACAGACAGATCGCTATTTTTTTTTAATAATAATATTTTTTGAACAATGCGTATTTGTTGAAATTACTTTCAAATGATGTAAATTGATATAAAGCTTATAACATACATATATCCATTACGTAGGTAGATACAAATTATCTTTTTTTTAGATAACAATACTTATATTCTTGGAAATCATAATTCGTACGAAACACTCGAGCGCTCCATAAGTACAGAGAGCAGGAAATTATATTTATTTAGTTAAAGATTCTTACAGAAAAGTAATGAAAATATTGCTATACATGCGAATCAGCGTTATTTCGACTTAACAGCTACAAACTGGGATGATGCAAGTAGCTCAATCAAAGAGATGTCTGTTGCAACAATATTGCACATTCTTAATAAATCCTGGAAATCACCTAGACCTAGAAAATTTTTAAATATGAAAATTTATATCCTGAGACAAAAAAATTACTAGGCTAAGAAGTTTATGGCTGAATGAATTAATCCATAAACTTCTAGAAGCATCTATTCCGAGATTTTGGGCGGCTCCGATGGATGTCCAAGAGAGATCATTCGTCAGTCTAGATGTAGCGGCCTGTTACTAACCCACTGCTGGGCATAGGCCTCTTCCCTCCATTTTTGGAGAGAGGGGGGCTGGAGCTAAGACCTAACCCTCACTGCTACAATGTGGATTGGTAGGTTAAACATATCCCTAGAATGTTCAAAAAGATATGAAGGTTCCCTCACGATGTTTTCCTTCTCTGAAAAGCGTGTGATAAATTGCTATTATTAATAAGACACCAAGTTTTTTATAGAAAACTCATTGGTGTCTGCCCGGGGTTTGGACCTGCAACTCCCACGGAAAGAGTCGCACAGTGGCACCGCTGGGCTATCACAGCTGTCTAGATGTGGAAAACATTTTTTTTCTAGAGCAAATATATATGTGATCATACAAGTATTATACCACACATGTAAGTCGACGCAGCTAATTGCCCGCCTCATTCAAAAGAAATTTACAACGTGCTGTCACTCTATCATAATTCTTTACCTAGTACCTTAGTTGAAGATGATCAGGTTCAGCATACCCCACTTAATACTTTTGGTAATATATATTCAATATTTCTCCAAAATAGGAAAACTCCAGTTCTAAAAATTTAGTACGAAGTAAGTACGAGTTGTAGTTACAAAGATAACGCATATGTTTACTAATAATGCTAAAAATGTTGTATTTTAACGGTGAACGTTACGAAGAAGTTTAGTTTACCAACATAAACTTCTCGCTAAAATTGCCGCTAATTTGTTTGATATATTAATATAGTTTTCTGATTTTATTACATAATAGGTGACACCACAGCTTACATTTTAGTTCCAATGTTAATATGATGGGATTGATTCAGTACATACAAATAAACAAATGCCGTATAATAATATCGTCGCTGTGAAATCAAACAGGCATATTTGCAAAATGTTTATTTTTCACCAGAGCGCTTTGAAGTTTTCGCATGCACTATATCCATTTCACGTCCGTTTAGTTAACCTCAACACCACCTTATGCATGAATAAAATGTAGACAAATACTGCTTGTTGAAGTGGAAGTTGCAAATAAATTGGAAAATGATTATGATAAATATGCAGATATGCCGGTTTGGTTTAACAGCGACGATATACCGAATATACGTAATCCTCACAATTTCACAAATAACCTTATAAAAAAAATTCTAGTGATAATTAGCATTGAAATCTCATACTACAATTATAGTAATGTAATGGTACTTGCAATATCAATCGAGCCAACTAAAACGTTTAAGTATCCTCAATAATGCAAAATATGTTCTTTCTCTATTCCCGAAACAAAATCGAGATTTATTTAGTCTATAATATGTTAACCCAGTATGTATGCATTAATAGTGCAAAAAATCATTAATGAAAATAATCATTTAACCAGCGGACAAGCAGTGAATGCGTAACAGACAGCCTGGCAGACTTTCGCATTTATAATATTAGCAGGGATGTAAGCTCCTTTAAGAAAATATAATATTTCTGTTCACTATTTAGAACCAATAATATAGACTGTTACAGTAATGCCGACACTAAAAACAGTATCAATAAATAAAGGGCAAGTAAAAAATAACAAGGTTGTGTACCAATTATATATAAGGGGAACTTTTTCACTGTTCAATAATTCTTTCATGTTACATAGAGTTGGGGCAAGAAATAGGCCCCCATGCTTGTGCACGCGTCGTTTAATTTGAGGATTGCGTTCAGAAGCTAAACTTTAGAATTACGAGCTGTCACATAGGCGCGTCCAGGAGAACTTGAGTTATGTTGTTTTAATTAAAACAATAAATAAGTCGGGCCGGCAGCTGGGCCTTTGGGTGGTCTCATCGGATTCCTTATACGAATACCGGCCTTTATCAATACGGCGAAGATCTGTACTACACCTCACCAAGCCCTCGACTAAGAAAAAGTCTATTATTATCCTCTGTCTCCATAATACAAGTAAAATAATTTCTTTTTATGGTACACCACCTTTGCACATTAATGAAATGCTGTTTATAGGACCAAGGTAGTAAAAATTCCCATTGTTTAAAAGCATAATTATTTACAGATCTCAAATAAGCAAACTGTTTCGCAGGTTGAAGTAACGGACTATCACTTCATATACAGTTTAGAAAGTGATGCTATTAATAACTACGATAATTGAAACCTTTTAATCGTAAGAAGAAATTGTTATAATATATATATATATATATATATATATATATATATATATATATATATATATAGTCGTCAATTAAATATTTATTTACTTTCATATCTTTTGTTTCTATTGGTATTTGCAAAGGTTTATTATAGGTAATGTTGTAAAATATATAAATATGCCCTATGTGTCATACTATTACTCATGTGTTTCTTTAGCAGTTTTTATTTTCATGGTGGTGACTCCATCTTCGCAGATTTCTGAGGGCCTGCCTTTGTTGTGGTTGGACAAAAACTGGTCTTGTGCTTTTGCACGTTCGCAATCCGGTAGTCACCATTCAGGGTTAAGAGAGAAGGAATATAAGAACATAACACATATTCGAAAGGGATAGACATATTGAGTCGATTAACGGGAAGACAACTTTTGGAACCGAGTTTGGCGTTGATATTTATTTTATTTACATAACAAGTTCTCAGAATCGAATAAAAGCATTTCATCGATTTAAATCGCTCAGTTACTATTTACTTGCTCAGGAAATACCTTGATGGTGATTATTGCTTGCAACAAAATGCTTGTCATTTTCGACGAACGTTAACTTGTTTTAGATGCATTGTATAACGTGGTCACGGTTGGCAGGTTTAAGCTTCAAATCAAATCAAATCAAAATAATTTTTATTCAAATAAGCTCTTTCAACCACTTTTGAATCGTGTAGGATCAATATGATTAATGAAACTACAATTAGTTCTGAATGTTGCTCTTATCGAGAAGAACCAGAAAGAAACTCGGCGGTCAATCTTTTAAACATTTGCAATTTTACATTAATGCTGTCTTGTATGAAGCTGAAAGGATTTACAAATTCAGGCATTTTTATCATTCAAATAATGTAACCGAACCGCTCATACAGCGTAGTGGGTAGATTACTTATCCCTGTAGCGAAAAGTTTTGAATACATTTTCAAAAGACTGAAATTTGACAAAGAGTGTACTAATTGCTACTATTGTTATTATACTAAGTTATTGCTCATAAACTAATTCAATTTACTATGGCACAAGCTCTATTTAAGACCGCATCACGATTTACTTTGTAGGGAAAGTCATTGCATGTTATTATGTGTAGTAAACATAAAAACTAGGAAAACAACGCAACACATTTTAATTTTATATTTCTTTCAGAGCTGGTAATGTAATTTAGGCTCTGTTAGTTTAGATTGAAATTATTTGCATCCAAAACGCACTCCCCGAGCAGCAGCTTCCGTTTTAATAGATAGAGAATCAGAGAGGAACAGAGAGAGTGTCCATCTCATTATATGTCTTTGGTTTTGGTGAAAATTTGTGTATACCACTGTCCAAAAACATACATCCTATTATAAAAGAAATGAACAAGCATGTCTATCCTTGAAAGGGGGTATCATAAAAAAGTTGTACAAAAGTTGCAAATTGTAACTAATAATAAAATTAAAATAAGTTATTTCATGCAAAGTCAGGGCGGGCAGCTGGTGTAAAAACAAAATGGATTTTCATAACTGGGTAAGGTTAGAAGCTCATTATAGCCGTGACATTTTGAGATCAAACCGTAGCGGCAAGTCAGTGTTCTTTTTTCATATGATTATAAACGATGAGCGCACTCAATGTACCGTGCAGATTCAAATGTTGGGGCGTTTACGAGCACATTTGGCCACGTTAAACAACTTGTTTACACTTAAAATCTAGATCGAATGTGGGTTGAATTTTAAGTAGTTATTTCTAATGTATTGCATTGTTTATTAATAAAGCATTAATTATTTTAATACATAAATCAATTACAATGCACAGTGTGTGTGTGTGTTATGGCTTTATAACATAAATAATACATACGATACATAAAAGCCAGTGTATGCTGCTATGTATGTGTAATACAGTATTTGGCGATATACATAAGCATACCTTATGTATATCACCAAATACTGTGTAACAGTTCCCGCCGCGATAACGCCGCGTAAAGAGCTCATGAATAAGAGCCCCGTATGGGCTTGAAACTAGTCGGGCTCATCCGGTAAAATAACACGTGAGTATAGCCGGTTTCTATACATTTATTAAGATCTCTATTATTCAGTAGTTCAGAATATAGTTTTACGTAAAATTTCGTTTTAATAAAAAACCTTTAAGAATTATCATATTCATTTCGTCGCGATTTTACAAATTTTCCGTAATATCTCCATTTTTGTTTTTTCAAAATTTATAATTGAGTGTCTTTTAATTAGCTTAATTTTCTTCTTCTTTCTTGACAAATAAAAGTCAACTGCTTAATATAGGTATCTGATAATCATGGCTCTTGAAGGAATGTGGCTCTTGTATTGTATGTCAAAGATATTTTTGGGGCCATCTCGCGCAGAGCCTACTGACGTTGCTGTTTGGGATGTCCATCGCTTTTCCATACTAAATGTAAAGCTCATTGCCAATGCAACTTTGCGACATGCTGAGCTACATCAATAATTAGATAATTAGGTTTTACCTTTGGATACCATAGCTTTAAGATCGTAACAGACAGAGCGTTTCGCATTTATATACTAGTATGGATATTAATATAAATTTTATATACATAATGTTAGCAATCACCAAAAGAGGATTCTCCCTACTCTATCTTAACGTTGGCAGTTTTTGTTGAAGTTACGGCCCATTTATGCCCGGATGTGGTAACCTGAGACGCGACTTATTTCAGTATATGTTTTTGTCGGCGCTTGCAGGTTTGTTTCCTTTAAACGTTATAAAGGCAATCAATTTCAGAACCATTCCATGTATGTAAGGACAAATATCAAGAAAAAACCTGAATATTTGGAGATTCTTAATCAAGGTACTCTAAATATTCAGATTTCTTTAATCTATCAATCTGTATTGGATAAGCATGGCAACTAAGCTCCAACTTACTCAGTGGAACAGTAACAATCTGTTACTTTATTACACTACAAAGACTTTATTGTAGTAGTGTTTTAGAAAGGCAATTTCATACATAAATCCCTATTATTAATTTGGCCGTAGCATCGAGCAGATAAAATCTATATCACAATATTTTGGAGGCGGCAAGAGACGGCGATACCTTCTGTCAGGTGAACTCAATGAATCAAACATAATTGATCGAGCGCTGAGTTGATCGTGCGATGACGTTGTCAACCCTGTCAACCTGTACACGAGTTTTTGTCACTTTCGTGTACGTCGGTTCTTTTTTTTACATGTCTATGCTTGGACGCACGTAGTTGTCAATGCGTTAGGAAATAGAGGCCTGAGTTTTTTTCCTGTTCCGTTCAGAAAATTCGCTTACCTGAGTGGGTTTTTATTGGAATAAAATAAAGTTGAAAAGTTTTTAAGATGACATGGTTTGAAACTGACATTTTATTTTTTATGCATTAGGCTACATCACTAGTTGTGTGGTAATTCAAGAGTACTTTGACAGAAAATGCTACACAGAAGCAAATTGACCTAAAATTGAAAATTGTGCGAGGCTCGTAAAAGGGAATGAAAGCTGTGATGTAATAAAAAAGTGTTCGATAAAAAGAGCATTTTAAAATCTGTAAAAATAAAATATAATTTAACATAAATATAATATTATTTTTTTCAAAATATTGTATAGAACCTGAAACCTTCAGAACCTTAACCATCAGTCGTCAGAAACAAAATCTTTCCTATAGATAGATTTACGCAGGTTAATGCCATTGACCACGCTTCGGAGAAGGATGTTAATTAAATTATTGATTATATAGTGTTCGTTCCGTTACAGCTTATTATTATTCGGTACTGTTTCAATTTATTGATACCAATGGTTAAACCACCATCAAGCGCCCATAGCCTGTTAAAAAGAGTGTAGGAGGTTAACAGTCGCAGTGAATCGTTGATTTCATGTACGATTGCGAAACAAATATAGCAGACAATGCAACCAATGACAACCCAAAGAAACAGGAAACCCCCTTTTGTTGATATTATTGCATCTTGTTGATAACAGATTTATTTATAATTCATATCATAGACGTGTTCTGCAATGAGACCGCGCCTTTGTAAATATTAGTGTAGGACGTCCTCCATCTAGGTGGGTGACGATATTAGCGAAGTGGCATGAACGAAGATCTGAAGACCGAGTTCAGAGGCGTCCTATAGCCGAGACCAAGGTCGAACAGTGGACAGGAACAGTTTCATGATGATGATGATGATGATATGAATCTATTCTAATAAAGGTTATTTTTCTTAAATAGTTTAATTAATGGCTCACTGTTTTTTGGCACGTGCCGAACCCTAGTGCCCTATTGATAGGGTCAAAAACAAGCCAAAACTCACGTAGCTCGCGCCCCAGTACTGGAATAATAATAAGTATTCTTGAAAAGCGTGTAGTTTTGGTTGGTGCCTATTATAACGTGACCTTCTTTGTAGTATTGGGTTATAAAATATTCGCGTGGGAGAGTTTTGGAATTATTGATGTTTACTTGACAAACAAGCATTACTATTCTATTGTAGTAAATACAATTTGATCATTGTAGAACTATTTAACGTAAAATCTTTTATTTTTTTACATTATCACAAAGATTTAAAGAGACGGCATTTTGATGGACAATTGGTTGATTTATTTATTCATTTGCTTCCAATTGATAGCTAGCTGCCATTTTTGCATTTATTAAATAGAATTTATCATACATTAATGTTTAAATTAATGAATCAAAAAGAAACCATTTTTATATTGTAAAATATGTTATCTGTATTAAGTTCAATATCCAAAACAATCTTCTTCTAAAAGATATTAATTCCTTATTGAACACGGCAAGGGATTAGCTAAAGAGAAAAACTCTGTTTACAATGACATAATATTAACCAATTTCATTCCCCACAGGCCTCAAATTGAATGACCTCATATTTTATAATAGTTGACTTACATCAAGATAGTAAATGTAGTTACGACGGATATAAAACACCTGCACGCATTTAACAAGTCAAATAAAATAGTTCAGTGGGCAGAAATAATCTCGTTTGCCTACTGAATCATTTTGCGTTAAACGGCTGATCCTGCACGTGCGATACATTTTTGATTTAATAACTATTTTGTAACAATTTTGGTTACCACCTGTATACATATATATATATATATATATATATATATATATATAGGGGGATTAATATTAAAATATAATTTAAATTAAACTATCTATGACTACCAAAGCAATCTAAGTTCTTCTGTTATTAGTAATTAGTAATTTAATAGTCATTAGTAATATTGAATTAGAATTAATAAATTGTAATAAAAATATATTATTATCTCTCTTGGCCTACCTTATTCCCTGTGTGTAACAAGCGTACAGTTCCTGAACGATAGCCCTGTAACCTTTGCAATCTGATAAAGCCTTCCTAGTGGCATGGGAATGAATAAATTCTACTTCAGTTTATTGATTATTAGGCGGTAATTACAACACTACTATATACGCCATAGAAATAGTGGTAAATTTTGAGATAAATCAGATTTTAAAACTAAAAGTATAGATATTCAAATGAAAATTTGTAATCATTATTGCAAATGTTTTATAGTTTTTAAATTTAAACTATCATTACTGGTATTCATCATTATTGTATAGAAACCGTTATAGGTCCCGCCGCGATACTGCCGCGTTAAGAGCTCATGAATAAGAGCCCAAGTATGGACTTGAAACTTGTCGGGCTCATCCGATAAAATAACACGTGAGTATAGCTGGTTTCTATACATTAATGATGTTTTATAGTCGTTAATAACATATGCAGATTGCTTATTATGAAATATTCGAATAAAAACATGTTTAATTTGTTTTATTGTTTATATGTTTGTTAATTGTTAATGTGGGTCCTGTAGAAAGATGGTTGCAGTTTTACACGCCATACTTCATATCATTTATTTTATAAATGTATTAAAAATAGTGTCACCCTCTTAATGTTCCACAGCGGAGCCGACGCCTATTCCTAATTGAGAATGTTAGATATGGAGCCTAGACCATTACGCTGTTTTAATGCGCATTAGGAAGCAATTGGGATATTTGCAAATATGCAATAAAAAGGTGTTTGCAGGTTTCTATGTAGTTTCCTTCATGGATAGTCCTAAATGAAGCACGATGCATCATAGATACAAGCACAAAGGTCTTACAGAAAGTCTTTTTTACTGCTCTTACATAATTAGATCACAGCAAAATAAGTTTTTATACAAATTGCAATCCCGATAGGGGACTTTATAGGGAATAATCAGTAGACGTTATAGGTGCGAGTATATGAATTTATTTGCCTTAAAGAAATGCGATCCAAAGCAGAAAAGAAAAACAAATAGAATTAAAATCAACTTGGTTCGGTTAATCTTTTAGAAATTTATGCCAAATAAACATGTTAAATCACGTAAAAACAAATAATCGTGCGTAGAATAGAGCGTGCGCTGTGCACGCGCCCCTACAAATAATACTCGATTTCAGCCGTATAGAATGGTCTAGTGCACGCCGGTTGCCAATAGTGAATACGGGAAAGCCGACAGGCCTTTCTAATGAGCGTGTGCCTTCCGTAGGGTCGAAATTTTATCCCTTGAAGGACGCCCCACAGAGATTCGCGTCCATCGAGACTCACTCCCACTCACGACGTAGTCGTTCCCATGCAATTAATTTTATACTGTTTTAATACATATACGAAAAATACCTAATTCATACTGATATTATAAACGCTAAAGTAAAAATAAACATACAAAACTATATTACTCTTAATAAATTATTAAAAAAGTCTGCTACCAACGTATAAATTAATATACTTACTGTTCAATATAATATTATAACACAAATTTTCAAAAAAATTCTTCATAGAAATTTTTTATACGATGTTGGTGTCATGTCTACGAATAATAACAACATTATCATTAATTCAATTCAATTCAATAAATTCAATATCAATTAATAACATCAATCGATATATTTGATATACCCTTCTAACAGTACTTTTAGATGCTTTAATACTTGACAGATGCTCGACCCATTGTTCACCCATGGCTATTGACACACAAAGTCTCAAGACGAGCTATCTATATTACTGCCGTACCAACGGCTAATTAACTTCACATATACACCATATACATATATTCACTCAAAATATTAACATAATTTCTCATTTTACATGATGGGAGAGGTAGGCTGTTAAAAAAAAATATGTAAAAATATCCGTGACGCCGAAGAAAATCATTTCCATCATGTTGTTTCTGTAAATTAAAACACTTTGTATTTAAGTGTATCTTTATTTGCATCGGCTGTGTGATTTTGTTATCTTTCCACAACGATGCCCAGTGATCTTGACCGTTGCCTTGTGTGCGATGGAAAAGATACCATGGACAGGTATAGCCATATTATTTAATATAACAATGAGAGTTAAGTGGATAAATGATTAAGATTGTATATTAATGTTATGAACATCACAATTTTAATGTAGGAAATGCTGTTATGGAATAAGTGCTACAGTATAATTTGACTTTAAAGTTCAATGTTTGGCCCTAGTTGAAATCATAAACGGTGAAGCGTGACATGTTGCTCAAACAGCAGTATGGCTTTTTAAATTTTTGTCTAAATAAAATCGAGAATTAGAGCTTGACACGTTATTATAAAATTTTGACAACTCTAACTTCTGCGTTTATATAAGTACTAGGTGTGCGCGGAAATCACTATGTCAAACGACAGAAAAGTAGTTTAAACTAACATTAAAGAGATGCTATCAGGGACTTTTTTGTAGTAACATTGTAGATCTACAATTCTCCAATACATTACTTTGGTGTATCTCTACTGGCGCAAACGACTAAAGCTTCCAGCAGGCGAGATTTTTTGAATCGCGCGACGTTTTTTAAAACGATTTACGTAAAACCGTTGTGTACTATTCACTTACACCTTCCGGAAGAATTGCAACCGTTCAGTAGATTTTTAGAAAATCGTTAACAAACAGACAGTCAGCTTTGAGACTTTGTTTTATAATAAGTACAGATTCTAAAGGCAATTGGAAATAGTCCATTTACGCGTTGAAGCATAACGTTGATTATATATGTAAAAAACGAGCAGGACTTTTTTCATTGTGCATATGAAATTACCCGAGGTGTTAAATAGGAAAGGAATTTTGTGTTAATTAGACTCATGTTTACATATCATACAGTCATTTTTATAGCCACGGTTGTCTTGTGTGGGTCATCAACAACCAAAATATATGTGTCACTTATTTGAGGTTTATAGGAAGTATTGTAACGAAAGTGTTGCTCTATGCAGATAGAGCTTCTGTGCTCACTCTCATTTTGTCTGTACTCTCCTATTCTTCCTCACGACTATTTATACTATGGTTTTAAAACTGCACTGAACTCCTGGAGATCAATGAGGGATTCTGCGGACGTACATGCTATTTTTTATAACATTCAAAAAACTGGAATTCAAGTCAATTTTCTTCTTTTTGTTTCTATAAAGAAACACCGGACGATATTAAAATTGGATAGAGCGTGGTGTTACGATAGGTACCTAACTCAGTTTTAAGACTCTTGACTGAGTTAAAAATCTTTCAAATAAGGTCTTATGATGTACAAATAAAAATAAGAAGATAAATTTAAAAATAAATATAATTACAAATCTATATTTTTTTCTTTATTTATCTAATTTTACTATTGTCTGGTATACATATTTCGCTCGAGGCTTAAACTTTTCAAATTGTATCTTCAACTAAAGGAAATTTTAACTTTATAATCAAACGTACCACAAGCAGTATAATAAAATGTAAGCAATACCATTATTAACCTCTCCAGTTCTGATAAATAGCTTGTTTATGTTGATTGAATCACATATCACTCACGATCGCGTCTATTCTATTAGGTCCTGCTAATCCACCCCTATTTGCAATGGGATCCGATTACACGGCCGAAAAGGAGTTTATGATAAAAAAAACCGCTATAATAGGCACGTGGCGAAAAATAATAAAGTTGGCAAAGAGGTTGGTAATGAAGAGAGGCGCGTGACGCGGCGCGTGCGTCCCGTGCGCAGTCATTAGTGAGGCGCGCGGGCGACCCGACCGCAGGACGAGGGCCAAACACCACGCTGACATTAGCAAAAAAAAATACTTTATGCGCCTGCCTACTTGAATACCTTGAAATAGCAAGTACGTCCAATATTTTTGCACGTCTAGAAAACCTTTCAGAAATGCAATTTTAAACAACATTGAGTTACATAACTCATAATCTTCTTCACCAATCATCACATACAGTCTTATACACATTATAAAATTTTACAGCACATACACTACACAAATACTAGCACACACAACCACACTAACACATACCTACATCATACACAACACCATCACACATAATTTTGTTCATACATATTTTTTCTTCATTTGTTAACTTTAATTTAATTTAAAAATAACAAGAGTGTATCGTTTTATCTTTGTTCAATTAAAATTTTTGTTGTTTTTCTATTTACGTTTATTAATTATATTATGTTTATTATCTATATAGTTCGACTCAATGTCTACAATGTTTAATCTAGAAAATGTAATCTTAAATGGCTTATGTTATATTCTTATATTAAGAGAAAGTTAGTCATAATAATAGCTGTGGATTTTTACAGTAAAGTAAAAATCCACAAGTAAAGAGTAAATAAATACTTACCAGTTACCGTCTAGTGTTCATAAAATACCCTAATTTAAAGTGATGCACTCGTTAAACCTGAAAGAACTTTAGATTTCAAGAAATAAACAAAAATGTAAATGATTTATAGAAGCAGACGTTACTTTGCGGACTTCCATAGCACAGAAGTAACTATAAAATTATTTTGCTCTAATCCGCGTTTGTTAAGGTATGTAACAATTACATACCTTATACGCGAAGGACAAATCACCACACGTGTCACAAAAAGGCTGCCAACACTCCACACGCTCACTAGCTCAACCTCTACGATCCTTTCGCCCCCAAAACCGAAGCATCATCAAGAGGACAGGCCTCACAAACAAAATCATAATGCGATTACGTCATGCATATATAAGGTATCTATTGATGCCTGCTTCATACACTTAGCATTACATATATTCTCTTAACAAACGCGAATCACAGCAAAATAATTTTATTGTAACTTCTGTGGAAAATGTAAATATAGTAATGAATCCTTCAATATAATTTCAATGTTTTCTATACTAACTGTTCACAACATAAATTAATGAAAAGTCTGATAATCTTGTTTCTTGTCTAATGCGTCGATATTTTATGTCGAGGTAAAAGTGACATAATATTTCGTGTTCGACATCGACAGGACAAACTAAAATAGTGAATATTTTACTTCATTTCATTTATAACGAATACAATAGCTAAATTTAATTATTTCAATTCCTGTATTTGGACTTTAATTACACAAATTCATATCGTCTACCTCCGTGCGTGTCATTTGCTTTACAAAAGATACACAATTTTATTAGCTACTTTTAATTTATAAATATATATAATAATTTATAATTTAATTTATAAATAGAAGATAGATTAGTCACTGACTATTTTGTGTGAAACTTTGAAAATTTAAAGAGGTTTACTATTTAAATTCTTAAATTCAATGGATTAATTTATTTGTTAGATATTAACTTTTGAACAAGACTTAAAAGTTTGCGATTTGTCAGTACGTCGTCCGCCCGTAAATATAATAGTAAAGGCGAATATTAAATTATTGAATTGTCACATCAGTAACTCCAGTCATTCATTGGAATCATCGTTGACTTTACTGAGTAAGTACGTTCAGTGTATAGGTGCAATTACCACGACAATTCGCCACTCGGTTACTCGAGAGGACTGTAGAATGACTTTTTTCGAACTAGGGAATTTCATCAGTCTTCAGGGAGTCTATTTAGGCTAGTGTATTTATCTATTTAAGCTACAAAAAACAAAACACTTATTATTTAAAATTTCATACAAAACGGTCAACTACTGGTACATGGTCAATTACTAGTGCCCTTAGCTTATTGGCAATAAATTGACAATTCGATAGAATATGTAGCATTCAGTGTATTTAATATTAATATATTAAATATATTAAATGCTTAGTTTTCATAGTGAACTTAACAGAAATGCTCTTTCTGTCTCGCCAATCAAATACAGTAACACATATGTATGTAGTATACGATGTCGCTTGGTGCACACCGGCTCTACATTGTTGTTGGTTTTAGAGAACAGAATAACCTACGATTGTAATCTTTTACACCCGTCCACTTTAACCGAAGGTAGATAAACGAGACATTTTGTAACTAAGCGCCGGATTTATCGTCCTCCGCCCATCTAAAAAAGGGTTATAAGTGTTGTAAGCGATGATGACAGTTCGCCTCGAAATTCATTCACACGGAATATGATAAAGATAGGCCGGGTTGAAGATAACACCCTTCATAGAAACAATAGGCAGGTGTCAAAGGCACTATCGAAGTTCTTTTAGAATTTTATCGATGACAATAAAATAAACCGACATTTTTAATAACTCCGAATTTAATATTCATTTTAGTGTGGTCGTTGTTTTTTGGACTAAGTGGGTCTTCACAGCGACGTCATTTTTTAATATCTACGTTTGGAGTACTATGCACGTACTTTAGTAGCTGCATTTAGCTACAATGTGCATACTATAACAATAAGGATAGGGCGAAATAACGATTATCTCCTGCTCGTATCCCACTCTAACTGTGGTGGGCACATGTTTTTCTCTTTCATTCTCTCCTATCATTTGTCAACTTTGACAATACTCCTATTATATGCATATCATACGTCACACAATCCAACCATCTCTCTTTTGGCTCCTCTCTAGTCGCATATCCATAATAACTTCTCTCTTTCCACTTCACCTATTTCCACTTTATTATGTGATTTCGGAGAAACATCGGTTTTTTTATAACGTGGTCCATAAACAGCAGGAATTGATGCCTATTCTACAAAAGTAATGAATATTATGTTGCCGTAATACGCGTTTCGTAAGAAAATCTATGTAATGCTAAATGTAGGAAGCATATACCGTTCTCATACCTTATACACGTAGGATTAGTAACCGCAAGTACCACAAAACACATCACACTACACAAGCATTATACACATTCACTACGACAACCTCAATGATTGTTTTGCCCCGTAGCCGCTGCACCATCAGGAGATATGTATCATGCAAAATCGCAAAGCAACTTGCTCTACCTTTGAACCCTTTGGTTGAACGTTAAACTCAAAATTTTACATTTTACATGTCTAGAGATCTCTAAAAAAAATTGCTTATCACATTAGTTGCAGGTTGATGCTCTATAAGTTCACTGATGAGAAGATAAAGCTTTGCCCACCTGTGGGACAATTAACTGTTATCAAATACAATATAATAACCGACCTCAATAATAACTTGGATGTGAATATTCATTTCGGTTACCGTTGTAAAATTTCCTTAACAATTGTATGTAGGCTACGAAGATAAACAGGCTCGTTTGATTTAAGCCACTGGTTTTGATAAGTTTTATATTAGCTTCATGAATAATAATAATTATATAGGCACTGTGACTCACAACTGTATTTAAATTAATTACAGGTACGTGTATTCTGAATCTGAATACTTTTTTATTATTTTTTATGACAAAGGCTGTGGTAGCCAGCTAAATATTGTTTGTGTGACTAATCTTTATTGGTGCAATTTGGGTCTATACTAGAACCTCTCTCTCCAAAAGGAGAACGGACACCTATGTCCAGTGATGGGATCTTTATAGGCCGATGTTTAATCTTCGTATCAACAATAAGCTCAGCCGCGTGTTGTCCGGCTAAATAGAATAGTACCACTCTCATTTCTTACCGTGGTGTCGTAAAAGGCGACTTAGGTAAGTCGACCCGCCGCGTGGTATCCGGCTTAATGGAATAGTACCAACCTCATTAGTTACCGAGGTGTAGTAAAAGCCGACTAAGGTAAGTTGACCCACCGTGAGGTATCTGATTGAGTAAAATAGACCATCCTCTTTCTTACCGAGGACTCGTAAAATACGACTTAGGTAAGTTACGACATCAGGCAGGCGGCCGGTCCTAAAATACGTAGCCAAATTATATGACAACATGTTTGTAACATGTTGTGCCGACCCCACTTAGAGTGGGATAAGGGCAGGAGGATGATGACAGGTACGTATATTCTGAATCTGAATACTTTTTATTATTTTCTATAACAAAGGCTGTGGTAGCCAAATATTGAGACTGTGTGACTAATCTCCATCTTCATTCTAGAATAGACCCAAGTTGCACCAACTTGGGTCTATTCTAGAACCTCTCTCTCCAAAACGAGAACGGACACTTATGTCCAGTGATAGAATCTTTTATAGGCCGACGTTTTTCTTCGTATCAACAATAAACCGCTTTTTAATCGAGATTTGTGCATTTATATAACCGTAATGACGTCGCTTATGTACCTACATGTACAGTTAATTTTGCTACCATATTTTTTTTACATAAAATAACGTATAATTAACGGATTTAACAGTATATTTAAAGGAATTATATTTAATGTATTATAAATTAAAATAATAATATTACAAAGCCGATTTTTGTCTGCTCGGAATTTATTTCGTTACTTCAAAAAAAGATAAATCTTTAATTCTCATTAATATAATGTATATGAAATGTCAGTATGGTTAAAAATTCATATAGATTACAAAAACAATAATCAGCAGCAGATTATACTCAAGCGTAATTAAAAAAATTGCGAGATTGTCGTTAGGAAAAAAGTCTTTGTGGCCCCTCTTATCTTTTATTCAAAATTAAACAGATTTATGTAGTTGTAATAGAATGCGTATACAAAAATTTATTTTTCAATTGAATAATTATTATAAATGAATAATTATTAGAATAATTATTGCATATTTTTTTATTCGTTCTATTTTTAGGTGCTACAGATAAATATAATCGGCGTGTAACTTCTTATTGATAAATATTACAAATGTTAATAACTCAATGAAACTATCTGTCGTTCGCATAAACAAAGGTATAAGTGAATACATAAAAATATCTTCCCTACTGATTTATAACACCACTGGTACAAAGAAATCTGTTAATCTTTTATAATGTTTGCTTACTTGCTATGCACAAATATTACTAATTGTTTCCACCCCTTGGTTTACAGTTTTTGAAATGTTCTTTGCTCTATTTTTCTGTGGTTTAATATGTAAGTTTGAACGAATTAACATAAAAGAAAATGACTGTGAAAATTTCACATATGTAGTTCGTAATAATCTAACATGAAATTACGAGTATTAAATAGATTGGTAATTTGTAATTTTTCTCAAAAAGAAAAGGTACTTTTGTCATTATTTTGATAAATACTTCAATTGAGAAAAATTTTATGTACAAGAAGAAATCAATTACTAAATATTATTAGTAAATATTTTATATTTCAACTTTTGAATTCACGATTAATAATTTTAAATGTAATATATTAAAATGAGTAAAATTAAATGTATAGTAGAACGGGATAGCTGGTTTAAATGTTATTCCCGCTTTTATAATTTACTTGTACCACAGCTGTTTTGCAAGTGTTTAGTCGACGTTAAAATATTTAAAATAAGGGTTGATGTATTTGCGGATTGTTAAAATTCGAGAACGTTTGGCTTTATTTTTCCTTTTGTATTATTGAATCATAATAATACGTTATTGTACAATGGCGGTTGTTACTCTGATTGTTTTACTCGCATCATGTGTTTGACTAAAGGGTACTGTGTATGATTATTTATATAAGGTAAATTTTATAAATAATGAGCTGAATTGGATGTAACAACACTTGACTAACTAATTGTTAACACTTTAATACAAATTATTTTCATTGGAATTATACAATTTTTAGTTACTTTGAGTTCATATTTATTGCGATTTTTTGCTGTGCTATTGCCGCTTATGGTACAAGTTTTATTTAGAGTGCTAAATGTGGTGAGTTGTGCGCAGAAGCGCTTGAGTCGTCGTTTTAGAAGAGCCTCCTGTAAGGCCGATTCATGGCTTACTCTAAGAAACAGAGGGGTGATATGATTGTAGTTATTTACATTTGTACGTAAGGCGAAAATGACACATTAAATGGAACCGAATAAAATTTGAGGAGAATTTCGAGCTTTAGACGTTATGGAATAATCACGATGTGTGTTATTTTAAAAGAATCTTATGTCGATAAATGGTAGGATGATGAGAGTTTACTTTTCGGCAGCATAAAGATTACTTACTTTCTGTTTCTGTTATTATCACTTACATCAATTGCTAATCTTCATATCAAAATTCCTGTACCACCTGCGCTTCATCCCTTAAAGCCCTATTAACCCCCTTAAGTAAAGTTTATTATTCTTTAATTTTTTAAGTTCTTGAATAGTATAAATCTTTTACCTAATCTAGGTTTGCGACATATTTATAATGTTACCGCTTTAATCTAATTTTTTAATTTTAAATTTTTTTTGTTAGTATTTAATTAATTTTAAGTTTTTATTAAATGCTTGTTTTTGTAAAATAGTTTAGTTTAGTTAAGTAAGTAAGTAAATAGCGGCCTGTTAATATCAAGGCCTGAGAATCGGCCTCTTCTCTCCGTTTTTGAAGAGAAGGATTGGAGCTAAGACCTACCACGATGCCCCAATGCGGATTGGTAGGATACACCGATGTTTTCCTTCACCGAAAAGCGTGTGATAAGTTGCAATTGTCTTATATTAATTATTATATATTAATTAAGTTTTAACGGAAAAATTCATTGGTGTCTGCCCGAGTTTGAACCCGTGACCTCCTCGAAAGAGCCGCACGGTGTTACCGATGGGCTCCCACAGCTTCCTTATATATTATATAATGCTAAAAATAATAAATATTATAATTTATTCAGTAATTTTAATAATATAAAGAACATCAAACACGTATCATTTCATATTTCACAATTTTTTGCATTATTAATTCAAACAATTAATGATATCCTGTAATTAATATATAACAATTGTTCCTCATTCTCATAAGAGCTTAAGAACTATACGAGTATAGTCCCTTGTTAGAACGCCTCGTCGTAAACAACTTTAATTAAAATGATTTATGAAATTTTGAGAACTTGTAGCTCACTTATGTTAGTGACGACTGAAGATGCGTTTAATTAACTTATGTATTGACTTAGTTATCTATAAAAGTTACTATGGAGAGAAATATAACTGTGTGACTTTTGTCTATCATTTGGGATCAACAAATGGCATAAAATACATGTTAGGTAATGCGTTGTTATTTACTACCTGTGCCAGCAGCTTCGCCTTTATCGATTAGCGCTTTCAAACAATCAAACAAACAAACACTTCAGCTTTATATTTATATATTAGTATAGACTAATATATAAAGCTGAAGAGTTTGTTTACGAGCGTCGCGTTCGCGCACGTTTCAAAAGTCAGATTGCTCATGTTCCAAAGACTGCAGAATCGATTTATGCGGACAGCTACCCTTTGTCCGTGGTTCATGCGGAATGTTGACTTCCATAGAGACCTCGACCTCCCCACCATTTCTCATCTCTTTAAGCGCTTTTCGAAGTCTTACTTTGAGAAAGCAGAGGTACACCAGAACCCACTCATAACAGTGGCTTCCACTTACATCCCTTAGGTCCCCTTAGGTGCCCTTAGTCGACTCACCGAAAATATAGACGTCCAAAAAGTCCTGTATGAATGACACTGACGATCAAATAACAATCGCAAACACACACACAAATGGCATAAAATACACGTTAGGTTAAGCGCTATTATTTACTACCTGCACGCAAACAGCGTCTTTTCTGGCGAAGACGAGGTCCTAGTTTTCTGACGACGGTTGACCTTGGCTTCTCGCCATACTCCCGACGCCATAATGACTAATTGTCATACTATTAGCCCTCCACTACACCCTTAGGACGACGTTTTCCATCGCTAGTAGAGCTTCTGCGCTCTACTCTCCGCATTTCACAACCTTGACGATGCTTCTGCGCTCGGCCGTCCCGCTCGGTAACGCTGTAAAAGCCGTTAGGGCTAACAGCATATAGTCAGTTCGAAAAAAAAGAAGAGTTTTTTTATTTTTATTACAACATTGTTCCCCTCTAAAAGTCCTAAATAAAAGTCCGCGACAGCATATGTCTAGCTTTTAAGGTTACCCACTTTAACCATTTTTATGGTTATCAAGAGACCATATTACAGTTTTAAACTTTCCACGCGGTCGGAGCCGCTGGCGACTGCTAGTATTAGTATAATAAGATTACTTTAATAACCAACACGCAGAGTTTTCTAATGTCTGTATGGTAAGTGATCACAATTTTTACTATTTAAATATTGATTTGACTCTGGTCCTACAATAATTAAAAAAAAATCGCCTTGAATATATTAGGCAACTATGATCGACTTTTGTTTTTGACCGATGCTATGATTACTCTACGGTAATAAGAATACTTAGTCTTAAAGAAAGACTGTCGACATGGTGTCCTTAAATTTCACTCCTGTCAGATATCTATGAATTTACATGCTCTCTCGGTGAAAAATATTTGCATAATACATAATTCCTGCGATATGTACTTCGCCAATCCACATTGTTATAGCGTGGTAAAAGTCGTTCTCGGCAAAGGAACCTGCACACGGGACTATAAGAGACCGCTACTGAACCATATAATAAGTAATGATTTATTTCCCTCTAAACGCCGTGTGGTATCCGGCTGAATAGAATAGTACCACCCTCATTTCTTACCGAGGTGTCGTAAAAGGCGACTAAGGTAAGTCGACCCGCCGTGTGGTATCCGGCTGAGTAGAATAGACCAACCTCATTTCTTACCGAGGTGTCGTAAAAGGCGACTAAGGTAAGTTGACCCACCGTGTGGTATCCGGTTTAGTAAAATAGACCACCCTCGTTCTTACCGAGGTGTCGTAAAACACGACAGAGGTAAGTTGATGTCAGGCAGGCGGCCGATCGTGAAAACGCAGCCAAATCATGTGACAACATGTTTATAACATGTTGTGCCGACCCCACTTAGAGTGGGATAAGGGCAGGAAGATGATGATTTATTTCCCTCTAACTTACATACTGGTTTTATTAATAAAATTTTTGGTAAAACTGTCATTTCATTGACGATTATGTGATAGCTGCGTCATCACCCTCCTGCCCTAAGTGGTGGTAAGTCGACGCAACATGTTATAAACATGTCGTCACATGATTTGACTACGTATTTTACGACCGGCAGCCTGCCTGACGTCTGCGTTACCTTAGTAGTGTTTTACGATACCTCTGTAAGAAATGAAGGTTGTCTATTCTATTCAGTCGAATATAACACGGTGGGTCAACTTACCTTAGTCGCCTTTTACGACACCTCGGTAAGATATTAGGGTGGTCTATTCTACTCAACCACATACCTCACGGTGGGTTGACTTACCTTAGTTTCCTTTGACGACACCTCGAAATGATATTGCACGGCTTGTAATCGCTGCTTATACCGGCAAATTTATAACAGGTTTACCAGAAATAAATTGTTACCAATAATAATATTACTGGCAATTACACGTGTCCCCAGTTGCCTCGCCTCTAATTGGCAAGGGGATGGGGATGATCATTGAAATATGTCGGGCCCTGATTGAATCATTATTTGCAATGAACCGTAAAATGTGCATGTTAACTTTTACATATTCAATCAATGCGTGACAATATTCGTTTTTGTTGTATTTTACTACACTAATGGTATATATTTATTTACAGCAAAAATGTAAAAGTTATATCTATCTTAAATTACTTACACTAATTGTCTTTTAGGGGTTGCACTGTTGAGCTGATTTGCTCTAGATTCGTTCGAAATAAGAGATCGACATACATTATTTCAGATTTATTATATATAAGAAGCTTATCTTAGATTTGAATATAAGCTCTTACGTAAACGTGCGGCTGATCGTAATTAAAATCAAGAATTAATATTCAGAAAGGTATTAAGATATAATCATGTTAAGTATAGGTAATAAACTTCAATAAAACTTAAAGTAGCTATTTTTTTAAGGCAATATGGTGATTGAGTGGTTTTCGCCCTCTAAATAAAAATGTTTGTTTTATTCATAGGTTGTAAGTGCCTTTGTGGGGCATTCGGTCTATTGTTACAAAACAAGGAGTTGACAATAAACATCATTAGATATTAAAATCACCAAAACACATTGCAACAGTCAAGTGCCATACATCATAAAACCACCGGCACGCTACGCAATTTGCCACTAATGAAGTCATTGTCACACCGACACATGTATACTAACCAAGTAATTGTTCCATTCACTGAACTCAACCCTAGTGATTTCATTTTATATTATTCGCCTCCCGATATGATAATCATCGTGTTTGAAATATTGCTTGTCAATTTATGTTTGCCGGCGCGGTAATGATGTCGGTTGGCTTTATTGCCGGCTTCCGAGGCTCGTTACAGAGTAAACATCGTTATCATTAACGGTAGAGAGTGTGATTGTGTCTCTAGTGCAGTGCAGCCCGTGAGTTTTTATAATTGAATTACGAGTCGCGCTCTCTTACCTCCCGTAGATCCGACCGAGAGCCGGGCAATAAAAAGCAATTTGAAACAGAGGGTGGCTGAATGTGAAAAACTCGAACACTCCATCACTCGTTTGCGCTATAAATTTTAATTCTAAAACAAAAAAGAACAACTAAAAAAGCGGGATATAAAGATAGCTAAGTACTTTTATCTTTATGCAAATGTAACGTTTTGAGGCTTCTTTTTATCGTAGCGATCCGTTATCTCATGACGGCTAGTACAAAAAACTGGTATGGACGGGCGACAGGTGCGCGATCAAAACGTGTGTAATCTTACTTGGGTGTATCATAAGTCACAGGGGACGGTGGAGCCCCAACGCACGCTCCCCCATGGTACAAGTCAAGCGTCACTCGGAGCAGATTTTGCGGATTAGCCATTACAATGCCCCGCTCGCCATCTGATATCTATAGAAAGGATATGCTAAATATTACCATGGAATCATTTTGTTCCGGCTTATCTCGCTTAATAAGTGCGGACTTGTTCCACTTTTAAAGACAAACGTAAATAATCTATCTGGTCCAACAAGTATAGAACAAGATGTCCCATTGTATAATTTATTGATAGTGTAGATTGGAAATATGTTACGCAATCTTATGCCCTACCCTTTTTTATTAATCAGTAGCCTCATAGGATTGTCGGTAGGGTGAACGGTTAGCAGGTGAGGTTGGTAATTGAGGAGTCAGATTGGAAAATAGTTAATGAATGAATGTTCCATACTGTATATATTGAATTATTGAAATATACTGAATTTAAGTCATAATTGTTTTTCTACCAATAAGAAGCAGTAATTTATTGAATACGGTGTAAAAAAAGATCTCCAAAATTCTGATCTGATTTTTTTGTAATGTCGTAGTAATATACTAATAGATACATTTAATTTTCAAAAAATTAATAAAATATAAGTCTTAGGACATTTAGTTCTATTTTTCTTCTTTTTTCATTTAGTCTTTTTCACTGTTGCCACAGTTGTGGCTCATTGACTCTGGTATCTATAAGGGATTTCTACCGTAAAAGATGTGCACCTACTTCATCCAGTGGTTTTCTGTGACCCTTTTTGTATCATCTACCCTCCTGGGGTTCTGGCAACACTGGGTTTCCAAATAACGGGGTTTTCGCTTAATAGCCTAACACCCCAACGTCAATAAGGTACTATGTGACCTGCCCATAGCCACTGCAGGTTCACGACACGATATTCTATATCGGTTATTATTAAATTTTAATTTGATCACGCAGAGAAACTACAAGGGTAGTCGGCGCTATTGTCTTTTGATAATCCTTCAGGTTTGTTATAAATCTTAGAAAGCTAATAGTTGTTCCTAGGATTTAATTGAGAAATTTAGTCTAAATATCCCTAAAACATTTAAATTACTTAATTCATATTAATGTGACGTTAAAATATAGCAACAATGATAAATTTTATTATTATTTTTTCACAGCAAATTTCACACTTATTAAATTATATCCTCTGAAATGTAAATAGTGTTAAGAACGGTGTTATCGCTTACTAGCGATTTCTTCCAGACATCCTTAGGGTTAGTCTACAACAACTGAAAACTTAGACGGTTTTTTCAACACAAAACAATTTATTCTTTACTTATAAACTATTTTAAAGTTTACTCTTGTTTAAACTGTTTTGAAAGATTAGGAGTAGGCACTAAAAATTGAGATTTATTATATGTTGCATTAATTAAAATAAAACGGTAATTTCTTATCTATTACTGTAGTGGTGGCTGCTTAGGCCTTAACATAATTCATCAATTCAATGAAATAAAATGAAAAAAAACTTGTTTTAGCATATAATAACAAACGGGCATATTCCATTATATTACAATAGAACAAATGATTATAGAAGTGATCATTCCTTAAATAATGTTCCTTGAGGAAAACATTCATAAACAATAATTACATTTTATACCTGTGATAGCCCAGCGATGAGACCATTCGACTCTTTTGGGCGTTCCGATAGGGGTTTATCGGACGCCCTCCTTATTAGGTCCCCGAGGCAGTCGATGCATCTGGTGCTCCCGATGCATCGTTCAGCGGAGGGAGGGACCACTTTTAGAGAGGCCCCGACCCAGAGGTGGCGATATGATATGATGACCCATAATGGCTTTTCCTGACAAAAAAAACGTGGTAGGTCTTAGCTCCAATACTTCTTTCCAAAAACTTAGAGAGGAGGCAAGATCCCAATAGAGGGATAGTAACAGGCTTCTACTTCACTTTATACTTATATATATATATATATATATATATATATATATATATCTATATATATATATATATATATATATATATATATATATATATAATAAGTGAAATGCAACTAGCAGTGCTTGTGATAAGTAATCTTCACGTTGCCGTGTTGCCGTGTTAAAGGATAAAAAATTATCCTTATGTTCTTACCTTTACGTTACGGTGAAAGAGCAAAGATGAAACTTGAGGAAATTTATAAGGAAAATGTAAATAAATTTTAGTATTTCTCAGAAATGAACTTTCCTTTAAAAAATGATAGTATTATTTCCCTATAATCCGGGTTAAGCTTCGTAACTTGTAACGATGCTTAACAATATTTTCATCATTTCTATATTGAAACTCTGCAAAGCCGCGCCTAATTGTAATACTGATTTTAAATTGCAGTAAGATTTAAATAATGATGGTAGAAATAAATAAGATTATAAATGTAGTTGTGACTGAAATAAAACGAATATTTAGTATCTTAATATGCATTGTTTGCTGTTTTGTGATATGAATATAACAAGCTATCGAAATAAAAACTATTCCTCTTCGACACCTCTCACCAAGTCCCACAGGAGACACAGCTAACAAGGGACGTCGTCACCAAACCTCATAGTCTTAGGGTCCCTGAGACGGGTAGAGCTATTACTGTTTAGCCTTTGCAGTCTAAAGATGCGGCGATCCTTTTTCCATTAGTTTCTAAAGATTATGCTTATTTATAAATTCTATAAAGATTTTAAAATATATCCTTATCCTTATTATATATATCCATACTGATCTATATAATTAATATAAAATAAAGTCCCCAAACGCTATATGAGATCGATTTTCTCTAAATCTACTGACCGGATTTTTGTACAGTTTCTACTAAATCGTAGCGCAATATTTCCGGAAGGTTTAAGTTAATAGTACGTTTTATGTAAATTTAAATTGTGTTGAAGAGGTTACGCAATTGTAAAAAACCTCGCCTACTCGGAGCTTTACTCGCGTCGCGTAAACCAGTAGAGATGCACTAACATAATGCACATACAAAAATACTATACAAAAGTCCAATAGGATATTTCTATCTGTTATGGTTAACTCACAATAACTACTTATATATGTATGTATATATATGTATGTGCAAAATCCTTTCGGTCTGTCGGTTTGTTGTCGGAAGATGATAAAAACTGTACACAAACGAGTTTAGTTTAACATTAAACTCGCGGGTGCCACTAATAAACCTACATTAAAATCAAATATTTCATTAAGCTGAGTTCCTTCGCTTTAAAAATTTTCCTTTGTATAAATTGTAAAATTGTACTTTCAAATGTTCTAGCCCGTGCAAATGGACTAGTTACTATTTAAACTGATCCTATTACATTTAACTAAACGATACAAATTTCATTTTGTTTTCATTTTGTCGCTTGTTTTATCGTGATGGTGTATTATAGTCAGTAAGAAAACCTGTAATGTGGTGAAGGAATTTCAAGATAAGCTAAGATTTACACATCGTAGAGTTGCAATATATAGTTCGCCTAGTGCTATTTATTTTATTTATCTAACTTAAAACATATAATATATAGGATATATAAGATTTTTAATTAAATATTATAAGTAATATAATATTAAGATTGATAAATATTATTCAGTAATAAACATTATTAGTATTTTAATACCATTATTAAGCTCAGTCTATTTATAAGTCGCGATAAAAAAGGGTCAATTGAAAAATAATACTCTCATATGCTATTTGGCTCGTAACATAATAATCAACATCAATAACATATTAATCTATAAAGCTTTATACCTTATCACTGTCAATTATTAATCGTTTCACTCATTACCAAATTATTGCAGCTAAACTTCCAAGGGTAACATATGTCCATCGTGATCATCTGCATCCGTTAAAATCGACCCTTTGAATGCCACCGGCTTAAACAATGTGAGGGAGCTATTCTCAAACCATTTTTATTTCTAAATTCAGTTATAAGGTGCGAACTACCTCATGTTTTATGATATTTATTTTACTTTACTTTCATTTAACAACTACAACTTATTATAAATGTATTCATCAAAACAGAATTTGCGAAATAACTACATAGATTAAAACGGGCGATAGCATATTATCATAAGAGGGATCTACGTTTCACAAATAAGTACTAATTGAGTCTTGATTCACGCATTGTATCTAGAATACAAATTTAAATTAAAGGAACATTTGTAAGATTTTATAAATATGTTAAAAATAGCAGATAGGCATTTAACACGATCCGCCGCAGATATAATAAAATAGTCTTGCGTTTTATGAGGAAGTTCTTTAAATGTTTTCCAATTTCCATGGTTTCATCACCAATGGACTTGTATTTATTTTAGGTGATTAAGCATTCTGTCAGTGATTAAACTAAAGACTTCCCCCAATAACAAAATATGAACTTAACTATTTAATTTGGATACTTCAATGCGAAAAATAAAATGAATTATAATAAATTGTAAAGATCGACAACAGAATAAGGTTTGGTCTCTCCAGAACTGCTGACTCACGATGCAGCCTACAATCATGGGCTCCTCAAGATAATTTCAATCTCTCACAATTTATGGTTAACAAAAAATCAAGACTCGAATGATATAATTATGTGTGTTTTCTACGAGTGTGAAATTACTAGTTCAATAGGGCTTCCCGCGAAGTGTAGGGTGAATAAAAAAAGTATTACTTTAAACAACGTCTGGTGAGTTAGATTCATTTGTTTTTGGTATTCCGTGATTTAAAATTGTAATTGCAAGTTGTTTTACCGAAGCATAACGGATAATCGTAAGTCATGCCATGCAGACTTTTGAATTATGCGCTTTGGGTTGTTAACTGTGATAAATTAGGTTTTTTTGCTGGTATCATTTATTTATTTACTTTGGTACAACATTAAAGAAAGTGAGTTGAAAATAAAAGAACTTGTCAGCAAATTTTTCATAGTAAATAATTTAAATAAAATTTTATTCGAAACTAAAATACAATAGTACCCATTTTAAAAAGGAACTTTTCTACCGTTGTGTTTTCTTTGGTGATGGGTTGAAAGTTTCTCGTACAAGTTTTGAAATTATATCCAAGTTGTTAAGTATTCTTCACGTATATTTTTGCCTGAAATTATAACGAGATTGAAAAGTTTGTTGTGCATATTCCTTGCAACAAATTTTAAATTGTAAGACATTCCGCAAAGTTGATTTCATTATTATTTTTATAATTTGATGAAGAAATTTATTATACTCGTATAAATATATTACTTAAAAATAAACTTAGTGTTCGCATGTTACTTCATTCAAGCCATCAATTGCCAGGATTAGTTGCCATTATTATTTTCCTGTGATGCAAAAGCCTTTCTCAAAGTCTTTCTGTTTAAGTAGATTATGTATTTTAATACAAATAAAAGTTTATTCGTAGACTAAAATTAAAATTATTGGTGTTATAAAATAAATTGTACAAGTAAGTTCAATCAGATATTATCATATTTAAATTTATAACATACATAGTTTAATTATCATAGTCCTTCTATAATTACAATTTCCATTTAAATAAAATTTAGGAACATTTCGACAAAATAAAAATATATCTTGATGGACCTCATTAATACTTTCATTTTAAATTAAGAAGACTATGTTTCCTACACATATCAATTTTTGTAGAGAGGCTTAGTTGTATGGTTTAAGAATCCTGCTTGATTAAATATTTAACAGGTATAGGTTTATACATTTGTTTTAAAAAAGGGAGCAAGCTCTACATATGCTACCTATAATTTAATAACAGTTGATTAGTTTCGAGAAATAATATTTCTGATTAACTGTCATGGTTCACCTTTGTAATTTATTAACAAGAATATTATTTTTGTACTGAAAAATATACAAATTACAGCTTATGTTATAATAAAAATGATATTTATACGGAATAAGTAGGAGTCGAAATAAAGTTGTGACTCCTGCTGAAAAGCAACTTTTCAAACCAGGGTGGTGTCGACTCAAAGATATTTTGTATAATGTGTGAGTTAGCGTTTGTTGGAATAAATATTTTTCGAAAAGTTGTTTATTCGGGTAAAAAGTTGTTCGAAGGGTAAAATAGTTGTTTAAAATTACAAAACAACTTAACAGACATTTATTCTCTTTAGAAATAAGTCATTTGACGCCTTTATTGCTTGCGATTTTCATTGGTGACACGAGGTGTTTTTATAAGAATTTTTCCCGTTTTAATGCTCGAAATATATTAAATTCTGTGAAATTCACTGTGAAAGCTGGAGTGAAATGGAATTTTATTTTTTGTATTTTCGATTTAAGATTTTATGTTTATAGTACTTTTATACAGCCGTTAAGTACAGTAAAAAAGTAACAACCTGTTACTGTCCTACTGCTGCACATAGCGCTACTCTAACCTTTCCCTGAGAAGGTATTTATCCTAGACCTACCACACTGCTGCGGATTGGTGGGTTACACATAATCCTAGATAACTGAGATATCTACGATACCATATATATATCTACTATAATAGGTTTCATCACGATAGTTTTCTCTACTGAAAAGACTGTGATATATTGCAAATATCAAATGGGCACATCAGTTTAAATGGAGAAAACTCATTGGTGCCTGCCTGGGGTTCGACCACATGATCCTCTGGGTAAAAACCACACGGTCGCATTATTCGGTAATCACTGATTAATAATGTAGTTCAAATGCACACACCAATAATCCGACTTTTTTACATTAAATGATAGTGATTAAAACAATATAATTGCATTTTTTATTGTATGGTGGAAGAATATGGAGTATTATCTATACTAATATATAAAGCTGAAGAGTTTGTTTGTTTGAACGCGCTAATCTCAGGAACTAGTTGGCTGATTTGAAAAGTCTTTCACTGTAATATAGTCCGTTTATTGAAGGAAGGCTACAGGCTATATAACATCACGCTACGATGAATAGGAAAGCAGCAGCAATAAAATATACTACGAAAACGGCAAAATTTTTCCTTGCGTCCGCTGTGTAAACGGTAGTAGTTATGCAAAAATCGTGTATTACAAAATTGTTCCCCTCTAAAAGTTCTTAAAAAAAGTCCGCGACAGCATATGTCTGGCTTTTAAGGTTTATCCACTTTAACCATTTTTATGGTTATCAAAAGAATATACTACGGTTTTAATCTTTCCACGCGGGCGGAGCCGCTGGCGATTGCTAGTATGATATACAATTCTTAAAAGTAATTCTATATCATTTGAGGAGCGATGCCTTCTAGATTTAGCGTCGGGTGCTCGACGTACCCCGAGGCGGCGTATCGCGGCATCATCGCGTCTCACGTCGCCCGGGTCTAGATAACGCTAGACGTACGTGCGACTGATATTTGCTTTTTGTGGGAATAACTCTTTTCTTGAATTAGCATGACGGTGGGACTTAAAATAGACTACTCTTCACGATATTCTTTTAAGTAAACCGTTTGTAGATCTCGTAATTTCCACTACGTAACAAGTCCTTACTTTTTTGGTTCATAATATATGACCACTAATTCATATACCGATGTGCTATTAACGAATTTGCAACCTGAACAAAAACCATTGTCACAGTGATAATGAGTGTTCATTCTCATTATAAAGAAACTTATATGCTTTTTAGCTGCCATTTTTACTGTGTACCTACAATAAAGTTTGCTGGCTGATATACATTGGTGAGCTTCTTGTAAATTGTTAGAAAGGATACTCATGTCTGGCACATTCGACGTCAACCTTAAAAAGCGATGTTACGCGTTTACTTGTTATTTGATTTTAATTTATTAACAACGGCTATAGTTTTACGTATGGTATAAGTTATGAAATATGCACGATTTAGTATAAAATAAATAAATTATATATGTACTATTCAAATTCAAATTCAAATTCAAAATATTCTTTATTCAAGTGGACTGTTTACAGTACTTTTGAATCGTCAAATGTTTTAAAGAAGCTACCACTGATTCGGAAGTTTGCTCCTACCGAGAAGAATCAGCAAGAAACTCGGCGGCTAATCTTTTAAAAAATTATTACAATTTGATGGTTACAAGATATATTAAAAGTCTAGAACAGTACTTGAATATTTATATTGTTACTGAACAAGAGAGATAAGCTAATAATTTTTCGTAATTTTATTTAATACATTCATTATTCAATGACGTGGCAGGAGAACTGCAAAAAAATTATGGTTGCAATTTAATATTGGTATGAAATAAAATAAAAGCGTTGTTTATAAGCAAGATGTAACGATCTTTATTGAAAATTTTCTCACACACTACAGTGGTTTAAAATAAAACCTTCTTTCATATATAATGTTTAACTTTATAAATCACGGTGAGTTATGGTTGTTACATGTGTTCGTAGGCAAAATAAAATAAATAAATGGTGGGGTTAAACCGATTAGCATATAACTAAACTTATTTGGGTATGCTTTGGGTTTTCGATTTTGTCGTGGAGTTCTGTCTCCTGATGATGCTTCGGTTGCGGGGCGAAACGTTTGTTGAGTTTGTAACAGTGAAAGTATGTAGTGCTTGTGTATTGTGGTGGCGGTGGTGGAGGTTCGTGAATGTTTTTTTTACCAAATCCTGCATGTATTTGGTATGAAAACCAGTTGACATTCTATACCTCGTATGAAAACCAGCTGTCCATTGTACATTTAGCATTATATATATTTTCTATTTTACATCATCACGGATTATAGCAAAATAATTTTATTATTACTTAACTAGTACCGTATATATTTTTTTTGTACCACAGGCTATGATTTGAGATCTAAATTCGATTGAATATCACAAATGAAGACGTGTTGAGGCCTCGTCGAATAGGTAGCAGTCATGAGGTCATTTATCAAACTACGGCAGAATATGACAGCTCTACTGAACATGGATTCGTAAATGATCGGATAAGGCTTGATATAAGGATGTAGGGAATTCATATAACACAATGAAATCACTTAGGCATTACTTTTGGAAAGATAAATTCAAATTTAAAATACCTTTATCTAAAGATATTCTGAAGTAAGTTTCTCCTTTATTATTTTTGTAATGTTTTCTATTTCCACCGACGTAATGTGAAGTCATCTCAGTAGTTGCAGAATTATTTTCAAGAGATGCTAAATTGCTATACAGTCATTGATATAAAATTACTCATATGCATATTGCCAATAAGGTAAATTGGCAATATGCATATGAGTTTTACGATCTTTAAGAAAATTGATGTATTTGTAAGGGGAGTTTTAAAAACCTTTGCAAAATTGATCAATATTTAAACGTAACGATAAGTGAATACGTAGTTTGTTTCGGTCATTGGTGTGATTGGGAAGCGACATTACACATTAATTTTCAATTAACACTTATTTATTTATTATTAAATTTTTGATTTTTATTTATTATTAGAGAATTGAATGGTTAAAGTCAGAAGATTGGAAAGCACAAGTAGTGAGGTCTCTTAATTTGACAACTTAACTACTAATAGCATAGGCCTACTTCAGCTTTGTTGGACATTTGATTATATCTTTAAATATTTTATATTTATAGACAATATTTTAAATGTGGACTTATCTCTCGCTCTTTCAACCGATGGACGTCCACTGCTGGACATAGGTCCCCTCACGGGATGTCCAGGGTTCTTGGGATCTTAAAGGGATCTCCGGAGTTGTCTTAAAACCATCGCATAATGCCGAAAAAGAAATTAACATGTGTTCAATTAACGTTATTTTATCCTTCTTGATCCTACTCATCTTGTAGGCGACTGCTAAGACTGCTAAGACTGCTGCTAGAGAACACCGCTTAAAAGAGAGCACTAAAACGTATTATAACGAATAAATATCATATCCAAATTTAGTTACTTGTTGGTAAGCTTCGTTTGACCATTACCATGACTCGACACTACTTGCATTGATTGAAACGTTACCGCTGTCCACTTGTTCACGGGCTCTCAGGATTGTCACTCTCTGTTCTAAGAGGTGGAAATTGTTGTCAATAAAGTTGCTGTAATTAATTTGGGAATCCCTAAATGTTTTATAATTACTATTATTTTTATATTTTTGTAGTTTTGTGTGACTTTCGGTTATACTTTGTACGCTTTAAATCGTCTATTAGAATTACTAGTTTGAAAATGAAGACAGTTTTGTTACAATGCTTATAACTCGAGATTTTCATGGTTTTAGATTTGTCGGATTTGGCTCCGCCACAAATAGCATAATACATCTTAAAAACAATGAAAAATCAACGCATATATAATTATGAAAGATGAGTCATTTTCCCTAAATGTTTTGTACCTGTCAAACATTTATTGACCATCCTGTCAAATACTGTAAGTAATGATTGACATTTATGCATGCGTTCAGAAAAGGGTGAATAAATTATTTTCTGTATTTTTTTTAAATCAATTTAAAACGTTGAAAAGTGCCTTAACAAGATACATACTTATAGAAGTTCCTCAAATATTTATGCGTGTGTACAGAAATAATGACGCGTGTGTTCAGAAATTTATTTTGTGTAAATTAAAGTTTCTATTTCGAAAACAATTTCTAAGATTTATTCTATAGGTTAATGAAAGCTTAAATGTCTTTTTATGTTATCTATGATTTTTCTAAGATAAATAATTACAAAGGTTAAAAGTGCAGTATCTAAAGTAGTAGTCTATGATCTAAACTATGGTCTGTGTTTCAACAGTTCAGGTCTTGGATAAAGAATACACTGGATGCCGCCTTTGCTATTTTTGTGTGTCCGTTTTATGCTTGTGTGAACTTTTAGTACTGCATTAGTGTGCGTGATTAGAGAAGTACTTAGCTTATCGATAAGCTAAACTAGGCATCGATAATTATCGAAGCCTAGCTCAGGTACTGTAAAGTTAATATACAGTTGTAACCAACCTAGTTGGTTTACTGTTCAGAATAGATTTAAACATTTGAATAGATTGACATAATTTCCTGAGTGTACAGTCTGCAGTATAATGTCATGAATCATTCGATGCACATCTTTACTGCATATCTTACTGTGATGGGTGGTATTAGTCAATTGACTGTGAGCCTGGATTTACCAAAGAATCCTTTGAAGCGTTAAAAATAAAGTCGAAGGTGCAGCCCATACTCGGTGCTTTATGTATAGATAAAATGTTAACATAAATGTTAGTGCTTCAGTGGCCAATGGAACAATATCATCATCCACATTATTCCCAACAATTACATATCCGTGAGACCGGTGACCATCCCATTCTTCACATTTTCGTATTGCCATTTCATCTTTACATAAAGCACCGAGTATGGATTGCACCTTCGCCTTTTTTTTTAACGCTCACAGTCACTTGACTGATACCATTTGCTTATAGTTTTTGGATGTGGTGAGCAACAGTCAAAATGATCACGGATGTATATGTAAGCACGAGGTGACAGAAAATGAAGAGTGAGGGCGAATTTCCGAAGTTAAGGGAAAATGTTTTAGGAAGCGGTTTATTAATTTTTTTCTTATTCAATCGTATCAGCAAGTCTTTGTGTTTATTGCCTATGCTCGACAACAAATCTAAAGACTCAGTTTCCATAAAATTTTTGTCCTTCAGTTCATTTATAACATTTGTCAATTTTGCATTCTTCTTCACAAGCCTACGGTTAGTTTCGCTTAACGTTTTTAATGTCCTGAGACGTCTTGCTGCCATCAACTGAGCTTTTGCTAGAGATCCCAAAACTTTGACCACTCGCCTGGGTGTTGAGGGTATATCTTTTGCTTCAATACCACTCTCTTCCAGCCTTCTCCGTTTCCTGGGAGAAATAAATTCGGTTTCCTTACGATCTGTAGGCTCTTTTCTCTTCCTCACAACCTAAAACATACCATGATGCATAAGATGCAAAGGATAACATGGAATATTTAGTGAGAAGTTATAAACAAGAATACTTACCAGTTGATAGGATTTTGTATATCCTTCAAATATGGTAGGAACTGCATCAGTTTTAAGTTGTCTTCTTGTCAATCCTTCAATATAACAAGATTTTTCAAAGTGTTTTGAGCAAAGCCTGGAATTTTTAGTAGGCTCCCAATTTCCTCGTCTAACAGCTTTTATCCACTGTTCTCTTATATGTAGGCATTTAGGAAACCTAAGAAAATAATCGAAAATTAGAGAATTCGCATTTACTTGGCTAGCAAATATAACTTTGACTGATATTTATCGATACCTAATAATTCGTTAGTGTGTACATCACTACGTAGGTAATATAATTCAATCGAATATTTAATAATTAATTTCTATGTTTTATCAGTATCCCACACTCGTGCCGGCTAGAGAATATCAAACTGTACTGATACATTATAATCTGAAACGCTTTAACTGAATAAAACGCTTTAATTTAGCACGCAAATGAGAGTCAAAGATTTACCTATGAAATGATAATTCCATGTTTTTAACTCCTCCTTTCGTTGTTCTTGAGGGACATGTTAAGGCAGCACACGACATATTCGACCTTTTTTGAAAAAATATATCAGTAACACTCGTATTTGCTTTAGATTTCAAGAAATAATCTTCAACAAACTCAATGTTATGGCCTCATTTGGTGTCACCAACTGGACCCATATTTAGCGACGTTGCCAAACTTCATCACAATCTCTTTCACTCTTATGTATAGTTCGCGATAAGAACAGAGACAAACGATAAATCGCTTACACACAGACGCAAGATCGGCAACGTCTTTTGGCGCCGTCCAGTATATACTACGTCCATGGTTCAGGTATTGGTATATTTGTTTGTATGTGTGGTTTTGTGCGAGTACATATTCAGTATTACTATTAATAGTCACCGCGTCTTAGAACATGTACCACTGTTGAATCCTAAACAGAGGGATGGCAACAGAGGGTCTATAATACATTATTTGCATATGATTAATGCAATTGATTATGGAAATGGTGGTTTTTTTTACAGGATGCCCCCGTAGGAGCTGGGAAGATATTCCTCGTGTCATTGATATTGGCCACTATACGTGCGAGATCCGAAATTGCCGTAGCAGTTGCTTCCTCTGGAATAGCGGCTATATTGTTAGACAGATGCGGTAAGGCACACTCAGCGTTGAAATTGCCATGAAACCTTCAAACTACTGAATAACTGACATGTAACATTTCGAAACCCTCTGTAATAGCCAAAGTTTTAGTACCATCAAAATCCCTAAAATTTTTGTTTTTTTTTAATATTATTATGTTTTTGTATGTATTATTCATTATAGTAAAATACTTTTATATATCTGTATAATATTAATATTTATTTTGTTATTTAAGTTCTATTTCAGCTAAAAGGTAACACGACATTCATTGACAGTTAAGCGGCACGAAGTTCGCCGGGTAAGCTAGTTTAAAATAAAAAAACAATCTTTAAGTAATTTATAACTACGCTGTATTTTAAAATATATTTTATCCTTAAGGGTATATTTGTTTAATTTTTAGGCGATATTAATTAGGTGAATAAACTCTCAAAAGAACAATGTAGAAAGGACTAAATTAATATAAAATAATATTTTTTTAATAATTTGTAGATGGTATCATACCGTTATGTAGCATAACTTAGATATAGTAAAAGTAATAATAAAATTATTTTGCTATAATCCGCGATAAAATTTTAGTATTACTTTTGAAGCCAGCAAAGTAACGCGTAATTCTGTAAATTATTTCATCCATCCATCCATCCAAAGCCTATCGCAGTCCAGTGCTGGACATAGGCCTTCCCATGTCTGCGCCAGACATCCCGGTTCTCCGCAATGCGCATCCACCTGGCCCCGACAACCTTCCAGATATCGTCGGTCTAGCGAGACGGTGGGCGCCCTACACTGCGTTTGCCAAGACGCGGTCTCCACTCCAGGACTCTTTTGCTCCAACGGCCATCAGTCCTGCGACAGACGTGACCGGCCCACTACCACTTCAGCTTGCTAGCTATGTCGGTTACTCTAGTTCTCTCGCGGATAATCTCATTTCTGATTTTATCCTTGAGAGGCACTCCGAGCATAGCTTGCTCCATGGCACGCTAAGCGACTTTGAACTTGTGGACTAGTCCCGCCGTAAGTGTCCACGGTCTCGGCGCCATACGTTAACACAAGTAGGACGCATTGGTCGAAGACTTTGGGCTTCGACCAATTATTTAAAGATTTCCATTCAAGTTATTTTGATAAATTTGATCAATACTTCAGAAAATATTAGATTATCTCTTATAATCTTAGGCGTGCTGTATTATAAAGTTGAGGTTGTGACGATCTTGACCTTACTTGCATATATTGGTAGAGTTATGTACTGAAGTGATAGCATGCTAAGGAAGGTATATAAATAAACATATTTGTTTGTCATTTAATATGGTTTGTCGTAATTAGTATTTGATACTCGTTACAAGGTGCTGGTTAAAATAATTTTAATTGTTTTTTATTTAGTATATGTTTTCACAATTCATAACTAACAATATATTAATATTGCTATAAATAAATAAAATATATTCTTATTTAACAAAAAAAATGCAGCTTGTTTTTATTTTAAGTCTAGACAAAACTTATATAGCAAATATATATTATTGTAATTGAGGTTTTAAATATTATAATATATTTAGTATATTTAATAATATATTTATTATATGGTAACATTTAATGTGGTTATGATGCACCGATTATTGTCTATTCTAAATAATAATCTATTCTATAATTATCTAGAAAAACAGAAAAACTTCTACATGATACTTCTACAGGATCTGAATCTCAATAAGGTCGGATTTAAAGAGCTGACAATACTAGATAAAGACGGCGAAGTGAATAGCGCGTGCACTTCCCGTTGGCGCGGTCATCCACTGCCAGATTTAATGATAATCGTTATTGATGATTGCGAGTATGTCTAACGTTTTTATTGCTCCCGTACGTGTGGTGCAAGCGGGTAACTTACAGCGTCTTCTTAAGGAAAACAATTATTGACCTGAAATCTTTAATATTTATATGAGTTAATGTTGTATATATCTTCTTCTTCCTGCCTTTATCCCACTCTAAGTGGGGTCGGCACAACATGTTATAAACATGTTGTCACATGATTTGGCTACGTATTTTACGACCGGCCGCCTGCCTGACATTTACTTACCTTAGTCGTATTTTACGACGCCTCGGTAAGAAAGAGGGTGATCTATTATGCTTAATCGTATACCACACGGTGTGTCAACTTACCTTAGTCGTCTTTTACGACACCTCTGTAAGAAATGAGGGTGGTCTATTCTATTCAGCCGGATAACACACGGCAAGTCGACTTACCTTAGTCGCCTTTTACAACACCTCGGTAAGAAATGAGTGTGGTACTATTCTGTTCAACCGGATACCACACGGCGTGGAAAGTAAATATATTATAATGATATAAATTTTATAGTCTTTTAATCTTGACCACACGGCTTTTAATTTTGTATATACTTATATTTTCTGAATTTCGGAAACGGCTCGCAACGATTTTCATAAAATTTAAAATGTAGGGGAGGGTGAGAAAAATCGATTTATCAAGTTTCATTTTTTAAAAATGACGTATTATCGCTGTCTTTAATTGTAATTTTTTACATTAAAGTAGTTATTGTAAGTTAACCATAACATATAGAGACATGCTTTTTGCAATTTTTGGTACTATTTTTGTAGGTCTACAATTTTTTGGTATATTAAGTGCATCTCTGTTGGTTTTCGGCGTGTGGGACTAAAGCTCCCAGTAGGATTGTTTTACAATTTACGACCTATTCAATACAACCAAAATAAAACCGTACTATTTACTTAAACCTTCCGGAAGAATTGTACTACTTTTTATTAAAACCGTATAAAAATCGGTTCATTGGATTTTGGGAAAATCCATTATATACAGACAGACAATTTTTGGGGAGTTTGTTTTTATAATAAGTATATGTAGACGCTAGTATTGTTTACAAAAATATCGTTTATAACTTAACGATTTTGTCATTACACTAAAATAAATATACCTTTTACGTAATATACAGGTTTAAGTGAGTTATTATTAATATTAGACAATGCATGCATCAAGACAAAAATATTTTCAATATAATAATTGAATTAAATTTCAATAACTTTGTTATCCTCTATTAGGGTTCATTCGTTCGTTTTATTCGTTTACCATACTCTCATACGTACGTACCTCCTCAAAATTATTTTTCTTACTCCTCGTGAATATTATTTATACGGGCATCAAGTTAAAATAACGTGCACTAATCAAAAATTGCGCAAATGGATAAAGAGTATACTTTGTGGACGGCTTGTTACACTTCCTTTATTTCCGTTGTATTTTTATATTTGTACCACTCAAATGCCACGGATAACATTATGCTAACTCACCACGGTTTCGGTCGGCGGACATGTATGAAACGCATTCCAGTATCTAAAATGAAAGAGTTAAAGTGTTAGTTTGTTGATTGAGCGATTCATTCTCGCATGACGCCGAGGATTTGTTGATAATAGCAGTAGCCGCTTGAAGAAATAATATACGAAGCTGGACAATGAAAGATTAAATAGAATTATGGGAGAATATATAAAACTAATCGTTAAACGGAATTTATTGGAATATGGTTGGAGGATTTAGACGATAGCTCGCTTTGTGAGAGCCGGAGTTTCTAGATCCATAAGCTTTAAAAGACCTAAATAATCCGTATTTTTAGAAGCGTGGTGTTTTAAGGAATTGATGTTTTTAATATTATTGGACTGATTCTTGAATCAGCCCAATAATATTAAAAACACCAATTCCGTCGTCGGTATTCAGGTAGGTAATGAAATAAGATCATGATTAATCATGACCTTATTTCGTGACATCTTACCGTGTATGTTATTTGTAGGCCCCGTATATAGCGCGATATTTGATTATGATGCTGTTAAGTTTAGTTGTATAACACTACACACCAACCGAAACACTCTTTTACAAACGTATATATTTTTAGTATTGGTTGAATTACAGTTTGTAATATAATATTTTTCTGAAGGAACTCCACATATAACCGAAAAATTCTGGTGCAACCCTTTCTTTTATGAATGATGAATGGGATATTTTAACTGTATATCTTTTGTCATAAAAAAACAAGGGAATAAATGTTCTATTAAGATCTTAAGATAAGATAACATAACACGGGGCAAACTGAGATTCAAAACTGCAAGATTTAGTAAACGGCCTTGAAAATAGAATTGCATAAAATGCAAAAATGAAGAACTTGATTTATAAAATGATAACGCAACAAGATTTAAAATAAAATAACTAAAAATGTTTACTAAGAATATGAATTATTTGTTGTAATTAATGATGAACATGTTATACAGCAAATTAAATTGATTTTTACTAGTAATTTTGTTATAGGTATATATGTATGAGTTTAAATAAGAAAAAAGGTTAAATTGGCAGTTATGATTTGTTACCATTGATCTATCTTGAAAGAACCTATAACAACGCTTTGGCAACTTGTAAGGAGAGAAATTATAATTGTATTTTAATCCTATATATTCGGCATACAAATTAAGAACATTTCACTCGCACTTAACTCGAAAAGCAAAAGTGAAATTAGACAAAACAACTTCCTATTGCAATTCATCAAAAATAAACTGTGAATAACGGCTCGACGACCCTCGTACGGCCTAATGAATTATTAGCGACCAATTTATACTACCGCACTTTTGAAAATAGCTGAACGCGTTTATTTGGAATGGGGTAAAGTTTAAATTGTGACAGTTATAGTTTTACAACATATAATATCGGTCGTGTTGTCATGGCTTCTTTGGAAGGAAACTAAATCTTAAGTTTACCGTTTAGGTTCCTTAATGGTGTATTTTTTCTACTTAAAGCGAATGTATCATAAATTATGACACGTAACACCCACTCCATGGTGGAGCAAACGATACCATGAGATGTATCAACGATTTATGAAGCACAACCATTAGAACTCGATTCAAAAATGATTTTGATTTGTCCGAAATCGAGATTCAATTTCTTCTATCTCAGAATTTAATATCTTTTATAGTGCTTCTACAACTTAGAATAAACATCGTATCGGAAACCTGGTTGTGACTATTAATTATAATTGGCATTAAGAAGCCCTAATTGTAGTTTAATGACAATAAAATTGATTCTTTATGTAATATTAATTAAAAATTATCTTTCATTATTAATTCGAAATGGAAACGGCGTCAAGACCTGTAGTAGCGGCGGAATGGCCGAATTCGGCTAGCAGCGACAGTATGCATGTATCAAGAGTTATATATTAGTGCCGTTTGCAGTTGAGACCCTAGGACCCTGGAGTCAAAGTGAGAAAAAAAATCTTATTCGTTTTAAAACCCCAGGGGATAAGAGAGCTGGCTCCTTTTTCGGACAAAGAATCAGCTTAGTGATTTAACGCGGAAACGCTGGATGCTGAAAGTGTGATGGAAACGTGTGGATGATTTATATAGCACTAGCATATAAGTAATTTAATAAAGATGTAACTTGTAAACTTTTGTTATAAACATTTACAAAATTTATTACGGAATGTACAGTTTTTATGAAATCTCATTGATAATGTCCCGTGCACGAACATGTGGTAGGACCCGTGAGCGGGTTGTCCTTTGTAACCCGAGAAGAGCGCGCGGCGAGGCGCCGTCGCCGCGACCGCACTCAAGCGCGACAAGGCAAAAACACGACACATCCTCAAAATAATCGCTCTTTTTTAATTTTTTCAGCGCATTACGTGTCTAGTCTTGTGATACTTATGAATGATGATTAAGCACGCAAGTTTTGACGTTAACTTTTTGCATACGAGATGTTTAATGAGTTACCACGAGAAATTATAACGTTGGATATTCTTTACGACCTAAGTTGATAGCTACGTCATGGCTTTTTGTTATTATATCTTTATTATTATTAAAACATTAATTGCCGTTATATTATTAATGTTTTATTGTTTAGAATGGCTTTATGTCTTGCCGTACGTGAGTTTGATGATAGATTATGGGTTTCAATCTCCAGATATGCTGTTTTTATATTTAATTTTTTTATTAGTCTTGCGCTATAAAAATTCTTCGCAAATTGAAATCGCATCTAAAGCTGAACCCAGGGCTCTTCCACACTACACTCTACCGTCTGTTGTCTATAAAGAGTATTGCCAATAATCAGTAATCTTTATAGGCCTGTTTGGGTTCGCAGTGACGCATTTAATGCATACTAATATTGATTTACCTCAAACCATCATTTAAGTTCAAATACGCCATAATACAACTTTTTGTTAAGTAATAAATAAATATTAAAAAGTGACCCTAAGTTTTAAAATTCCTCTTAAAAAAACGAAGAGGGGAAGTGCGAATTTTCCATACTAACTTTTTCTCCCTTATTTGTGAAGGGTGTCACTTCACAGGCTTTTATTCGAAAATGTAAAATCATTCGTTATTTATAATTAAAAGCATCTGTTCAAAGTTTTGAGTATGTCTATTCAAGAAACAATAAATTTCATACACAATCCTTAAGATTTTTAGAACTATATTAAATATTTGTTAGTCAGTAAATGTTTGTACCGTCATTTTTAATCTGATCGATTTATTATCTTGTTTCTAAATGAAAACCATAATAGTTCTACAAAACTTACATTTAGAACTGTCTCAATAAAGAAGTATTTAATATCATTTTAGAGTGAAATAAGAAACATAGCAAAAAAATGAAATTGTACCGTAGATTGGGTAAAGTAGTATTATATTCAGAAGCATCGTTAAAAAAAAATATCGATTAGAGGGCAGAAGCTCTACCAGCGTCGAGAACATTCGTTCTAAGGACGCCCCGAGGCAGAAAAAATCGTCCTCGTCCAAATAATTGGCAACATTAACTTTAAACGACAAATCAAACCATTTGCCAGTGTATTTAATTTTATTATTTATATTTGATTATAACATTTGGATTCATTTATCCTAATTATTTTTTATTAATGTATTACGTACGTAAAAAATTACGTAATAATAATAGAGTTATTTTACTATAATCTACATTTTTTATACATTAGGTACGCTTACTATCTCTTTAGATTTTACTTTCACATAAAAAAATCGGTCAGGCATGTATTTCATTATAAACTGTATATTAAAAAAATGTATACCACAAAAAATGTGTTTACGTATTTTTTAATTAATACTTTTTGACATACGACAGTGTCTAAAGTATTTAACATATTAATGTTTTTTTTAATAGAAAATAGTGAACTACTAACTGTCACTACAACAGCAAACATATAAAAAGAAACATTTTACTGTTATGTATTTAAAATGTAAATGGAATCAATATTGGGGTCCCATATCGTTGGTACTACGATTTACTCAATGTGCGAAGACAAAGTAACGGATAGAGCACCTAAACACGGTATAAGAACGTGTGGAAAAGAAAAAGAACATGTCACAAGTGACCTTAAAGATACTTATGTCGAGCAGTGAACGTGCATCCGACGAAAAAGACAGAAGAACAGAAATATGATAAATTTAGTTGGGAAGTCGTTTTGTTAACATATTAATGTTTATTTTAATTGAAGATAGTATAGAACTATTAACTGTCACTTTAACTGTATACATATAAAAAGAAACATTTTATTGATATGTATTTAAAATGTAAATAGGTACGCATGTCGGAAATTTATGGTAGCTATGATGCGGATAAATAGATCGAGTGTTTGTGTAAAAATGTTTTTTTAGTTAAATTCGTTACCATTTGAATAAAATGTTGTAATTTTTTATCAGTCCGTGTCTGACTAGTAATCAAAATGGGTGGTCCCTTGCCGTGAGGTGTCTGATACGAATTCCGAGAAATCGTAATGAAGTATATTATACGTTTATTTAAAATTTCCATAACTTGGTTGAAATTACCAGATTCATGTTCGTCTTTCATTTTTGCCGTATGGCTGAGTAGAATAGAACACCCTTATTTCTTACCGAGGTGTCGTAATAGGTGACTAAGGTAAATCGATCCGCCGTGTGGTATCCGGTTGAATAGAATAGACCACCATCTTTGATAACGAGGTGTCGTAAAATACGATTAAGGTAAGTTGACGTCAGGTTGACGGCCAGTCGTAAATTACGTAGCCATATCATGTGACAACATGTTTATAACGTGTTGTGCCGACCCTATTTGGAGTGAGATAAGGGAAGGAGGGTGATGATGATTATCTTTAATTGAAAGTCTTTGATACGTTGAAGAGCTTGCGAAGGTACTATGTCGATGCTCTCAAAATATATAATAAAAATATATATAAAATAAGGATTTTCTGTTACTGTGATAGCCTAACGGTAACACTGTGCGACTCTGTCGGGGAAGTCACGGGTTCAAACCCCGGGTAGGTACCAATAATTGCAATTTGGCCATTATTGATAGAATTTCAATTAAATTGCAATTGCAATGTAGCCTATGCTAATGAAGGTTATTGCAATTTAGCCTACGCTATTAAAGATAGTTGCAATTTAGCCTACGCTATTGAAGATAGTTGCAATTTTGCCTACGCTATTGAAGATAGTTGCAATTTAGCCTACGCTATTGAAGATAATTGCAATTTAGCCTACGCTATTAAAGATAGTTGCAATTTAGCCTACGCTATTGAAGATAGTTGCAATTTAGCCTACGCTATTGAAGATAATTGCAATTTAGCCTACGCTATTAAAGATAGTTGCAATTTAGCCTACGCTATTGAAGATAGTTGCAATTTAGCCTACGCTATTGAAGATAATTGCAATTTAGCCTACGCTATTCGCTGAAGGAAATCATGGTGAGGCAACCTGCAATCCTCTAGAGAATTCTAGAAATATGTGTACCCTACCAGTCGGCATTGGAGCAGCGTTGTAGGTCTTAGCTCCAATCCTTCTCTTCAAAAAACGGAGAGAGCCTATGCTCAGCAGTGGGATAGTATCAGACCATTACTTTTATGGACTATCTAGACAAGTGCGTCACATTGGGTTTTCATCAAGCGAGAAAGCGAATATACACAAGATTCCTTTTCTTATCATTTTACAAAGTGCCGATCTTAAGATTTATAAAGCAAATACCATCATCTACAACTAGATAAGCATGTGATTTACGTCACGGTATAGTTTACATGTAGACTAAAATATATCTTTACTCAAAAGTGCATTATTTTTGTTAGTTTCCACTATCTATAATCTCTGCAGCGCATCAAGCAACGTTTGTACCGTAAGTAAATCTTATAAAAAAATTATAATTATTTTCCCATTGCACGTTACTATTCATGGTATGGTTTTACAAATGATTCTTTAAAAGTTTTTGCATAAAAATAATTGCGTAACTTAAAGTCAGTCCCACAAATGTGGCGATTAGGAATTCGAACCGAGGAATGCAGCCGCTCAATGGTTTTTCTAAATTTTACCGAGTTAACGAACCGTGAGAAATCTAGAAGCTTTTTTGAACTAAAATAAATAGAATTGCTTATATGTAACTAGGGTATATTTAAATTTTATTGCTTGAATGTGAATAATAGGTTTAATTATCGATGAATATTAAAAATCTAAAGCTTTGTCGTAATGTAACGCTTGCAATGACCCATTCTAAGTAAAAAATGCCTGTGTAGTGAGCGAAATGATCTGGTGGCTTAATAGAAACATTAGTTCCAATACCTCTGAAACGGACCGATTACCGATCTGCCAACTTTTGGTAAGGATTATAAAGCTTTTATTACTGGACAATAAATAATTTTGCAGATATTGAGCTCAATTCTTGAAGATTGTCCCAGACACTCCATAGTATTCTTAAGTAGTTCTGTATCTGCATCATATAGCACATTTAATGTCTCATACTTTATGTGTGCATATAAATCAATATTAAAAGCCCTTACTTAGAGCGAAGTATAAAACCATCTCATAAAATTGGCCCCATTGGCCATGTTACTAAGGTTTCAAACTCAGATGAATCTAAAACTCACGGCTGGAGGAATTTTCCACCTTAATTATCCAATGAATGTCTGAAAAATTTAAGTTATTTTATTGATGACGTAGTTTGAAATTTTAACATAATTTGTTGAAATTCAGCCTTACGACATGATGATATGTATGGATTTCTAGTATTTCTTGGGATACGCCACGTCACTGGCTTTGTTTTGTATTTATGTATACTGGCAACATTCACGGTTTAAGAAGCAGAGTTTTGAAACATTTAGGGAAGTGCATAAAGATCTAGCATAACATCGAAAAAGGCTGTCCACCTGAGTTTGCTTCAGTTACTGCTGATCTCTTTTTAAAATTTGATCGACATACCGGTTGCATAGGTCTTAAGTACAAACTACGCCCATATCTTCTTTTCGAAGATATTGACGCCAATAGTAATGGTGTCCTGTGGAGAAACAAACTTATTCGGTGTACCTTGTAAAATCAAAGATCTCTCTAACGCTGTTGAATTTTGCCTATTAAATATGAATTCATATCGCGGAGTCTCCGTATACTTTTAATAGACCATGGATTGGCAATTTTAGAGCGGATTTAATACAGCACCATCAACTTCCCCGAGTGTCAAACCATGTAAATCAAATTTACTGTTTGTTATAATAATTCTTCTTCCTACTAATATGCGAAATTTTGTTAGTATGGATGTATGTTTTTAAGATAAGTATTAAGTTACTTACTTTGAGGACGGACGACCGTGTGTGTAAGTGTCCCATATACCTATTATTGTCCCATATATTATTATGTTTGTTACTCTTTCACAGCGAATCCACTGAACATATATCGATCAAATTTGACACGATTATCCCTTATACATCAGGTAAACATATAGGCTATAGAAATTCTATATAAATGTTAGAAAATGCTATAGAAATGTTAATCCTACAGGAATATGATGAAATTAAATAGCTCTATCTATTATAAGCCTATCACGCAACAACAGTCTATGCAGACGAAGTTGCGGGTAACAACTATATACAGCCACTAGGCTGTATATAGTAAAATATTGGTTCAAGATGAAAAAGTCAATGATGAGTAATAATTTTGATATATTACTGACAGAATAAATGATCATTACTTGAGTTGTTTATATTACGAGTCAAAGAAATTTGATATTTTGGCCGGAGGAGACATGTGTAGATCAAATAAATGATAACCAACAGTCATTTGTTCTTCCTTTAGGCTACTTATTATGATCTGTATTTTAATGATGTTTTTCTTATAGAGTACACGTTACAAGTAATCTTTTAGATTTTTATGCCTATTGTATGAATTACAATACATTTCAAATTCAAATTCAAATTCAAAATATTCTTTATTCAAATAAACTTGTAAACAAGTGCTTTTGAATCGTCAACTCTACTGCTGGTTCGGAAAGCTGTTCCTACCGAGAAGAGCCAGCAAGAAACTCGAACTTTAATATGATTACATAAAATTATTTTATTTAAAAATGTTATATACATATTAAAATATATATCAACACTGCTATTAGAATAATATGCTAGAGTATCATTATTTTAGATTGTGGGTAGGTCTTAGTGGCCCTAAAAAAATTTCAAAAATTTGTGTCTCATAAATTTCACCATATCTAGGACAATCTTAATTTTGTCAAGTAAAGGATATTGCTTGGTTATATGGTAGGTATTATCTGCAAACAATACAATGTCACAAATAACAGTATCTGGTAGAATATTTAAGATTACCTTCAACTAGATATTAATCCTTCTCTATTGAGAACATAAAGAAAACATGCAAAGTCCCTATTGTAGTAAGATATTGGGGTGAGTTCGCATAATCAATGCGTTGTTTTCTATTATAATTATTAAATTTGAGTCATTTATACAAACAGGCGTTTCTTTGAGGAATTCCGTAGTACAAAAGTTAGGATAGAATTATTATAATCTCAATGATCGTTTCGCCCTGTATTACCGAAGGAAGCATCGACAGGAATAGGCTTCATGTCAAAATCCCCAAGCTTTGCGATTGTACCAGTATTGCGATAACCGTGTAGTGCTTGTACATATAATGCCAATACTTGCTTAAACTGGCTCGTTGGCGCAGTTGGTAGTGACCCTATCTTCAGCTTCGTGGGTCGTGGGTTCGAGGACCAACATTTTTTATCAAAAATTTGTTGGTTCCTCGAGCTTGGGTATTTAAGTATGCATTTAAAATTATATAAGTATATATTTACCAGTTGTCTGTCACCCATAACACAAGTTACTTTGCGGACAGACGACCGCAGTTATTATAATATATAAGCAGACATGTTAGTGTCCCATATTTTTTTTTAAATTTATTTGTAGTGCCAATTTATTGAGAAGTATTTGCCTAATTGGGAACGAAAATCCTTGGTCATTCACTTGTTTGCGTATTTAATTAAAATTTCTCCTTATAGTACGTTGCAAAAGTAAACATAAGTAACATTCCCTTTTGTCTATATCAGAAATATGTGCTTCACCTTCGGTCAGCTTAGGCCATACAACTAAATTTATCTACGCGAAATGCAATGAAATTTATTTTATTCCTAATAATGTTTTATGGAACTAAGCATAATTTCAAAAGTGATAAATCCAGTAATAGCGAATTATAAATAAAAAGGAAATCACACGGTCCCTGACACTTAGCATCAGTCGTAAAAACCTTTCCTGTAATGGAACGAAGAATTTCAGAATCAAATCTCCTCCAATGGCGATTATTTATCGAAGTATAATTAAAAAATCAAGAGTGGCTCTTAAGTTGTCTCGTAAATTATATGCGAATTACAAATACATATGCGAACAAATCGTAACAGTAAAATAAATATACAAACTAAAATATTTATTTTATATAAGTTGAATACGTCTAATGAAAAAATTTATATTTATTTAAAATAAAGATTTATTTTATTGCCCTAAACCGTTTAAAAATAAATAAGTTATTTTTATTGTTTGTACAATTTTTGCGTGTGCCACTCCTAATAAATTGTATTTATAATTTAAAATACAGAATTTTAATTTTTTTTAGAATAATCGGTGTTGTCAATGGTGTGTCTGTTATAAAAAATAATTTTTATTTATATTCTTGTTTTCTATTTTAGCTGCAGCATTAATACATTGCAGCTGTCTATGTATTAGACACATTACCTGTATGCTTTATGGTTCGAAACTTGTATTCAAAATCAAAACACAGCACTATACTAAAGCAATTAAAAATCAAACAATCAAATTTTACAGCATAACAAAATCCGATCGGATCGCCGCGTTTACTAACCGACAATAAACCACGGGCCAAACAGTAAAAAACAATATAATTGTTTGGTCATAAACGACCGCTATTTCTTATGGACGAAACCACTTGACGGTCAGAGCCTAACTTGGATAAAACTACGGCAATGCAATCGGTACAAGTTTTATTGTCTTGAATATTTGTACCCACTCATTTCGGCTAATGACTGCGCTTTTGTTAGTACATACTTTAAGTTTAGGGCTAGGTTTAGCTGGTACTTTGTTATAAGCATCCACTTATTTCAAATTCAAAATATCATTCAAATATTTAAATAAACTTGTAAACAAGTGCTTTAAATAAACTTGTAAACAAGTGCTTTTGAATCGTCAACTCTACTGCTGGTTCGGAAAGGTGTTCTTACAGAGAAGAGCCTGCAAGAAACTCGGCGGTTGCTCTTTTAAAAATGTCATTTAAAAGTTATATATTGACTGGCCCGTTGACGCAATTGGCAGTGACCAGCGGGTCGCGGATTCTTTTGCCCCCAAGGATCAATTTTTCTATAAACAATTTGTTGGTTCTGCGAGCATGGGTGTATATTTGTATATAAATTTATATATGTACTTTATTTGTATCTGTTATCTGTCACCCTTAACACAAGTATTAAATTACTTTCGATATGGACAACGCACGTATTAAAGTGAACTGATTCAAAAAAGTTGTTTTGTGTCAAATTGCAAAAAAGCGTAGTGTAGCGTCTACAAAACTCGCGAGTGTTAAAGATATCCATAGCTTGGAAGATCATGAGAAGACTAGCTTTAATAGTTTGAAAACACTAGCTTTTTCAATAGTTCGTAGCGTGATGTCATAGATGCCATTGAAATAAGGATTACAATATATATAACTCTATTAAGCCTAATTTTATACTAACTTACTTTAATACTAAATATGCAATATATACGCAGTTTAGAAATACAAGCAGAAAGAGACACAAATACTTATATAGATATTAAAACTATTCTCATCTGTTTATTAATAACCACTTGTTATTATAAATATGCTACAGGCATATATTTATTATAAAGCAAAGTCCCCAAAAGCTGTCCGTGTATATGTGATCGGTTTTTTTCAAAATTACTAAACAGATTTCAATTAATAGAACATTACGGTTTTATGTGTTGAAGAGATCGCGCAGTTATAAAAAAAACTGGCTTGCCGGGAGCTATAGTCACGAGCGCCATATTAACAGAACAACAACAGAAATACACAAAAGTAATGTGAATTGAAGATCCACAAAAACACTACAAAAATATCCGTGACAGCATGTCTCTATCTCTTAAAGTTACTCATAATAACTACTTTAAAGTTCCAATTAAACACACTGGTTTCCATGCGGGAAATCCGCAGGCACAGCTAGTGTCCTATAAAATCTGAATACTCAGACATAAACGTATTATATTTATCGGCACATTGCACTGGTGCCAATATAAATAAGAAAAACAAATCTCCGAAACAAAAAGATATTAACAGTGAAATGAAGTGTTAATTGTGTGGAAACATTGAAAAATGATCAACATATGTTATATAAATAGTCATAAATAATGTCTCGAAATTCAGTTTAAATAATAATAAGTGCAAGAGCAGAACAAAAATTAAAAATCAACATGTTATTAATTTCGTGCGCGGCCAAGGTGTGAGATGAGCTCACAGAGGAAGCCATAGAGTTGAATGAGTTATATTTTTTTAATTTTTGTTTTCTATTTTAGAAGAAGGCTTTTACTTTACTGTATGGAGTTACATAGTACAATACTAATAATACAATTATTTGTTACAATCCACGTTCGTTCGTAGAAATATGTGTGTAATGTAAAGTTTAACTAAACTTATACATGCAGGGTTAGTTACCGCACCTATGAAAAAACACCACTACCAACAACATAGTACATATTTCATACGACAATCTCAACGATCGCTTCGTCCCGTAACTGAAGCATCATCAGCAGATAGGCTTCACCACAAAATCACAAAGATAGTTGTATATTTTAATTTTGTATCACGTGAATATGGTTTTTTTTTCATATTTTTTGTAATATTTACGTATCCCGGGTATTGTATCACTAGTTTTAATAATGAAATCTATTGTGGTATAACTCGAAAGTCAGAAACTATTTCACATTACATTGTAAAAACCATACAGTAGCGATTTAGATAAGATAGTTTTATCATAATGTGAGTTCATAAAACACTTTTTAACTGATAAAAGTAATTGCAACATTCATTTACATTATCAAATGTTAAATAAAAAATATTAATCCAGCGAGAAATATATACGATTGAACACCTAAATTTGAATAAACAAATCAATAAAAAATAGTTTTCTATAATATATAATATTTTAAAAAAAAATTCTATGGTTATATTTTTATTGTTTTCGGTGAAATATCTATTTCTTAATGTAACGGTTATTTTTTAAACTGTCGTTAAAATATACTTATCAACGAAAGTGAAATTGACCCTCTCCATAGCTTTCCCAATACAAACTTCAATACCGAAGCAGCGTTTGACTTACGAGGCAGTTCTAAATAACTGCCGGCCACTCATTACATTCTCGGTCGCTATTTGCATAACTATTGGAATCGAACCCCAGCCCGGTCGTGTGTGTTTAGACTCTGATGAATGGGCTGCCGGCGCTAAATGAATTCGCTGTCAAACACCATTGTTTTATTTCGCAATTGAGACGTTTTTGCTTTTTTTTCATAGCAGTTTTTAAGTGTACCTTGCACTGAACTTTTGGCGTTATTATAATTTAGTTAATAATAAGTTATTCAACTGCAAATGAGGCATAATTTCTTTGAGGGAAGTTTAGCGTTGACATTGCGTTAGGGTATGATTGATAATTTGATGGTCGCTTTTACTTAGTAATACAGTTCTAGCTTTTCAAGAAAATATCCTTATTTCTTTGACTACGCAAGTAACTTTTACCGATTGTTTATAGTTATGATAATAATCAGTCAATTATATTTATTTCATATTATTTATTTTTATTTCTGTTTGTACAATAAAGAGACTAATAAACAAACAAACGTTACTTACAGATTTTTTGCTTTAGAAATGTAGCGTTCACGAGAATTTTTATCGTCTGTCCTGCTCATATCTAATTTATTTTTAAATAAAATTTCGTACAGGTATGTAATTTGAGAATTTAAAAAATAAAAATTTTATTGAAGGTAAAATCTAGTTAATAGTTTGTGAATCTGCTACACAAGTTATCTTTAGGTCCTATAATAACATCTTGGTCCTATAATTTGACGGGCACAATTTCTTATATCAAACACGCTACCGTAAATTTAGTGCCACAAAGGTACCGATACCGTTTACCGAAACACTTGAGAAAAAATACGACACTCGAGAGCGGGCTGTCATTCCGGGGTAGCGAAAAAAAAGGATAAACACACCATCCAATAGACCTACAATAAAACTTGCAGGGTTCTGTCTTTATTTCGAAATTAAAAGGTAACATTTCTGAGAAGAGCCGGGTCAATTTTCTCACGAGGTAGTAAATAAAGACATGCGTTCGGATTTGATAAAGTTAACAGCAATAAATCGTTGATTATAGGGCAAGCGCCGGCGGGCTGTAAATACGTGTAATATGTTTTATTACTGAAATAAATGCTTCTTATGTGTATAATATTTTTTTTTGTTATAAATAAAATTGAAATGATAGCCTGTAAATAATTTAAATATATTATTTTTCATGACAAAAGCACTTCACAGTCTAATTCAGAACGTTATTTTACCTATCCCCTTATTGATATGGTTTTTTTTTTAGCTGAAATTGATTGCAATACCAGTTTTGTGGTTGCAAGACCTAGGAGTCTTTACTCTATCCATGATGGTCTGCAAAGACTAATAATAAAGTACATAAGGGTAAGAGAGCCGAGACATCTGATGTGCCTAAAATTTTAGACTAATTGATTGTATAATGTTATTTTCATTTTAAACGAGTTATTACATTGCGTTAATTAATTAATTCAAATTCAAAATATTCTTTATTCAAATAAACTTGTAAACAAGTGCTTTTGAATCGTCAACTTTACTGCTGGTTCGGAGAGCTGTTCCTACCGAGAAGAGCTAGCAAGAAACTCGGCGGTTGCTCTTTTAAAAACAAAATTCTTAATACTAGTTACATTTAATCGTTTCTATCTTGTACAGGGTCGAACAATATCTATTGTTTATATCCACGCATTCTTATCGTCTAAATAATCCTCAACAGTATAGTAGGCTTTCTGTATCAGCTTCTCTTTTAAAATGTTTTTAAACTGCTGTAATTACAATTTAATACTATTCTAAATAATAAAGAAACTGTATTTATGTCTATTTATAAGTTATTCGTAAAACAATTGACAATCGTCAATGATTGCCAGTTCTCATATAAAATAATAATATTATAATTATTATAAGGAACCTTTAATTATTGAACACAAATTAATACGAATGACGTGATCACCTTTATTAGAACATTTACGATGAGATCTGACTAATATAATTTAAGAAATTATAATGTATCTATTGTTAGTTGTCCAATAAATAAAAAAAGAATGCCTAGCCAGAAACTGGGTGGCTGCTGTTTTAAAAAATACTTTTTACAATCTATTAGTCATTGCAGTTTGATACGTTGCGCGTATAGATCATATGAAATGCGCATTTGTTTAGGCTTTACTTTGGAGGTGTCTTTCAAGGAAGAGCCTAAACAATAAGAAGATTAATAAATAATTGAATTAGAAATAAATATTATTAAAAATTATTTACAATCTATCGCTTAAATATGTTATGTTCTTGTTTTACTACTCCTACTGCCCTTATCCCACTCTAAGTGGTGTCGGCACAGCATGCTGTAACATGATTTGGCTGCGTCTTTACGACCGGCCGCCTGCCTGGCGTCAACTTCCCTTAGTCTTATTTTACGACACCTCGGTAAAAAGGAGGGTGGTATATTCTACTAAACCGGATACCACACGGTGGGTCAACTTACCTTAGTCGCCTTTTACGACACCTCGGTAAGAAATGGGGGTGGTACTATTCTACTTAGCCGGATACCACACGGCTATATGCTCTTGTTTTATTATTGCGGGAAAATAATTATTTAAGAGTAAGAAATTTCTAGTTTAAGCACTTAGGCGTAATTGTACATAAATAAACGGTCCATCAATAAGACTTCAGTCAATATTAAAATTGACCAAATAGCATCGTGGAATTGGAGTATAAACGAGGTAATGATGGTTCGCGAGATACATCAAATGAAAAGCTTATGTTTAAGAGGCTCGTGGCATCAAGGTAGTATTTAAGCAGACATAAAAATTATAACTGTAGTCTTTATGTTCATAAAATAAGTGTTTGATGAAGATACTAATATATGGCAACGTCTTCATTCCAGAAATATCCACCAGCTCATATTAATTATTTAAATTTTCGTTGTTTGTACTGCATTATTTATGGTAATTGGTAAAACGCAAATTGTTCCATAGTTAAAAGGGTAAAAAAAAGATTTAAAAAAATTATCGCTCATACTCGTAGTTCTTAAATTTTAAAAATAACTAATTTATAGAATTAGGCGTCACTTTGCGGAGATCCATAATACAAAAGTAATAGTAAAATTAATTTGCTATAATCCGCGATGAAGTAAAATAGAAAATACATATAATGCTAAATGTAGAATGGACAATCGGTTATCATACCTGATACATGCAGGATTCCTAAAAAAATATATGCACAATCCTCCACCACCCCCACCACGATACACAAGCACTATATACGTTTTGGTCGTGGAGTCTATCTCCTGATGATGCTTCGATTGCGGGGCGAAACGATTGTTGAGTTATTTGTTGTATGTAGATTGTTGAGTTTATTGTGTGACTATCAATTACAGACCTGCCTATGGCTAATAACTCTATGTTTATCGCATTTGATTTTTAATAAATAACTGTCAAATAATGACTGATGAAAAATAACTTAATCCAGAAATAAAATCCAAAAATAAATCCAGAAACTAATCGGCCAGAATCTCTTCCGTTACAGCGAATGGGGTAATCAAGAACTTTGAGTACCAAAAGCATTTTAGAAATCGCTTATCGTTGGCTCGCAACTTGTTTGGAATTACAAATGGATTTCGGTAGTCACAGTTCGCAAAATGTTTTACCACAGAAGTTCGTTTTTCGCAATTTAAAAACTTGATGGTATTTTACCAATTGCACTTATTCTATCCATTTATTTTTGACGGATTAAATGGTAGCGATAAACCAGATATTAAATAAGAAACCTGTAAGGATATTTACGGAACGTAACGTAACATACGTTTCACGTAAGAAATTACTTAAGCTTAATATTAGTTTTTTTATTTATTATATGATATGCTATTATGGTCTTCCTACTTATATGATACTTATATGATATGCTATTACGCCGTGTTGTATCCTGCTGAATAGAATAGTACCACACTCATTTCTTACCGAGGTGTCCTAATAGGCGACTTAGGTAAGTCGACCCGTCGTGTGGTATACGGCTGAGTTTCTACTCAGCCGTATGCCATTTCTTACCGAGGTGTACTAAAATGCGACTTAAGTAAGTTAACGTCAAATAGGCGGCCGTTCGTAAAATACGTAGTCAAATCATGTGATAACTTGTTTGTAACATGTTGTGCCACCCCACCCCACTTAGCGTGGGATAAGGGCAGGAGGATGTTATATACTATTAGAGACCTATGACCTAATGACCTCATAAAATGTTTTGACTTCTTTCTCACAGTGATATTGATGTCATATTTCGTACACTTTCGCAAGTTATAAATGCTGATCAGCTTTCCCTTCAGGTATATTTTTCAGGCTTTCCTCTGTAACTAAAATTTTAAATATATGCCAAAGTATTGATTGCCTCAAGCGGCCTAGCACAACCTATAGAAGTCTTGACCCCTTTTTTACCATCGATGATCGTTTTTAGGTTTGCTTGATTACGGTCTTAAACGTCTCTGTTTTGCTCGCTTCTGACGTATGAGTCATGGATTTAAAAAAAATCATATTTACGCATTTAATAAATTAGCAGGCGTTGCTATATTTTATAATATATTACATAATATTTTATGCATGAACAATATAACCTGCCTGAGCTAACAGATTTGGCAAATAAGATTTAACTCAACAAAAAAAACAAAACAAACGCAAGGTAAGATAACTAAAACACAATAGTATCTTTTTATTGTTATGTATTCAGACACTAAAAAAATCTTTAAAATTATGTTTTAAGGTAAACAATGGATATAAGAAAATTAAACCACAAATAGCTGTGGTAAAAAACAACAATAATTACTTAAAAGAAAAAAAATGTACATGTAAAAACCATGCACAGTTGTATACAAATAACCTTCTTAACAATTTAACAAATACTAAATATTCAAGTCTTATTAATTAGTACTAACGAGAATATCTCAAATATAACTGATGCTAGGTACTTATGATTCGCAAAGATAATTCGAATAAAGTTATTTTATGTTTAATTTAGTATCTAGTGAAGAATTATTAATTTGTTAAGAACTTGCCGTGCCCGTGGCTTCGCCCGCGTAGAAATCAGTGTCACAAATATTTTTCGCGTAATTCCGATCGCGATAGAGTTACAGGATATAAAGTAGCCCATATGAGTATGTTACCTCATAACGTCCTCTATCTTCTAGTGAAAATCCTATCTAAATCGGCTTAGCCGTTAGGGAGAATGTACTATTCCTAAACCTTTTTCAAGAAGTGCATTATCTTTAGGTAAAAACCGTACAAAAATCCTTTCGGAAAATCGATCGATATTTGGAGATGGTATTTTGACGTCAACTTACCTTAGACGTATTTTACGACACCTCGGTAAGAACTGAGGTTGGTCTATTCTACTCAGAATATCTAACTGCGGGTTGACTTACCTTAGTCGCCTTTTACGACACCTCGATAAGTTAAGAGGACCTATTATTTTCAACCGGATGGGTTGATGATTTTATAACTATTTTTTTTGCCATTTTTATCCCTAGATGCTTCGGAGGTAAGACGGTTATTGATAATAAGCTGTAATTTATTTGGTGCAATTTATTAAGTAGCGGATTTCAGAGAATGAAATGAAATTTCGCAAAGTTGATTTAGTTTCAGATATGACTTCGAGTCATAAGTAGAACCTGGTTAACTATCGGGTATATAAAGCGTCCACCTTATCATTAAAAAACTATACAACTCAAAATGTATATCTGTTCTTTGTTCAATATGTTGCTCAATTAAATAAAAAAAGATTACATTTTTCTATGGTATGAGTCGTTATTTTCCATGAGGAGAGAAAAGTAAATTTATAGATTTTATTCTGACGCCTAGTTCTTAGTTAAATTATTACGTACCTATTCGTAAAATTTGCTGTGAAAGATATCTATGGGATATAAATTGAAGTTTATTTTCATCCTATTTAAGAAACTGGTTCTGGTTGGTTAGGTTTCTTAATGTTTTTACGGTATGAGTAAATATTTTAAAATATTGCATAGGCTTCTTAAAATTAAAATAATTATATTAAATTTTTTCGGAGATTCGTATATATAAGCCCGTTGCAGTTAGTTAGTAGAAGTTAAAAAGAAGATTGAGTTATCTAAGTGGTGATACTAAAAGGAGGTACAGTCCTTATACCGGATAACATTCAAGCGTTAAATTTGATAGTAACTTGTGTATAGCCGTGAACTTCTTAAGACAACTAAATTAATCACAATAACTGTACTGTTCCTTAAGCTTGATATTGAAAATGTCCTTTTATTTATATTTCAATACATCCAGCTCAGCAGCGCTATCCAATTATCATTGCGCTAACAAAAGGCCGTGACTCCGCGTTTAGCACCTCCTATATTAACCAAAAAAAGGTAAGAAACAAAAACTCTTTTGTTCGGGGCACCTGCACGTTTTAGGTTAAATTAAGATATTCACACTTACATTTATAATAGGACACATATTGTACTCCCTTTTTAAATGAATTTGAGTATTATTAGTTTTTAGGGATGTTTTTCATTGATTTTTGAATGATTTTTTCGCATATCGTTCGTATATCGAAATTAATCTTTCAATAAAACCGCACACAAATCCGTCCATTGTATTTTAGGGAAATCGGCCACAGACTTGGTAGACTTTGTTTTATATTAAGAACTAGCTATTGCCCGCAGCTTCGCTCGCGTGGTTGTTTATAGTTTCTAAAATAGTATTGAATAATTACTTTAATGGTTTACAATTTTGGTCACATTACACATAAAAGGTCGCAAAGATATATGCTGTCGCAGACTTTTATTTAAAACTGTTCAAGACAAACAATCTTACGGTATATCATCTTTGTGTAATTCCAATGGTTTAGGCAGCGAATGCCAAGACAGCTCTCAGAGGCAAGAGTTTTTTTTTACTTTGACCACCGAAAATATAGGCGTCCAAAAAGCGTCCTATATGACCCTGACGATCAAATAACGATCGCAAACACAAAAACACGTAATACACACACACAGCGTCTACGCCGGCGAAGACGAGGTCCCAGATTTGTGACATCGGTTGGTCGTGGCTTCTTGCCACCCTTCCGTCGTCGTATTGACTAATCAAAGTCATACCATCAGCCCTCCACTACACGTCGCCCTAAGCCGTGGTCCGGTTTCACAAGTGGCACCCTTAGGACGACGTTCCCCAACGCTAGTAGAGCTTCTGCGCTCTACTTTTTTAGACTTGTATGTATCGTTATATTACGCCCAATCCACATATACCTAATCCATATTATTGTAAAATTTCATCCAGATCCCTCGAAATTTTTTCGTGAAAAAGAAAACAAACATACGTCCATACTCACCAACTTTCGCATTTATAATTAAACTGGCTGTGCCAGCAGCTTCGCCTGCGTGTATCACATTTTTTTTTCCGAATTGAAATTTTGAACATAAAAGTAGTTCACCGTTTATTTAGCGCACGCAAGGAAAGCTTAAAATTTTATCGTTTTCGCAATATTTTTTATCGCTGCTCGTCTTCTATTCATCTTAGCGGGATGTTATATAGTCTATAGCGTTCCTCGATAAACGGAATATCTCACAGTGAAATAATTTTTCAAATCGGTCCAGTAGTTCCTGAGATTAGCGCGTTGAAACAATTAAACAAACAAATAAACTCTCTCAACTCTTCAGCTTTATTAGTATAGATTAGAAGGCGACAGTCACAAACTTTAGTCTAAGTCGTAATTAATATGTACGGGAGAAATCATGTCTATTTATCGATATGATGGCTAAACTGTTTATTTTGTTTATTTTTGTCTTCGTACCGTTTACTAAAAAAACTGTACAGTAAATTTTCCGTTCTCAAGAAAGCAATAGTGCATATTATGCAAATGTAATGTAAATATGGAGTATAGTGTATACTGTTATTCACATTAAAAACGTGCATAACCGAAACGAAAATAGTTTCTACGTGAAAAAACACTTTTAAATAGCTGGCACAAAAAATATCGTGTAAAATGATTTTAATAAAGACTTATCGAAATTATGTTATTATAATTTTTCTGTATCTTTATCTTTAATATATATATATATATATATATATATATATATATATATATATATATATATATATATATCTATATAAATGGCTTTTCGTTCTGCGGGTCACGTGTTGGGTGTTTGATTCTGGGCGAGTGATGACTCGAGTGATTTATATATTTATATTTATATATATTTATTATTTATATTATATTTATATATATATATATATATATATATATATATATATATATATATATATATATATATATATATACCCGCAGAACGAAAGGCAGGGTCACCAAAGGCCAATGCCAGTCAAAGTTATTCACTTTTTTCATTCCAAAAAGATAACCACAATACGCTCGAAAAATTCGTAATATTATAAATGAAAATACATTTTCTATACAGAAAATACAAAACATTAACCAGACGATAACTTCGCCAAGTAAGGTAGAGGTTCTAACTTCACCCAGCCTTTTATAAGTAGAAAGTTATTGAACGGATCTTCAACATTTTAAGACGACGATTTTCTATATATGGAAAATACTTTTATGTTCGAAAATATCATGGAATAAAAGTTTTTTGTGAAATGTGAGATAAGCGGTAAACCAACTGGTTGGAGAGCAGCAGAAAGTTACTTTTGTTATTCAGTATTATAAAGAGTTTTAAGAGTATTAATAAAAAGTCATTATTTAATAGTTTAGGCCCGATTTATAAGTAAACTATGAATAAATTATATATTTACATTGAAATTCGTTGGCGTATATCAATATATAAATACGGGTAGAAACTTGAAGATCAATGATGTTGATCGTGATACACTGATGGAGCGCGTGCTCGAAGTTTTAGTGGGTTCAAACCTTAGAGTGGTCTAAAAAAAATTCGATTAATGCATTGTGTGTGTCAAAGTCTATTGTATTGTAAATAATCCTCTAATTGGATGTCTTTGCCTATGGGCTAAAACAAATTTTACTATAAAAGTAATAATAAAATTATTTTGCTATAATCCGCGAAGAAGTAAAATAGAAAATATATATAATGCTAAATGTAAGTGGACAATCGGTTATCATACCTGATACATGCAGGATTCGTGAAAACACATGCACAAACCTCCACCACCGCCACCAAAATACACAAGCACTATATATCACAAACTCAACAATCGTTTCGCCCCGCAACCGAAGCATCATCAGGAGATAGACTCCACGACCAAAATCGCAAAGTTTTACTACTTTTAATCCATACTTTTATTCCTTTATTTCACTTCATGGCCTATTTATTGGTGGGTTGCAAATATTCCCAGAATTTTCCAGAGATATGCAGATTTCCTAACGATGTTTTCGTCACCGGAAAACGTGTCATATATATCGAATTATTAATTAGACACATAACTTTTAATAGAAGAACTCATTGGTGACGCTCGGGGTTTGAACTCATGATCCCTCGAAAGATTACCATGGTCTCACCACTTGGCTATCACAGCTCATCAAACAAATATGAGATAATAATAAAAAAGTATGTATGTTTAATGTAGTGCATTAGAAAATGAAGGAGGCATAAATTCCAAAGATAGTCGAAGTGTTTGAACATTCACGCAGATTATAGACATGTAATTACAACAGTAAACAGGTATTTTTTGTAGTAAAAAATTATTATTTGAATGGTATTCTAATAGACAAAAACAAAATTCCAATATGAACCGGTAATAATAAAATCGAGAATTTCTTATTAGCATTTGCTTAACAATCGTTCCGACACAGGTCGTACTATGTTTCTTGAATTAAAAAAATATGTATCATTTTTTATTAAATTAAATTTATACAGTAATTTTATGTTACATCAGTAAAAAGTTGACAACTCGACGTGTAACAAATGTTAAATTTTATCAGTGTTGGCATCTAAGTAAGATAAGATCACTTATTTTGATATTAATTTACAAGTAAGTAATTGATTAACATAAAGTATGATTTCGAAATTAAAACTATAAAAGTAAAAGTAAAGTAACGGCCTATTACTATCCCACTGCTGGGCAAAGACCTCTTCTCTCCTTTTAGACCTACCACGCTGCTCCATTGCGGATTGGTAGCTTGCATATATCTCCAGAATTCTCTAGAGATGCAGGTTTCCTTACGATGTTTTCCATCATCGAAAAGCGTGCGATAAATTGTAATTATGTAAATTGTATTAGAGACACATAAATTTTTAATAGAAAAACTCATTGGTATACCCTGGGTTTGAATCCATGATCGTCTCTAGAGATTCGCACGGTCGAACCGCTAGGATATCACAGCTTATGAAAACTATGCGTTAATCTAATTGTAATTGAAATGCTATTCTCAAAATTAATAACGTCATATGTATTAAACGATATATTGTATACGCCTAATGATAAAAGTAACAGCCTGTTACTATCCCACTGCTGGGCCTCCTCCTATCTACTTTTTAAAGCTTCGGCCTACCACGCAGCTGTGGATTAGTAGATATCCACAGAAATACTCTATATGCAGGTTTCCTCACGATGATTTTCTTAATTAGATTAGAGAATTAGATACAACTTTTAATAGAAAAACTTATTGGTGCCTGACAGAGATTTCAACCCGTGACCCCCTTGAAGGAGTCGCACAATCTCACAGTTCGCGCACATACAGAAGGCGTACGGAGCGCTTCATATCGACATTTCTTTAGCGCACATCACGAGAATGGATTTATCTCCCGGCATCTATCTTACACAATACTTATGATATAAGTATTTTCAAAGCATGAGTGAATAGGCATCTTATAGGCATGCGCGGTCCATCTGAGGCTGTAGATATCATCGCTTACCATCAAATTCAAATTCAAATTTTGACTGGCCCGTTGGCGCAGTGGGTAGTGATCCTACCTGAATCGAACCCGCGACGCGAACGCGCTGCGCTGACATTTTCTATAAAAGAATTTGTTGGCTCTTCGAGCCTGGGTGTATATTTGTATTTAAAAATTATATAAGTATATATTCACCAGTTGTCAGTCACCCATAACACAAGTATTAAGTTACTTTGGAGCAGACGACCGTGTGTGTAGGTGTCCCATATATTTATTTATTATTAAAAAAAAATTCAAATTCAAAATATTCTTTATGCAAATAAACTTGTAAGCAAGTGCTTTTGTATAAACAACTCTACTGTTGGTTCGGAAAGTTGTTTCTACCGATAAGAGCCCGCAAGAAACTCGGCGGTTGCTCTTTTAATAATATAATTCTTATTACTAGTTACATTACTTATAACTGTTTTGTACAGGGTCAAAGAGTAGCTACGTTCACGCATTTTTATCATCCAAGTATTCTTCAATAGGCATGATTGCATCAGGCATGATTGCAGTCAAGCGCTCGCCAATTAAACAATAAAAAAAAGCTTATATGACTTTAATGTATATGCTTTATTCAAAATCACGGAGAGTAAATATATTCGTCATCATCTGCCTGCCCTTATCCCACTCTTAAGTGGGGTCGGCACAACATGTTACAAACATGTTGTCATATGATTTGGCTACGTATTTTACGACCGGCCGCCTGCCTGATGTCAACTTACCTTAGTCGTATTTTGTGACACCTCGGTAAGAAAGAGGGTGGTCTATTTAACTCAACCGGATACAACACGGCGGGTCCATTTACTTTAGTCGCCTTTTACGACACCTCGGTAAGAAATGACGGTGGTACTCTTCTATACAGCCGGATACCACACGGCGTGGAAAGTAAATATATTATAATGATATAAATTTTATAGTCTATTTGGAGTTAATTGGGGGAAAATTGGCTAAGTCCAATTATGTCACCCCTTCGGAGCGCCACGTGCATTCAATCACGGTGGCTGGAGGCGCATATCAAGGCGGTAGCACTTTGATCCACCGCCCTTTGAAATGCGAGAGCGTTTGTTCGTCTTTCAGCGGGACACCTGAAGCTCGTATTATATACGACGGGCTATTGATGGCTTAAGTTACCCAACGTGGTCTGAGCTTGGATCCAATCATATTATGGTATCTTTAGAATTCCACGGTTTATTTATTGGAACATCAACAGTATTACAAAATGAGTGTTAAATACGATCAAGTGGAGCCAATAACCGATGTTTCCAAAAAAAAAAGATCCGCACGCGGTTTTTTTTATGTAAAGTTACAGGCCCCATTTCCACAGATATAGAAAAATATTTTATCATAAAAAACCCTCCAACCCAATTGTACCATTGATGTAATAATATAAAAATATGTTTTGTGATAATAATATTTCTATATATATTTCTAAGAATAAATATAATGTCTTGAATTTCGTATAAATGGAAATTCAAATAAATTTATACTTATTAATATTATTATGGTAACAATCGAAAAAATCGTATATTTGTTCTATTTCTCTTTAGGCCTAAAAGGTTTATTTATTGTAGAAGGTTGTACTCGCATTTTATTATATCGGGTTAGCCCGTTGTTCCCGTTCCGTATAGAAAGCTCATGATTAAGTGCCCCGGTTGGGTCCAAACCTAGTCGTGCTAATCCGATAGGATGAGACGTGAGTGTAGCCGATTTCGAGATATAAACTCTTAATACTACTACTAGATAGAATTCATAAATTTCTAGCCTAAAAGGTTGTCGACGATATATAGGAAATTATTAAATTATTCACTCAGGTAAGTGGATTCCCCGCCTGGTAACAGACTGAGTGGAATAAACCACCACCTTCGTTAACGAGGTGGCGTAAAAGGCGATTAAGGTAAGTTGACGTCAGGCAGGCGACCGGTCGTAAAATACCTAACCAAATCATGTTTATAGCATGTTTTGCCGATCCCGCTTAGAGTGGGATAAGGATAGCAGAATAACAGGCAGGAGAATAATATAAGTACATCCGCTGGGTCATTCTAAGATTGTTTGAAAATTTCATTAAATCGGCACAACCAAACATTCATTTTTTATATTAGATTATATTTATGACAAAAAATATTGCTTTTGTGATTATATGATCTCAAATTTTCTTTCTATTTTAATAAATTATGTGTACATGGCGCCTTCAGTATTTTACGATCTGTCGTACTAAAACTGTCATAATCCGTACTGCGGTTTGCCCTATTATTATATTTATAGAACTTGTTTAGCTCATTAATGTAAAGGAAGATACTTATTATTTTTGAACAAAAGGGAAATCCGTTTTGCAATTCCTTAGAGCCCTTATCATAACATGTATCCTCATTAATAATTATGTCAGAAACCACATTAATTGAAGCTATACGACAATGTTGTTTATAATGATGTTATGTTGGAACTATTACACCATTTTACCTTCAATATATTACACCATGAAACGATCGCTATGATTAGAAAACTTTTGCTTTTTATTTGAATATATACTAATATGTAAAACTGAAGAGTTTGTCCGTTTGATTGTTGGAACGCGCTAATATCATAATAATATTATTATCAATAATCTCAAGAACTACTGGATTAATTTAAAAAGTTATTTCAGTGTAAGATAGTCCATTTATCGAGGAAGGCTATAGGTTATATAACATAATGCTAAGATGAATAGAAGAGGGAGAAAAATAAAATGTCAAAAACGGCAAAATTTAATTGCATGCCCTAAATAAACGGTTAGAGTTATTCAAAACTCCTGTACTATACACTGTCCATTATATTAACCATCTTTTGACAGATTGACGATTTACATATTTAGTGATGTCCTAAAGATTCTCGTATGCGATACCATTCCGATTATAGTACCTACTATCATTAATCGAATTACGTACCTAAGTAATTCGATTAATGATAACCTACGTAAACTAATAACAGATATAGAAATCAACATTTTGATTTAATATTGCCTTAGTTTTTTGAAAATAAATGTTAATCCGTGTGTATTTATTATAATCATAAAAAATATATTATACATCAACTGGCAACATCAACAGACCTTCCGCTCGGCCGCCATTTTGACGTGATCTGTCACTCTCAACGAAACGCCCGTGATAGTCACACGCATTTACGTTCGCTGAGTGTTCTCTCGCATCTGTTACACCTTGAGTTAAGTAGCTTTATTCCTCGGAAAAACTTTTGTGAAACTTATATTAATTGATCGTGAAAATGCCGAAAGGACGTGTGTTGAAAGCACAATCGAGACAGTTAGTGTTAAAACTTCATGAGTATTTTGAGCAAGAAAATCAAAATGGCGGACCTCTTATACCTATCACGCAAGTCCGAAACCGTGTTGCAGCCGCGTTGGGGATCAGTCTATCAACTGTGACTAAAATCACTACTGATGCCTACGGCAGGAGCGGCTTGGAGCAAAACAAACCATCTACACCAAAAAGAAAGCGCCGGGCTCATAAGGTGACAGCTGTTGATGACTTTGACGCTGACGCTATTCGTCGTCATGTATATGATTACTACTTGAGAAAAGAAATTCCAACTTTGAGTAAACTTATTGTTTCTTTGAAAAGAAGTGGTCTATTTCATGGTGAAAAATCTTCTTTGGTCAAAGTTTTGAACACAATTGGCTTTTCATATAAAAAGTTAAATAAAAGAAAATTATTAATGGATCGCACAGATATAGCTATAGCACGTTGTGATTTTTTAAGAGAGGCAAAGAAAATACAAGATTGGGCAAATATTGTTTTCACGGATGAAACATGGCTCAACGCTAACCACACACTATTTCGTTTCTGGACTGATGATACTGCTGATTCCACTTCCTCAGTACCAATGGGAAAAGGTGAGCACCTAATCATTTGCCATGCAGGTACAGCAAAAGGATTTGTACAAGACGCACTGTTGGCATTTAAATCGAAGAAATCAAATGACTACCACGAAGAGATGAATGCAAATGTGTATGAAGAGTGGTTCAAAAAAATGCTCATTTCATTGGAAGAACCATCAATAATTTTTATTGATAATGCGCCCTACCACTCCCGTCAAATTGACAAAATGCCAACACAGGCTAATAAAAAGCATGAAATAATTAATTGGCTTCGGGACAATGGAGAAAATGTGGACGACTCAATGTTAAAAGTTGAATTAATAAAAATATTAAAAACCAAAAAGAGAGCAAAACGCTATGTAATCAATGAAATGGCAGCAGAATATGGCCATACTGTTCTTCGGATTCCTCCATACCACTGCCAGTACAACGCAATAGAACTTATATGGGCACAAGTAAAAGGGCATGCTGCGAGATGCAATACAAGCCCCCCATTCACAGCGAATAAAATGTTGCAATTGCTAAAAAATGCTTGCACCCACGTAACGGCCGAGAACTGGGCAAGTGTGGTGGAAAGAACTAAAAGAGTAATATTCTCTGATTGGGAACGTGATATTGCGTTTGATAATATATTATCTACACAAGAGCTAATAATAACTGCTACTGAAGACTCCTCATCGGAGGAGTCTAGTGTTGATTATCATTCCGACGACTCGTGCTAATAAAATAAATTAAAATATCCTGATTGTTTTATTTGTATTCATGTATTAACTAAGAAGAAAGTAAAACTTTATATAATGTTATTAAATGTCTTTTAATACTCGTAACATCGATTTCTACCGATTATTTTTAATCTGTGGCATAATCGTAGTAACCATTATGTGTGACATCACTAAGTGGGCGGTACCCATCCATAAAGTACAAATATTATTTGTATGATATTTGTACGTAAGCAATACAAAACTTAATGAGCGTGAGCTGTCAAAAGACTGATAATATGATGGACGCAGTATACATAATATTTCCCCTCTAAAAGTTCTTAATAAAAGTCCGCGACGGGATATGTCTAGCTTTTAAGGTTAACCCACTTTAACCATTAGTATAGTTATCAAAATGCTATATTACGGTTTTGAATCTTTCCACGCGGACGGAGCAACTGGCGACTGCTAGTAATACATAAGACTATCTGTCTTCTATACTTTCAGGCAATCCGCTGTACACATATTTTTGAAATTTGATACAATGAACGCTTTTACACCTGATAACAGGTGAAAAATACTTTTTACATTATTGAAGGAACGTAAGTCCATTAGTTGAAGCGAACGAAATAGCCATAGTACCATACCATACCATTAGTTCTTTAATAACAAGACATATTATGTAAATGCAAACGATTATCACTTTCATATTTTTATACAAAATAGTGCCTTTGTTATATATTTGACTGGCCCGTTGGCGCAGTGGGTAGTGATCCTGCCTTCAGCGCCGCAGGTCGTGGGTGCGATTCCCGCCGAGGACCAACATTTTCTTTAAAAAGAATTTGTTGGCTCTTCGAGCCTGGGTGTTTATTTGTATTTAAGTATGTATTTAAAAATTATATATGTATATATTCAACAGTTGTCTGTCATCCATAACACAAGTATTAAGTTACTTATTTTGGGGACGAACGACCGTGTGTGTAAGTGTCCCATATATTTATTTATATAAAATACTAATAAATGCAAATATGATAAATGAGTATAATTGCCTATAAAAACTCACCAAAGAAATGAATAGTAGAAACATCTTTCCCGCACGAGGGAAACACCATGTATATAAACGTACTTCAACTGTAATTTTCATAGTTACATTACAATTACAATCATCACACTCCTGCCCTTATTTCACTCTAAGTGGGGCCGGCACAACATGTAACAAACATGTTGTCACATGATTTGGCTACGTATTTTACGACCAGCCGCCTGCCTGACGTCAACTTACCTTACTCGTATTTTACGACAATCGGTAAGAAAAAGCGTGGTCTATTCTACTCAGCCGCATACCGTACGGCAGGGCGACTTACCTTAGTCGCCTTTTACGACACCTCGCTAAGAAAAGAGGATGGTCTATTCTACTCAGCCGCATACAACACGGCAGGGCGACTTACCTTAGTCGCCTTTTACGACACCTCGCTATGAAATGATTGTGGTCTATTCATCTCAGCCGAATACCACACTGCGTTCGATTTACCTTTGTCGCCTTTAACGTTACCTCGCTAAGAAATCAGGTTGGGCTATTCTACTCAGTCAGATACAACACGGCTTGGCATGAACTATTAAACTCGTAGTTGTCTTAAAAGAAAAAAAACATTGGACCTGACACTATTTTCACGCGTCAACAACTAATTAAAGTGAAGTATAAGGTCTTTATCTTTGAAATTGCTCGTTTACCATAATGGTTAGTGTGACGATCGATATCTTTTAAGTACCAAGAATACCAAAACTAAATTAATTCATAGTATAGCTATAACCATTTATGTTTATCGTACTTATTTTAACTGTGTCGTTTGTAAGAAAATCTAGCATTTGAACTCAATAAGAAAATAAGACTCGCGCTTTATATATTGTATCATTTCATTTCTATTACAAAATTTTCCTTTACATCATCATTCTCCAGCCCTCGTCCCACTCTCAGTGGGGTTGGCACAACATATTATAAACACGTTGTCACATGATTTTGCTATATATTTTACGACCAGCCGCCTGCCTGACGTTAACTTACCTAAGTCCTATTTTACGACACCTCGGTAAGAAAAAGGGTGGTCTATTCTACTCAATCGGATACCACACGGTGGATCAACTTACCTTAATCGCCTTTTACGACACCTCGATAAGAAAAGAGGGTGGTCTATTCTACTCAGTCGGATACCGCACGGCGGGTCGAGTTACCTTAGTCGCCTTTTATGACACCTCGGTAAAAAATTAGGGTGGTCTACTTAGCCGAATAGTAACACACGGCGGTATAAACTTTTTTTATATCTTCCTTATTTAGAATCTGTCCGACACTTCTGCTATATGCACCCACAAAACTCTCTTTTTCCTAAATGTCCTTTTCTCGTCCCAAATTCCAATTATACCACTTTTTCGCAACATCATCCCTAATTTTTTTTTAAGTGAAAACTTCTATGGGCGCGTCTTTGTGAGCACTGAATGAGACTAAGTTATCACGCTCAGCTATGTAACGCTTGTTCGCGTAGAGTCGGCTGTCGCGAGAGAAATATAGACAACTGCTATATTCAATCGGCGATCGTTAAATGAGAGAGTTTTTAAATGTAATATAGAAAGAAAATGGAGAATAGAAAAATTTAAAGGAATACAGAACAAAAATAAAGTTGGATTTCGTATTATTAACTTCGCTTTGATGAAGTTTTCGCTTTTGTCATGTGATCTAATCAGACCCGATTCCATATTTCCTAATCTAAAAAAACCACGTAAATTAGTGACAGTTTATTTTTCTTTTTTTATATCACAATTTACGCTAATGCTTCGTAACATCTTTGTTCTCTTCATTCTTTAACTGCGACTATATAGTCGCATATTTCGCATAGTTCGCATATTTCATATGAAATAGCCAACAACGCAGCACAGACTGCGGGAAATATGAATGAAATATCTTTTTTTTTATTATAACTGTCAATTCACTGTTATGGCTTCGCACAGAGAGCTTCATTGGCGAGAGCATCGAGAGATTAGAGCAAAAGTAAGCTATAATAGTATCGGGATTTATCTTAAGGTGTCTCTTGTAATGTGTGGTTTAGAGTGACGTGTAGTGGCTGGTAGTATGACTGCGACCAGTAATCAAGTGATTTTTCACTTTTTATTTATTGAATAAGTATCAAGGGGAAATATCGTTGTTGTTATGATATATTTTATTGAGTAAAATAAATGATTTTGGTCCCATGAACATAGTCACACTAGACGAGAGCCCTTGGTGAGAGTGGTCGTGAAGTGACATGTTGTTACTTGTTAGTGCGTGTTTGAGCCTGTGCTACATTCATACAACATTAGTTTATAAACCCTACAGTCCCCGAATAAAATAAAATTAAATTGTAGTTATTGCAATTGAATCGAACATAAAGCAAGATCTTAGAAACAATGGGCGACCGTTTCCTGCCACAGTCATACACCTGCGGAATAATCAAAAAGCCTGATCCCGAATCCTGTCTCAATTAATCACAAAGAACTTGTTTTTATGTACCTATGGCAGGCGAGCCAACAATTGATATTAATTTCATGAAGTGGAATTAAAGTAAAAAGCGAGTGGTCGAATTGAACGCTTCCCGATCAGAGCAAGATAGCCGAGTTGTCTTGGAATCTGGATTGAGTACACTGACTAACAAACTTTTACAGCTATGGATTGGTTATGTGTTCTTACTCACTAGGTTTTACTCCCCTTGTGTGTTCATGATGTTTTGTCCTATGTAATGTTTTTTATCAATGTAGTTAACTTTCCTAAAATGAATTCTCGAATAATCCAATATAGAAGGCCGTGAGGAATTGAGTTTCTCGTTTTGATATGGGAATAATAATTGAGTATATAATTCGCTAGCGATATTTGTGTTTCAATCTGTAATTTTTTATACCATCGTTGGCCACAACAGTTTTCTTCACCGATCACCAAATATAAACTTTATAACTAGTTGTATGTTATAAAAAAAGTTATACGCAATTATATTTGAGTGGGTTATAAAAGTTAATATTTTAAAAAGTTTATGCTATGAATAAAATGTGTGGAATATATAAAAGTTTGTGACTTATAACAATAAAAATAAGCTCTGCTAATCAATTAGTACCTGGATGACCGAACCTTGAACGGTAATTTAAAAAAAAATAAAATTAAAAAAAATATAAAAGAAAAATTCAATTGATTCCCCAAATGAGTTACCATGGCTTTACGTTTGACAACGAAAAATTGTGATTGTATTCAATGTAAATTTATATATTTATTATATTATATATATATATATATATATATATATATATATATATATATTTATATATATATATATATATATATATATATATATATATATATATATATATATATATATATATATATACAAGATTAACTCATTTTAATGTTAAAGATTTGTATTTAATTTTATTGCCGATTATCAAAAAAAAAAAAAAAGTAAGTAACGGCCTGTTACTATCCCACTGCTGAGAATAGGCCTCTTCTCTCCGTTTTGGGAGAGAAGGATTGGAGCTAAGACCTACCACGCTGCTCCAATGCGGATTGGTAGGTTACACATATCTCCAGAATTCTCTAGAGATATGCAGGTTTCCTCACGATGTTTTCCTTCACCGAAAAGCGTGTGATAAATTGCAATTATCAATTAGACACATAAGTTTTAAGAGAAAAACTCATTGGTGTCTGCCCGGGTTCGAACCCGTGATCGTCTCTAAAGATTCACACGGTCGCACCGCTGGGCCATCACAGCTTTTAAACTGCCGATTATCAAATATTGCAGGAAATAAATGTCGGGGATTTATCTGCTTTACGTGAATTTTAATATGAAAACTTCCGTATTTTATACCTTACACGCATCGCGTTGCGACATAGAAGCGACGTCGTCAGTCACTAAAGATATAATTGTCTTTGTATAACGAGATGAAAGCAGTGGCATCTATTTTCGGCTACTGGAATAGAGCGTGACACATGGACGCAAAGATTGAGGGACCTCAAGGAATTGTCAACAAAGTTTTTATATGTACCATCAGGCTTTGTCTACCTCGTTATGACCGTCATAACGCATTTATTACGAAAAAACAGTTCAATTGCATTTTTAATATGATTGGCTAGATAATAAGAATGGCATTAAATTAAAAAAGCTATGTCCCGCAAGTACGTACTGTGAAAAAATGTTCTGAAGTGAAAGTTTCTTTGCGGAATAATTTAATCCATATAGCAAATGTAATATCATCAGTTTCACCTTTTAATTAAAAAAGATTGTTTATAACCATAATTAATGAAAATATTTATAATTATAGATTCAATAGAATTATAATTATACTTAATTATCTTTATTAATTAGACATGAACTGTTTGGGTTAGCAAAATTCGGTAAATACTTACTTTTACATCTACATTAATTCGGTGTGAAAAATTACCTATATAAATTTTACAAAAATCAGGTTTCGGCATACTATCGGACGATTTCGTACACAGCATAAAGTACCTATATGGAGCTGAATAGATGCGATATTTACTAAATACACACATAACACCCTTAATGCTCATCGTGAAGCTGAAGTGGCTAAGGGTGATACGAAGAACCGCTGAGCGTAGGGGTTCTAAGGTGTTAGAGTGGTGACCGCAGATTTGAAACCTAGTGTTGGTTTATCAACCGACACAAATATGAAAATTAAGGTAGCCACTAAATCGAAGCAGCACAAGATCGTGTGAATTAAAAATACTTTGTAGATAGCAACAGAATTCGTCGATATATTGAAAAAGAGGAAAAAGCACATTACATAAAATAAATATGTATAAAGTTTAAGTTAAATTGATAGTCGAACGAATAACGACAAATTAATCTTGGATTGTATAGTAAGATATATATATATATTATTAAATACGATATTTTCAATATTTTTTACGATAGAAATAAGAAGCGTTTTTTCGTAAGTCAAAATCAATTTAATTTCTTTCTGTTTTTTTGACAACATAAAACCTCCGCGCTATTAACATTTATTTAAAAATGTAATAGCGCCTCTCCGCACCTCTCCGCTCCGCTCCGCACCTCTCCGCTCCGCTCCGCACCTCTCCGCACCTCTCCGCACCGCTCCGCACCTCATCTCACCTCTCCGCACCACTCCCATCTTATCTCCATTATTACTCCCGTTACAATATATCTCTCTTTAATATTTTAATGAGTTAATCTTGTATATATATTTTTCTGAGTTTTTGAAATGGGTCCAACGATTGTCACGAAATTCAGCATGTAGGGGGTTTAGGAAAGAATAAATCGATCTAGCTAGTTTTTATAACGAAAAAATGATGTTTTATCACTGTTTTCGGGCATTTTGAAAACTGATTTAATTTTATATCTAAGGAAGAAAAGGATAATTTCACTTTGAATTGCTAAGTCATGATAGCCCATTGGGTAACGGGCGGTCTCGGATTTAGAATACTAGGATCGATCGCAAATAAAATCTTATTATTATATTTTTGATAGCATTTTTTTATTAAACAAAAGTTATCAAGCAAAGTTCGGTCACACAGATACTCGTTCATGGGCTGCAATAGTGGCACAACTAAAAAAAATATGTATTGAGATAGATGAGTTTAAAGATTTATTGCTAAGGACTGCATAATAAAATGTTTAAGTTTACTTTAACGAATGGCTTTATATTGAATTATGAGTTTTGCTGGTATTACTGTTGAAAAGAATGTGTTTTAACTTTAACATCTATTATACAAGTCCAAAACAGCGTTTTTTGATTTGTGCCACTATTGCAACCTATGAGTGATATATAGTTTGTTAACGATAGTACTCTACACTACACTTGAAATTAACAACTTAACAAAATTCTTTCGACAACTATTGACACAATTTGAAAAATTAATTTAAATAATACATTATAAAGGATTTGAATTTTTAATCAATAAAACAAATAACTAAAAAACTATAATATAATAAAATACATAAAAACATATAATCAAAGATATATTTATTAATAATAACTTTTGTTTACACGTATTACATTTTTATTATGCAAATTGTAGGTAAAGTAAAAACATGCATTGAAAAACTTGCAAGTAAGTATATAACTAAATAAGTAAAAATCTTAAGATCACTTCGAGTGTTGCGTTTTGTATCTAAGTTATTGTTTTGAAATAAGTTTAACCAAATGTAGGTAATTGCAGAAAATATAATTTTAATGCCCAGTGAGTTAGAGTGAGTTAGTTTTAAGTTATATCTCATGTAAGTGAATAATATTATTCTTAATGAGAAATAAAGATATCTCAAACCTCAGGTAATCTAAAGTGTTAGGTGATTTAACACATTATGAAAACAATTTATAACAGAAACTATTAACGTGTTTATTAAATGCTAGATAATGTTGAGGTATGTGTGTATCGCTCCTAATTATTATAAATCTGTCGGCGGCGGTGGGATGAGACACTGTGTAGTTTTATTTGTACAAAGCGAGTAAATTCACGCGGACAAGTGTTGGAGATGTTAATAACACGTTTTATTGATATAGGTTCCAACACTGTTTGCTGAACATCATATTGGCATTTATGGTTTTCGGAGCTGAAGCGCGATTTGTGATATTTTTTTTAACTACAGTATGTTCCTATTTTTTCATATATTCGTGAATGTTTTATACCAATGGTAACTCATTGGTATAAAATATGTCATTTTACAAATAAATTAAAGTACCTGAGCGAACGAGCGTGGATCGGTAATTTTTTTAAATATACTCTATAAAAATGCAGTTGAAAAATTTAAAAAAATATTATCTTGAATCGAATCTGGTATCGATGCGCGACCACCCGTTGCCTAAATGAGCTATCGTGAATTACAAATTTCCGGTGTAATTAAAGTTTGGTTTCTAATAAAATTGTAGCTTTTTTCAGTGCCCGAAAACTGGGATAAAACAATTTTTTTTTTAAATAAAACGTACCTAGATCGTTTTTATCCCGATTCGATTTTACCCTCTACATGTTGAATTCCATGAAAATCGTTGGAGCCGTTTCCAAAATTCACAAAAAAAAATATATATATATATATACAAGATTAACTCTGAAAAGATAACATATTTTACAAATAAACATCATCAGATGATGATGACGATCCTGCCCTTATCCCACTCTAAGTGGGGTCGATACAACATATTTTGACCATATTGTAACATGATTTGGTATTTTACGACCGGCCGCCAGCCTGACGTCAACTTACCTTACTCGCCTTTAACGACACCTCTGTAAGAAATGATGGTGGTCCATAACACGGCTTAATAGGAGCAGCATCTAAAGTAAGTAAGTCACGGCCTGTTACTATCCCACTGCTGAGCATAGGCCTCCTCTCTCCATTTTTGGAGAGAAGGGTTGGAGCTAAGACCTACCACGCTGCTCCAATGCGGATTGGTAGGTTACACATATCCCTAGGATTCTCTAGAGATATGCAGGTTTCCTCACGATGTTTTCCTTCACCGAAAAGCATGTGATAAATTGCAATTATCAATTAGACACATAAGTTTTAATAGAAAAACTCATTGGTGTCTGCCCGGGTTTGAACCCATGATCGTCCCTAGAGATTCACACGGTCGCACCGCTAGGCCGTCACAGCTTTCTAAATAAGGAGAAGTAAAAGAAAATATTGAATTCAAAGGAAAATACACGCGTGCATTTTTGCGTTCTTATCGGATTATAAATGATAGAGTTCCTTACAACAGTAAATATTTAAAAATAAGTTTAAATATAACTACAAAAAGAACATTCGAATTGTTATACTAATCATTCAATAATTGGTAATGGTAAAATTTAACTCAATTAGAACAAACATTCTAGGAAAAATTAACCGACATTTTGATTAATGGTTGTCTTCATGACAACAATGTACTAGACAAGTGTTAATTTATGAATACGACATTTCAATTTGTAGCGTATCATGAGTCTGGTAGCTGTGATAGCCTAGCGGTGTGACCATGCGACTTTTCCGAGGGGGTCCCGGGTTCAAACCCTGGGCAGGCATCAATGAGTTTTTTTTGTTAAAACTTATGTAAATGATGTTTAATTCATCACAATATTAAAGTCATCACAAACTTTTCGGTGAAATAAAATATCGTGAGGAAACCTGCATATCTATAGGTCGTTCTGGGGACATATGTAACCTACAAATTGGGGCAGCGTAGTAAATCTAAACTTCAATCCTTCTCCTAAATAGAGACAGGAAGCATATGCCCAGCAGTGGGATACTAACAGGCCATTACTTTAGTCCTAAATCCATGCACCCATTCTCTATATTAATTTTTTTTTTCATTTTATTACATTTTTCATTGTACATTTATTTTTAATTTTTATAATTTTATTTTTCCGTGTAAATTTTTGTTGGGCCATAGTTGCTTTAAATAAAGAATTATTTATTTATTTATCATTTCATTCATTTTCTGTTATCATAAGTCTGTATTGCCATTAAAGTTTTAATGCCGTGATATCCTACAGATATAATTTAACAGTAAAATTCATAAATTTGTGAAGGGGTCGCCAGTTTGTTATCGTGTGGAACCCTCGTTTTATAGTGCACTAGCTTCTGCCCGCGACTTTGTTTGATAGGGCATGAGTACAAAGAGTTAAAAGTAGTTTTTTTATACATCCAGTACTTCAAATGTCTACATCTTTAATATTTACTCAAATGTTTAAATGAGTTAATATTGTATGTATATATGTAAATATTGAATCTCGGCCTATATAGAGCCGTTTGCTCTAACGATTTTTCCTGAAATTCAGTATATAGGAGGTTTTGGGGGAGAAAATCGATCTAGCTAGGTTTTATTTAAAAACAATTATTTTATCCCTGTTTTTGAAGAATAAACCAACCCCATTTCTTACCGAAGTGTTGTAAAATACGACTAAGGTAAGTTGATCTCAGGGAAGCCAAATTATGTGACATGTTTATAACATGCCGACCCCACTTAGAGTGGGATAAGGGCAGGAGGATGATGATGAAGTTTATATTATATTTATCTTTTTTTTAATATTTAAATGTTAATCTTGTATATATATTTTTGTGAATTTTGTAAACGGCTCCAACGACTTAACTTCCCTAATTTCTTCGATTGACAACCCTAGATCAAACTTCACGCAATCATAAAAATTTTGTCACTAATAAAATCATTAAACAAAACTATACTTAGTAACCCAAGTCCGACCCAGATCATTAAAAAAGTAACAATAATTATCAATCTGATTATTTTTTTTACCCTGCCTATCAGCGGAAGTAAAGCTGATAACGTATCGCGCGGCCCCATCGCTTTTCTGTGTATATTATATTTCACATTAAAGGTACACCTACTGTTAATAATATTTACCGCTGTGTTCTTAATTATGGACGATTGACTCTAGCGTTAAAAGTGTATGACATGGAGATGTTATTACCACCCATATAAGTTTAAATTGTGACGCCGTGTGGTATCCGGCTGAATAGAATAGTACCACCCTAATTTCTTACCGAGGTGTCGTAAAGGGCGACTAAGGTAAATCGATCCGCCCCGTGTGGTATCCGGCTGAGTAGAATAGACCAACCTCATTTCTTACAGTTTTATCGTTTACCTCCTATAAGTTAAGTTTAAATTACTTTTTATAGGCTAAAAAACAGTGTTATCATTTACCTCCTATAAATTTAATTGTGACTTTTAAAAAAGGTTAAGTAACAGTCTTATAATTAGACTTAAAACAACTTTTTATCTTTTGAATTCCTTGTATATCTAAAAAGAAAAATCCTGATATACTAAACAAACAATTTAACATGAGATTATGCTCAGTACCTACACATAATTATGTTTTTTTTAATTATCCAAAAACAGATTGTATATATCGGGGATATTAGTTAGTTTCGACTTGTTTCTGATACACCTAGAGAGTATGTTTATTATTTTGCAGTTATTTTTAGATATTTCTACGATCAACACTTTTTTCTCATTTTTGTTAATACGTTTATTTTGTTAAAACTTTTAAATATGTGGATTGTATTTTTACAAATGAATTCAAACTCAAAATTATTTCAAATGGTGCCAAGTTGCAAGAATGCCTTTTAATTTGACGGAATATAACCTACAACCATTTGTATTGGAAGGATTTATTATTATGACTATGATTTAGAAGAATAAATCAACCATTACTTTAGCTGGTTAAAAGTTGCATATTGTCATAAAGCCGTTAGCCGTAATGATGAATTTAAAAAAAACTAGGATCGTGTCTTCGTACATATGCTGTGCTTTTTTTAATTTCATATGATTTAACTAATAATTATTTTTATCTACTCTGATACTATATTACAAAGATTATAAAACTAAAACCAAAATTCTCATGACAAACATTAGACACGTACAGGTCTAAAATAATAAAATAAAAAAGTTTTATTCTGATACAGGTCTTGTATGGACACCTGTATCATAATATAACTTTTTAATAATAACGATACACCTACACAACTTCCAGTTGGACCAAGGAGGTTGAACCTCTACCTTAAAAAACAAAGTTTTCAATGAACGAGTCCGCGGCGAAGCACGCATGCGCAATCAATGTTTGGCGCTAACATTTGATATTTAAAATAAATTTGCTGTTATATTCAGCGTTTTATTTGCAATATGTTTTACGTATTATAGTATGAGATTAGATAAAGTAGTGTATGACACTGTACATAGCATGGTCTTATGACACTCGTGGGGTAGGCCTACTATAAAATAACTCACCTGCGGCTCGTTTTTTTAAAACACACTCGTGTTATAAGGACCCTTAATTATGCAACAGTATCATAATCTACTATTGTAGCATTTGTTTTATTTCGGCAATATCCATTACCTGTATCGTACAAGATAACCGCTATAATCATATAAGTAATTCTTTATCAATAATGTTTAGTGAAGGCAGCTCTATGTGATTCCATTTTAAGTATGATAAAAAAACAACAGTAACACAATGTAATATATTATATTTCTTTTTTTAATATCAATTTTGTTTCTCGGAACTTGCATTTATTGATATTACTAGTAGTTACTTTATATTTTTTATTTAGAGATAAACTTTAAAATAACGGAAGGCGGCGCGTTCAAACATCTAGTATCGAAGTTTACACATATTTTGTTTTAAATTATTACACCTGTAGTTTAATCAATAAACTGTCAAATTTATTTAAAGCTTACTGAGACGTATGATTGAGATGCAAGATTGAGACGGTTAGTTGAAAATAGTTGATAATTGATAATCAATGTAACGAAAGCTAAGTATAATTACTGACAATAAGTAGTATGAAAGTGAGCTGTGCTTTAATTTATTAAGATGATTTAAGAGATACTATTAATTAAATTATTTTTAATATTTTAATATAAAAAAATTCGAAAGGTGAGATCTTGCCTTTCTTTAGGAGGTCGTGGGTACAAAACACGGGTGGGCACCACTGAATTATCTGTTAAAAATTGTCTAATTGATATTTGCAATTTATCACACGCTTTTCGGTGGAGTAAAACGTCGTGGGGCAACCTGCTTATATTTGGAGAATTTCTGGGATAATGATGGGGTCTTAACAACAAACCTTCTCTACTAAAAACGAATAGAGGAGGTCTAAGCCCAGCAGTGGGATAATAGTTAGATATCCCATCCCACTAATATTATAAATGCGAAAGTCTGGATGTATGTTTGTCACTCTTTCACGGCGAATCCGCTGAACCAATATAGAAAGAATTTGGCACACTTATTCCTTATACACCAGGGTGACATATATATAGATATCCTGTTAATTCTACAGGAATAGGATGATATTGAAAAGCGCCATCAATCAACCAATTATACCACAATAGTCCACGCAAACGACTTTGCGGGTAATAGTATAGGATAAAATACGGGTATAGTAAAAAAGAAAATTTGACATGATTGAGTACGATTAAACACTACAGTCGATGCGAACATAGTCGCGGGTAGCATATTAGTATTGGATTTGTATGAAATGAATCAGGAACTTAACCCGCGAATCGCTAAGAACACGTGCTCTTACAGTTTGGCCAACATGCCTACTTGCAGGACATTGCATTGAAAATTTTAACTGAGTTTGAAAAATTTTTGAAATTGTACAGAGATGCCTCAGTGACCAAAGATACTTCCTATTATTTTTTTTTTATACATCGTCTATTAATAGTATTTGAACTACATATATTAGATTATCTTCCTGCCTTTATCTTACTCTAAGTGGGGTCGGCACAACATGTTATAAACATGCTGTCACACGATTTGGCTGCGTTTTTAAGACCGGCCTCCTGTCTGACGTTAACTTATCTCTGTCGTATTTTACGACACCTTGGTAAGAAAGAGGGTGGTCTATTCTACTATACAGGATACCACACGGTGGGTCAACCTACCTAAGTCGCATTTTACGACACCTCGGTAAGAAATGAGGTTGGTCTATCCTACTCAGCCGGATACAACACGGCGGGTCGAATTTCCTTAGTCGCCGTTTACGACAGCTCGGTAAGAAATGAGGGTGGTACTATCCAGCCGGAAACCACACGGCATTGAACTACATATAGGTATTACAGTTGGGTTTAAACAAATCTATCGACCATAAAGTCCATCCATAAAGTAGAATCTTGGACATATTTTATAAATTACATGATCTGACAATATTTAAAACTTAACAGATATTTTATTGAAAAACGAATTGATTTTTTACAAAGATGGTAATTTTCACAAATCTCACTTAATATAAATACTTCCTGGAAAATTTAAATATTCCGATAACCTGCATACTTTGCATAACATAAACATTTACCCCAAAAGGTAACCTAAATCAGAACTCTCATACATGAACCAAAACATTAAACTTATGTTATTTATCTTATCTCATTCCGTTCAATTTTAAGGGTAAGTATTAATGGAGGCTAAACCGCGTCAACGGTGATGTGTTTATCTAAACTTCGTACTCCAATCTTGCCATCAAATTCACTCAAAGCGAATATAACGTGTATTTAATTTTTCACTTTAACTAGATGTATTAAGGTTTAAAATTGATATACTAACTTAAATTTATAAGCTCTTTCGTTATAATAGTTTTGTCAACACAAAAAATAGACCAAAGCGACTTTAATCAATTTATCTCGCTTACTATAGACAAAACGTTGCGCAGTAGAAAGAGATAAGAATAACGCCTAATATTCAAATCTGAGCCGCATTCGTGAGTGTGGCGTGCGATTGGCGATTTCGGCAGTGGAGGCGTGGCAACGTCGCGGCATTGCATCGCCCCTTCAGATGTCTGCCGAGCTTGAACAGTGCCGCGTTCACGAACAGTTGAATGCGTATTGTAACTGTTTGGCGGTGAAATTTACACGCGACGTTGCCAGTCCGTGCTGGTTAAGGACTTAGGAGGTAATTGAATTATGATATTTTTGGCCCCGTTACTCATAAAAGGGTTAATTATAAAGCTTACACCTGTTTAAGTTTGCTCGATATTCAAAAGTTCAATGTTATGTTGCGGTAAACTTGTACTTAGTTTGCCGGTAAACTTTACTAAGGGAATGGCAACACTGTGTTGTAAACATAGCGTACAATTATTGTTTCTACAACAACGTTGAGTGATCGAGCGCGCGCTTTTATTTTATATATTACTAAGATATGAATACATTTGTGGATTCCACGTATCATTTTATATGAAGAAGATCCTTCGTTTAAAATTTTATTATATATATATGCCATATATCGTTTAATTTTTAAAAAGTGTAAAAAGATAGATAAACTAAAAATAAGGCTGAATACGATACGAGAGCATTAAGCCTTTTTTCGTACATTTAATATTTCAGTCATGAACGTTAAAGTCAGTTATATCAGTCGGTTCATAAAATTTTAAAATATTTAATAAGGTACATAGGTACATAAATAAAAACTGTTGATGAATTTGAATAATTTATCCGTGTGGTATCCGGCTGGTACAAAAGACCACCCTCATTTCTTACCGAGGTCACGTTAGAGACGTCTAAGATAAGTCGATCCACCGTGTGGTATCCGGCTGAGTAGAATAAACCACCCTCTTAACCTCCACTACTAAGGTTGGTTCACGTTAGGCAAGTACGAAGCCAAATCATGTGACAACGTGTTTATAACATGTCCCAACTCCACTTAGAGCGGGATAAGAGAAGGGTAATTATGATGATATTTAATAATTAAAATTTATTCTACAAATAATAATGAGTATAATAAAATTATTAATTGTTGATCAAAGCGATACAATTGTTCTTTTAGACTCTTATTAATATCAGTGTGCGTAGTGCTAGTTTTTTTAACCTACTCGATCGCGTTAGCGTAACGCAATTTCGGAGCAGGGTCTTCTCGTTTACTCCCCGGGTGGGGGTAAACGGGGTGCGGGCCTCGAGGAATTCCTCTCTACCCGGGCATCTCCTCGCGGGCACTTAAGCCCGGTATGTGTTCCGGCCGTAGGCCGATGTCACCCAGGTGGCCCAAAGGTGTCGGTATTTGGGCCGTAAGCCCAGGTCACCTAGGTGACCTAATGGATGTCTTGTTCGGTAGGGAGGTCTGGGAATGGTAGCTCCCAGACCTCGGGGTCAATTTCGGTGGTGTGGTGGTTCAACGCAATTTGTATGGCGCAATTCGTCATATGTATAGCAATCACTAGATGTCGCTGTTGCAGCCTCATACAAATTGGCGTTACGCTAACGCGATCGAGTAGGTTGAAAAAACTCGCACTATGCACATTAAAATACAGAGTGCAAATAGTTAACGTAGGATGAGCAAAAATATCTGTTTAACTCGAATAGTCCTAGTTTTACAGATGAGTCTCAGAGTCACGGCTAGGTTACTGAATTGTTCCGACTGTCGTATGACAAATGATGTTTTTTATTTTTTTTATTTATTTATTTAGGTTCACTTACAAATTGCTTACACTAATAATATAAATTATAATATGCTTAGTATATAAGTTAAGTGTAACAATTCACTTATTACTATTAGTAAGCTCCTTAAGCACAAATAAACGCATTTATATATATATATATATATATATATATATATATATATATATATATATATATATATATTTATACCTATTTAATAAATTAGAAAAGCTATGGACTATGGCCTAACTAAGGAAATAAAACGATCATATTAGTAATTATCTATTAGTATCGTTTAATAAACTAAAATTGGCTATATGTTATTCAAGATTTAGACATACCTACTTGTAAATTATAATATATTTAATAGAATTTATTTTAAAAATATATGCTCTAATTAACATATTAGTAACAATAGCCTTTAAAGCCTGTTTGATAGGCTATTTTTTAAGCTATTCTAATATATATAAGGTTTAATTTTATGAATGAAACTCCCCCAACTAAATTTCCCTCCAAAACGGATAATATGATCTTATAAGAAAAACGTTGCCAAAGACCAAGAATAGTTGTAGAATCATATACATATAGAGAATGTACAGAAATTGGTGGTATCGAGCGGAAACTTAGCGCCGTATAAAGAGCTCAAGAATACGAGCCCCGTATGGTTTCGACATTAGTCTATCTCACCGGATAAAATAAGACGTGAGAATAGACGGTTTCTATACATGAACTATGAATACCAGGCACCATAGTCTAAATTCATAAAATACGTAGAGAATTTCAAGTGAAATATGTATTAAAATATTGGTTTCCAATAATATATCAAAACAATTCTTAAAACACTTAATTACTCTTAATTACTTTTAATATCTAGGTGACCGAGCCTAGCTCGGTAATTTTTTAAAATATAAATAACGTACTTAAAAAAATAATAATATGGTAGGTGAGCCCCACCAACCATATTATTATCTTAGGTATTTTCAATTCTCGCGACCATCCGTTCCCCGAATAAGCTACGCTGACTTGACAGTTAATTCCGATTCCGAATTTAAAAGTCAAGATTCCGAATATAAATATATATCTTCATATAAAATTAACTCATTTAAATATTAAAGATAATTTTTAGTCAAACCGACTGCCGACAAAAAGAATTCCTACCACTTTTAAATGTCCCTTTAAGTTGAGACTACAATATTGAGACACTTAACACAATATTTCTATCTAATTGTACAAATGTTAAAAATACTAGTTTAGTCTCTCTGTATTAAATATGTAAAAAATTACTAGAACATTTAATTCTCGAGCCCATCAACTTTTTGCGGTGGTAAAAATAGGACAAGTAAATGAATCTATTTCCTCTCGTACGGTCTAAGTTAATAAAAGGCGCTAGCGTGAAAAACTTACACTTAGTACTTGAGTAAGAACCATTCACAAATAGTCGCGGAACAGTAAAGCGTGAATTTCATCTTTATTCGTACTCTCACCTATTATACTCGCGTCAGCGTGCTGAAGGTTTTTATAATATAGCAGATTAATTTGGAGTATTTTATACACTTTAAAATTACTGTTAAATAATTTCTTCTTTATCTCTTTATGTATTTATATGTATTATAACTGTTATAAATTTCTATTAATCGGCCGTAGATTATAAAATAACCAATATAAGTGAACATTCCTTTTCCTTTTTTTATATAAAACGGACAGTCCACTCTACATTTAGTATTTAATTATTATTGTATTTAGCATATATTGTATATTTTCTATTTACTTTATCGTGGTTTATAGCGAATAAATTTTATTATTAGTTTTAAACACTCACGTTTCTAATAATTAATAATAATATCTTTGAAATCCTTTGACATCTTGTAGGAGATGTAAAAGTACGAATATTTCTCCTTGTCTATTCTTTAAATCTATAACAACTATAAATTTTATTTAGTCTATAACTTTTGTTTATTTACGAGTATTAAAAAGCAATTCGCCCCACCGAAGAATAAATACATGTTCTATATTTAAACATAGGAGATGTAACTTTATTTTTTGGACGGGAATAATTGTACGCGTCTATTACCATAATTGTGTGCCTTCTCAAATTCAAGAATATGAATTATTCGCTAATAAATATGCTTATGAATATTTAAAAACAATATAAGTACATGTAATATATTTCTTCGTCGCAATATTATTACAAAGGCAAAACTGTTGTTTTGATATCGTGTGACCTTTTTATCATGCATTAAGAAATTTTTTATATAAATTCATAGTATCTGGGTGACCGGTATTTTTTTAATAAAAAAAATGCAATTAAAAATATTTAATAAAAGATTTTAACTGGGGTCGAACCTAGTATTCTGAATTCGGGACCACCCGTTACCAAATTTAGCTATCGCGACAGCTATCTAATTTGACAGCGAAGTTATTCTTTGCTTACTTATAAAACTATAGTACTTTTTAAGTGCCTAAAACCATCCATAAAACCTCGGTACATCGATCCCCACACACAAAACCCTCTACATGTTGAATTTCATGAAATTCGTTAGAACCGTTTCCGAAATTTAGAAATATATATACTTATATACAAGATTAACTCATTTAACAGATGTATCGGTGCTATTGGTACTAACAGGATGAGCAAAACAAACAGTAGCCATTACTATTGTGTGTCATCGTAGCAATTTTCTGCAATACAAATTAAAGATATGTTGCCAATTAATTCACGCTTTTTGTAAGGCTGGGTTGCAGAGCGATGTTTAAATGTGCTGTGATCTAAATAAGGCTAAGTTCACACTGGGGACAAAATATTTTTATAGGCATGTAATTTTTTATCACAAAATTTCAAATCATACTCACTCTACTTGCATTATTTTACCAGAAGCCATTAATGAACGAGTCTTAGGTGATTATAGCAATATATTTTCTTCAAAAGAATGCTTTCAGACAGAGTAATCAGTTCCTTATGTTTATGGTACTATAGTAATCATTAAGAAAATGATTGAGATGTTATTTATTTATTTGAATTTTATGAAATCATTGCTCTGTGAAGATGAACGATAAATGTTTAGCAAGAAAATCGAAACAAAACATTGTCAATGATAATGGTAAATATAACTAGCGCTTGACTTTTTGTTTTATTTGATACTAGCTATCAGCCCACGCGTTGCTGTAGGTCAGTCTGCTTTCGATTTCCCCTCAACGCCACCAAACTTTATATAACTATCCGTTGGGTCAATCTAAAGATTGTCTGAAAATTTTATTAAAATCGATCAAGTTTTTAAATTCACAAGAAACATACATACATACTTTATCTTATATATGAATTACTGTATAGTGAAGAACATCTGAGGCAGAATACGCTATAATGTGGTTATTTCCGTTTCAATAGTAACGCGTAGTGGTAACAGGCTTCGTCATAATCACAATAACGCCCCTAGTGACGTGCGACACCGAAAGTCGATATCTAAATAAATAAATAAATATATGGGACACTTACACACACGGTCGTCCGTCCCCAAAGTAAGTAACTTAATACTTGTGTTATGGGTGACAGACAACTGGTGAATATATACATATATAATTGTTAAATACATACTTAAATACAAACATACACCCAGGCTCAAAGACCAATAAATTCATATATAGAAAATGTTGGCCCTCGGCGGGAATCGAACCCGCGACCCGTGGAGCTGAAAGCAGGGTCACTACCCACTGCTCCAACGAGCCAGTCAAAATAAATAAATAAAATAAAAATAATAAATGTAAAATAAATAATCGTTTAACTTCTTTTTCTTGAATGTCTTGTCAATGACCATCCTGAAAGAAAATCATCCTCAGCTGTGGGAAAGTAGCTCTCTTATGTGAGTAGGTAGGCTACATACGTCGTAAAATTATGTAGACTTATGGAAAGAGTACGATATTTTCTCTTAAGTAAAGATTGTTTAAATTATGAGTTCACTATCAGTGTTTGTGGAATATATATTATGTTTTTATATCACGCATAGTCACACCATGGGTAAATAATAGAAAAAAAAGTTATGGAATTATTTTTCATATTTATTTCAATTATATTTCATCATTTAGTTACTGAAAATAGTACATAAGAGGTACTTTGATGTACATTGAATAAAATATTATTTAACTGCATTGTTTATAATGTTGAACATTGCAACATCTTGTACGCATAAGAATATTCGCGTATAAAAATATAGTAAAAAAAGTTAAAATATATAAGTTTAATAATAATACATTTATTGATATCATCCTCCTGCCCTTATCCCACTCTAAGTGGGGTCGGCACAACATGTTATATACATGCTGACATCAACTCAATTTAGTCGTATTTTACGACTCCTTGGTAAGGAAGAGGGTGGTCTATTTTACTCAACCGGATACCACACGGTGGGTCAACTTACCTTAGTCGCCTTTTACGACACCTCGGTAAGAAATGAGGGTGGTACTATTCTATTCAGCCGGATACCACACGGCGTAATACATTTATTGATATATGAATTAAAAATAAATTCTAAACGAAAAAAAACAGTTACAGGAAACACAAATAGACGTATATTTTATGTACATATTGTAAACCTAGTCTTACAGAAGAAACTGGATATTTTAATTACTGAATACTAAGGGTTGGATAATTACAATTTTCTTATGACCCCTAATAGCGCAATGTTGGTATGGTGTTAATTTTATCGACAATTAGCTACTGTACATCACTAGTTGTTAATGTATGAGTGGAGGGTGAACTTGACGATGTCTATTCTAACAAGCGACGTGTGTTAAAAAGGTATAAGTAGGTATATAAAATAAATGTTATTTTTATATTGTAATCTATTAATACGTTCGACGTATATTTTTATTACTTTGACTTGGCGAAATTTTGTTGTTCAAGAAGGGATTGAGTTTGAATTTATATGTGTCACAAAGTTTTTCCCGCGTAAATCCTATCATCGAGTTAAGAATATAAATTAATCCAAATTGGAATTGATGAATCTAGAGTGTATTTTTTTTTATTCTGTGATTAAAGGGCTTTTACACTACATGTGTATGTCAGCCCTATTATACCCTAAAACTAGATTAATGACACTATTGTAAGGAGCTTATCAAAAAGAGCTTGAACAAATTGCATGCTTCCACCGAATCAGGTTTTGACAATATACTATGGAAGGCACCAACTTGTGAAAAATTTTAATATATGATAAATGCAGAATGCGGAAATCGCATGTTCTAAAAACCCTTACCACCCCCAGACTACATTAGCATTACACACATGAACCACTACAATTTAAATAATCTTATTGTTTTGAGAAAAATCGATCGATTGAGAAAGCCCTTGGTATTTTTTAGTTTATTTGTAGAACCGAAGCCTATGAAAGATTAATATTAAACTCAATATCATCTGTTCGGGTAATTTAAGTGAATTTCGATACCTTAACGAGAGTAGTTCATCCATCTATTAACAATTTGTTGGTTCCTCGCGGTATTTCAGTGTATACATCCTTTTGCTTGTATTTAATTTATTGTTCATTATGTATTAGGTACTTAAATATATCTTTAAATTACGCCCGGCAAAAAGCGGCTTGTGTGTGCTTGTAGCCTAATATTACGTAATAACGAAGTAAAGATTGTGAAACTTTTCCATCACTGTTTATTAATGAATATATGAATGAATACGAATATGAATGAAACCAACACGTTAATGATAATCTGCCTTATTTATTTCATCAATGAAGCCTGTTGCTTGTTTCATTTGCATCTGAATAACGTAGAAAAATATATCTTATAGAGATACTATTTCATTTTACGTTCTGTAATGACAACATAGGTTAATTATGAAATGTTTTATGCCTTCAATGTTGTGCAGTGTTAATTTTGTCAATAATAAGCTGCAGTGTTTTAATAATAGTAATTCATTCGTGTTATTTGGATGTATTCGTGGCTTGAGCATAGTTTTATTACATATTTCCGTTTTTTGTATAGTAGCTTATTTATAGCGTTCTTACAACTTCGTTAGCGTGAACTGTTGCCGCGTTATTTATAATAGATGACTCTTTTCTATATCATCCTATTCCCGTAGAATTAACAGGATTTCTATAGTCTATGTAAAGGAATAATTGTGCCAAATTTCATTGATATTGTTTTATCGGATTCGCCGTCAAAGAATTACAAACACATCCATACTCACAAACTTTCGCATTTATATTATTAGTAGAATGTATACGGACCTGAATTTCGCATAGCGGGAACCATGTCCAGGATTTATAATATTAGTAGGACTTATATAATAAATGCGAACGAGCAACGTGACAACAGTCCACGCAAACGATGTTTCGGGTAAAAGCTAGAGATCCGTCCGATAGTGTGGCACTTGCACGATGATCGTTGAAAAAGCTCATCGAGTGATGACGAGACCGTTAAAAAAGAAGAAAAAAAACATTAATTGAAATATACCAGTTATAATTAAAGGAATTTTATGTGAAGTAGATAAAATACGCTTTACAGTACTCGTATACTAAAAGTTGCTTAATTAAAGCGAGCTCTACATATTGTTTAGCAGCGTGAGGTTAGTTAGGGAGTTTAAAAAATGAAATAGTTACAGTCATTGTTCTCGAACACCTCACAGAAGTTAGTTTTAGTTATCCGAATGTTTCTACTTTTAATTAGTGTGAAACAAAATGTTCATGTTTCAAAATAACTTTATTTAGAAATTATATTTCCAGGCCCAGCACTTAACAAAAAAATGTAGAAATAACACAATAATCAAAATTACTCTGTTAACTTCAATTTAGCAAAATATTATAATTTTTTTTGGCATGTTTATATTATGCATTTGAATGTTACTTACGCGAACTAAGTTGTTTCCACTCTTCCCCTCCCTTCCCTCCTTTTTTTATATTATTAATATTATAAATGCGACAGTCTGACTGTTTTTCTGTTACACTTTCACGCTAATTCTTGATCCTGCTTATGGCTCCTCTATTCTATGTATACCTAATAACTCTATGAAAAGTCCTTAGGTCTCCAGTACTATCACGGCGAATACGCTGAATCAATATCGATGAAATTTGGCACAATTATTCCTTATACACCGGAATAATAAACCTATATATATCTATAGCCTATATATATATATATATATATATATATATATATATATATATATATATATATATATATATATATATATATATATATATATATAGGCTATAGAAATCCTGTTAAATATACAGAAATAGCACATTAAAAAGAAAGAGTGCTATAGCACGCGAACAAAATGGGTAAAAGCTAGTACTGCATAAATCAAGCCTGTTTTAAATAATAATTCATAACATATTGACAAATTTACAATTATAGTTGTTTTTTATTATGTTTTGCCATAAAAAGTTTTTGCTGCAATTAATTTATTATTCAATATTCTATATTCAATATTCAAAGCTATTTACGCAATGCGTGAAATTTATGAATTATTGAATTAATAAAATGAATCGCTTCATTGCTGTTTCAGTCAGTAAAAATTACTTTATCTGGAAAAGTGGTAATTATGCAATTATACGATTTATTTCAACCATTATCATACTTCTGTCCTTATCCCTAAGTTGGTTCGGCACAACATGTTATAAACACGTTGTCACATGATTTGGCTACATATTTTCGAACCGGCTGCCTGCCTCACGTCAATTTACCTTAGTCGTATTTTACGATACCCAGGTAAGAAAGAAGGTGGCGTATTCTACTCAACCGGATACCACACGGCGGGTCAATTTACCTTAATCACCTTTTACGACACATCGGTAAAATGAGAGTGGTCTATTCTACTCAGCCGTATACCACACGGCGGGTCGACTTATGTCAATCACTCTTTATGAAACCTCGATAATATAAGAAGGTGATCTATTCTATTCAGCCGGATACCACACGACATATTACGATTTATTTCAACCATTTAGCACTTTTAACGATAGGGTCATTAAAAGCGAAGAATGTGTTCGATACTAGATATATCTTTAATATTTAAATGAGTTAATCTTGTATGTATATATATTTCCGGAATCTCGGAAACGGCTCCAACGATTTTCCTGAAATTAAGCATGTAGGGGGTTTTCGTGAGAAAAATCGATCTAGTTAGGTTTTATGTAAAAAAAAATCTTATTATCCCTGTTTTTGGGCTTTAAAAATTCTTCTAATTCTTCAAAAATTCAACAATTTATATTGAATTGAATTTTGGCCACAAAGTGTCAAGTCAGAGTAGTTTTTTCGTGGAACGGGCAGTCTCGAGAAATGTAAATTCTTAGAATCAATCCCCAACAAAATTATTATTTTTCCTTTTTTTAAGTTTCATTTTTTATTGTAATAAAAAAAATTACCGAGCTAAGCTCGGTCACGCAGATATTAGTCTCTTAATATCTCATAACTGGGTCCTCATGGAACAAAGGATATATACTCGTATAGCTCAGGCTTATTGCTTTGCTCCAATCAGGACCGGAAGATCACACATATCACAAAAATCCTTGAAGGTTTTGATTCAGAATTTCCTTAAGGTGCAATGTATTTCTAAATAAGCTGTGGTAGCCCAGCGGTATCACCGTGCGCCTCTTTCGAGAAGGTCTAGGGTTCAAACTCCGGGCAGGCACCAATGAGCTTTCTAGTAAAAACTTATGTGTCTAATTGATAATTGCAATTTATATAGTTTAAGCACACGCTTTTCGGTGAAGGAAAACATCGTGAGGAAACCCACATATCTCTAGAGAATTCTGGGGATATGTGTAACCTACCAATCAGCACTGGAGCAGCGTGGTAGGTCTTAGCTCCAATCCTTCTCTGCAAAAAAAACGGAGTAAAGAGGCTTATGCCCAGCAGTGGGATAGTAACAGGCCGTTACTTACTTTTACTTTACTTACAATGACAAACTTATTTCTGGTCATTTTTATTTGGACAGTATCACATTTTACAGTTATTAAGCTTTATTATTACAATTAAAAAGTTATAAGCTAGTTTTAATGATTTGAGAAATTATTAAACGATCGCTCAAGATTATGTTAGTTACAAAATAGATTGATACTACAATTTAGTATATATAAATAGTCTGATATGTACGATATATATTAGAATATATGGTTATATCATAAAAGTAACTGCAGAAAAGCTATGTTATAATATAAAACATTTAAAATTCCGATAAGTATAAAAAGTGTGATTCGCAATTTTTGTTTTAACTTTTAATTGCCATTCATAGAAATCTGTTTCCGTCTGTCCGTACTTCCGTTATTTGTAGCAACTGTCTCGTTATTTCTAATTAATTTTCTTATGACAAGTTGGCAAGGAATTTTCATCCGGCAGGCTTTTTGTTATCTTCACTCATAAATAAATTCATATATATTCTCTTAAAGAAAATGTACCGCTGATCACCCTACATAGCTTCTAACTGTATATAAAGATTGTTCTGGTTGTTGGGTGAAGATTTTTTAAGATGTTTTCTGGTTTTTTTGACGATATATTTTCACTTCACCGTGATACACAAATAATCATTTTTCAATGAAATATTATTTGTTCCAAGTTTAAACTATGTAGTAGGCCCTTGGTCACTGAATATGTGCCTCATAAAAAGGCTCAGAGTCGCTCAGCGAGTGATGGAGCGAGCTTTGTTCGGAACATCTCTACGTGATCAATCAGAAATGAGGAGATCCGTAAAAGAATCAGAGTTACCGAAGCTGAAGTGGCGATGCGCGGGACACATAGTGCGGAGAACTGATGGGCGTTGGGTTCTCTTGAAATGGCGACCCCACACCGGAAAAAGCAATGTCGAAAGACCCCCTACTAGATGGACTAACGACCTCATAAAGGTCGCGAGGAGCCACTGCCTACAATGGATGCCTACTGTGGAGATCCCATGAGTAAACCTATGTCCAACAGTGAACGTCCATCGGTTGAATAGCTAGTACATGCCCTGGAGCATGTACTAGCTATGAAAGTTATAAACGCTTTCTGGGATTTCGAAGTTCCTGTAAAGTCAGTTCGCTTTTACCAAGATGACGTTCCACAACTTTCGGCAAGATATATCGACAAACTGTTCGCAGTTATTACGAATAGTTTAGTTGAAACGTGCCTGATCGACCAACAATAACCAAACTTTCTCTGCAGTAGGTCCAATAAATACAAGTATATTTGCATTTATATTTTTATATGTTATATTATATTATGTTCTAAATATTATAGACGTACTTTTATTAAAAAATTTAGAATGAAATATAAAAACGATTTAATATATGTTGTTATATAATTAGGTTCTGAAATAATAAAATATATATAAAAGTTATGCTTTGGGTATTCGAGCAGTTCTGTAATATTTTTTATAATATGAGAAGAAGGCAAAAGTAGATTGTAATAGTAGTACAAGAAGTAGATGTAACTTCTTTTTCTTAAGGAGATGTGGCTTTTAGATCATTATAAGAAGTGTTAATACATAAAAAAATATATTAATTCCTTATGATAAATACTGTAAAGTTATTAAATAGAAAAATATGTCAATAGATAAAAAACACTTAGCGTGTAATCTGATAAATAACTGGATTCATTTTTAGGTGTATGATATTATAAGATGCCAAGTGATATTGCTTATAAGCCTATGATATTATATTTTTGGTAAAACACTTTTTCATAGGTGTATTTATGACAAAACAAATGTGATTTCCTTTTTCTGTACGTTATATTTAGGAGGCGGCATAATCTTCACAAGTATTAACAGGAAAGGGACTTTTCAGAATCAAGACGTTAAATAACTGCTTGTACATTTTCTTTAAGGTATAGGGACTTGCCCATTGAAATATTATTGGATTTTCTTGACAACAAATAAATGTGAACTCATGTTTGAAGGGTGTGGCAAAGGGTGGCAAGGAGGCTGCGTAAGGCCGCCCCGAGGGGAGTACATTTTTTACCCTCGTTCGAGGATCGAATGCATTGCAGTTGCAAATTTCGTCTTCGAATATTGTGTATTGTTAAAACGAGAGAATTATTCATTTTATCGCGACTTGGCATGAGCCCCGCGCTGACTTTGTTACCGGTATTTGTTTTAAACATTTCTTTTTCAATTTAATGAACTGTCGTTGATGTTTGTGCTGTAGTTTTTTAGTGTTAGTTCATATCGATGATACTGAGAAGGACGTATTAAATTCAGGTATTTAAAAACATTTTTTTGATAACTTATTAACATAACTAATCATTCAAATACAAATGCAACTTTGTTGGTGATTTTTGATTGGTTTTTTTGTTTTGATTGGATGAAATTTAGATAAAGTACTTCGGAGTGTTTATTATTTAAGCGTACAAACCTTTTGTCGAACAAAAAAAAAAGTAAGGCAAACCAAAAGTCCATAGAGTGGATAATTAAAAAATGTTATACTATTTTTTGTGCTTTTTTAGGAATTTTAATCGTTAATAAATCACGAAAAGTTAGTTTAATTAAGAATTAAGAAAAAAATAGTACATAGTTGAGGAACGCTTATGTTTTCCGTGACCGAACTTGCTTGTGGGGCTTGTTTAATGTTTAATGTAAATTTTAAATAATTCACGATAACCAGCTTATCAGATCTTTATAAAAAAAAGTTAAACAACAATCTTATATATTTATTGCAATATCTACTAGAAATTGCCCAGAGATTTTGTTACTTGAATTCTCAAGACATATTACGTTTGTTATAATTTTTTATTATGTAAGTTACTTTTTTATAAATTTTGTGTCAATTTTGTGACAATTGATACGTTTCCGTTTGTGTATGTGAGAATCGGAATTAATGAAATAGTATATGCGTAGTTTTTAATAGAGGAAGTGAGTTGTGAGAGCATGTATAATAGGTTCTATAAATATGGTGTTTGCCTTATTAAAGTCTGGGTCAGAACGTCGACTCACGAGTGTAAGATGCCATGTCGTCTAGATTGGGATTGATCTATCCTGTTTACTCCATTTTCTCATTGACAAGTTCAAAAATAAGGTCAGTGTATACAGATCTGTTTGTTTTGAAATTGGTTAGTTTCCAACATTAGTTTTTCATTTTCATTTTCAACATGCTTATTGTTGAAAATAACACGTAACATGGTTATCAATACAAAAAGCGTTATAAACGAATTTTATTTATAGATTATATCTTATTAAACATATTGTTACATCTTCCGCGCGATTACTTTCCGTTTTGAATCCGATCGACTTCGCTCATTAACGTTCACTGAAACTACGAGACGTAATAAAGTGTCGAAGTAACATTTATATTAAACTTGATTTATTTTCCTTAAGAGTCGGAAGTTCACTCAAGTAATAGGGGAATAAATAATAATTCATCTATCGTTCACCCGACAACATCGTCTTCGCTCTTTAAGTTTGTTTTCATTTTATTTTTAGAGAAAATGCAACTACAATTTTCTCCTTTTATGATATTATTACTTATAGACCTTTAAGAACACGTTAACGCGCTACGAGAAGATAGTCATAAGATTTTAAAAGACATACTATTTTATTCCATTTTTTGTAATGTTCAATGTATATCCAAATCTCCGATAGCCCAGCGATGACCTTTTTTTGAAAGGGTCATGGCATGTTAAGCTATGACAGGCAAGAATGAGTTCTGTTAACATAGCTTCTCTAATGATTACGCCGTGTGGTATCCAGCTGAATAGAATAGTACCACCCTCATTTCTTACCGAGGTGTCGTAAAAGGCGACTAAGGTAAATTGACCCACCGTGTGGTATAGTAGAATAGACCGGTTTAGTAGAATAGACCACCCTCTTTCTTACCGAGGTGTCGTAAAATACGACAGAGGTAAGTTGACGTTAGGCAGGCGGCCGGTCGTAATAACGCAGCCAAATCATGTGACAGCATGTTTATAACATGTTGTACCGATCCCACTTAGAGTGGGATAAGGGCAGGAAGATGATGAATGTAATTACTAAAGTTATGACATGAATGTTTATGCTTATTTATTTAAATCTTTTCGTACAAAAAAAACTGATTAAAGGTAAATTTACCTGCAAAAAAGCTTATTGCTATAAGAAACCTAATTAGTGTTTGACGAACATGTGATAGATCTATTATTTGAATCTTATTAATTTTTTTATACAGGATCCACCCTTAATTTTGTTAACTTAAGCATAAATGCTCAGTTGTTCCTAAACCTCAATTATGTACTATTTTTAATGATTAAGTGTCTTTATTTGTCTTTTAAGGAAAAATGGGATTTTTTTTATCATACGAGTATATGTTAACCCTTCTTATATAGGAGGACCTTAAAGAAAAAACTGTATTTACACGGGTAGTGTAAATAGTACACAAAATGATAAAGTGTATTTTGACATTTAAGCTGACGCGAATAAAGTCGCACATCTTACGTTTTAAATGGCAAAGCTCTGAACGATCAAAAATAAAACGGTTCATTAAATACTTGTAAAGTTCGGAACATGCTAAAGCAATGAAAATTTCAGTTTGAAATTGTAAACAGCGTAATTTGCCAATTTAACACGTAGCAGAGTTTTAACAGCCGTTTGCGTTTTATAACTTTAAGAGTAGGTAAACTTTTAAACACCCTTTCATGGCCAGATTGAATCATCGTCCGAAATACGAACTTTCGTGTTATTGCTATAAATCATATGTACATGTAGGTGAGTAGTACATGAGAGTGAAAAGTCAGTACTGATTTTGCACAAATACGGTTTATTCAATGCTAGCTGTCCGCCCGCGTTGCTGAGTCTTGAATTTCCCTCGAACCGAACTCAACAGTTAAAAAAAAGGACCAATCGCCACTAAACTTTACAGGATCATTCTCTAGGTTATTTTAAAGATTGTCTGAAAATATCATCAAAATCGGTCCAGCCGTTTCGGAGTCTACAAATAACATACAGACAAACATTCAGTGTTATATTCTACTTTACGAGTCTCAATATTTATTGTAATTTTTCCGAGAATGATACTTAAAAATATTCTGCAATTAAGGTGTAGTACTTATCTGACAGCAGATTTTTCGATTTTATCATGCCCTATCTCCTGGTGATAGGTTAAAGGGGTGAAACGATCGTTGAGATTGTCGTAGTGAATGTGTGTAGTGCTTGTGTAGTATGCTGTTAGTGGTGGTGTTTTGTGATATGAGATCTCTGTAACTTATCCTGCATGTATAAGGTGTGAAAAGGGTTTTACTTCCCACACTTAACATTGATTTTCTAAACAAAGCGGATTGTAGCTCAATAATTCTATCATAATTTTTGTACTATGGAATTCCGCAAAGTAACGACTACTTCTATAAATTACTCGTAATTTATAAAATACATAATTTGTTATAGTACGACCGCCTTAGTATCAAGTAGGTATAGTTAACTAGCACAAACCTGCTACAATAAACGCGTTGATTGCTCTTAATTTGAAAACCCTGGTTTTAGAGCACCCTTATCAAAATTAACAACCATCATAAAACTATTTACAGTTTTAGGTTAATAAACGCAATGGTTGATAAAAAACTTTAGGAGCTATTTTGTTTTTGATTAGATAAGGCTGGTCAATAGCGTTTTGTTATACTGAATTATTACTAAGAGTTTTTATTGGCACTAAAATTTAGTACGATCGCTCAGCAGAAGTGGTTATTTGTGGTACTGGTGAGAGAAGCTGGCGTCTTTTGTGGATTTTTGTTGATTTAATGAGTGAGTAAACTATTTTTATCTCAGCTGATGGTACGTGTTACACATATGAGATAACAAATTAAAAAGGCAGTTACACGATTGATATTCGTTATATATATATATATATACTAGCGGCCTGTCCCTGCTTCGCACGGGTATAAAATATATAGCCCATGTCATTCAGTGTAAAAAAATGATTAAAATCGATCCAGTAGTTTTGATTTATTCATTACTGCCCGTGGCCCGCAAGCGTTAAATTTGGAGAAAAACAGTTTCCCTCTCCCTATTCCAAGAAGATTTCCTGCTATCTTTGGAATATCTAAATTCATATAATACATTTTTACTTATTTATTTTTACATTCTTCCCTATGTATAAATTACAGAATGTCTTTATATACAACATTCACAGCTTTCTTGTCATTAAACAAACTCTTGAAAGAACAACATATAGCTGTTAAATGCGAAGCGCTGAAGGGCGAAGGGCATTTGAAATCTTTGACATCTTCGAAAATTTTCATTTAAATTAAATGCTGTAAGCGGCCGTATTGATCTATATTAAATAAACAATTTATTTAAGGTACTTAATTGGATAAGGATTAATGCTGTATTGTAAAAAAATTGCTTTGAACATAAGGCATTATTTTTCGTAAAAAGTAATTGACAAAAAATGCTATTGTGGGTTATCCATAAGAAATAGACATATACCATCGCGGATTTTTCCTCTGCAAACCTTCCTCTTGAATCACTCAATTAAAAAATTAAAATATGTTGCGTAGTTTTAAAGATTTAAGCATATACAGGGATACATAGGGACAAACAAAGAATGTGAAAACAAAGGTTTTTTATACTATGTAGCGATATATATATATTGAATCATCAACTCTACTGCGGGTTCAGAAAGCTGAATATATATGTCGCCTTTTACGACACCTCGTTAATTAATGAGGGTGGTCTATACCACACGGGTTAACTTGCCTAAGTTGCTTTTTACGTCATTTCTGTAAACTATAACTTGACGGTTTTTTACAGTATCGTATTAGATTGCTAAATAATTGTATGGATTTGACAACAGGGTCTTCATTGGTCATTGCCAAAATACCTTGGGAACTAAAAATGGGTCAAATTGCAAAGATCGAGGAGGATTTGACCCATTTTTAGCGAATTTTTTCAATTGGAATCTAACTGATTTATCGTTATTGCAAGTTCCGAAGCTCTAAGCCAACGCAATCGTATATGTACAAGTATAATTTCAATCTCGCTTTATTATATCATGTTGGCCGCTTTAAAGATACGCGAGTTTAGCTCAGAATAAGAAACAAAAAACATATAAACCATCTCCATTGTCTCTTCCAATAAAAGGGATGTGTATCTATAAACATCTATAATACCTTATAGATGTCCCATTGTATACAGAAGCTGATTTGTGCCAGTCGAAGCGGGAGAATTATAAATGATATGCTAAGGAGGCAGCAGATAGCGTTGTATATGGAGAGCTTCTATAAACATAAAATGCGAATTCAAATTTATGGATTGAATATACCTTTTTTTGTTTTCATAGCGCTGTTAGTTGATAGACGGGACCAGACGCTTTTTAGCATTCGCTTCGAGTGTACTTCATGCAATGTTCCACGAATATTATGTTTATGTTTCACATTTTTATTTTAACGGCAAGAACCCAAAAGAACGTTTTCATATTTTAATACAATATAGTTATGGTTTATTAAATATATGTAAATTTTTTGAAAGTGCTCCAATTTTACCAAAGACTAGAATAAATATCACGTTTTTTCATTACCAAAGTATACCTATCAATTAGCGAATGCATGACGTACTCGCCTGCTCAGGACCTAAAAATCCTATCCTACTATTATATTATAAATGCGTAAGTTTGTGAGTATAGATGTTTGTTACTCTTTCACGGCGAATCCGCTGTACCAATATCGATGAAATTTGGCACAATTATTCCTTATACACCAATATAGAATTCATGTAAATTCTACGGGAATAGGATGACACTAAAAATTATTAACAATCTATCACGCTACAGTTTGGAAGCAGAAAAAATAACAATTGCTATTGTTCGTCAATGCATTTATAATATTGAAAGCCTATTACCAGCGAAATATCGAATGGTAATGCTGCATTATCATCAAAAGCACTGAATATTTTCTATTGATTTGTGTAATAGTCATGAAATAACAAAATCTAATCTGGTTTAGTGGCTATAAAGGTTTACATAAAAAATTTTTACAATCAATCTAAAACAAAATTTTTAAACGATTCTAATACTACAATTACATACATAAATACATACAGGGGTTCAAACTTCTAGGAGAATTAATGAGTTTTTTATCTAACCTCACGTGCTTTATTATTTACAATCTATCAGGCGATTTTCAGTGAAAGAAAACCTGCATATGTCACAAATATTTCTAGAGATATGTGTAACTTACCAATCCTCTTTGGAACAGCGTGCTGGATTACAATTCTTCTCTTCAAATGAGAGAGAAGGCCTTGACCCAACAGTGGTGTAGTAATAGGCTGATAGGAAGAAATAAGTATCTATAACTTCGCTCGAAGACCCATAAAAAGAAAATAATCTTCATCTAAAAACAAAAGAGTTAAGACAATGAAATATCTCTAAAATTGCTTACTCAAATAAGTCAAGTAAATAACTTAAGACGAACAAAATTATATAAATAAGTCAAACAAGGTTATGTAAATAAATTTATTTGGCTTAAATGAGTGCATACTAGACTGTAAAAACCTTTTAATTTTGAATTAAAAAAAAAGACTAAAGTGTTCAAGACTAGCTTTTTCTTTTATTAAACGATTACGTACAAAACAGGAGCGTACAAGTACCTAATAGTTTAGAATTTAGAATAGAAATTATAGACTTTTTAGTATAGTCATTGCAATCAATGTTTTTTGTATTGTAACAGATTCCGAGAGATTTCCAGAAAATTCACGAAGACTACACTACGGCAACTATGTCAGTTTTAAATGACTTCCAACAAAAGATGCAAGGAAAAGCCGATCTTGTTATTTGAGATAGTGAGTGTGTTCCGGAGAGCGGGACGGAAAATAACATGCTGAAGGAAAGAGAAAGTTCTGAGGGGTCGCCTGCTACCCCAGACGAATGTGCAGGCTGCGGAGGGAGAATACAAGACAGGTGAAGTACCTATTAATAAAATTTTAAATATCAGTAGCAGTCCCCGTAAGTAATAGTATCTTAATAATGAATTTACATATTCTAAAGCGGCATTTTAGATCGCGATTGACCTAACTTATAGTATTTTATTAAACTCATAAGAAATATTCGCATATTAAAATATTCTCAAATATCTAAATATTATTTTTTCCCATCGCCCGTAATATAGTAATCAATAAAGTCCCCAAAAGCTGTCCGTCAGTATGTGATCGATTTTCTCAAAATCTACTAAACGGATTTTTGTACGGTTTTTACTAAATGATTATATATAAAGGTTATATATACACATACGAACATACGCACACTCACACATGCACTCTCAATCACACACTTTCGAAATTAAATCAAATTGAAATTTATCTTGTTAGGTTTTATATATAAAAAAAATTGTTTTATCCCTGTTTTCGGGCACTGAAAAAATGCGAAAATGTAGAGTAAAATGCAAATTATATTTTAGCTGTAATTTGTCAAGTTGTACCCCGGTTATTACCCCGGATCGAGCCCACCTGCAAATAATTTTTTAATTTTTTTTTCAAGTTTCATCTTTTTTATATCCTAAAAAAACCGAACAAGGTTCGGTCACCCAGGTACTTAATTGAGTTAGATACACATGTAGTCCTTATTTCAATGCCATCTGTGAAATCAAGTTACAAAATGTTTAAAACTAGTGTTTTCTTGCTCTTCCGAGGTAATAACACTTACGACTTTTTTAGGCGCTACACTATTTATTGCAGTTTGCCACAAAATAACGTTTTTCAATATATAAAAGATAGGATTGCTTATATAATTCTTAGTACGGATATAAAATCTTACAATCATATAAACTTCTTAGCGTAGTTTGCGCACTTAGGGGTATCCCTTGCCTTGGGAATTGTTTTGTGATATGTACTACAGGCGCCTGAGTGTAGGGGTGCGGAAAAATCAACCTAAAACTGTACGGAATAATATTTTGTCGTGTCCTGTATGGTGGGACATAACGTAAGATGCATGTAATTATTTGAACAAATGAACAAAATTTCGATATCTAAGTGATTTAGGTTCACAATTATGTCCGGCAGGCAGTATTATTGAGGCTCTTTTGAGTGTAATAAATTGCGTCTCATCATTATTCTAGTATTACTTTACAAATCCTAAAATTAAAAGGGATTGCTTACAAGCCCAGCGGTAACACCGTGCGACTCTTTCAAGGAGGTCGTGGGTTCAAATTAAATTTATGTGTCTAATTGATATTTGCAATTTATAGTGTATATTTATTTGGAAAACATCGTGAGGAAACCTCATATAAAAAACCTGCATATCTCTAGAGAATTCTGGAGATATATGAAAGATATAGGAGCAGCGTGGTAGGTGTTAGCTCCAAACCTCTCTCCAAAAATGCAGAGAAGAGGCCTATTCTCAGAAGTGGGATAGTAACAGGCCGCTACTTTTTTTTCTTTACTTGAAAAGGAATTCAGTTGTTTTCTGGCATAACGCTTTTTTGCTTAATCATTTTAATTAATCTGGAGCTAAATAAAGCCCGTCTTTCTATATAACATCCTAGGGTGTTATACTGCAAATACTGCGGTACGTTTCAGGAAATGTGTACTAGTTTTTTTTAAATATTTTGGTTGCTTTTAAGAGACAAGTATCATTTATTAGCCATTTTGTATGCTGTATGATTATAACACAAGCTCAAACACGAACTAACAAGTAAAATAATAGGTCACTGCACGTCCATTCTCATCAAAGGCTCCTGTTTTACTGATATGGTGCATTTTGAGACAGTGTAATGTTTTCTTTGTACATTAGTATTAGTGTGAGTATATTCATGTATGTATTACACGTATGTGTCTCGTATATAAACATACAAGGTAAGACACGCACATATACACTACACTTTGGAATTCCGCATAATAACGCCAACGTCTATGATTATTATAAGTGTCCTTTCCTGAGAAATATACTCGTAATAAAACACATTTCACTCTATACGTCACTTTTGGAACATAACACACTCATATTTGTAGCACTTAATCACACATGGTTCAGCCGTTTTTATTTCATTTCTAAGAAATTTCTTTCTTCTCGTTTTCCTTTACACATTTTCTACAAGAAAATGCTAAGAGGTGTACACTATTTACACGATTATGAATTGTGGTGCTTGACTTCTGGTTTGCAATGGCATTAAAACAAACTTAACGATTTCTATGCACTAAAGTGGTTTCTAAGTTTGCTTTATTACAATATAAAGAACTCTTATATGCTTAGGTTTCTTACAGTGCATTATATTCTAGCACCAAACCATTTCTCTTTACAAATTCATAATAGAGCGACATACAAAGACATTACAGGTTTGTAAGCAATAATAAATGGTAAACATTTCTTTAGCTTGCGTCGTAAAATTGAAATATGATTTACGTAATACTTTGTTGTGTGTTTAAAACCAGGAAAATTGGGGAAGGAAAATCTCTTTCATGGTATTCATAAGAAAGTTTTAAATAAACCAATGTATGTTAAGTACGCGAGGTTCATAATAAAACACGATGAAGATATTTAAATAAAGAAAAGGAAAAAATGGTTTTTTAGGTAATTATTTCTTTAATTTCATTAGTTTCTTCGATAAAGGCTATCTAAATTTAATCAGAATAGTTGGTAGTAAAATCAATAGTATGAATTTAATGTTAACTTAAAAAGTAGATATAAGTTAAGCACGAACCTACTTATAGATTAAACTGCAAATTTTATTAAAAGACTCCTTAATTTTCATTAATAATATGCTGCAAATTATAAGGTACGCCTAACTAAACATTATTTATTGCCGGGAAGTTATAATTTAGTTATTATTTATTATTCGTAGTGCCGTAATACGTAGTATTAATATTTATGTATTCATGTCGGCTCTGTTTAAAATCAAGTAATTTTTATTTGTATAGTAATAAAATTGTACTTATTTTTAATTAAATAAGTCATATCAATAAAATTCATTCAGAGTTAAACTCGTAACATACTGAATACGTACGTATGTATGAATTCATAAATAAATTTAAAATTGCAATTGCAAAAGCGATGTATCCTTTTAACGTGTTGATCTTTCACATCATATAATAATAATGAATATCTTAGAAGTTATTGAAAAATTAACATTAACGCTCGATATAATATTAGGAGGAGAACCGTTAGGCTTTAGGGTCTTAAAGTGCTTGAATGGCTGCTTTTTCCGCACCGCAAAAAGCAGCGTTGGTTGACCCACTCCGAGTTAGACTGACGGCATCAGAGGTTGCAGGAAGCTGCTGGAGGCAAGTTGTATACGATCTTATGATGCAGAGATCATGTGAAGACACATATGCTCAGCAGTGGAGGTCTATATGTTAAGAAGAAGAACATATGCAGAAGCCGAAAGCAGCCTGGCCTGCAACACGTAGTCAGGCTCTACTATTATATAATTGTTTAAAGCGTTTTATAAGAAAAATCTATGAAATCAAGTGTGTTTTGTATAAATGCACAAAAGTAGTACTCCAATTTTCGATATTAACATTATTTATATAGAGATAATTTATATAATTAATTATTGACGTCACATTGACGTATTTCATATTTATTATTTGCTATAATTATCATTAATAAGTGCATTAATTATTATTTAAAAACCTTTATCAATTGTGGTCGACATTTGTATGACATTATACTGTATTTATATTATTAGTTACATATGATCCTACTTGACCATACGAATTTTCTAAGTAGGTACGAAGAAATAATTAAGTAAGTTCGAATTAGTAGGTATAAGTAACTGAATATAACTACCTATCACAAAGTATTTTACATGCATTATAGTTTACAAATATGCACATATTTTAAAAGTGTTATTGTTATGAAAAACATACTTTAGTACATATTAAAAATTCTATTGCAGTCATAATCTATCCAGTGAGTTAGGATTGCTAAGAATTTAGCATAAATGAAATAAAACAATTAAAAGACTTTGAGAATCTCCTAAAATAAATTTACATGGATGAATGGATGAAAGTTTTTGGCAAAATTCAAAGAGCCGAAAATGATATATATATGATCTATCACGGGTGTTTGATAATGAATAGACTGTATTAACTGAAACATCTTAATCATTTTGGTCTATGGTTTATATATAAAATAATAAGCATTACGAGACAGAATCTAAATTATATTTACTATCTCTGGAAAACGGAAGTCGATACGTCTACGGCTTAACACTAAAACTCGGAGAGATGAATGCCAGAACTAAAAGTTAACAAAACTTTTGTATACAGCGTGCGCCGGTGAGAAAAAGTTGTTCATTGTTAAAACTCGTCCTCGCGAACTCTAGTTTGTTGTATAAGTAAAAACATAATATGTGTTGGAACTTGGAAAGTTACATATGACAAATTTTTCATAAAAAAACGATCACTAAAAATGGATATTAATAGAATAATAGTGAAATAGTTTAAAACATAAATGGTTTTATAATATTTTGCCTTCAAATGCCGTATTAAATGAGAATGAATAAAAATTAACAACCTCCAAGGGTTGCGGTTCTTAGCACGAAAAAGCTAAAGTCTAGTACATAAGTACTATCTATTACATAAGAAACGGAATGTATTTTGTTCCATTCTAATATAATATTTTTTTTTATTGAAACTCACTTTTAGTATTACACCATCACAAAGTTACTTTAACAGAACCACTGTGAAACTGGTTCATATTCTAAAAAAATATCACAATCTTTAATATTAAAATTAGTTATATATCTCGGAAACGGCTCCAACGATTTTCATGAAATTCATTATTTAGGGGGTTTTATCTGTATTTAAAAGTAAATTATTTACTGAAAACCAGTTTGATATCTGTGATAGGGCACTGTTAATATCATCAAAATTATATTTATCTCTATTTAATTTAAAAATAAAAGAGGTGTCATCTGCAAACAGCACAATATGCAAATATTTTGAACACAATAAGCTAAGTCATTTATGTATACCAAAAACAGAAAAGTACCAAGAACCCTGTAGGACACCCATAACGATGACCGAGCATCATTAATACATACCTTTTGAATATTCTTTTAATTTTGTTGCCCAAAAAAGAGCCATTTGTAACCTATTGCTAAGAGCAAATAAGACCAAGCGAGTTGCCATTTACACCATAATAACTTAATTTTACCAAAAGGTTTTTATTCTTAACACAATCGAACGCCTTGGATAAATCACAAAAAATGCCTATAGCATTCTGCAAGTTCTCCCAAGCATCAAATATGTGCTTTAAGAGTCTTGCACCTGCATCTGCAGTTGACCAACCCTTAGTAAATATTGTTCCGTAACCGTATTGTTGTTGACCATTATAGTCTATTATATTTACCACTAGCAATCGCCAGCGGCTCCGTCCGCGTGGAAAGACTAAAACCGTAATATAGTATTTTGACAACCATAAAAATGGTTAAAGTGGGTTAATCTTAAAAGCTAGACATATGCTATCACGGACATTTATTTAGAACTTTTAGAGGGGAACAATTTTTTAATACATGATTTTTGAATAACTTTCACCGTTTACTAAGCGCAAGCAAAATAAACTTTAAATTTGCAGTTTTTGTAATATTTTTTATTGCTGCTCCTCTCCTGTTCATCTTAGTTTAATGTTATATAGCCTATAGCCTTCCTCAATAAATGGACTATCTTTCTTTCTTATTTGGACTCAAAGAATTTTTCAAATTGGTCCTGAGATTAGCGCGTTCAAACAATCAATCAAACAACAAAACTCTTCAGCTTTATGTATTAGTATAGAGTAATTGTAACGTAGAAGAATATAATTTCGCATATAACGTTTATTACTTTAGGTTTATTATAGCAGTGCTCTCTGATTTTATGATGAACATGTGTATTTTCTTCATCTTTATAAAAAAAAAATTAAAACAAAGATCAACACATTTACAGGATGTTCCTGTAAAAATAATTGTTAAAAGCACATTTTATTGAGATTGGACATAAAATTTATCTTTATTTATATATGTACATAGGTATTACCTTCTGGCAGTAGATCGTCAGTGGCATGGGGCTTGTCTGCGCTGCTGCGAATGCCGTTTGCCTCTGGACAGCGAGTTGACCTGTTTCTCGCGGGATGGGAACATTTATTGCAAGGAAGATTACTACAGGTATGGTTTCACCTCCATGTATTCTGTGCTAATATAAAAAAAAAGGTTATTCTTAAAACGGCCATTTAATTTTTTTCTTTCTTTCTCATACAGATATTTGTTTGTTTCCAAGTTAATCTCTATATTTAATTAGATATACAGAACTTTCGCATCTACTTTAATAGTAAAATATTCTCAATGTTTTTTCCTATTCTCAAAGGAAAACGGAGATTTTTTCAATTGTACGAATATTTAATCTTTATTGATTTAGCGGTTCCTACGAGTACAACAGACTTTCGTATCTATAATGCTAGAATAGATAACATTGCTCCAACAAGAAGATCTATAAAAAGAATATCAAATTATTGAAGTATTTTTTGTTACACGATAAGGCTAGCGCCTGATTGCTGCCTCTTTGATTGTTGATCTTGCCTGATGGAAAGCGAAAGAAGCAGCCTAAGGTGTAATGTGTAAAAATGAATTTTTGTTGCATTTACTTTATTGAGTCGGAACTTCCGTTCGGAACGGTAATTTTCAGACAATCATTGATAAATAATCAGCGGACGAACCTATAAAGTTTTTTAGCAAACTGAGAATTATTTTAATGTCTGATCTGAGATCTAATTTCTTTTGAGCTCTGTTTCGAAAGGAATTCGACTGAGTCACAGCAACGCGTGGTCGTACAGCTACTTATATAATAAATGAATTTAATTGTTAAATGTTAATTACGAAAACATTTGGCAACTATATCACTGTCCCAATAATAGCATAGAATTGTAATTAATAATGTGGTTCCATACTAAAAAAATGAAGAATAACCTTTAATGTATTGTGTAAGTTTTCAAACTGAAAAAAAAACAGTTTTTTAAAAAAACGGTATAAAGTGAAAATGAGTAATCTCGTAGTTAAATATTTTCAATTTTAACCAAAATAGTTTTATTAATATTTTAAAGAGCACACAATATATAAAATAAAGATTGCCAAATGTCGATTTACGCTATATTGTAAAACATTTTCACAGTAAACTGTACAAAAACATGTAGTGAGTGGCTAGTTATTTTGCGAAAGCGAACTTTTTGCCGATGCGAAATTGAAGCTGACCATCATTTTGCTGTTTTAAATTGTTTTGTGTTTTACCAATGGAAATTCCTTGTAAGTGATGTGTAAAGAGGGAAAGCTGCATTGTACTAACGGTAACTACTCCATACTATCTTTATCTTCGACAATTCTTTCAAACGATGTATGCCCATTGTTGGACATAGGTCTCTTCACAGGCCGCCTTTTGGATCTGGCTGAGTAGAATACACCATCGAGGATAGGCCCTCTCAACTTACCGAGGGGTTGTAAAAGGCGATCAAGGTAAGTTGACAGGCCGTGTGGTATCCGGCTGAGTAGAATAGACCACCCTCATTTGTTACCGAGGTGACGTAAAAGGCGATTAAGGTAAGTTGACCCCCCGTGTGGTATTCGGCTATGTAGAATAGACTGTACTCTTTTTTACCGAGGTGTCGTGGGAGGCGAATAAGGTAACTTGACGTCAGGAAGGTCACCGGTCACATAATGCCTAGACAAATCATGTGACAACATGTTTATAACATGTTGAGCCGAACCCACTTAGAGTGGGATAAGGAAAGGAGAATGATGAGGTTTCTTCACGGATCTCCATACCACAATATTTTGAATTTTTAAACAAATTTATTTAATAACTTTCATTTTCCGTTATATTAGGAATGCTATCCATATGTATGTAATTCACAATTTACTTCAAAAAAATAAACAGTATAAGATAAAGAAAAAAATTAACACTCAAGTACGGACACGTGTAGCTATATTTTAAAATTCGTAATCGTGAGGTCCTTTGCTAAAATAATAATACTTTGAAAAAAATTGAAATGCCGTTATTCCAATGGCAATTAAAGGTCATTCGGTACTATTAATGGTAACGTGCGTATAAAAACATAATGCAATAAATATTTCAGCATTTAGTTTTCCAATGTTGTCATATGTCAACTCTTGCAATTAACGGGGCGGTGTCCATGTCACTCAATATCCAATACACTTGTTCGGTTCACACACCTGTTCACCATACTAAATACATTATACATCTGTCTCATAAGAACATGCCTATGTTTACTTTAAGTTAAGGGAGGATACACATTAACACTTGCTCTATATTGATTTTATATTATAAAGTTTTTTGAGTTTATTTTATTGTTTACATCAATGGTTTATTTTATTTATACTTAACTAGTGGCCCGATCCGGCTTCGCACGGGTATAAAATATATAGCCTATGTCACTCAGTGAAAAATCATTAAAAGCTATCCAGTAGTTTTGTTTCAATTATTACTGCCCGTGGCCCGCACGCGTTAAATTTGGAGTAAATTCCCCTTACCCTATACCATGAAGATTCCCTGCTATCTTTGGAATATCTAAATTTATATACTACATTTTTACTTATTTACTTTTACAATTTCTCTAAGTACCTATCTATTAAAAAACCCCATCAAAATCTGTTGGGTAGTTTTAAAGATTTAAGCATACAAAAGGTAGAGGGACATAAGGACAAATAGTGGAAGGGACTTTGTTTTATACTATGTAGTGACGTTTAGCTATTATTTTGATATTTGTCAAATTTTTACCATACTTCACCAAAGACAAAATTAGGTTTAGTTGTTATCTATATCATCTTTGCGTTTTGTTATTCAATGTCATAGTCGCTTTTCTTATACCACGTTTTATAGTGACTTGACGGGATAAAATAAATGCGGTTGAACGGGATAAAAAGTATCCTATGTCCGTCTCCTAGTTTTCAGCAACTTCTACACCAATTTTCAGCCGAATTGGTTCATCCGTTCTTGAGTTATAAATAGTGTAACTAAGACCAACTTTCTTTTATATATATATAGATAATTGTCTTAGCACTCTTTTAGTTAGCCTTGCTTGCCTTACCTTACCTGAGATAATAATAAGGGTTCAACAAATTCAAAGTATAAGCAGGAAGCTGCAAGAACAACGCTCAAATTCAGCGAAATAAATTCAAATTTGCATCCCAGAGATTCCTTTCGTACTGCAATCTCACGTTAAATTTGCTATATACCATGAAAACTTAAATCACGGATCATGATCTCAATTTGTATAAGAAATAAATACTAATTATAAAAATCAATATGTCATAAACTCTCTATGATATTTAAATTTACAAACACTTTTTTACATTGCTTCAAATTTGTTAATGTGTGTTATTTGTATGGAGGTAAAGTAAAGGCGAAAATCTGTATGATAGTCATCTTATTCCCAATTCAGAAAGTAAAAATGTCTGTTTAAGCTCGCTAGAAACATTAATTACTTAGATAAGGGTTTTTAACAATTTTTCTTAAGGGTAAAAGGAATAATGCGTTCCAGTATTGAACATTTGAATTTGATTAGACCTAAGTATAGCATTGTCACTGATATTTTGGTGAATAAGCCATACGGACCATGAAATTTATGAGTTTGATACGAATAGAATTCTGTGGGAAAAAAACGATTACTAAACAGGCCTTAGATAATCATACAACTCAAAGACTCCAAGCCAGATTATGTAGCCGTCCTATTTTGATTAAAGCATTTTATTTAAATTTCTGCGTCTTGAAAGTATTGACGTTAAGATTCTAATTCTGTTTAGCATAATTTTGCAAGAGATTCTGGAATATTTAGTAATTTATATTTTAGGTGGAGCTTCTACTCTAGTCTTACCATATTAAGTAATGAATACAATAAATAATATTTGCAATTTTAATTGAATAAAGAATATTTTTAGTTTGAATATGAGAGTAAGACATAGGTATAACACTTTTTCAAATGTTAATTGATATGAAAAATGTTATCGTCATCGAACTTGACTGCTGGTTTGGATAATTGCCTCTACCGAAAAAAGACGGCAGGAAAAGTTATTGGTTTAAAACCACTATGCTTTGTTATACATGCTTACGGTCCGCTTTGTGCTTCAATTATAGGGGTAGATAGTGGACATATACCCAGAACAAAATAAAATTTTACAAATATTGTTGGAAATTCATACACATTCCTAACATCAGAAACTAAGTAGGTGAATAGTAGATTTATGTTAAAAAGATGGTTCAGATGTATTTGAATATCTCTCGAGGAAGTAAGCAATGCATCGATTTAGGATTTAGCCGTACAGTATGTCTCCTGATAGAGCTTCGGTTACCGTGCGAAACGATTGGTTGATATTGTGGTAGTAAATGTGTGCATTTGCATGGGATAGTACATTCTATATTTTAGCATTACAGCTATTTTCTTTTATAGAAAAATAATATAATCATTACTTTATATTATGGAGCTTCGCAAAGTAACGCCTACATACATATTCAAAATTTGAACAAAAATTTACTTTTAAGGTAAAGGTGTTAAGATAAAGAGGATCGATGTTAGCTTAAGCGTTGATATTTATAAAGTTTTCTCAAGTTTTTAATACTTTGTCTTAAATAGTAGACATTCCCTCGCAAAGTTGATAAAAAGATTATTGTACCGCAAATCCTAGGTAATCCAATAACAATTTTTTTTATTAAATGGGATATCCTTTATTTTGATATTGAAAAATAAAGGCCACAGATGTTTATTGAGCCTGTTTTTTTACTTACAACAAATTTGCTTTACTTGCTACAGCAAAGTTTAATTACAAGCTGAGTAAGCTGAAGAAGTGAAAATACCCTGGATAAATGAAAATATCAGGTCCAGATATCACAAGCCTTTTTTTCATATTGCATCTTTTTATATCTTAAAAAATACCAATATAAAAATAATAATAGATATTTTTATTATAATGTGGGGGAAATTTCGTTTTAGCTAGGTTTTATAAAAAAAAATCATTTTATTCCTGTAATTCGGGCATTGAAAAAATGCTAATAATTTATTTGAATAGAAAAGACAAAGATTGCTAGCAAACTTAAAGTCATGGTAGCTCATTTGGGGAACGGGCGGTTGAGAGACGAAAATACCAAGGATCGAGCCCAACTGGCTTTATTATTTTTCATATTAAAAAAATTTACCGAGTTCGAAAAGCCTCGTTCACCCAGCTACTGTTAATAAAAATGACAAGGCTTCTGAATAACAATAATAAAATCGATAATAAGACGCCCTTAGCTCGCTTGACTATTTAAATTCTTTCCAGCTAGCTGACCTTCCTCCTCGCAAACTCATTCTTAAAAGTGACGCATCACTAATGATACTAAGAATTTCGATTCTCTGTAGTATACAATACCTAAACATCTTAACATTATCAGATGATGTGGTCAAGGAAATAGTGCATTCATATCTCTGACAATCATATCCTATCCTATCCTACTAATATTATAAATTCGAAAGTTTGTGAGTATGGATGTATGTTTGTTACTCTTTCACGGCCAATCTGCTGGAAATTTGGCACAATTATTCCTTATACACAGGGGTAACATATAGGCTATAGAAATCCTTTTAATTCTACAGACATGACGATGAAAAGCGCCATCTATTATCAACCTATCACGCGTCAACAGGACAGGCGAATGAGTTTTCGGTTAAAAGCCATATACCTACTTCTAAGGAAACTAGTCCTGAAATTGTGTTATTAATTTAATAACATTTATTTACAACGAAAATATACAAGTTTTATCTATATTAAGTTACTTACGCGGTAGTACTATCCTAATAATGCCCACGTGGAGTGGTCTCAAGAAAGCTGGGAGCGTGGAATCGCCAAGCTGATTCTTTGTGCATAAACGGAGCCAGCTTTTGTTATTAACTAAATAATTTTAATTGAATTGTTTGACCGTGTGGTGTCTGGCTGAGTAGAATAGAACACCCTCTTTCTTACCGTGGTGTCTTAAAAGGCGAGTAAGGTAAGTTGACCTGCCGTGTGATATCTGGCCGAGTAGAATAGACCAACCTCTTTCTTACCGTGGTGTCGTAAAGGCGAGTAAGACAAGTTGACCCGCCGTGTGATATCTGGCCGAGTAGAATAGAGCACCTTCTTTCTTACCGTGGTGTCGTAAAAGGCGCCTAAGATGAACGCACGCGGTCGGTCATAAAATATCTTGCCAAATCATGTGATAGCATTTTTCTACCATGTTATTCCGATCATAGACTGGGATGAGCAGGAGAACGATGATTCGTATCTTATTTTAAATAACACTCTATTTCACGGCACTCTAAAAAAAGAACCCTAAAGTGGTAGTGACGTGGACATCGTTAAAAATATGTACGCTTCTCGTGTATAATACCCAGCGAGGTTGTCTAAACAAAACAGGTGTATGCACGTCATTATCCAGTGTTCCCTTATCGAGTTTGACATTTGAGATTGTAACTTGACATGATTTGACAAACATCCTTCCCCTATGGTTTCTGTGTTCAACATATGGTGTAATTGTGTTTTCAAATAGTACAGTAACTTCTTTTTAAAGATTTATATGATACTAGCTGTATCAGCAGGTTCGGCCGTGTAGAAATCAGTGTATCATAAATTTTCATTACTTCTCCTCTCCTGGCAATATTAGCGTGATGTTATATAATAGCCTTCCTCGATAAATGGACTGTCTTATACTCAAATAATTTTTCAAATCGGTCCAGTAGTTCCTAAAATTAGCGCGTTCAATCAATCAAACCAACTTTTCTTATATATTAGTATAGATCGAAACTGGAGATCAGAGCAACATAGAACTAGAATATTAAATTGTTGGAAAGGAAAGGACCATATTTTTTGGAAATCCATGTCAAGAAAGGAAAGATGTTATTTTTCTTTTCTTTTTTACGATTAAATACGATACGGAAGAACGTTAAATTTTGAACGTTAAATTTTGAGTAAATAGACATCGCGCATTTTCCTTATTTAAATAAAATGAGTAATCATTAGAAGTATAATGATCGGACAAATGTTTTGAAATAAAAAAAAATATCAATTTCGTTTTTTATCTATTTAAAAAAAAAATCATAAGTTACTATTAACGAGTCCTTTATAAAGTTACACTACATACATATAAGCTGTGGTAGCCCAGCGGTAACACCGTGCGCCTCTTTCGAGAAGGTCTAGGGTTCAAACCCCGGGAAGGCACCAATGAGTTTTGTAGTAAAACTTATGTGTCTAATTGATAATTGCAATTTATCACACGCTTTTCGGTGAAGGAAAACATCGTGAGGAAACCTGCATATCTCTAGAGAAATCTGGAGATATGTGTAACCTACCAATCCGCATTGGAGCAGCGTGGTAGGTCTTAGCTCCAATCCTTCTCTCCAAAAAAAAAAACGGAGAGAAGAGGCCTATGCCCAGCAGTGGGATAGTAACAGGCCGATACTTACTACATACATATAAATATAACAGTAAAAATATCAAGGACTATTCTAAATTTTAAGCCTTGGTTTTGTTTCAAGCAATGAGATCTATTCTTGTAAGTAACGTTGATATAACTTAACGTGTGCCGCCACGATTATTTTCATGGGGGTGCATCAGCATCTATTAACCAATATGTCTTTTACTAAAATCAGTAAAGCCCTTTTTTACCAGAGTGTATTAACGTAATGGTCATATATATGCTAAAAAATCATATACCTACAGGCTGTCTCGTAATCCAACTCTTGTTTATGCTATATCGATTGGGTAAAAAATATGTAAATTTTTATTAATTTATTTGCTTAGCACTTTTTTACAACAATAATTATGTACCCGTAAATAGCTAAAGGTAAATTTAAATTGTTCAAAAGAGGTCTTATTGCTATAAGCAATCTCTTACAGACAACATTTGGTGAACGAAATTATTGTCTTGTGTGAAGGTGCGTTAATGTGGGAAGGTGCTTACAATAAATATTATAGATTTTAGAATATATGTATAATGAGTTGAGCAAATATAAGTTGTAATAATAAAAAATATAATAAATAACCATATATAGATATATGCATAAAACGCAAATAGTACTAAGAAGTACCTAGGGAAACAAAAGTAAAAAAAAACGAAGGACTTTTAAAAATTGCTAGTGATTAAAAATGGGGGATATAACGAGGTAGGATGTTTCAAAGTTTAACAGCCATATCCGTAACGGAATTACTGTAGTAATTTTCTATTTACTTTTTTTCAAAACAGGAGGTGCGATTGAGCCTTCTTGCACTCTGCTACCGGTGCTCATGATCATAGAAGTTGTCAATTCTTAACAAAAGGATAATAAACACCACAGATCGAATGTAGGATTTGTTTCAGGTTATTTTGCGTAAAGCGATGCGCAAGGTGTGGCAATGGCATCACAGCCAACGAGCTCGTGATGAGAGCACGAGACATGGTCTTCCATCTCACCTGCTTCACGTGTGTCGCATGTGGGACATTGCTATCAAAAGGGGACGTTTTCGGCATGAGGAATGGTCTTATTTACTGCAGGCCGCATTACGACAGCGCTTGCATGGATGAATTTTGTGATGACGACATGAATAATGTTTACAGGTAAGCACATTGTTTAAATTAACGTTTTAAACGGCACAATATACACAATCGTGTTTGACATATTATTAAACAAAATCAACAAAGCTGTCTGTCTGTAAGTGATCTATAATCACAAAATGAACGGATTTTTATACAGTTTTTAACACATGTCGAGGAAGGTTTAAAACAATAGTATGATCCTGGAATGGCTAAACCGATTTTAAAGGGATTTTTACTGCAAGATAGATCAGGTTTCGGGCTACTAACGTATAGGCTACTTTTCATCGGGATTCACGCGGTAAAAACTTTGTGATACATGACGTCGCGGGCATAGCTAGTATAAACTAGAATTGTTAAGATGTTGTTTTAAATGAAATTTAGGCGCAAACCTAGTCGTCAGAAGAGCAAGAATGTCGATGGTGGCAAGAGCTCTTTTGATGGTATCATTAAGAGAACCATGACAGAAAAGCCTACCAAAGCTCCTAATGCATGAAAGTCCGTGTATGCCAAAAGTGTTAGCTGTTTTCCACATGTTAAATACGTATATCAATTTTGTCAATGCTTTTCTTAAGTAATTTTTTAAAACTTTTTATGAATAAAATTTAGGCATAGGGTCATCTAACCGGATACTTTAGTAATGATTAAAAATGTAATATTTTAAATATTGTCATTGTTAATACATATTAGATATTATAGATTTTTTTTAATTTTAAATAAATCGCTGTTAATCTTTAGCCAGATCAGCCCCAGATTTGATACTAGCGATACTATAAATATTAACAATTCGATCCTATATTACTGTCAAAACGAGACCAAACTACGCGAAATGTCATTGAACCATAGCTAGGTATTAAAAAATATATATTCGAACATGAAGTACTCGTACCTCGTCATTAAAAAGGAAATAATTGGATTCGTGTAATACTAGATACTCACGCTCTCTCCTGTCAATATGCGCGACTCTTAATGTAGATCATATAAAATACGGAGAAAATAAATTATATCAGTGATATTATAACGACGAGTACTATCGAGTGACAGTACTTACGCGTGAGCTGATTTCAACTGCATTACATTGTTTGTTTCAGAAATGAGTAAAAATATATAAAAATATTTGTAAATTTAATAAATGATGAAAGTAACTTCAACAATACCAATGAATGAATAGCAGGCGTGAATAACTTAAGTCCAAAACGCACACTTTTTAAGGCAGCCATATCGTAGTTTTATGTTGAGTTTTCCTAAAAGAGAGTTATTAATATATTCACAATTTTTTATATGCGACTTAAAGACTTATGGACATCCACTAAAATATTCACTATATAAATTAGAGAATCCTAATTATATTATAAAGGTATGTTAGATGCATCCCAAGAACTTCCTACGTCCTGTATGAGTGGGACGGTTTTTAATAATATCAGTCGTGATTTTCTGATTGACAGTCATCCAACATTTAGGATCTCTATTTAACAATTTTTTGATTTCCCTTTTTTTCTTAAATCTTTATATCTATTGCTAGTTGTTACCTGCGTCCTCGTTCATTTAAACTTTATTTTTTAATACCCTCAATTAAGAACTTTCTATTTTTCAAATTTTTTATAGAACGACTGCTATCTGTCTATCCGATACGTTAAAATTTCGGCTATATTAGTCTAGATGTTTAGCCGTGAAAGCGTAACAGCCACACAGATCTTCATTTATAATATTAGTATGTATGTATATTAGCTTAAGTTTATTACGATGTACCTACACATTAGTTTTAATATGTCCAATATGTTATTACGCCCTGTGGTATCCGTTTGAATAGAATAGTACCACCCTCTTTTCTTACCAAGGTGTCATAAAAGGCGACTAAGGTAAGTCGACCCGTCGTGTTGTATCCAACTGAGTAAAATAGACCACCCTCCTTTCTTAACGAGGTGTCGTAAAATACGACTAAGATAAGTTGACGTCAGGCAGACGGGTGGTCGTAAATACGTAGCCAAATCATGTGACAACATCTTTATAACATGTTGTGCCGACCCCACTTAGAGTAAGATAAGGGCAGTAGGATGTATGTATGTCTAATATGTTATTATAAAAATATGTTATAATAGATGTCAAGAAATGAACAGTGAAAATGGTTCTCCGAATCATTACTTTACTGGAGGAGCGAGTCAGAAGGGAAGACCGAGAAAACGAAAACTGCCTCAAGGCTCACCAGAAGATATGCAAGTACAATCGATGAGAATGGCTAGTACAGCATTAGGTAAGTTTGTGATATAATAGCCTGTAATACATTGCAAAGCTGCTCTTTGCGAATTTTATTTTGTATCGAGCGAATGTTTATACTGTAATCGGAATTTTTCAGATTCCTAATTGTATTTCTACTTCAGCTCTTTCATTGTAAGTTGATAAGATTTGTATAAACGCTTACACGAAGTCTTTTAACGTTTAACTAAGGTTTCCTATCCACTTCGTAACATTATCTTTTTATGATTCATGCGTACGACTTTCCTTATTTTTTTCAATACTATTTATGAGCTATGGCATCAAACTTATTGGCATAAGAATGTTCATCTGAGAATATATGTTACATATTTCATAGAATACGATGGTCGCTTAAAATTTAGCAAAAACCTCAGAAGGGAAAGCGACGAGTTCCCCGCGCGGACGTCCCAGATGTCAATTCATCCCGGCTCGACCGTAATCACGACTAATGACTAGACGACGTGCTCTTAAAACTGTTTTTGTCTCCTTTTCGCGTGCTGTAGTTTCGTAAGCTGAAGCAGGAAAAACGTTGTTGGATATGTTGGACCCAATGTTTAGGTCGGCCGTCTGGATTATTCTTTATGGCGTCGAAATGCGAGGCACTCATTGAGGTGGATTCAGGCTGTGTGACTTCTCGACCCGATTAATCATAGCGCTAGTTCGACTGGATTATGAAATGACACTTCTCTTTTTTCACCACAGTAGAGTCATAGACTTATTGATAGTTTGGATTACATTGCCTGCAAGCACTTCATAAAAAATAAAAAACCTTTGAACTTAAATACCATTCAATAAAAGGCTGTTATTTTAAAATTTAATATGTAAATGTAAATTTTTGGTTGATAAAAAAACTAATATTATATACATTACCTATGAGAGTAGGTTGTCTAAGTTACTCTCAGCTTTGGATAGATGTTTAGGTATGTATTTTCTAACAATATGCAGTTTTCCTAGTGCATAAGTTCCTTAACATTTCTTTAACATGGAATTATTTAGCTTAACTTTTTAAATGTTCCCAAATGAATAACGGGTTTTTTGTTAGTCTATATTCTAGACCGATAAATAAGCTTTAATTATACCTTCGACATTTCTCCAACAGATTAGCCGTGCAAATGTAACGAAAAGACCGACAGACTTTCTCATTTAAAATTATAGTACGGAAAAAAATATTAACTTACTGTTATCTTGCAACTAATATGCTTTTTTACACGTTTTATGTAACATCTATCGATACATTGTACAATCAATTTGTGCGGTAGGCTACTAGTTTTGTAGCGATGAATTAAACACGCATCTTTTTATTCGAATTCCTTATTTAACTTTAAATTAAAATTTGCATCCAATTCATAAAAAATATTTTATAAAAAAATTCCATTCATCGTGTATCTACAATCTTTTGATAACCACTACTGGTTATCAATTAGTGTTTTCCCGCCAAGTAATCCGCAAAGTTGGCAAACACGGCCACTAGAGACGCGCGCGTGACAGCGATAATGGGAACTAAGCACTCTCGAATAATGTTACGTGACTTATCGATAGTCGAAATATTGATAAGTAAAAAGTCAGGGAAGGGAAGTTTAAAAAAAATAAAATAGAAGTAATGATAGATTTTTCAATAGTAGTTTATGTTTTGCACCTTTTAAAATCATTATCCTTCTTATATGAGGTGTTGGACTTTCACTGCTAGATACTCGTATGTGTCTATTTAAATTTTGTATGCAACGTAACCGCTATAATGCTGCTCTTCCAACGACCTTGTAAGGTTACTTTCCAATTGTGGTCTATCGATACTGCTTTCTTCAGAGTAGTGTTGACCTTTGAGTAGTGTTGTCATTGCAAAGTTAGTACATATTCTCGTTCTATGTTGCTATGGTCGCAATTAGACACTTGTTTGATGCGATAGGATGGCGATCATAGGTTCGTCCATTAATTATAAAATACACTGCCGTACGTCAGGCCTACTGGCGACTCAGCGGTGGAGGATGGGCTCGCGACCTGCAAAGTAAAGTTAAATTATTAACCACAACAGTACAATTAGGACGATAATTGGATCAATCGTTACTTAGGATGGAAATATTACCCTATTTAAATTTTTGCTATGTACGCGAAAATGTGTTTAAAATACGACTGCTTCAAGAGTAATATTTTTATTATTTTATATGAAAATTATTTTGCTATAATCCGCGATAAAGTAAAATAGAAAATATATATTATGTTAAATGTAGAATGAATTTTCCGTTTCATACCTGACACACGCAGGATTCCTAAAAACACATACACAAACCCCCACCACCGTCACCAGAATACACAAGCTACACACGTTCACCATCACAAACTCAACAGTCGTTTCGCCCCGCTACCGATGTATCATCAGGAGATAGAACACGACAAAATCGCAAAGCCGTGGAGTTGTTTACGAATCCTGCATGTATCAGGTACGAAAAGGAATAATCCACTCTACATGTAGCATTATGTATATTTTATATTATACTTTATCGCGGATTATAGCAAAATTATTATTACCTACTTTTGTATTATGGATTTCCACAAAGTAACGCCAAATTCTAAAAATTAAGACTGCTTCAATTTACATGCACTTTCCGTTGTAGAATTAGTCATTAATTTCCGGAAATACCGGGTGAATAGCACTGATCGTGGTAACGATGTGATGGATGAATTTGTCATCTTTTGGAACCTGTCAATACCTATCAAATTTGAAAACATGTTCTAAGATTTTATGTATAGAACCGGCTATACACACGTCTTATTCTATCGGGTCAGCCCGACTAGTTTCGAACCCATTCAAGGCACTTATTCATGAGCTTTTTACACGACGTTATCGCGGCGGGAACTAGTCAGGCTAACCCGATAAAATAAGACGTGAGTATAGCCGGTTCTATACATTAACTATGAATACTACTCACGATAATTTAAATTTTAAAAATGTTCTAATGGTCTAAAAATTTAGAAGTCCTGTTTTATTTTATTTCTTTAAACAGTGGATCTTTGAAAAAAATTTATATACCAATTAGGAAAGAGAAAACGAGGTAAAAGTAAAAGGTAAATATCAGTTAACAAAACAAAAGCGGCCCTTGTTCGATTCGAGTTTGTAAACATCAAAAAGAGGTCAATAAGAGGTCTTTGTTTTATTAGTTAGCAACAAAAAACTGCTTCCTATTAGAAAGTGTAATTTTCATTAAAAACAAAAAAATATGTCAACCATTACGGCCAATGTAATAATGTAACATCATATAAAAATTCCATAGGACTAAATTTAATTCCACAAATATTAATGAGGTAAATACGTAAATAAAGAACTTAAAATCAAATAATGCTGAATCTATTAAAGTAACGTAACACTAAATAAGGAACTTAACACAACAACCTCCCACTTCAAGTGGGAGCTCCCATAATTCCGTTTCTCATCGCATACGCTCGCTATCACGTTTATTACTTGCTGAAAGCGTCGGTAATCACATTTTAAGGCGATTATAACACTCTTGTTCTCGAAATTAATTTACCACCTTTAAATGTTATGAAAGCTAAATTTGGCGAATCTTTTTTGTTTTTATTTGCATAGTGTGTAAATTTACAAATAAAAACGTATACAATGCAATATACCAATTTAGATTATGATACTAATACCGTGCAGTATCCGGCTGACTAGAATAGACCACCCTTATTTCTAACCGAGGTATCGTAAAATACGACTAAGGTAAGTTGACATCAGGCAGGCGGCTGGTCTTAAAAACGCATCCAAATCATGTGACAGCATGCTTATAACATGTTGTGCCGACCCCACTTAGAGGGGAATAAGGGCAGGAGGACAAGTTTATGGTATTAATGTAAACAAAAGTTCGTTCGCATCAATTTATGTAGTTGTTCAAATCCCCAAATCAGCAAGTATTGCAGAAATTATAAGAAGATCAAATTAAAAAAGTATATTTATATCTTACAAATATGTGTACCAACATTTTTCAAACTGCACTGGAGGTACAACCGACAAACTGTTAAATGCAACAACGAAATAAAAATTTTAATTAATTAATGCCTTAAAAAAAGTAATGGAACAGGCATCGCGTGGAGTGACATTCTGCCGCTTATCTTTTACTCAATCGCGAACAAAGTGAGCATGCGTTGGTGAAAAATAAAGATATTCAAACCATATTCCGTAGGTATAAGATTGAATTTCATTCACATGTAATTTTAAAAAGTTATCCTACTCCGTGGCAAGCGGCACTTCAGTAATGCCGATGCTAGTGGTTATTTAGATATTAGAAAACATAAATAAGCATTATAATGCGTTCGTTTAAAACACTTGCATAAAGATTTTGGTCGACGATAAACTATCTGTTTCATCATAAAGGGAAATATGATTTATGATTAATAGATAAGAAGATATATATTATTACATGTTTTATATGTTTCGTCGGTAATAAATCTGATGGACCGTTGAAAACAGGTGGTCGGTTTAAAAAGTAAAGCAGCAAAACATCGAATATTACTGCGCACTTAAAATACACTTGATTATTTTAAAGAAGTAATTTTTAATATTGTTTCAAAATATTTTATATCGGAATATATTGGGTATTGTTATATTTTAAATTTATATATCTTGCTATAATCTGTAACGAGGTTAAAACAAAGTTACTAAAAACTGTGTAAAAATTAGCCGCCTGTTACTATCCCACTGCTGAGAATAGGCCTCTTCTCTCCGTTTTTGAAGACAAGGATTGGAGGTAAGACTTACCACGCTGCCCCAATGCGGATTGGTAGGTTACACATATACCCAGAATTCTCTAGAGATATACAGGTTTCCTCACGATGTTTTTCTTCACCGAAAAGCGTGTGATAATTATCAATTAAATGATAATTGCAACACGCTTTACGGTTTAGCTTTTCGCTTTTTTTTTTAACAGAAAAACTGATTGGTGTCTTCCCGGGTTTGAACCCTGAACCTCCTCGAAAGAGTCGCGCGGCGTTACCGCATGGCTATCACATCTCTACGACTATATCGCTTACCAACTAGTCTGTCATTATTTAGACAACTGCTAATCCATTAAGAAACAAGTAAATGCTGTTGAGAAGTTGTTGTTACATGCTGTGGTAGCCCAGCGGTAAGGGCTACCACAACATGTAACAACAACTTCTCAACAATAAAAATTATAAATACACAAAATTCATCATACTCATCATCCTGCCCTTATCCCATTCTAAGTGAGGTCGGCGCAACATGTTATAAACATGCTGTCACATTATTTGGCTACGTATATTATGACCGGCTGCCTGCCTGACTTCAACTTACTTTAGTCGTATTTTACCAGAACTCGGTAAAAAGGAAGGTTTACTCTAATCAACCGGATACCACACAGTGCGTCAACTTACCTTAGTCGCTTTTTACGACACCTCGGTAAGAAATGATGATCTATTCTACTCAGCCGGATAAGACACGGCGGATAAATACACAGAATTGTTATTTTGATTTCATAAATATAGATTAAGTTCAATCTTCTATTTGATCTTATATTTTAAACAAATTATTATTATTACTGACAGATGGATATCTAATCCATTACAGATCCAATTAAATACTTTTATTAAAGTTAAAGTAGCTATATTCAATCATAATTTTAAACACATGCGTTTAAATTATACCGAGCCTTTACCAGGTGGCAAAGTATAAATAGGCTAGCTACATTTCATTTTGAACAGTGATTAATTTTAATTAAATTAATTAACTAAATGTGAGTACATATTCGATTAAATAAACATAACTTGTTTCAGTTTCGTCTCTACGATATATCCGATTTCGTTGCCACAAATACTGATTTAATGTTCATTAAATGTTTAACTATTAATGGTTATAAGCAACGTCGTAAATAACAGAAATATCCTATACAGTTAATGATTTTCACGTTACGTATGACTTCATCGTGAAGGAATATTTTTTTAAAGTCTGATTTTGATTATAAAATTTCTATAATAAAATTCCGCAATCAATTTTAGCTTTGCCATTACAGCAGTTTCAAAACACTATTAAAGAGACGCTGATACAGAAAGCCTACTATACTGTTGAGGCTTATTTAGACGATAAGAATGCGTGGATATAGATATTGTTCGACCCTGTACAAGAATTGTATTTTTGAAAGAGCGACCGACGAGTTTCTTGCTGGCACTTCTCGGTTGGAATAGCTTTTCGAACCAGTAGTAGAGTTGACGATTCAAAAGCACTTGTTTACAAGTTTATTTGAATTAAGAATATTTTTGAATTTATTAAGAATATTTAGAATTTGAATAGAAAATTTGGCGTTACATAGAATTATTAAAAGATTAAGCATATCAGAACAGTTTATTGCACTAAATGATAATCCTCATTGCAAAAGTAATGAGAATATTATTTTGCTATAATCCGCGATAAAATAAAATATATGTAATGCTAAATGTAGAGTGTACTATTCGTTCTCATACCTGATACATGCAGAATTTGTAAGAACTCATGCACTACCCGACACCGATGGCACAACAATACACAAGCACTGCACACATTCACCACCACAATCTCAACAATTGTTTCGCCCCGTAACCGAAGCATCGTCAGGAGGTTTGTCTTAAAAATTCTGCATGTATCAGGTATGAGAACGAATAGTACACTCTACATTTAGCATTACACATATTTTCTTTTATCGCGGATTATAGCAAAATAATATTCTCATTACTTTTGTATTATGGACCTCCGCAAAGTAACGCCTAATTCTATAAATTAATCCTCATTGCGTTATTTTCCTCGATGCTGGCGAATAGTTGGGGCCAACATAATGGTTATTATGTCTTTAAAACATAATTTAAATTATCTAGAACAGCTTTAGCCCAGAACTTTGTATGAATACATCCTAGTTTTGTATGTTAATTCGTTTCAAGGTTATGTATAGATAATTTTTTCTTACATTTTTATGTTTAATAAGTGTGTCTAATATTTAAATATGTAAATAAAACGTACTTTTGAGGAAAGTCATAAAAACAGCTTTACACACAACATTAACCACATTAATTATGATGATTCCATCGCCCACGGGCTTAATTAAAAATTAATGATCAGCTTAAACAGCCGCCAAACAATCCATTCAATAAAAACCAAAATTAGAATAGTAAACAAGGGCATTTGGGACAGACCCTCGAAAACTAAATAGTTCATGCATCGACCTAAATGCTATGAGAATCACCTGTCGTATGTAATGATATGATAGGAAAATATATCCGGGACTTTCTTTTTGATTAAGGAATAGTTTGTAATGGTTGTTCAATCAAAATCATAGTCCAAATCAAAAAATATAAGATGGTATATTTTTTTAATTATTTATTTGTTGAAATTCTGCATGCCCTGAGCCTTTTTTAAAAGACTCTGGGAATAGTAAATAATATATTTCATAATATATCTTGCTTATATTAACGCGCCAATCTTTATTAGACCAATATAGTGGATCTCATATAGGTCATCTCATCTCACATGTCTCTGTTAAAGCTTAGTTCGCTTACTGCACGAAAATTAACTTCGACTATGTATTAGTCATTTCAATTATTAATTTAAAACTTGGGCATTTTATAAATTTATTAATTATATTAATTTCATTATAGGATAATCGAATTAATAATGTACTTTACTTTTACTACTTTATTTTTATATCTCTGACATCGCTTCCCAGCGGCGCTATAGAACACGTAATCTGTAATGAGTCTTCTACAGCAGTAAATCTAGAACTTTTGATTGATGTTAAAAGCTACAAGGGCGCAATGGGCATGCGCTTATGTATGCTTAACAAAGCGTTATGTTTAATGAAGCCAATTGGTTAGGGGACTTTATACATTTTCACCCTCCAACCGAAAATACCTATGAAACAAGAGGATAGGGCCGCCAATTAAAGGTCACAACTAAAAACCAGAAACCAGAGCCAAATCTGATCAAAATAGGTAATTTATTTACAATAACTATATTCAAATTCTGAAACATTTCGGTTTTTTTAATGTATGTATTTATTTTTAATGTATGCAATAAAGTAACAATTCAAACAAGGGTCCTATTTAGATAATGATTAACTTACTTGTAATAAATAATATCAGTAAAGTTAGTTTGAATATGAATGTCGGGATTTATATCGAACCTTGAAGTGACTCATTATTTCGCTTGTGACCCAATAACAGATCTGTATTTTTATAGCGAACTAGCAATTGCCAGCGGCTCCGTCCACTTTGAAAGATTGGGCCCGTAATATAATATTTTGATAACCATAAAAATGATTTAAAAGGGTTAACCTTAAACCTAAAATGTCAAACGTAAAAAGGAATCTTTTACTTTATTTTTTTCTAGTGTCTGAGTGCCACAGCCCGCCTAGAATAACGCACCACGAATTTACTAAAAGGAAAAATTGACAGCAATACTGATTATTATTATTTATTATAGTCTATGGTTAAGTAAACTTTAATTGATTAATATTCGCCTTGATAGTTTAGACTTGATTTGACCCAATCGATGTATGTAGCCTTACAATGGTTGTGGAAAGTGCAAATCAAATCTGAACTTTCAGAATCTTTATTTCATTGTTCAACTTTAAAGCATAAAGGATCTAAAATAACGTTTCCATAAATTTATAATGTGGTAATTTTACGTACATATGTTTCAAAAACATACATATGTTGCAACATTTTTTTGATAGTATTTCTCATACAAACATATTTCCCCCATAACAATTTGCCCCTAGGTTACCAAACATCCCAGGCGGACAAGAGTCTTGCCCTATGCCATGCAATTGTGTTACTTAAATGACAGAAAATGTTTTAATTAGAAACAATAAACTCGCGGGTTCCGTAAGAAAACATAAATTTGCGTATATTTCTTTAAACAAGACGAAAAATAATCATCATTTCAACGAGATGTCATCGTCAAAAATAAATTTGAAATTTGAAAAACTAAAATAAGAACCAACGATAATCTAGATAGTTTTCTGAAAAAACAAGTATTTTTCATATTTTTTTTGTAATACTAACACTTCCACTGCATTAAAAAAGCCTACAAAATTATAAGGATAGTATGGGAAAATATGTTTACTTTAGTACTAACATTAAAAAGTGAAAAAACTTAATGGCAACATTCAATAAAGTGAAACACTTTAATCCTGGTAGAATTATTGCTGCCAATTTAAACTTGTTCTACATATATTTCAACTGTAATGTTGATATAACTGTGGCATACTTAAATTTACGATGAATTGTTTGATAACTACCAATGCTCTTGATGTAAATAAAACGTGTACCCAAACTGGCAGCTTTCCTTTCACATCGATATCGTTTTACAAGGTCTACCAAAATTTTATTAACTTCATTGACCTAAGCGATAAGTGTTAGCATTTGAAAACTTTATACCAACAATGTTATGTAAAAATTTAAATGCAATTATTTGAACTGTAAAGCAGGTATTCAGTGGACAAACCTAAGAATTTAAAAGCTAATAACTACACATAGAAATAGTGAACAAATCAGCGTAAGGATCAGCAACTGTGTTAGTGTATTTTCCTTTCGTTTTGAATAGCAAATACCAGAAACCGAGAGCCCTACTCGGATTGTTTAGGCTTTTTTCAACAGCCACGAAGGATTTACAGTGTGTCATGTCACCTTTGTATCATACAGTAAAACATAAGATATTGTTTTTGGATCTCTCAAGCACCCGCTGTATGTTACCTTCTACTTACACCTTTTGTACACGAGGAAATCCTTCAAAGGTAGTGCAATTCGCGGGGAACGGTATTGCAGTTATACCGGACTCTTACTGGCTAACACCTCTTGGTTTTCCACCTTATGTCCTGGTGATGAGGATAAAAGAATGCTGAACGCATCACGTCTTCACTGCTAGCTGCTGCTGAGCTACTCAATTCTGCAATACCTTATGGACCCCTTACTATCACAACCAACGCATTAGGAACACCTAAAGCATCGGCCGTCTCGAGGAACGATTGTAGTTACACCTAGAGTACTAGACGAATGATTGTTATGTAGGGTGAAATATAAAGTGTCCAGTGAGAATACTTTTTCCTCCTTTCCAAGTTGATTCTAGTCATTTATATGAGATTATTCGTTAAACGTGGGTTCTAGGAAGGCATTGCTTCTTTGCTTACAATCAATTCAATTTGTCCAGTATATATTACAAATGCTTAAACAACAAAGATTCTTAGCTTTTAATAAATGCACGTCGTTTTTTTTCCAAACAATGTGATAAATATTGTTTTCATAATTGAAATTGGTACAAGTTTATAAATTGTTTATTTATACATATATTTTACAGAAGTAGTTAGTATCTATAAGTTATGTTAAGCAAGTAAATGAAAATATTAGACTGTCGCTGCTACTTTTAACTTGTACCATAGATCGCGGCGCCTATCTGTGCCATAAAACACGTATTCCTGCATGGCTCCTTTATTTTTTTATAACCAATCGTTAATATCGAAGCCTTTACGACCACGATGCTTTATTACTGGGTTTTTAGAGTGAAAAAACGGTTTTACGTAAAGTCGGTAACATGTTAATTCTGTCAATAAAATCTAGTTATTTAATGGTGAGAGCAACTGCCCGCGATAGCAGAGTCGTTAGTCTCCTTCAAAACATACATAACTATTTGTTTTGACGTTTTCCGACGATGAAGGTTTTGTTTGGGTGTTTTAAAGATGAACAAGTTTTAAGTTTTATGACCATGTTCATATTATTCTTTTCTTAGGGCTACCTTTATTTTTTTTTACAATTTATGTTTAATAAAGCTTGCTTGTACTACATAATCATTGTATCGGGTTATCAATTTTTTAACTTCTAGAAGCTATAAATTAGCACTAACAAGTTGTTTAAATTAATTATCTAAATAAATACTCTCGATAGCTTCGCTTTTTAATATTGACCTTTTTGATATTGTCTGTCCAACCAGCGAGGAGGCCATCTCACTTTGCGTTCCTTAGAGAGATGTCGTACACTTTAATTCCCTAGAATCCCAAAGCTCGTTGGTTTTTCACACTATATTTTCAGTAAGGTTTAAGTTTGACGTCTTACTTTAGATACTGTTCAAACTAAACATCTTTCGTGTTTTTAAAGCTTATATTAAAAAGGTATATAACTTCCGAATAAATTCCAAATCACAATATTAATGCCGAAAAAAGATTTTTGGTAAATATTATACTATAATATTTATCGGAAACGATTCTGAAATTCATTGGGAATTATAGATCCTCTTTAGAAAATAACCTTTTTTTCTCATTTGTGTTTGATTACGAGGGAGGTATTGGCGCCATCAAGTTAGCTATCTAAAGGTGTGACGCCACTTTGTTCCGGTACAACGACCTGACATATAAATGTGGAGTATAACCGCTACATATGTTTCTAGTTAGTGCGTCCAATCACTTTCTAACATATGTATCCTTAACAAATTATTGAACCATAGATTTGGTACAGAGAAAAAATATTAGATATATAGTTACATTGGTTGGTAAAGATTTTTTTTAAGCTACTTTATTAACTATAATTCGTACATACAGAAATAAAAAGGTATTTTGCAAACTTGATGAAACATCATTAGAAAAAACTACCCAAAAACAAATCGATTTATAAGGCGCATAAAAAAGTTTTAATTAACCCTCCTACACGGTTCTCTAAGCAAATAACAGGGGATGATAAATGTTGAAATAATTGGAAGTTCCTGATACAGTAGATGATATCGTATTGACGGTCGGTTACAAAGAGCCGGTGGCTTAATTTATTAATTTCTCGCCCTAAGCCCCTGGGTGGCAGCGGTTATGCCTACCGGTGCAAGAACATCTAATTATTTATAATTAAATAATACAAACCTAGTTTCATTAATTTACCACTCGTTATACGTGAAAGCACGTGATACAAGAAATACTTCCGATCGGCTTAAGATCTAGAAGGATGTTTTGTTTTAGGTATCATCATCATCATCTTATCTCACTCCAAGTGGGGTCGGCACAACATGCCATAAACATGCTATCACATGATTTGGCTACGTTTTTACGACCGGCCGCCTGCCTGACGTCAACTTACATCTGTCGTATTTTACGACACCTCGGTAAGAAAGAGGGTGGTCTATTCTACTAAACCGGATACCACACGGTGGGTCAACTTACCTTAGTCGCCTTTTACGACACCTCGGTAAGAAAGGAGGGTGGTACTAGTCTATTCAGCCGGATACCACACGGCGGGTCAACTTATCTTGATCGCCTTTTACAACAACTCGGTAAATTGAAAGAGCCTATCCTAGGTGGTCTATTCTACTTAGCCGGATCCAAAAGGCGGCCTGTGAAGAGACCTATGTCTAGTTTTGTTTTAGGTATCATAATATTAATATCTCACTTCTATTTAAAGCTACACAACAACTTTTTAGTTTGTTTATAATAAAATAGCTTTAAGGGTTACCAGCTAAACTTCAAGGTATATTAATAAATAACAATGCAGAACTTTTCTCATACTCTCCCCAAACAGTCTCAGCAAGCTTATCTATCCGCGGCTCATCTTGCCGGCAGACCGATAAGGCTCAGCGACCGACTAATGGAAATATTATCGTACTGTCACAAATACCTCACACCGTAAACGAATAGCGCGGTATTGCTTCGACAGAAGCTCGTCAAGTATGATCAATTTTCCTGCCGGAATATTCATAGGCACCTTTTTAAATATCGAACTGCTATTATTTTTAGTCACTAATCTGAATAGTGATTGAACCGAATGATGTTTTGATTATCTGGATATTATAATAATAATATTGCATATTCATTATGTGTAACCATAGATATTTCGTATACGTCTGTGTTAAGAACTTAAGTTGTATATATATAACATTTCACTACACAGTTAACGGTAGACGGTAATTAAATAAAATAGTAATGTTATTTGAGGGTCGTGTTTAATAGGCTCTTTATCCCTCTGCAGGGGAGGTGCAAAAAAGTTTATATTCTGAGATTATCATCATATTAAATTTTGAAGTAGTTAAGTTGGCATATTCACATGTCAATGTGTCCACAACAAAACTCACTTAGATTTTTGTTGTGAACGCAGACTCATACGATTATTAGATGTACATATATCATATTAATATAAGTATATTTGGTGGTTAAATCAGTTCCACAACAATGTCTACGTGTCCTTTTTCCTGCATTAATTCTTAATCTATCCTGAAAATGGTGTTGTAATAAAATTACCAACGAAGAGAAATTACCAAAATATAAGTTGGAAAAGTGCGCTTTTAGTGTTTCAAAAGCGCTTAGTGTACATGTTACAATTATAACAATTATTATTATACTACTATCATTACTTTAGTTATTTTCTTTACAGATATTCACGATACCCAGAAAAGAACCTTTAATTATCTGCTTTTAGATTTTGCAATATGATTCACTAAACGTTTTCGTAATGATTGAAGTTTTGAGATACAATTATGTAACAAACGTAAATGCAAAAAAAAAACTGAAATCAAAGCAATTTGTCTAAAACCGCAACCGGATCTGTAATCAGATGCAGCATCAAACCGTGATCTTCCTGTCACCGTCAATAGATAAACTGTAGGATGTGGCTGACACCGGGAACTTGGTTTATGCGTTTTTTGCTTAGGTATACAAACTCACCAACATTAAAGGCTAAAATGATAACTATACAATTGCAAAGTAATTTATAAGCCGCTAATTTAAACAAAATTGTATCTAAAATCTAGATAAATTGCATAAATAAGAACTGTAATTAAATAAGTTTCTGATCGTCCTATTCATTACTGTCAAATGGGAAAGTCGCATAATTTTGGGCCGAATATCGAATTCGCTATTCATTTAATAAACACACAGCTAAGAACATCGTATATATAAATAGTGCCACGCTGAAATCAAATAAATAATGATTTTGTGGTAATTGATATATGTGTTAAAATGTATGTTATGTTATTTATACATGTTTGGGAAAATTGTGTTTATTTTTAGATGTACTCCATCGCGGCGATCTATCATCGTCTATGGAATCGTTGGCTTACGATTCTTCAGTAACATCGCCAGGTAGCGTCTCGAGCCACACTCAACGCACAAAGCGCATGCGCACGAGCTTTAAGCACCACCAGCTACGCACCATGAAGTCATATTTTGCCATTAATCAGAATCCTGATGCGAAAGATCTTAAGCAGTTGGCTCAAAAGACTGGTCTATCCAAACGCGTTTTGCAGGTTAGTACACTTTTCATAATATACCATATTGATATATTAAAAATATAAATGAATAGTGGCCCTCGGGACTGCGTTCGCGATCACTTAAGTGTTTATATTCCACAATAATACAGTACCTATGTGTGTTTTACTTGTTCCTGTAAGAAAAACGAGATATTTTAAATCTTGTATACAAGGTATAGGCCGTAAAAGCTTAACAGACACAGATACTTCTGTATTTATAATATAAGTATGGAGATACGAATAAATCCTTTTTTGGATTTTGCCATAATCTATAGTGAAGTATCATTTTAAGATTGTTGTTATGGTATTTGCATCTGCTACAATCATGAACGTCTAGGCTAAACTACAGGTTTTATTTGTTGATATAACAGGGTCTCCTCAGAAGCTTAATCGATTCGATTCATAAAGCAAATCAAAAAAGCACCTCAATACGTCTTATCTATAAAATTAAGTCTAATAGTGAGAGTTGTAAATGCATCCTTCTAACCTGGGCTCTATTCTCGGGGTCTATCTCAAAATTTTTGGAAATTAAAACATTTTTGTAATATTTTTTTTATTTTACCGATGTATACTTTATGCTACGTTATACATTTCGCTACCTTATATATCCGTACACTACCGTAAACTAAAAAAATCCATCTTGGGATCAAGTCCCACATATCACCGTCCCTTTCTATTTTTTTAATTTCATTTTTTATATATTACAAAAATACCGAACAAGGATCGGTCACCCAAGTATTTATTCTTATATAAACTTGCATGATCTGCAATATATTTATTTAATTATCTGTAGGTCTGGTTCCAAAACGCAAGAGCAAAATGGCGTCGAAATATGATAAGACAGGAATCAAATCATCACGGTCCTATGACAAATGGAAATCCTGGACACTCTGCAAATGGGGGGCTAGTTACTACTACTATCCCTCCCCCCAATGTACCTGGCACCTTGATATTGTCAGAACCTCTTCAAGCTTTAGATGATTTAAGAGTTCACACTCCGCATCCGATGGGCTTCAATGAAATGTACTGACAATTAAAAGAAACTGAATTAAGACAACAACCTACAACAACGGGATTTCTCAAGTTTATGAAGTCCGTCAACTTCTTTAGCAATAACTAAACCTTGTATGTTCTGAATAATCAGAAATTCGAGCATGAATAATTTTATGACAAAATGTTATATTATGACAGATATGATGACTTACCCAACATTGTCTATAGCTAATGCTGTTTATTACTTTTAGCGATCTAGTATTGAGTTACCTCGCCATTACGTATCCTATGGGGTTGTTGAAATACCTATTGTAAACACCGACGGTGTTATTTTGGAACCAAATAATGTATTATAACATTTTTAGATTGTACTTTCTTTTAATAAGATACAATATAATTTTATTGATAACTTATATAGTAGATGTTGTAGCATTTATGTATAGTAAGGATTGTATCAAATCGAATAGCATTATGGTGTAAATTATCTAAGTACCGATATAATACTCATTTTTGCCATCTCATTAGTTACTTGTAGTAGCTTGCAGTGAGTTTCTGCTGTCCTTTCACAAAAATCGTCGTTAGTGTTTGTGAAAAGAATAAAATACTTTTTATCTTTCACGAATAAGTAGTTTTTACTTTTTTGTCTTTTTACTTTTTTGTTGAGGACGTCCCCCGCGCCTCGCGCATATCTGTTAATAAACACATCACGTAATTTGATATATTATTATATCATTACATCAGTATGATTTAGCTTGATGTGTTTAAAAACTTGTATAAAAATATAAATATTTATTTTTATTTATCTTAATTCCTACTAAGATGCAATAATTTTTTATTATATCTCATTAACATACCATACAATATATTTTATATAAGAAGTGATACTAGTCATTTTAGCTTTTAATAGGTAATAAAATTTAGAAAAAACGTAAGCATACCGACCAGTAGATATACTTTTTCCTTATAATATAATAAAACTTTAAATAATATGACACATATCATCGTGCGATTTGTATGGCTTTTTGGATTATTATATTTCTATATAATGTTGTATCTATTGAAGCTAGTAGTAGTCTTGATTCTACCTATACGTATACGTAAATATATTAACTAAATACCTTTACTTACAGGCAAAGTTTCTCAATACAACTGTTGCAAAACCAGTGGATGTAAAACAGTATAATATACCTATATAAAATATGTTGCTTCGGTAATACTAACTGTAATTTCATATGTATAAATGTGTTCTTATCATAGATAGAATAGTTTGATGTCTGTATGGTGTTCAATGTAGTGATTATTAAATGTATCGAATTTAGTTACGCCCATGCTATAACATCAACTCAATTAAAAAAACATAATAATCATGATACGTATAATAAAGTATAATATTTTAGTTGTGTATCACTGGAGATTAGAAATTATTAACCTTAGACGGAAAATATTAAAATAGATTTTTGTCTATAGTCAGACAAGCTCTACAAAGTGTGTAGGAACGTTGTTTAATATCCAATAAGGTCATGCTTTAAAGCCATCGTTATCATACCTATGTTATAGTCGGCCTTATCATCGATCTACCAAATAATATTCAAGGAAGAAAATAGGCTATCTTGCAGGAATTAATCAATAGAAAGCGTAAGCGGATTTTTATCACGAAACCACATTAAGAATGATTGGACATCTTTAGCCACTCAGTAAAAACTGGAACAGCTTGGCTAGGAAGTGTTAATTAATGCACTTAAATATTATCTTGGGGTCAGGATTCAACCAAGTTCGGTGTATTCAGAATTATAAAGTAGTGTAAACTTACGATTGTTATAGTTGTGTCATTTAGTTCAGCAGCATGCGGGTAAAATCGCGTACATACATCGCGAGGTGTGAGACGCGCATAGTTCGTCACGCGTTAGAAAACCATGCTAAAGCCGAGAACACAAACAATCACGCATGAAAAAATAGCTCCGATAAGGCGAGACATGCAGATTGCTGCGGCAATCTAGTAATTCATAAATATTGGAAAAAGAGAAAAGACGCTGGTGGACAAAAGATTTTTTATGGACCGAATACATTATGGGAATACATAGGCTCCATAACTCATGAGCGTGAAACACAAACAAAATATCCGTGCATACGGAGCGCACGGCCCGAACTGAGGCAGCGTTCGCCGTGTGACGCGAATGCTCTCTGTGAGCACACACGTCCATACAGCTCGAGGCATGCGAGACGAATCATTCGCAACGTATGCCTCGCGATGTCTGTGCGCACCTTTATGTTGCTACATCCAACATTAATATCAAAAACAAAATAATTGATCTGGAATAATTAAATACGTAGATTTGTTTTTATATAACTGACAATAGCGTTACATATAATTTCGACACACAATTGGCTGAAACATTCAATTTAAACATACATTTTATTTTACAAAATTCCCGTTATTCAAACAAAAATCCACGGCGTATTAACTCTGATTTTTAGTTTCTTCGAAACTCTCTCTTTATTTTTAAATGATCAATTCGCACGGAATTGTTTTCAATCAAATGAAATGGAATATTTCCATTTCATTTGATTGAAAACAATTTACAGTAAAAATAATTTATGGACGTTTAAACCTTAGGCAATAAATGTTTTTCTTTTAAAATAACGCCAATTTCACTTATAAAATAAGTTTGTTTGCCACATTTATTTAAAGAAAAGCGAAATGAATCTTTTCGATAATTACAGATAATGTTTGTAATGAAATATGCTATTTAATTTTTTCTAATAAACTAAAACATTTATTAATGGTATATGACCGTAATGTTTGTATTATAGAATTCATTTTATTTATTTGTACATCTTTAGATTTAGCTAGTTACCACCTTATAAGTAGTATTTTTGTTATAAACAAACATAGTATCAACTAAAAACTTTTTTATTTTTATCATACAAAAGTCTAACCTAAAAATTAACTATATTCTGACTGAGCTCGTGTTAATAGGACCAATATTTTTGTCATTCACTGTTTATATTGTATTTTAATAGAATTACATGGAAACTATTTGTAAACTACACCTTTATAACGGTAAACGACAAGACTCCTTATAATCGCCAGCGGTCTTGCTTATTATAAAATAGTTGTTTGGCTTTGCATACATAACGGCGGTCGTTAACTATTCACCATTGAAACAAATCGAACAGGTTAATTTAAAAATGACAGTCGTAGTTTTCAAACGGAATGTGTCGTAAACGATTTTAACATTGTATTTTCTTTATTTGTATGTAATTTTGATTGAGCTTGACTAAAATAAAAAAAAATAACCTGTTCCTTAAACACTAATGGCGGTAGTCCATAAATTTACATCTTAGTGGCCTCGAAAACCACTGGCTAATAACTTCAAACTTTATAATTGCTTGTTAAAATCGACGAAATAAATGATTATTTACTGCCATAGTTGAATATACACACACACACACACAAACACACACACACACACACACACACCCACACCCACCCACACACACACACACACACACACACACACACACACACACACACACACACACACACACACACACACACACACACACACACACACACACACACACACACACAAAAACACACACGAACATGATCGATATGATCCACGAATTAACCTGGCATCGGCTATTTGATGGTTGAGGTCCTTTTAAAAATATATGTACGTAGTAAACTATACTATGTATATTTAGTGTAATCTAAACTAGTTTTAACACGGCCAAAATTTTTTCATTCCTAAATAAATAGATCTTAGAATACTTCTATTACAATTTAATGTACTTTAATTTAAGAATGTATGTAGTTTATTTTTAGTATATTATGCGTAAACCTATTTATACTTTTAAAGTAATATATAGAGAACCACAATATCATTTTGCAGTTTTTTTTAAATCCTCATCAAATAATTGCCGCCACTGGGAACTTTCTTCCTCTTTACATGGAGAGACGGACGTGGAGCTTACTATCACCACGCTGCTCTAATACTTCTAATTATTTTCTAATTTAAAGAATCAGGCTGTAATTTGCTTACTACAGAAGTAAAAATCGAGAGAAGTACAGTCTCCCTTGTTGGTACTTTGGTCACAGGACGAAATGATTCTTGAGATCGTGGTAGTGAATGTGTCCATTGCTTATATAAAATGATGGTGGAAGTGGTTTGTAGTGCATGCGTTTTAACGAATCCTTCATTTAGCATTGGATAATTTTTTTACGTTCCTTTATCGCGGATTATAGCAAAATAATATTATCTTTCCTTTTAACGGCTAATCTAGTTAAATTATCTCAGAAATTAATCTGAATTTTGTGCATTGAAACTAATTATCAAAAAAAAAATGTTACTGAAGAAGAAAATATTTAATTTTGGTTAGTAATACAATTCGCTTAAAAACAAATTTTATTATGCTAGAAGCTAGTGATACAACTGAGCGTATTTAATTATTGAAATTTAGTAAAGAAAAATACGCCGTTTCATAATAAATTACCTACAGCCGTCCGGTTTTTTATTGTTTCTCTACAGTAGCAAAAGAATTCATTAAAATATTGATGTTCCGTTATAAATCTTTAAGATATTTTAACAAGATCGCATAGCGTGCGATTTTTGTGAGTCTGGCGTGTGACTCTAGCTTAGTTCTATAAATTGTGGATTCTCGATCAATACATACTCGTATGTCATCTTGAATAAGGTATCGGCAAAATGCCTATAGAGATATTTTAATGATGATCTTCCAAATCTTCATTGATTCGAGCTTATACAATTTTATGAGGAGAAAATTTGAATGGATGTACTCGTACTCCTCCTGCCCTTATCCCACTCTAAGTGGGGTCGGCACAACATGTTATAAACATGCTGTCACATGATTTGGCTGCGTTTTTACAACCGGCTGCCTGCCTGACGTCAACTTACGTTAGTCGCCTTTTACGACACCTCGGTAAGAAAAGAGGGTGGTACTATTCTACTCAGCCGGATACCACACGGCTAAAATTTGAATGGATGTACATCTCACGTAAAAGCATTCCTATTATAAATCTCTTATCTTAAATCTTTTATCTGATGATAACGAAGAGGGCTTCGTCATGTGGTATCCGGCTTAGTAGAATAGGCCAAACTCCTTTCTTACCTAGGTGTCGTAAAAGGCGACTAAAGTAAGTTGACCCGTCGTGTGGTATCCGGCTGAGTGGAATATGCCAACCTCATTTCTTGGGAAGGGGTCTTAAAAGGTGACTAAGGTAAGTTGACTCACCATATGGTATCCGTCTGAGTAGAATAGGTCAACCTCAGTTCATACCAGGGTGTCGTAAAAGGCGACTAAGGTAAGTTAACGTCAGGGTGGCGGCTGGACGTAAAATAAGTAGCCACAACATGTAACTTGTTATGCCAACCCTACTTAAAGTGGGATAAGGGCAGAAGAATGATGATAAAGAAGTGAGTTTAGTCGATAAAATATTTAGACCATCAATGAGCAGCAAAGAACATTATAACGTATATAAATCTACGCTGTCTACGTGACAGTACTAAAGTTGTATCGACTAGTATAACTTTATTGTGGATTTTTAATAATAGTAGTAACGGCCTGTCAGTATCCCACTGATGGGTATAGGCCTCCTCTCTCCGTTTTTAGAAAGAAGGGTTAAGAGTCAAGATCTACTACGCTGCTTCAATGCGGATTGGTACGTTACACATATCCCCAGAATTCTTAAGAAATATGCAGGTCTCCTCACGATGTTTTCCTTCACTAAAATTTTAATAATAACTACTTATTAACTAAAATTTCAAAATCACAAGAACGTTTATTGACAATAATTTATTAATAATTTGAAATATCGGAAAAGTAACCATAATAACGTAACCTTTATGTTTCGTCAGGCTATTATCAACAAAAAATGTATTCCATATTTGTAGCAATAATTGTAAACTCCAGTAAATAAACATAATTACGGGTTATTTACTTCTTCGATACAAAAGGAGGCATTCGAAACTCGACACTGTATATTCATAACAAAAAAACTGGTAACCCAAAACGTCAAAACCCGTCAAATTCTCATTGTCATTCACCGCAATCAACCTGTCCCAGATGACGTCGTAAAAGAAACTCGCCTCGCCTCCTGATTTATTTATAACGCAAAGTGTACACCGTTCCGACGTATCGATTCATTAAAAAATATATAAAAATCATGCGCTCCAAGTTACCAGAGAAGCGTGGACGGCAAAAAGTCGCCCGGCCTTCGACATACAGAATTGAAAACGAGTACAATCCGGAAGCGATGCCTCAGTATTTTCAGGTTATATAAAAGCGATTCTTATAAATTATTTATTGCGAACCCTTATTGGTAGGAGCGCGCGTTTGTCTTTTTGCACCAAATACAATGGATGCCCGACGTCGTTGTCCTGACCACTGGAGTCGATGTAAATTATAGTGTATGCGATTTTAATTGAATGTTTTTCATATGTGACATTTTGCGGCCTTCTTCGATTTGAGAGACTGCTTTTGAATCGGAAACACGAGGTGTATTGGCGGCAATGATATTATACCTAACGATTTAAAGCGCTGCTACATTATAGATGTATGACTGGCCCGTTGGTGCAGTGGGTAGTGATCCTTCCTTCAACTCCGCGAGTCGCGGGTTTGATTCCCGCCGAGAGCCAACATTTTCTATAAATGAATTTGTTGGCCTTTGAGCCTAGATTTATATTTGTATTTAAAAAATATATAATTATATATTCACCAGTCTTCTGTCTACCATAACACAAGTATTAAGTTACTTACTTTGGGGACGGATGACCGTGTGTGTAAGTGTCCCAAATATTATTTATTTATATATGCAACGCGTTTCACTGCATTTCCAAGAGAGAAGTTTTCCTGGTAGTACAAGTCTCAGAACTTCAGCTAACGTTAGAGGCATCTTTTTGTAATTAAAGAGTAACTCTACGTTTTCATCTTATGTAAAAATTTCATAGTATTCGTAAAATTAGATTTCAGTGAATATCATACAAGGGCGGAAACTGGCATGGATAAATCCCCAATCGGCAAATTCCTACGTCATCGTGGTACTCGGCAAAAAAAAACACAGGACCAATATCCAAAGGAATATGCAGGAACCTTTTTATAGAGAGGTATTATAATTGCAACCTTTTTATTCGAAACCGGAATATTCCAGATATTTCATTTAGGTGGTAATATTTTACATGTGATAGGCTAACAGTTTCTACATCGAACTTCTGTAAGCTGGGAGTCATGAACCAAGCAAGGACACACATAATCTATCTGAGGCTAAAGTTATCAAGTGCTTGTAGCAACAATTGAACCAACAGTAAAAAATGATGTAATATAAATACACTCGTGAATTTAATTTAATTATCATAAACATTGTCGGACATTTTTCAAGGAGAATATATTACTCACGGCAAGAGGCCTATCCTATTTAATTAAGTTGTCCGGCCACGTGTTGCTGTGGCTCAGAATGGTTACAAATTCCGTTCAAATTAGAACTCAGAAGTTAAAAAGTGCTCGGGTCACCACCAAACTAAACATCAATTACAGAATCATCCGCTGGGTCATTCTAAAGATTGTCTGAAAATTTAATTCCAGGTTCAAATCGGTCCAGCAGTTTCGGAGTCTATAAAGGGCATACAGACAAACATTATTTTTATATATTTAAGAAGATATGACATTTCAATAATACATAGAATTAGTTAAGGCAATATTCACGTTGCATAAACAAAACAGTATACATCAAGTGTAACAATATTAACTTAACGAATATTGAGTCAGTATTATATAGTTCTGATAGGATTTCAAAACATAATGTAATATACGAACCAAAAGTTACAGCTATAGCATGATAAAATGATCCATCGAAATATTTCAAGTACTTCAACTTAAATTTAAACTGAAATTTTACCTTTGTTAACGCTCTGTTAATTATCTAAGGCAATTACTAATATATTTAAGCAGGAAATAGTGAATTTAACAAAAATTGCATATAAATTAAGTAAGAAATAGTGTATATGTGTGTGTATTTGTAGAGTTTTGTATTCGAACTTTACACAAGTATTCGTGATTTACAACGATCGAGTTTATGGCTGGCAGTGATGGAACCGAGATGTTGCGCTCCGCCGAGATTGCTCGGTGAAGCAAGTATTGATCTTGGGGCTATATGGACTCAACCACGTAAGTTTTATTTGGCGACTAAAAATTTAACCGTGATGAATTTAAATTTTTTATACTTTATAGTGGTACGCGCGACTTTTTTCGTGTGTATTGTTTATTTTGTTGTTCTATTATTTATTGCTCTTTTCCAGTTTCTGACAGAAACACGGGAATTTCTTTATTATTTGTTAGCCCGGTATAAGTTTTAATCTACCAAATTTTGTTTATATTAAATAAATGAAAATTACGTATTATATAAATAAATATTGAATTACCGGCATGTGGTATCCGGCTGAATATAATAGTACCACTCTCTTTTCTTACTGAGGTGTCGTAAAAGGCGACTAAGGTAAGTCGACCCGCCGTGTGGTATCCGGCTGAGAAGAATAGACCAAACTCATTTCTTACCGAGGTGTCGTAAAAGGCGACTAGGGTAAGTTCACCCACCGTGTGGTATCCGGTTTAGTAGAATAGACTACCCTCTTTCTTACCGAGGTGTCGTAAAATACGACAGAGGGAAGTTGACGTCAGGCAGGCGGCCAGTCGTAAAAACGCAGCCGAATCATGTGACAGCATGTTTATAACATGTTCTGCCGACCCCACTTAGAGTGGGATAAGGGCAAGAAGATGATGTTAAAAAAATATTGAATTAATAAACTTATTGGGATCGATCCGCTCGACAACGTCGATGAATTCCTAATGAAAAACTAACAGGCATACTTATTTGACATTACAGATGATTAATAGTCCAATAATAGTTATATTATTATTTTACGAGAAGAGTTAGTATGTATCTTAAATAACAAATATAGCAACTACAGTTTTACCACCACATTAGCGCGATTAGCATTGATTGTGCGCTTATCCGCTGGACATATATGTATACAATAGACAAAGCAGGAACAGACATATGCTTGCGGCTCCTGCTTTGCGCCTTGCAAAAGTGCGTAACTCGTTTGTGGGTTTTGGTATAAGATTCTATAATAAAATTCCGCAATCAATTTCAGCTTTGCCATTGCAGCAGTTTAAAAACACTTAAAAATAAGCTGATACAGAAAGCCTACTATACTATTGAAGATTATTTAGAAGATAAGAATGTGTGGATATAGCCCTCTTTGAACCTGTACAAGACAGTAACGACTGAATGTAAATAGTATTAAGAATTATATGTTTAAAAGAGCAACCGCCGAGTTTCTTGCTGGCTCTTCTCGGTAGGAACAGCTTTCCGAACCAGCAGTAGAGTTGACGATTCAAAAGCACTTGTTTACAAGTTTATTTGAATAAAGAATATATTGAATTTGAATTTGAATTTGACAAATATTGAAAATTGTCATTGCTGAAATTTGGCACAATTAAAGCTTATACGTCGATTTAAATAGTAGTAGGAATAGTAATTAAACACATGTTGCAATATAATTACGTCCAATACCAATTACCAATTACATTTGCATGATAATAGACATAGGGTGTATTTTAGACCATCAAGTATTTCATAAATGGGCACAACTTTGTTTGCCGCGAGATCCAAACGCTGGATCTGTGGGCTTCTTACAAATAGACGTATCAATTATATTCAGAGGAGAAGTTCAAGTTATGCCAGCAGTAATAAGAGATGACATGTTGGAAGAGTAAGAAATATACCGTTGATTAGGATAACAGGATGAGTAATCTAAATGTAAAACAATCATAATAAAACTGCTACAAGATAAATCATACAAAGATACTGAAAGTTTATTTACACTCAGAAATAAGCTTATGGCAGCACGTCTCTACGCTTTCTCACCTCTAGGACACTCTCTTCACACACAATGCACTCACATATACCTAAACACAACTCACTCACAAATACCTACACACAACTCATTCACACAACAAACAAATACATATACACAAAAAGAAAATATACATGCGTGCGGGAATGCACGGCCGCATGTATTTTCATTCTAAGTACCATGTACGTTCATTTAAACACGTACTTACCAACAAGATTCTAATTATTATAGTTTTTGTTATAATTATTATATTATAATAACAAATCTTTAATATATTCTATTGATATATATGTTTCATTCTTTATTGAACTATATAAATTTCAATTATGATGAGTAAAAGTATTTCACACATCTGGCTTACGAAGTAACTTAAGTTTGTAACTAGTTATCCATAAGTAACATTTATTTTAATATAAAGTAGATTTTCGTTCTGGTTTAATCTTGACACCGCAACAATTGTAACAATAAATGATACATCGTAAACAACATTTTATTATGTAATCCGTAAAACATAGTAGAAGTAAAAAAATGCTAAATATTAAAATAACAAGTTATTTTCAATTAATTCTCAATACAGCAATCTTCTCCTTCCGTATGGTTCTGAACAACAATGTGCCAATTACCTGATTACTATATACGGTGCATATGGTCTACCGAATGGTTCGCAGTTGCAAAGTGACAAGCGTTTTCGGAAACCTCCAAGTACATTTGTCAGAGTTTCCTTTTGCGGTCTCGTCGTAAGTAAATTTATTTCATTTGCTATATTTGTTTTGTTTAATATTATACCTTAATGTAGAGAAAATAAGTTAACAGAGACCCTTTAATCGTTTCTTTTAATATCATAGATCAATTTTGTTTTATAAAATAAATTTGGTTTTAACTGGCCCGTTGGTGCAGGTGTTTGTGACTCTGCTTACAGCTCTGAGGGTCGTGAGTTCGATTACCACCGAGGCCAAACACATTTAACATATTTAATTAATTTTAGGCTAAAACAGCAACAATCCATCGTACGAATAATCCACTGTACTGTGAGCAAATATCAATGGTTGAAATGTTTCCCAACATGAGCCAATTTATACATTTTGAAGTTTGTTTAGCTGAGGGATGTTTTAACAGGGTTTTAGCCTGCGCTCATTTAAAGTTAGGGCAGATTTCGCATGACGGAGAAAATGGTAATATTTGCTAATTGGTAATTTTGTGCAACATCGCAATTAATTTCAACTAAGTTTTTATTCAAATCGTCAGAGTAATGTAACAATAGCTAAAAATTTCTGTTCTCATTAAAAGTTTAGTCTTTAAAAATCCAAAATCCATGTTATTTTTTATTTCAAGAAAAATTTCACATTCTTGTTGATTACGAAAAACTCATGAACGCATTGATTCTATTTTTAAAAAAATCTATGATTACCCTGTAAACTTAGTAGTTAACTTTGAGTACTATACATCTATCAAACAAAGTAATAAATGGGTCATCTAGTAGTAAGTCATTACCGTATCGTGTGGAAATTCCCAACTTTAGAAGTGCTAAAAGCATTGTTGATTTTCAAAAGCTTTTATTCAACTTGCAATGTGTAAGTGAAGGTGGAATCTTGCAAGTTAAATTTGACCCTTTTCTCGCTTTCCAATTTAGCTGAAGTTGTACATATTGCTCCATACTGTACTGCTTATGATAAGTACGACCTGATGCTGCTGCCAGGATTGGCTCCAGAAGAGGGAACTCCTCAATGGTTACGAGTGGGGACATGAAATTTTGTTCAAAGCTTTTTTAAAAGCCTTTTCAACTTGAGTTGTTATATCTACTTTTTTAATATACCGGACGTGTCATTTAGAGTCAAATACAATTATTTTTTCCTTAAAGGTTTTCTTTAAGGTTTCTACGTATAGTAAATCCTAACGATAAAAATTAATTTAAGGGTTTCTACCAACATTTGGTCCATCTTTGCTTCATATGAATGGGTCCGTATTCACGGGAACTTCAGGGTTAGGTGAAGATGGACCATATCATCGTGGGACTTTATTCGTGTCACTCAAAACTATTGTACCATTTTACCAGCAAGCCATTCGAAACATTACCGTGGAACCAGTATCGCCTATTCGACCGGTAAATATTTTTATTGCTTTGTCTATCTCGGTAATTTTTTAAAAGATGTAAGAAAATGCAGTTATAAATATAAAAAATTTATATATATTATCTGGGATCGATTCTAGTATTCTAAAATCAAGACTGCCCGTTACCAAATTGAGCTATAATGACTTTGCAATAAACTAGAATTATGTTCTTTGTTTTCTCACAAAATTATAGTAGTTTTTCTCAGTGGCCGAAAACAACATTTTTTCAAATGACACTTAGCTGGATCGATTTTTCCCGAAGCGCAATTTTCCTGATCGAATTTCATGAAAATCGTTGGAGCCGTTTTCAAAATTCACAATAATATATATACAAGATTAACTCATTTAAATATTAAAGATTATCATCCTCACATAGTTTTATGTATTTAAGATGTAATTTACAGAATTGATAGAATCAGCTTTGCAGTGATCCATAGCACAAAATGAATAACACACTCTTGAAGTGTAAACTTCAATATTTATTTCAAGTATTTTTCGAAATATTTTTATTTGTTAGGGAATTTTACAATTGAGTGTCTCAACTTAAAAACAGAACTAGGTAGTAACGTTTGATTTGTCAATCCAGAAAATACTAAAAAAAGATTATGTATAAGTGAGGTTATATTACAAGCAAAAAAAGTTAGGTAACACGTGCTTTATGTAAAGGTAGATAAAACTTATGTAAATAAATAGTTTACTGTGTATTTAATTCCCCTTTGATACTTTAGTTTCATACTGGTAGTTAAACAGATTAAAGTTAAACTAACAAAGTAGTTTTAGTCGCACAAATATTAGCTCAAACTAAGTAAGCTGCTTTAGTGCTGGAGTAGTACGTAATTACCGGATATAAGGTTGACTCACTGTATTTAAGACATAAATTGAATGTTTCTACACATCAATGCTTTTACATATATATTTTTTTATTTACATTCTATACTAATATATAAAGCTGAAGAGTTTGTTTGTTTGTTTGTTTGTTTGTTTGTTTGTTTGTTTGTTTGTTTGTTTGTTTGTTTGTTTGTTTGTTTGTTTGTTTGTTTGTTTGTTTGTTTGTTTGTTTGTTTGTTTGTTTGTGCTAATCTCATGAACTACTGGACCGATGAAAAAAATTTTTGAGTGTAAGATATTCCATTTATTTAGAAAGGCTATAGACTTATAGGTATAACATTACGTTAAAATGAATAGGAGAGAAGCAGCAATAAAAAATATTGCGAAATGAGCCAAAATTTAAAGCTTTCCTTGCGTGGGCTAAGTTTTGGTTCATTAACTTGTTATATTAATTAATGTTATATTAATTAAGTTTTGGTTAATATATATTCTATTAAATTTTTTTATTTTTATTTACAGCAAATTTAAAATATATTTTATGTTTTACCTCCCTCATTTCTTACCGAGGTGTCGTAAGAAGCGACTAAGGTAAGCCTACCCGCCGTGTGGTATCCGGCTGAGTAGAATAGACCATCCTTATTTCTTACCACGGTGTCGTAAAAGGCGACTAAGGTATGTTGTTGTCAAGCAGGCTGCCGGTCGTAAAATACGAAGCCAAATCATGTGACAACATGTTGTTGACTAAGTTTAATTTGTTTACTTACAAATATCATTAGACTCAGAACGTACAGGACGTTACGTAAATACATTCGCTAGAAAATTATATAAAAAAATATTTTGAAAAAGTCTGTTATAAATTACTTTTTGAACTTTCAAGGAATATTTGTGGGGGCTGGAAGATTTTTGTATATTTTGCCCAATTTCTGAAGTATCGATGTTGGATCGTAGAGTAGCCGGCAAATTCTGTGGCATTGCAATTACGATTGGCGAGATACCTTGGGAGAATAAAGCCGAAGGAGGTATACTTTTACTTCTATTCATCATCATCATCATCATCATCATTCTCCTACCCTTATCCCACTCTAAGTGGGGTCGGCATAATATGTCTTCTTTTTCCATTCTCCTCTATCATTCGTCAACTCTGGTGCCACTCCTCTAAAATGCACATCATTTTTCACACAATCCAACAATCTTTTTTTCGGCCTTCCTCTAGCCATACATCCATGCACATTCATATTTAAAACTCTTTTGGTCACATGATTTTCATCCCTCCTCATTACATGACCATACCAACTTAGTCTCGCACTTCTCATCTTTTCTGTAACGGTCGCAACTTTCAGACTTCCCCTAATATACTCATTGCGTATTCTATCAAGTTTTGTCACACCACACATCCACCTTAACATTCTCATCTCATTCGCATGCACATTTCTTTCATCCCTTCCTTTTATTGCCCAACATTCTATTCATAATAATAATATTTTTCCGAACATAGTTTAAAATATAAAAGACCTAGTCTTAGTTGTTTTAAATTACTACACTTATAAGCTGTGGTAGCCCATCGGTAATACCGTGCGACTCTTTCAAGGAGGGGTCGGGTTCAAACCCGCGCAGACATCAATGAGTTTTCTGTTAAAACTTATGTGTCTAATTGATAATTGCAATTTATCACACGCTTTGCGGTTTAGGAAATATCGTGAGGAATCCTGCATACTCTAGAGAATTCTGGAGATATGTATAACCTACCAATCTGCATTGAAGCAGCGTGGTAGGTCTTAACTCCAATCCTTCTCTCCAAAAACGGAGAGAAGAGGCCTATTCTCAGCAGTGGGATAGTAACAGGCCGCTTACTTTTTACTACACTTATACTATGAATATTCTTTTATCACTTTAAAAGGCTATATAAATTTTTCTACTCATATCCTAATAATTAAGCGGAAAAACGTTACTAAAATTCTCTATAATATATGAAGAAATAAATAAATCTTGTTACATTAATAAACCGCCTTCCTTATAAAAATCCGAAGAATACCACACACCAAACATTGAAGTATTAAGTGCTCTAAATTTCGATACAAACTATGTGAATAATCCCAAAAACTTAATTTCTTTGTGTTTCTAGTTCTACTATCCATCGTTTGTTTCAGAATTCAATAATATGATGAATGAAATCCGTAAGTAAATAACTTTTGTATGTTTATGACCGCAAAACTTGAACGTAGCCTATAATTATCATTATTCATAAGAATGATTTCTATTTAACTATCGAAGTGATTATTTATTGTCAACTTTAAATTTTAACTTACCAATTTTTTTTTTTTTTATAAATATATGGGACACTTACACACACGGTCGTCCGTTCCCAAAGTAAGTAACTTTATACTTGTGTTATGGGTGACAGACAACTGGTGAATATATAATTACATATTTTTTAAATACATACTTAAATACAAATATACACCCAGGCTTAAAGACAAACAAATAAATTTATAGAAAATGTTGGCCCTCGGCGGGAATCGAACCCACGATCCGCGGAGCTGAAGGCAGGGTCACTACCCACTGCTCCAACGGGCCAGTCAAATTTTTTTATATTAACTTTTTTTGGAAGTTTTATTATATTAACTTCGTATATGTTTTTTTAAATATTGTAAACATGTTTTTTTTTAGTTCTATAGTTATTTCTTTCTAGGATCACGTAAGCTGCATTATACTGGATGTTTGGAAGTTCTAAAAAATCAACCAGTGTATGGATACATAGATTTTTGTAATTCATTCCCTGTACTGCAATTTGCAACTAGACTACCGGATTTCAGATTCAGAATGTATAGAAATAATATGGTCCATGGAATTACCACAGATCTGGTATTTTCAAACTCCTTCACATAAATATTTATTGAAATTATAATACGTAGGTAAAACTTTAGACATTTCATTGCAACGACCTTAACAAAAGGATTGAGGCCGGGTACGTTGCACTATTGCGGCTAGACGCAAAACTTTTTATAATTTTTCATCTCTGCCAAAGTCTAGTTGCTGTAAAAATCTAGGTATTTATTTAACATAATATGTATGTTTGATTTGAGTTAACATATAGACAAGCCGTGTGGTATTCGGTTGAGTAGAATAGACTACTCTTTTTCTTACCGATGTGTCGCAAAATATGACTAAGGTAAGTTGCCGTCAGGCAGGCGGCCGGCCTGTAAAATACGTAGCCAAATGATGTGACAACATGTTTATATCATGTTGTGCTGACCCCACTTACAATGGGATAAGGGCAGGAGGATGAGGATTTCAGTTAACATATTGACGGTACATTAGATTTTCCAATTATTATTCTAGCGTTTAAGTATTATTTTGGCTAAAATATAAGTTTAAAAAATTAATAAAAGATAATAGGCGAGTAAAAACCCCTAATCCTCAGCGAATTATTCATGTAATCCATTGAACTACCACTATACCCACGCCTTCACGAGTAAATGCCTTCGATTTGTTGTAGAAAAAAGGAGAGATAAAAGCCATTTGGATTTTATGAATAAATTCTTTAATTTGTTTGTATTTTTCAAATCTTAAAAACGTTTTCCACATTGTTAGAGTTATTACGCTAATAGGGTAATCCAATCCTTAATAGAGATTAATCCAATCTTGTCTTGGAAAAGAGGAATTAGAGAGACAAGGAAAATTTTAAATTATTTTGCCAATTAGACGTAGCCTTTGACTTACGTTTATCAAGTCGATGGATAGATGGTGTATGTTTTTATGTATTAACAGTACTTGACAATAAACGAAGTTGAACGTCGATTGAAAATTTTCGACTATAATACACCAAGTGAACTAATGGAGGAACTCAATAAAGCATTAGACGACGTATTAGGGAAGATCTTAAAGTTTCTTGACATTGTTCAATATGCAACTCCAAGTATTTGCAGCACTGAAAGTATAGTGCGACTACACGGTACGGAGTTAGACCAGAAACATTTGGCTATGCAAAAGGAAGAAATTGTAAGTTGCTGTAATAGAAATCTTTTTTTTATGATATCTTATATGATGTCAGCGTTGGCTGTTGAAAAGTGGATAGATGCACGTAAAATATTTGAATGCACTAAAAAGATCAACAAAAGTAAAAGGAACTACGAAAAATTTAGTGCACATTTGGCCTTAGCTAAAAAAATCTCAAAGTAATATTAGTAGTATTATTATTTTGATACCATATAATCCACGATAAAGTAAATAGAAAATATATTCAATTTATATAATAAGACGTTACTTTGCGGATATCTATAAATACTATTTTGCTGTGATCTACGATAAATAATAATTTTCTTGCGGAGTATAGCAAAATAATTTTATCACTATATATCTCTCTCTCCGTTTTCATATTCGATACATGCAGGATTCGTAAAAACACATGCACAAACCTTCACCACTGCTACCACAATACACAAGCACTATACACATTCACTATCACAAACTCAACAATCTTTTCGCCCCGCAACCGAAGCATCATCAGGAGATAGACTCCACGACGAAATCGCAAAGCATATCTTTATCGCGGATTGTAGCGAAATAATTTTATTATTACTGTTGTATTATGGATCTGTGCAATGTCTAATTTTATAAATTATTTATAGAAATTTATTTTAGCCAACTAAGCGTAAATAAGTAAGATAATAGAATAAAATGGTTGAATTCATTAGATTGGATTGGATTTTGATATTATAGACACTTATTATATGGTGCTAAATATTATACAACAAGTGATCTGAAGAGTGTGTAGTGAATCATTGAATCAATAAATACATTGCAAAAAATAATATCATTATGGATTCTATATCATTTTATTTAGTCAACTTTAATTTTTATTTCGATTCCAATTAAAAGTTGTTGGAGTCCAGTATTCGTGGATTAATATTGAAGAAAATTTTAAGTCTGCGAGGCGCTTACGAAAGGAAATATTGTTCAATATAATCGGCTTTGTATTATTATACAAAAATATTTTTCCTTTTCAATATGCTTTTCAGTGGGTTTTAAAAAAGAGATTTTTAAAGAATGTTCGCAAGGTATTGATACAGGCTCTACCTCTTTTGTAAGTCATAAAAATTAACTTATAATTGTGCATACTTGGAATAATTTCAATGATGCAAATCTATTTAAAAATTTCAATGCTTTAAAGGAGAAGATATGTCGTCTGGAAAGTAAAGTATTACTTTCACTAAGGAGTAGTACCACTTAGGAGTGGTACTTTGCTCTTCGAATACCTTATTAATTTTTTTTCTATTAATGTTTCTTTATATCTGTTAAATATATGTTAAATTATATAAATAAGTTTCAAGAAACTTAATTAATTTGACTTTAATGACACAATTTTTTCTCGTAGGAGAAAATGCATCAGAACATATCTCAAAAGTTCAAGTGCAGCTCTTTACAAAGTTACACAGCGTCTATTCGTAATGAAGATGATGGTGACAAAAATACAGTCACTAGGAAAACTGTTAAACTATTTTTAGCTGAAACGCAAAATATAGCTCAGAGTTTGAACAGCATTATATACGAAGTATGACCACTATAAAATTATTATGTTCCATTCTGTATGTATGAGAATGTATATAAAATTATTGAAAACCTGATTTAGAGAGTCGAATATAAAAAAAAAACAAAACATTACCATATTCGGACTTTTAGTTGTAGCGCAAGAGAGGATCATAATGGATTATCTACCCAGCCATGTCTTACAATACAATTTTATTTAAATTTATTTATTTATTTTATTATAAATTGTTGTTACGTAAAGTTTAGGTTTTAGAATATTTTTAGAATCATGGCAGTAAATAAGCTAGGTATATGTGATAGCATCAATAAACTGGCACTTGAAGGATACATAGTTTTTAAGCCATAGCTACACGGAGAATTTCAAATCAAATACGTAAACTGTACTGTAAACTACTTCTACTGTACACAAATCTTAGCGCATGATTTGCAATAGTCTTATCATCATCAGGAAATAGCAAATATGTCTTTATATTAGCTGTGAGTGATTTTTGTACTGACTGTTCTATAACAATATAAATATGTGTACTACTATATACTATGTTATTAATACTATACAACTCAGCATCAACAAGACTAACGGGCTTAGTCTAAGGAGACTAATGCGGTGTCGTAAAAGGCGACTAAGGTAAGTTGACCCACCATGTGGTATCCGGTGTAGTAGACTAGACTACCCTCTTTGTTACCGAGTTGTCGTAAAATACGGCTAAAGTAAGTTAACATCAGGCGGCAGGTCGTATAAACGCATATATCATGTGACAGCATGTTTATAACATATTTTGCCGAACCCGCTTAATAAATAAGAGGGATAAAGGCAGGAGGATGATATAAATAAAATAAATATATGGGACACTTACACACACGGTCGTCTGTCCCCAAAGTAAGTATCTTAATACTTGTGTTATGGTAGACAGACAACTGGTGAATATATACTTATATATATTTTTAAATACATACTTAAATACAAATATACACCCAGACTCTATGATGTATATATGTGGCCAATGATATATGCTTTCCTGCCGCAAGGGATTACCCTTCTAATTACAGGTTATTACATACATAAAGCCAAGTCAGTGAATATTTTTTTAGAGTTTTGACGGCTGGCCAGATATAATAGTGTGGCTTCTGAACGACGGCTCTCGGGTGGCTTACACTAAAATCTCGGCAGCAGACGTGATACACTCAACGATTCCCGAGCAAAGTGGGAAGGACTGTGGAAAAATACAAAGCATTTACCTGAAGGTTTAAAACTGTTTGAATATTGAATAAACAATGATTGCTATTTATTAATTATTATTACTATTAAGGAGAGGCTGATACAGAAAGCCCACTATACTGTTGAGGATTATTTAGACGATAAGAATGCGTGGATATAGATATTGTTCGGCCCTGTACGAGATAGAAACGATTAAATGTAACTAGTATTAAGAATTTTATTTTTTAAAGAGCACCCGCCGAGTTTCTTGCTGGCTCTTCTCGGTAGGAACAGCTTTCCGAACCAGCAGTAGAGTTGACGATTCAAAAGCACTTGTTTACAAGTTTATTTGAATAAAGAATATTTTGAATTGGAATTGTTTTTTCCTATTATATTTATACAAATTGGATTACTTTTAGAATAGTTATAAGGTAAGTCAACTCACCGTTTGGTATCCGGCTGAGTGGAATAGACCACACTCTTTCTTACCGAGGTGTCGTAAAATACGACTATGATAGGTTGATGTCAGGCAAGCGGCCGGTCGTAAAATAAGTAGCCATATCATGTGACAACATACTTATAACATGTTGTGCCGACCCCACTTAAGTGTGGGATAAGGGTGGGATAAGATAATGATGATGTATTGTTTTTTTTTGCCATGAGCAAAAGGTGTTTATTTCAGCCGCTAAAATGTCCGAAACACGTTAACACGCTGTCGACGGGTTGTCATTGCGTGGTCGGTAAATTGGAGTTGACATTGTGGATGGGTTTGTATCGACAAAGATCTGCTTTTGAGTGTTGCCTGCCCAGCGGATATCGACTTAAAGTGAAGGATTATGATATGTGCATCAAAAGTACTGCAATGGTATGATAATCAGAATAGTTATCAGTTACCTTTTTGGAAGATATCGTTCTGTAGAATTTCATATTATTGTACTGTAGAAGTATATTTGGTGTTAACGAACGACACCAAACCTTAAGATTAATAAAAGGGTAATATAAAAAAGTTTATATTAATTAGTTTTTGTATAATGGCAACACTGTAATCACGTGACCAATAGCTAACTGAGTGGGCTCGTTTTTAAGTGAGAATTGTCTATAAAATGCGATGCCCACCATAACGGAAGCAGTCTTGTTATAATACTTTGCTGATGGGTTTTTAACGCTTAGACGGCTAGATCGTGTCACTGCTTGGAGTTTCGTGATAAGAGCAACATGATAAGAGTTTCTTGACAGTTTTTTTCAGTGGACGACGGCATTCCAAACTACAAGTACTTTAAACATTTTATTATCAATTTCTTAACTTAATGCAATTTCAAAATTATAACTGATGCAACCTAAAATATTAGGAGAGTTTGAAAGCTGAAAGACTAAGCCAAAGAAATAAAACACATCGCTTCTTAAAACATTGAAGCTAAATAATATAAAATATCGTTCGCAATGAAATGTACAAAGGCTGTCATTGTTCAGTTTCCAATAGGATTTCGTACTGACAGGAGCACAGAAATCCGAAATACGATATTGGCGTAACAAAACTTTAATACCTCGATATCATATTCTCGATTGTTTCATTTTCCATTGTAAAATCTGTACAAATGAAAATTTATTTCCTGTTCAAAAGAGAGCTTAGTGCTGATTTTAATTAGCAATCACTCGTTCTATTAATTAACACCACGAAACGACAAATTTCATTACAATAATACATATAAAAAGTATTGAAGCCTTATTTCTATCCGAATTATGTCCAATGATTAAATAATGTTTACGCGAAATAATTATTTTTGTATTAAATGTATGTTAACGCTTTATAACTCAGTTTTATGTGATTATTATTGGCAAAGATAATTTTATGTAATCTATAGAAGCTTTCAAAATAGTGTTACAATTATTGTTTTTTTTAATTCAAAATATTCATTATTAAAGTTAACCTGTAAACAAGCGTTTTAAAATCGTAATTTCTATTCGGAAAACTGTTCCCACCGAGAAGATACACCTAGAAACTCGGCGGTTGCTCTTTTCAAAATACCATTCTTATTACTAGTTACGTTTAGTCATTGCTGTCTTATACAGGGTCGAAAAGTAGCTACGAATATTTCGATGTATTCTTATCGTCTAAGTAATTCTAAACAGTATAGTACACTTTTTGTACTAGCCTCATTTTAACATTGTTTTTAAACTGCTAGAAAAGCTAAAATTAATTGCGGAATTTTATTATGGAATGTTATATCCAAACCCATAAAGAACTTACGTGTTTTTGGAGGTGCAAAGCAGAATTCGCGAGCTTGTGTTGGTTCCTACTTTGTATTATATTATAATAATTATCCATACTATACATATCAATCATCAGCCTTTCAGCTGTTCCCATACTTAAAATGACAAGGACACATTGCTCTATTCAAAAGTGAAAGGGATCACGTGCATATTTTTAATAAAAATTAAATGTTATTAATAAATATATATATATATATATATATATATATATATATATATATATATATATATATATATATACTAGCTTCTACCCGCGACTTCCTTCGCGTGAACTGTTGACGCGTAATAAGTTGATAATAGATGACGCTTTTAGTGTCATCCTAATCCTGTAGAACTAACAGGAATTCTATAGCCTATATGTTATTCCGGCGTATAAGGATAAGTTCTGCGGATTCGCCGTGAAAGAGTAACAAACATACATCCAAACTCACGAACTTTCGCGTTTATAATATTAAGTAGGATAGGATACAATTTAAAACAAATTGAATCTTTCTTTATGATTTAAATGAGTTAATCTTGTATATATATATATATATATATATATATACGGAATTTCAAAAAAGGCTCCAACGAGTTTTTCTGAAATTCAGCCTGTAGTTTTTCGGTATTATGAAATACTAAAATTTATATTGAATTGAATTTTATATTATATTTTTATTATATTAATATTATATTTTTTTATTTTTCTAACTTTTTATTTTGTAAAAAATTACCGAGCAAGGCTCGTTCACCCAGATATTGTTATTTGACACAGTATAACGTTTAAAATTCTCTTTCTTCTCTGCAATTAAGTGGTGATTTAATTTAAAGTTAATTCTTGACTTTACAAGAGATAATTAATTACAAAAAACAACAAATAAGTAACGGCACTAAACATATATACGAACATTCGGTCGTATGAATTATGTTTTGAATATAGACTCCCTATTTTCATTACGTGCATGATTTTAACCATTTCAGTTTTGATCAAAGCTTCCCTAATTAGCTATACTGTAATCATGTTACAGATGATAGAGTGTCGGGCGTTCATTTACAAAGCGAAATTAAACTACAGTTGCAACGGGCTTACCTCAATTCAAACTTATGTTAGAATAAACACACTAAATGCTCTCATGGAAACAAAAGTACGTGTGGTCATTTTAATTAAACTATTTATTTTAGTTACATATGGTCTAATTTGAAATCCGATGTGTGGTATCCGGCTGAGTAGAATAGACCACCCTCATTATTAACCGAGATGTCGTAAAAGGCGACTGAGGTAAGTTGACCCACCGTGTGGTATCCGGCTGAGTAGAATGGACCACCCTCATTTCTTACCGAGATGTCGTAAAATGCGACTAAGGTAAGTTGATCCACCTTGTGGTATCCGGTTGAGTAAAATAGACCATCCTCCTTCATACCAAGGTGTCGTAAAATACGACTCAGTTAAGATGACGTCAGGCAGGCTGCCGGTCATAAAATACATAGCCAAATCACTTATACTTAGAGTAGGATAGGGGCGAAAGGATGATGATGATGATCTAATTGGAAATAAAAATTTATAACGAACGTTAACTAAGTATAACAATTACATCGTGTCTCTGCTACACATTAAATTTTTTAGTCGCGTAGTGGCATTGGAAGTGATTGCATTGTATTTCCGTTTGGTAAACAAAAATATTAAATAGTATTCGGAGACGAATAGTATTAAATATGAGAGCAAAACAGCTACTTAATAGCGATCACGATCGCTATGGATATCACAATCACCACCGAGTGCAATTGAGCAGAACAGTCAAAATAAGGTCTTGGTGTTCTTAAATTTACAGAGCTATATATAAAGCTGAACAGTTTGTTTGTTTGAACGCGGTGATCACAGAAACGATATGAAAAATTCTTTGTATGTAAGATTGTTCATTTATCGAGGAAGGCTGTAAGCTATGTAACATCACGCTAAGATGAATAGGAGAGGAGCAACAATAATAAATATTGCGAAAACGGCAAAATTTTAAGTTTTCCTTGCGTGTGCTAAGTAAACGGTGAAAGTTATTCAAAAATCTCATATGATTAACTCACGATAACTACTTTTATGTTCAAAATTTCAATTCGGGTAAAAATTTGTGACACACTGATTTCCATGTGGGCGGAGCTGCAGTCACAGCTAGTATATAAGTGAATGTGAATTTATAAGTGAATGTCCACAACTCCAGTTAATAGTTCGCAGTTTTGAAAAAAATTTAAACTTATCAAGTTCGACTGAAACTAGCAAAAGAATAGCAAATTTAAATAATTTATATACCGAATGAATACTTTAGAGAAGCCTAAATATTGTGTTAATACTCAATAAAGAAAGCACGTTAGATATTAATTCCACTTGTGTATCTGTTATTAGTAATTTGTGTGATAGAATTACGCACATCGGGTCATTACCGAGCTATAATTAATAGACGTTTAAGTATCATTACCGACTACCGCATTTGCACTAATAATTTTAATCAATGGCTGTCCATTTGAAATAACAATTTCTTTTTCTAAACATTAAAAACTGTAATAAATAATGTAATCTAATCTTAATTTCTACCAATTTTAAAACAATCTATTTTTTGTAGCAATAGCAGCATTTTACTGACCGTCACATACCCATTACCGCTTGCTTATTAAACAATAAAAAAAAACTCTAATTGCGGATCAAACCTAAATAAAAAATTATTATTAGACATTATTTTTGTTATTGTATAACCTATTAACAGCAGCTAAGGATTTTTTTTATATATTGTAGCAACCCAAGTATTTCGGGGAAGCCCGCACGTTATTTAGATTAGTACAGAGTTGTTTAATCGTTCCCGCCTCACGGAGACATCTTTGAATTCGAGTCAGACTACGCCTGCGCGGAGGCGTTAATACAAGTCTTTAGTCTCATTTTGTATAACGTTTCGGTTAAGTTTCGGTATTGTTGTTTAACGTTAGTTATAATCACTGTTTTATGTTTGTAGTGTAATAGTTTTGTTTTAGTCAATGCATAGTATACGAAGTTCTGCCCAAACTATTTCTTTTATTTCGGGAAACCGAACCCATTATTTTGTCACCCACCTTAACTTGTGATAAATACCCCAACGTGTTATTGGAGCCCATCGTGACTGACATTAGCGCTCCACCGTGACATTGACACCCACCGTGATAATAAAGAATAAAACATTTTTGATGTTAAAGCCAAACGAGTCTTAGGTTGCTTTTTATTAACGTGCTATTTATTAAAGGTCAAATGTAATACACTATCGCCAGTTTGGAACCAAGTTCTCAAGATGCAAAGAATGGTGTTCATGACCCCGGAGCGACTCGCTATCAGCCCTCCCATTGTTTTGGTCGAAGTTTACAATACCGACTTATCGGTTAGTGCTTTACACTCACCTGTAATCTTCAGTATGAATCATAGCATAATAAGTTTGACCGCTCACCCCAGTGTATGTGTTTTGAAGAATCCTGCATGTATCAGGTATGAAAACGGATTGTCCACTCTACATTTTTCATTATATATATTTTCTATTTTACTTCATCGCAGATAATAGCATAGTAATTTTAATATTACGTTTGTTGTAAATATATGATATCGGACTTTAACTTTAGGGCAAAACTGAAATGATTGGCCGTTTCCAAATCCCGCCAACAGTCGGCGATAAGCAAGATTATGAATCTGCACCCAAGTTAAAATGGTACGATTTGTTTAAAGGAGTTGAATGTACAGGACAGTTGCTGATGTCAGTGCAAATCTTACAGGTATCTTTATATAATTTATAGAATTAGGCGTTACTTTGCGGAGGTCCATAATACAAAAGTTATGAGAATATTACTTTATATTAAGAATATTCTCATTACTTATACGTGAAGATGTATGGAGTTTGGCACCGTTTCAGTGCAGTGCAAAAGGAGTGCAGAATGTTATTATTTTTAAACTCACACACATGTGTTTGTCTCTCTCTCTCTCTCCGTGTATGTGTGTGTGTGTGTTTGTGTTAAAGGCTGAGATCAGAATAAATCAGAATGACATCTTAATTATATCCTGTATATGGCATATTTATTTCAAGGTTTATGTCAGTGATGAATTCATCATCCTCCTACCCTTATCCCACTCTTAGTAAGGTCGGCACAACATGTTATGAATATGCTGTTATATGATTGGGCTGTGTTTTTACGACCAGCCGCCTACCTAACGTCAACTTACCTTAGTCGTTTACGACACCTTGGTAAAAAAGAGGGTAGTCTTTTTTACTCAACCGGATACCACACGGTGGGTCAACTTACCTTAGTCGCCTTTTACGACAACTCGGTAAGAAAGAGGGTGGTCTATTCTACTCAACCGGATACCACATGGTGGGTCAACTTACCTTACTCGCCTTTTACGACAACTCGGTAAGAAATGAGTGTGGTCTATTCTACTCAGCCGGATACCACACGGCTAATCAATAATTATGAATTTTGGTCGAATTTTAACCACTGGGTAATAAATGAACAAAGCTGTTTCTGACCAGAAAATACACAGCATCATGGAAAATTGTTATATTATATTTAACCTTTTACTTAAATAGAATTTCGCTTTCTGTCTGTCACTGTTGATGGCTGACAGAATTTTCGCATGTTTGTTAACTCCACCCTTGTTAAGTTGTATCGCCAAGCCGAAAGGGGTATCACTATTGTGATATCTTTAGCTTTGAGAAATTCAATTTTGGAAAAGGTACATTTTTATTTACCATTAAAGTTAAAATTTAATAATTTCATTTACCTTGTTTTACAAAAGTCAGTAATCAATAAGTTAATGTTAAAGGCACAACTGATATAGAAGTGATATAGAATTCTAAAAGTCTGCATTTATGAAATATATCATCATTTCATTAATTATCATCATTCTGATATCCTGCGAAACTTCATGTAAGCCCAAAAACAAATTTAGAGATGTACAAGTGTTTTTATATTTTTATTACTTAGAATTTTGCACAGCAATGAAAAATTTCATACGAAGCTTCTTTGAAACGAATTTAGCAGCAGGGTCATCTCGCTTACTCCCCGGTTGGGGGGTAGGCGGGGTACGGGCCTCGAGGCGTACCTCTTTGCCCGGGCATTTCCTCGCAGGCATTCTGCCTGGTCCATGTTTCGGCCGTAGGCCGAGGTCACCTAGGTGACCTAAGGGTCGTCGGTATTCCGGCCGTGAGCCCAGGTCACCTAGGTGACCTAGAGAATGTCTGGTTCGGTGGGGAGGTCTGGGAATGGTAGCTCGCAAACCTCGTAGTCATCGTCAGGAATTGTCAAGTCCGGTGGTGGTGTCGTAATCGGTCGTGTTGTCTCGTCCGGTGGTTTCGCCCTCTCGCCCGTCGCGTCGTCCTCTTCGTCGCCGTCGTCATCCGCATCGGGCCGCGGAGACGGTGACCGGAAACGAATTTAACTGCGAGCAAAGCATAATTAAGATTGCGAAATACAGAGAGCGTAACGCAAAAACTGTACTATTGTCAACAAACGTAGTCCTAATTGCATCTCTTGTGATACTGTGCATTTATCTTATAGAGTACCGTATCAATTGCAAAGCTTGAATGTCCTACTATTTTGTAAAAGATTACTAATAGCACCCTCTAGCAAAAACTTAAAACACTGCTTAGATACATACTGAAATATTTGAACTTGCAATAAAAGCTCCATCTGTTAAACTTTCACCAAATCATATGGCAGTAAATGGTAAAAAGTTCTACGCTTAAGTAAAGATGGCGTAGCTATAGTATTTTGAGGTTTCAAATGTTAAATGTATTTTTTAACTTACATCACTACATAGTATAAAACAAAGTCGCATTCTTTATTTGTCCCTATATTATCCCTATGTATGCTTAAATATTTTCAAACTACGCAACAGATTTTGATGCGTTTTTTTTAAATAGATAGAGTGATTCAAGAGGATGTTTTATATGGATAATAACATTCAATACGGAGTAGAGAAATACTGCTATTTTTGAGGTTTCTAATATGATGTCGTAAATAATTACATTTTTCCGCTTACATTGCAAACGTAGGCTAAACCCTACAAGATTTATCAATATGATGTACTAAGTATTTGTACAACTTGAATAGGTCTACAGAAAAGTCCGCAATGGTATATATCTATCTCTTATGGATAACCCACAATAGCATTTTTTGTCATTTACTTTTTACGAAAAATAATGCCTTATGTTCAAAGCAATTTTCATACAATACAGTATTAATCCTTATCCAGTTAAGTACCTCAAATAAATTGTTGATTTAATTTAGATCAATATGGCCGTTTACAGCACGTAATTTAAGTGAACATTTTCGGAGATATTACAGATTTAAAATGCCGTGACGAGGCCGGGCTTCACCCTATAGCACTTCGCATTTAGCAGCTATATGTCGTTCTTTCAAGAGTTTGTTTAATGATAAGAAAGCTGTGAATGTTGTATATAAAGACATTCTGTAATTAATTGTAAAAATAAAATACATAAGGAAAAATGTACAAATAAATAAGCAAATATGTTCTATATGAACATTATTTAGATATTCCAAAGATAGCAGGAAATCTTCTTGGTATAGGGAGAGGGGTATTGTTTTTCTCCAAATTTAACGCTTGCGGGCCACGGGCAGTAATGAATAAATCAAAACTACTGGTTCGATTTTAATCATTTTTTGTACACTGAGTGACATGGGCTATATGTTTTATACCCGTGCAAAGCAGAGGCAGGCCCCTAGTATTATTTATTATATGTGTTACTTTATAAAAGTTACTTATAGAAACTCCGACATGTTCCACACTGTGCCGAGGCAATAGTAAATTTAAGATTGCACTTTTGTAACATATGATAAATAATTTTACGGAATTATTTATTAAGAATTTGCATTTTATATATTTTATAACACATTAACATATAAAACGAAAATAGATATTTACGAGGAGCAGAAATCTTAGCTGTAGGTATATAGGATTCCAGAGTGAAAAACCTTCTTGTTATACGTTTCTACGTCTATACTGCCTAAGGTATGATCTAACTCTTTGAACGAACAATTTAGTGAAAACCTTTTAAGACGTTGCTTAAAGCTCTTCGCTACCTATTAACTAAAACAACAATAGTATATCCATCCTATATTTTAGTACGGATTTATGAGAGAATCCGTAGTCCGTAGTTTATACGAACATCAACCTCCATAATCCAAATGTTTCATTTCTTAATGCTCACAGTGTGATTAGGTAAGAAAAAGTTATTGATTCTAATTCGCTTAAAACAGTGGCTTTCTGCTTAACTCCTGACAGTTATTGAACCACAGAAAATATAAGCGCCCGAAAGCGATCCTGTCGATCACTCACGATCACAAATCACGATCGCTATTACAAATACATGGTGCTCTCTTCCAGCATATTCTGTAGCAAAGTAAAAGTCCCAGAATACTGATGTACTATGTACATGGTTGGCAGTCATAATCTTACTATCAGCTCTTCAGCCAACTTGGAAGGCATAAGTGAAGGCTTCTTTAAGTTAACGAGATTAAAACGCTTTAAGCATCTGTTTTCTATTCTTTTCATTTCGCGCCCTCTATAATGCTTCTAAATCCGCTTATCGCTCCCGTAATTCTGCTATAGCCGGACGATCTAATCAAATTATGATCCGAACAAAAAATATTTTCATACCAATATAGTATTCTGTGTTTAATTATTTAAAATAAGCTACGATTTATATTATTTTAGATACCAGAGAGGGTGTTAAGAACTACAATATATAACTCCGTTGAGGAAAACTTCGCTCCAACACCATCTAAAGAAGTTGATGTTTCTGATGACATAGAATCTCTTCCTACTAACCTATTACCAGTATCCACATCGTACAAGTACGTAAAAGTTTAAAATGCAATATTTGTATCACTTAAAGTTACCGTATCTGGGCGATTTTAATAATTTTTAAAAGGTATAAAATATACTTCAAAAATATAAAAAATAAATTAAAGAAAGTTGGCGTCGATGACTTGTGGAATTCGTACCCGGGTTTTGAACCTTTTCGGCTATCGCAGCATTACGATTGATAGCTAAAATTATCCTTTGATTTTAATTCTACTTTTTTTTTAATGCCCAAAAGAAGGGATAAAACGATTTTTTTTTATTTATACATACATACATGCAAGATTAACTCATTTAAATATTAAAGATATACCAATGTACAGAAGGTGCAAGAGGTTATATTTGAAGGAATTTCAAATGTTTTAGTTGTCTTGTTGGATATTCGGTTCGGAACGACTGCTTATAATATTTGTAAAAGAATTATATTCTGATGATATTTTTTGTATTTTAGGGTTGATGTTTACTGGTGGGGTCTTCGAGCCTTAAATATTACAAAAAAACCGAGCGTTGTCTTAGAAATCGAAGAATCAAGTATTAAATCTGAAGTTATCACCAATAAACGGTCTAACTGCAACTTCTCGGGAGGCCGAGCCTCACAAATTGTTGAGGCACCCTTGAACGAGACATATTGCCCTCTATTGAATATCAAATTGTTTGATAGCAGCACTTTTGGAAGAACATTATATCTTGGAACAAAGGTTGTAAAGAACCCGACTAAGTACATAGTGAATTGGCTGCTCAAGACCGAAAGAGAAGCATCACTAAAACGCGTATCGATTATGTCCTCAGATTTTGTTCAAGGTATTGTGATTATAATATGTCACGATTTTTTGTATCCAAACCCTGGAAGTGTATATTATCATCATTATCCTTCCCTTATTCCACTCTAAGTGAGGTCGGCACAAGATGTTTTAAGTATGTTGTTAAATGATTTAGCAAGGTATTTTACGGCCGGCCGCATGCCTGAGGTCAATTTACCTTGGTCACCTTTTACGACACCTCGGTAATAAATGAAGGTGGTTTATTCTGCTCAGCCGGATATCACACGGCGGGTGTACTTACCTTAGTGACCTTTTACGACACCTCTGTAAGAAATGAGGGTAGTCTATTCTACCCAGCCGGATAGTGTATATATATTAACAACGACAAATATTGTAGAATGATAATAAAGTGCTGCTAGTACTAATAATCAGACATTTCAGTAAACCAAACATTATTCATAAAGAAAAGCTCCCTTAGGGAGAGTACTGATTATGGAAGTAACGTTTCGATTAAAAAAAGTCCTAACAAATGCAAGAATGAACGGAGAACATGGTACCAACTGTTCTGGCCGCGAGAACTAGATGAGGAGGAATATACATTGTTACCTATATGTAATGCTAGAAATCAGAAAGTAGTAGCGAATAAATCGAACGATGAAGTAAAAGATTGGTGGTTGAAATACTTACGATCCGAAAAAGTAAGGTGTATTATGTACTGGAAAGTGTGTGGTAGATATGGAAGGAGCATTCATTATTTTTTGCTAAAGTTCTTTTTAAAAAAACAGTTTATTGAGGTAGCGATAAGCTGAAATAATACCTTAAACTCTGTGAAAAATGCTTATTATAATTCTCATATTACATATACATTTCATTCATTAATTTATTCCACTATTCGTGTTAAATCTATTAAAACCATTGTACACCAATTACCAATATCAATGTAAATTGAATCTAACTAAGAAACGAGCTTATAGACTTCTAAACGATTTTTTTTGGAAATTCATTTCCACAAGTTAACAAAACGTTATAAATAGTTTTATATAGTCCGTGTTTCTGATTAAACCAATTTTGCAGGACTATAATGAGGAAGAATATGTTTGCCCTGCAGAGAAGTTGATAGTAAGTTATACGTAAAAATAAGTTGTATAAGTACTATATAGTTATACGACCTTTTCCTATTTTACATAAATGTGAAAACTTTATTTCAGTATTAATTTTTCTCAAAAAATTTATATAAACCGAAACAATATTCAGAATACGAAAGTATTCTTTGAATACGAGAGTATTCTTAGAATACAAAAGTATTATTAATATTGTTTAAACAAACACACCCTAAAGGCGATTCATATTCCAAAATCGGATTTTTTATTCTTACTATATCTTGACTCACATATTAAACAGTAATCGATGTTTAAAGATTATACAAAATTTGATTGTTATTATTATATAAATTAATTTTTTAATCAATCCTTTTTCATATAATGCATACGTCATAGATAATTGTAACAAAAAAAATATTTATTTTCTCCAAGATATACGAATCGGAGCTTGAGAGTCAACCTGAGTTTTCAAAGTTTAGAGATTGGTGTTCGACGTTAAAACTTTATAATGGAAAGAAAACAGGTATCCCAGAGAAGGACGAACAACTTTATTGTGGAATTTTAAAAGCGGGAATAGCAATATACAGATGGCCACCGCCCGCTAATACTATAGCTGTTACAGATAGCGGCTTAGATTTGAACAGAGGGTAACTTTAAAAATGAAAAAAATATATATATTGCATAAAACTTAAGTACTCAATTTTAGCGTTGAAAATTAAAAAAAATCTCGTTAGTAGTAATTTATTATTAGAATATTACGTATTGCGGATATAAAATTAACTCGACCGCCTGACTTATTTTAACTTAAGTCAGTAAAGCGTTTTTGATAAGAAAACATTAAAATAGGAGTTATTATTGAAACGGTATAATTTACTAGGGCTGATTGGTAATGTAACCCAGTTACTGTATAAAAATTCATAAATATCTGCTTTTTTATTTTTTCACATTATTTCAATTACTTGTTTATGTCTACTCAGGTTTTTTGATGATCATCCAAGTAATGACCCAGCAAAATTCCTGGTTCGCGTTTACTTGATTAGAGGAATTAATTTGAAAACAAAAGAGTTTACTGGAAAATCAGATCCTTATGTCATTCTTAGTTGTGGTAAAACTCATATAGGTGATCGATACAACTACGTATCTAACACTCTCAACCCTATATTTGGATGGTAAGATTAATTTTGTAATAAACAACATGGTTCACTTTTATTTGATATCTTACAAGTACAGGTACAATGTATTATAAATTCCTCTTATATCTGTTTACAAAGAGATAATTACGGAGATCTCTGTTACGATACACGATAGCGCCTGGCAATAGAAAACAAAGTCGGTAATACTATCCAATCTTCTACGGCCTGTATTTTGGTGTCAAGTAATTTTTTGCTTATTTGAAAGTTTATTATTATTTTAATTGTACTTAAAAAGATCAAAGTAAATATCGCTTAAATAAAAAACTCTCTCCAAGCTAAAGATACTGAAATTTCACATTTAATTCAAGTTTTAAAGTACAATATCTAAATTAGTTTCTTTTTTAAGTTTGTCTGGTTTAATCGATATAAAATTTGTTTCAAACTTGTTTGTAAAATTCTATTTCTATTGTTTTATTACATTTTCAGCATGTACGAGTTTAGATGCAACCTTCCTGAGGATTATCTTCTTACAGTCTCTGTTTACAATTATGAAGCATCATTGCCGGATCTGTTGATTGGTTGTACCAACATCGACTTGGAGGATCGTATTTACTCTAAGCATCGTGCACGCGTCGGCCTCCCACCAGAATATAGCCTGTAAGTTCTAATTAAATGGACTAATATATTACTTTAAATAAAGTGACGTACATATCCCTTTAACCCGTTTATTTACCAGCTATATAATGTAACGGTGAATTTACTTCCTAGAATATACGAGGATACCACTGAGTTATTAAAACAATTTGTTCGAATTTTACAAAAACCCACATTTGAAGCCGATTTTTGGGTCAACGTGGTCATCAAATTTATTGGTCTTCAATTTTATTTATTTATTTATAATAAGCATTTTACACGTACTTATTTTAATACACTTTTTCATAAGGCAAGTTTAAGGTAAAAAACTTTTTAAGGCGAATAGAATTTAAAAGTGTATTTATCTTTTTGAATATTATTAATGAAATATCTGCCTGTTGATTACTTTTTTTGGCAAATTTTGATAAGGAGATAGATCGTTTTCATTCAGTTTGAACCATTTGGCAATCTACTTTATCTACTTTATTTTGGAGAGCATGTTAGGTCGTTGTAACGAATTTTTATTAATTACAATTTTATTTTCTATATTTGAGAAAAGTAAAATATTTGTTCTATCCGAACGATCCTATAACGAATATATATTTAATTAATCCTTAGCTTTTACTAATTAAATTGTACTATTATTTTTTGAATTTTCAAGATGCAGTGATTACCATTTTTATCTTTTATAGAACCGAACCTTATAAATGGCGTGATTGTGTAAAACCATCGGCGATCCTAGCAGAACTCTGTTCGCTAAATCATTTTCGTACTCCTACTTTCTCTAACGATAGTACTACCGTGACGGTGAATGGCGTCGAGTACAAAGATATCGAAAGAGGTAACTGTAAGAATATTAAAAAAGAACAATAAAACCGAGATAACAGGATTTTAAAAAAGTTGCAAGTTGGGAGATGCATGTTTCTGTATGCCGTTTTTATTGGCTGGAAAACGTGTGATTACTTGTAAATATTATCGAGACATATAAATTCATTTGTGTCCAGTTGTAGATGTTTACACGATTTATATATTTTTTTGATCGATATAAGTACTACGAAGTAAATCTATATATTAATAGTAGAGTTTATATGTTGATGTAAACCATTATTGCAAGATACCTAAAATTAAACTGTTTATTGTTGGCAGCCAACATTGGCATCATTTGTTTGAAAGATACGTTTTGAAATTGTTTATATGCTTATATTACCGTTTCTATTTGAGTTTAAATCAAAGATAAACTTAAATAGTAACAATTATATGTTGGTGCGGGTATGTGTTCGATCAACTTAGACGCACGCCCTATTTAGTATCATTTGATATTGATAATAGACATATTAGGCTGCGTACAGACATCACGAGGTGTGCTTCGCGAATAGTTCGTTACGCATGCCACAACCTGAGGCGATACATTTATACATACTTCCTGAATGACACATGCTCAAGCTGAGCACACAAACAGCCGCAGATGGAATTCGTCAGTAAGATAATGACTCTGACAAGGTGAGATGTGCAGATTGCAAACGTTCGTGCAGCTGCACACGGAGCGCACGACTCGCACTGAGGCAGCGTTCGCAACGATCGTATGACGCGAATGCTCACTGTGAGCACACACGTCCACACAGTACGAGTCATGCCGGACGAACCATTCGTAACGCGTGACTGTACGCACCTTTACAAATCCTGCATAAGATATGAACACGAATAGTATAGGTTTCTTAAAGTGGCAAGTCGTTAAACTAAGTCGAGCGCTTGTAGCGTAATTAATATACAAGAGGAGACCGCCCGCACCTCCCTCAGGCCCCTTTCTCATCCACTCCACGCCCTTTTACCTTCAGGCGAGAGCTCATTTAAGCGGTTTGCCTATAGTTAATATAATAATTCGTTATTTCCTATTCTAGAAGATAGGTGTAAGCTACTCTATATTTTTTTATAAAATGCCCTCCGAGTATTCTAAATTCCATCCCTTCATCCTACAAGCAGAGGAGAGTCGTTTGCCCAGAAAATCGATAGTAATAGTAGTAATACAGAAAGTTTTAAAATAATTTAACATTCGTTAAAATAATTTGACTGCATTTCTCCAACGGTATATGAATACAAGATTAGCATTGTTAAGCTTAGCTTTCTTTTAACAGATAAAACCATTTCTTCTGCCTCAGAACGCAAGGAGAACTTGTGTTTGAGTCTTTTACATAAATGGTATACATTACCAATATGCGGTTATCACCTTGTGCCCGAACACGTTGAGACGAGGACATTATATCATCCAGATAAACCTAGCATTGATAACGTATGTTTGACTTATTTCCTTATTGGATTTCAATATATGTTAAGCAATCAAGATGAAAATATATATAGGCATCTCAATTCTTAATATAATGTTCGTTTATATTATAAGGTAGTTATAAACACGACGACTTTACTTTTGGACTTAACTCAAGTGAGTTAGTTTGGTACCACGGCAGATACAACTTTGCTGAAACCTCTAACCTAATATAAAGGTAACTAGATTTTATTGCGATGTGACCCATATGTTTATATTACCAATGAATCGCAAAAGTATAAAATTCTTTATTTTCGCATCAGCTATATGCGAATGGCTAACGGCTAACGTTAGCTTTAATGGCTTTTTCAATCATGAGATGTACACGACACTAATCTGTGTATGAATTTACAGAGTACTCTCTCCGGTTTATAAATAATATCGTTATAGAACCAAATAGAGTTGTATTTCGATTTCTTTGAAATTAATGTCTATTCCATGAGACGTTGTATTGACTTGTAAGAATTTTTTAAATTAAAAGTACAAGAGTTTTTGTATACTTGACAATTACCGTTATAATTCAAACTTGTTGTTCTTACTAGTTTTGGTAAATGTATAAAAAATTAAGGTAAATATATAAAATAAATAAATATGTTGGTTTTACTATCGTATATTCTTAAATTTTATATACATTTATTGCTCAGTAAAAAAAGTAAAGTAGCGGCCTGTTACTCTATATAGGCCTCTTCTCTCCTTTTTTTTGGAGAGAAAGATTGGAGCTAAGACCTACCACGCTGCTCCGATACAGATTGATAGGTTACACATATCTCCAGAATTCTCTATGTTATGCAGGTTTCCTCACGATGTTTTCCTTCAACGAAAAGCGTGTGATAAATTGCAATTATCAACTAGACACATAAGTTTTAACAAAAAAAGAAAATCTCATTGGTGTTTGCCCAGGTTTGAACCCGTGATCTCCTCGAAAGAGTCGCTGTTACCGCTGGGCTATCAGATCTTATTTTTTGTACATAGCTTATATTGTTCAGTAATATTTTTTAATTTTTTGAATTAATTTTATATCATGTTGGGCTATTTTACACCAACGTTGCAGGCAATTTGATAATTAGCAGCCGCAAGAGGTATGAGAATTATGGTGGAATCGTGGTTTTCAACAATCAAGCAATGAATCCGAGATATGTTGATTGTATATAAAAAATATAATTATAATTGTTTTAATATTAGGGTAAACTTCACATGTGGATTGATATTTTCCCTTTGGATGCTGGTTCGTATATCCCATTACCCATTGATATATCTCCGAGAAAAATAGAAGACTACGAATTGAGGCTTACGGTTTATTCCGTCCGAGCATTGATCTTGAAAAACGATCATTCAGCGAAGAATATATCTGATTTGTATGTAAAGGCGTAAGTATGTTTTATCTCCGATTTGATTCGTAATTTAGAAATAGTATAGAGTTATTTGGATAAATATAAACTAATTCTAGTTCTTTCAAGAATGTGAGATATATTTTACACGCAAGGTTACATTTAGTTTTTACGGACAATACAATTAGTGTAGTTTGTCAGTGAAAATTACCTTTATACCAAAAGCAATGCAAACCTCACAGTGCTCACTTGCACACATTGTTTTTAATTTTTATATATTGCGCCTATAAACCAAACTCGTACGACTTATTTATAGGATTTAAATATCTAAGAATTCAGTAACTTTGCGATTCTCCTGATGCTTCTTTGGTTTTGAGGCAAAACTATTGTTGAGTTTGTGATAAACGTGTATAGTGCTTTGGAATAGTGGTGGCGGTGGTGAAGACTTGCGCGTGTCTTTTAACGAATCCTTCATGTATCAGGTATGAAAACGAATAATCCACTCTACATTTAGCATTATATGTATTTTCTATTTACTTTATCGCGGATCATAATATAATTTTATTAGTTTTGTATTATAAATCTCCGCAAAGTAACTCCTAATTTTATAAATTATTCAGTAATATTTTTTATATTATCTACTCAATTTTGTTCATTTTTTTTTGAATTGTGAACTTAGTGATGGCAGTAAAAAAAAGCCACCGAGTGTTTCAATACTTGCACAGCAAGAAATATTTGGCTGTCCTGTACACAATTTCTAAACAATGGAACTGGCTAATTTATTGCCACAATTATCTTAGTTTACTTTAGCTTATTTCAAACGCACCCATTTCGCGGAACTTCAGTAAAGTTTTATTAAAATTCAAGTCTTGCTACAAAAATCATCATTCTCCTACCCTTATCCCACTCTAAGTGCGGTCGGCACAATATGTCTTCTTTTTCCATTCTCCTCTATCATTCGTCAACCCTGGTGCCACTCCTCTAACATGCATATCATTTTTCACACAATCCATCCATCTTTTTTTCGGCCCTCCTCTAGCCATCCATCCACATTCATATTTAAAACTCTTTTGGTCACATGATTTTCATCTCTCCTCATTACATGACCATACCAACTTCGTCTCGCACTTCTCATCTTATTACAAAAATATGATACCGATTATATGATCACTTTTCAGATATCTAGGATCTACCGATCAAGCTCAAAGAACAGATGTACACTACCAATGTTTATCGGGAAAAGGCAATTTTAATTGGCGAATGATCTTTCATTTTCAATATCAGCATGCTATTCGAAAGGTTTTTGTCTATCTAAATCTATCTATTAATCAAACAAGCGTCGACTTTTTGAAATATATGTACAAATGGATATTAGAGATAAATGTTTGATAACGGATCAAACTAATAAATGCTTTTATCTTTCTATGTATTTTTGTCTGATACTGCCATATTCTATCAAAACAGAGCGATACAGTCCTGTTTATTTACAAATTTATTCATCGTTATAGACATAACATGAGGATGATATTATGAGAAAGAGTAATATTAAGAGTACCTCTGTTTCTGGCTTCAAATATCATGCAAAGTTTTCGTTTACTTCGGATAATAATTTCCGAACCAGCAGTAGAGTTGACTATTCAAAAGCACTTGTTTACAAGTTTATTGGTATAAAGAATATTTTGAATTTGAATTTGATTTTTAAATATTAGTTAATCTTAGATGAAATTTAAAAGTAATAAGAGCGATAAATCCCGCGCGGATTATGCAAAAGAATTTTATTTTTACTTTTCCGCCGTGTGACATCTGGCTGAGTAAAATAGACCAACCATATTTCTTATCGAGGTGTCGTAAAAGGCAACTAAGGTAAGTTGACGTCAGGCTGGCGGCCGCTCGTCAAATACTAACCAAAACATGTTTCATACCAATATATTTAAAACATGTGCAATGATGATAATCATGATGAATTTTATTATTACTTTTGTATTATGGATCTCCGCAACTATTTCTACAAATTATTTAATATGAGATTTATCTGTCTCGAGTCTAAAATTGGCAAGTCCATGATTCCATAGTTTCATTTCAATGTTGATTAGACAGTATCTAAAGCAAATTTTATTTTGCCACATTAACCATATTAGTTAAACGTTTTAATGGCGAAAAATGTTATTAGCTATAGACTCCATTTAATAGTACTTTAACAAAATATCCTATAGTTATCAGCTGTTGAAACTGCAGTAATTATAGCACTGAGAAAGTTTAACCTGGGATGCTCTCAATTAATATACGAGGCTTTCACAACCACTCCCAAAGTCCTCTGCGTTGATGGCCATTGAGTTATGACTTTAATTGAATATTGAGAGCACTTAGCTAGTCCTAACTAGTACTAGGACTTTGTTGTAGACGTCCATTACCTAACTTCTACCGGATGGCATAACTCAATCATATCATATCCTTCAGCCACCTTAGCAGACCTCAATAAACGCACCTTAAGGGCGTCAATGTTGGTGTCTAAACTGGGCGGAATATCTAGTTTCGCGTACTTTTCTAACGACGGAGACAAACTAATAAAGCTAAAAGCAATAAAATAAAAACTAGCCAGACAAATACAGCGACGTGATTGAGATGAATAGTGAATGGCCAAAATCATGCAGCATTTTGGCAACTTTGCTATCGGGAAAAATAATTTTTTATCCAAAATTTAACATTTAAATTCATTTACAGCTTGTTCGTAAAGAGAAAGGTCTGTTCACTGAATATGATGAAAGTATGCCTCCCATATTAATTGTCCAGTTGATGGATAACGAAGCTGCATGCTCCGACAATTATTTGGGTATATGTTCAGTATTAATTTTTGTTGACGTAGATGTTGCTTTGAAAAATATTGTGATAAAGTTACTGAAAAATATCTGAAACCTAATCTAGTTGTAACACATATAAAATGATTGTGTTATATAAATAGTATACCAAGAATGGCTGACTGCTAATTTTGTTTTATCTTTGAGCATTTACATATATTTGACAATTTATGTTTTAACCTTGCTTCGGTTAATAAACCGATGACTTTGATATAGTCATTTAAAAATAACGGCATCCAACTATCATGTCGCTGAAGCTTAGACCAACCCCGTTCCTCAAAAGAAGTTAAACTTATATATTTGATAGCAAAATCGACTTTTTTAAACCACAGAGGAATTTGTTTTTTATACCAAAATACAATCCAATCATTTTAGTTTGCCTGAAATGCTTGTACCCTTTTTTTAAATGTTATAGTTATTTTGTAAATATCCTACTTATACAGAAGTCTCCTGTTTTCTTGAACTGATACGGATTCGCGGGTTTATATATTTTACAACCTATGACATTTGTATTTTTTCTAACAATCTTTTGTTCCTAGTCATTTAAGTCCAATGTGATGGATTATGTATTGATTTCCTTATGTTATCCATCAGCATAGACAGAATTACAAATGCAATGTTAAGGCACATGTTCACATGTGAAACATGGCCATATTTATCTATATTAAATCAACAATTTATTTAAGGTACTTAATTGGATAAGGATTAATGCTGTATTGTATAAAAATTGCTTCAAAAATAAGGCATTATTTTTCGTAAAAAGTAAATGACAAAAAATGCTATTGTGGGTTATCCATATGAGATGGACATATACCATTGCGGACTTTTCTGTAGACCTTTTCAAGGTGTACAAATACTTACTACATCATTTTGATAAATCTCGTAGGGTTTAGCCTGCATTTGCAATGTAAGCAGAAAAAATGTAATTATTTACAGAAACCTCAAAAATTGCAGTATTTCTCTACTCCGTATTGAATGTTATTATACGTACAAACCTTCCTCTTAAATCACTCTATGTATTAAAAAAACCGCATCAAAATCTGTTGCGTAGTTTGAAAGTTTTATGCATACATAGGGATATATGGACAAACAAAGAATGCGACTTTGTTTTATAATATGTAGTGATTCAGAAATTTCATCACATGACATCATCATCATTTCACAACTTTTATTATTTTCTAATCATATAATTATATAAAAAGATTTGAAAAAACGATATTCATGAGTTTCCATAATATGGTACCTACACTATTATTATTAGCTCTATATCTTTAGCCTCTCCGAGAAGTGTATTAACAGTATTCTGTTATCGTTAGTTCTTGCATCTCGTTAGTGTTTAGTATAACGATGTTTTTAAACTTTGTGAACTGGATACTTTGACACGGGATAGCCATAGAACAAAATTTATAATTAAAGGCATGATTCCAAATCAGATTATTCTTAATATATTCTTAGTATAGATACATACAACTGGATAATACTGTAGTATATATTATGATGACAGTAACACTAGGTAAAAATCTAAAAGGTTTTTAATAGTGTTAAGTAACATTTGTTAATAAATTGTTTAAATTGATAAATAAATAAAAAATATATATATCTTAGATATTGTTTGTATAGATTATAATTGCAAAGATATTGAACCTGTTACATAGCAAAGCTATCCAACATATCTTTATATTTAAATGAGTTAATCTTGTATATATATATATTTTCCGAATCTCGGAAACGGCTCCAACAATTGTCCTGAAATTCAGCATGTAGGAGGTTTTGGGGGAGAAAAATTGATCTTGCTAGGTTTTATGTAAAAAAAAATTGTTTTATCCCTGTTTTTGGGCATTAAAAAACACTAACATTTATATTGAATTGAATTTTCGCCATTTACTGTCAAGTCGACGTAGCTTATTCGGGTGACGGGCAGACTTGAGAAATGTGATTGCCAAGGATCGATCCCCAACTAAATAATTGTTTTTTTTAAGTTTTTTTTTTGTAAAAAATTACCGAGCGAAGCTCGGTCACCCAGATATTAGAATTAAACAGTCTTGTTCTTCTCGTGCCGTCACCTATCAGAAGTTAGCAACAATCATGACTACTAGTACTTTGATCGGAATTAAACACACATACAAAATAAAGCAAAGTCAAATGAAATCAAAATAATCTTTATTTAAATAAGCTTGAAAGACAAGGACCTCTGAATTGTAAAGGATCAATATAATTAATAAACCTATAATATTACTGGTTCGAAATTATACTCTTACTGAAAGAACTAGCGCAGAATCTCGTCGGTCAATCTTTTAAATATTTTCAATTTTACATTGTTACATCGACGTCTTGTATGTAGCTGAAAAGTTTTGCAAATCCACGCCTTTTTATCATCCTTAAGTAGTCTTCAATTTTTTAATATGGTTTACGTATAAGCATATTTCTTAAAGTGCTGTGATGGCCTAGCGGTGCGACCGTGTGAATCTCTAGAGACGATCATGGGTTCAAACCCGGGCAGACACCAATGAGTTTTTCTATTAAAAATTTATGTGTCTAATTGATAATTGCAATTTATCACACGCTTTTCGGTGAAGGAAAACATCGTGAGGAAACCTGCATTTCTCCAGAGAATTCTGGAGATATGTGTAACCTACCAATCCGCATTGGAGCAGCGTGGTAGGTCTTAGCTCCAATCCTTCTCTCCAATAACGGAGAGAAGAGGCCTATGCCCAGCAGTGGGATAGTAACAGGCCGCTACTTACTTACTACTACTTACTATATTTCTTAATCAATCTATGTTGTAGGGGGTCTACGGACACTCCTATTTACGGTTCGTATTCGCCATTCCAAAACCTTGAAACTTAACACACACCTCAGTCACATCCATGCAAAAATTGCTCTACAATTCATTTGTACTATTAAGTGCGGTGTCTCTTACTGACACACAGATACACGCATACATTATGCGCACTTATGCACGTGCATACAGTGTGATATACACATGCGTATGACATAATCTACATTAATATTATGTAAGCACTCACTCATAAATTATATGTATAATTACTATAAGACCTGTGAATAGTTTTTTTTAAACAAAATATTATGTTCAAATTTTGAAACTCATATCAAGTTGCTAAATTTATTTTTGGTGTTCCTATTACAGAAATTGAGATTTAACTTTGTTTTTTTTTTAATAAAACTGATCTATAATCAGCGTACCATTTTCTGTCTTAAAAGCCAATTTGATCGAAAATACACTTACGAGAAGTGGAGAGTATAATAGAATTTATCTAGCGTTAGAACTTGAAAATTACATTATGGTTCTACGAGCGAGGTCCATGTATAACATTTAATAGCTTTCAGAGACTGATTTGATTTGATCGTTTCGTACTTAAACAAAGATGGTGAATGGTGGATAATAATAATGCCATAACAACGTATACAGTTGCAACACATGCCATGTCATATTGACATAGCATATTTTAAACTCATAGCATAACGACACATAAACGACATAGCATATTTTAAAACGACATGGCATAGAACACTCTTATTTCTTACCGATGCGTCATAAAATGCAACTAAGGTTTGGCTAACAAAGTTGACTTGCCGTGTGGTATCCGGCTGAGTAGAATAGATCACCCTCATTTCTTATTGAGGTGTCTGAAAGGCGGCTAAGTTGACCTACCGTGTGGTATCCGGCTGAGTAGAGTAGACCGCCCTCATTACATACCAAGGTGTCGTAAAAGGCGACTAAGGTAATTCGACGTCAGGCAGGCGGTTAGTCGTAGAATAACTACCCAAATCAAGTAACAAAATGGTTAAACATGTTGCCCCAACCCCACTTAGAGAAGAATAAAAGCGAAGCGGAGAATGACCACGTTAATTTATAAATTTAATTTTACGGTTAATCATACATTACAGGTTCTCTAATTTTAAATTTAAATGCTATTCCAAGAGGAGTTAAACAAGCCAACAAATGCACACTAGACCTTATTGAAAACTCGAAGAAAATCAACTTATTTACTGTTAGGACTCTACGAGCTTGGTGGCCCTTGGGCGCTATCGATCAGGATTCCGGTGCAACTTTGTTGGCTGTGAGTGACTTTCAAGTTATAAGTAATATCGATTCCTGAAGTTTGCGTACCGCAGTGAAAATTTGCAAAGATTTATTAACCTTAATTATTGTTCGTATACAATAATTTAATAAATTTTCCTAACTTATTTAAAACTACTTCAGTATATTATTTACGTATACTTGCTTTAGCCATAAGGATTTCAAATGAGTTTAGTAAGGTCCAGGTTCAAAAGCTCAACTGGGTCATTCAAAATAAGTTGTCACATAATTACATCACTTTACCAATATGTACCTATATATAAGACTATTCACTGGGAGTACGTCATCGAATGATTAGGGAACCAAACTTATCAGATTACCATTTTTTTCGCAATTTGGATAACTACTTGCAAGGAAACAAATCCAACTCCGATGGGGCAGTCCAAACCGCCTTCAAAGATTTTATTGATTCCCGCCCGAATGGTTTTTTTTATTAAGGGGATCAATGAACTACCTATGAGATGGCAAAAGTGCATATATAGCAATGGTACATACTTTGATTAATTAAATATATTTCATTAAAAAAAAACGACTTTATGTTCCTCCCATAGAAAACGCCACTTTCATATGTAAGGACCTAATATTTACTATGCATAGTTATAAAACAAACATAAAGAAAACGAATTTTTCGTTTTGTAATTTGATGAATGTAGAATCTGGTGCAGTCATCTATCTTTTTTCCTTTCTGCTTTTATCTTATTTTCTCTATTCTGTTTTTGCGATGAACTAGAATTATATGGCTAATCTACACCAAATTGTTAACAATAAGTGCTACTGGATACTTTTGATGAGCGTGAGACCAGTAATAAGAATATTTTAGGAAATTTAAACTCACACTATTAATTTTCTATAAACCAATTGATAGGCACAAATTATTAAGGTTTCGCTGTTTAGCACCATCATGCCGTCTGAAAGGCCGAAATCTGTTTTAGTAATGTTATACTACTTTTATTATTCATTTCTCTTGCTTGCAGCTTTCATTTCATTTTGCTTTAGCATACTAATCGATATCCAAAGTAGCATAAGTCTTTATAACAGGGTTTAACGATATTTTTTATGTCAATTGTGTTAATCTCTTAAAAATTTAATTTTTTTTTCTTTTGTTGCAGGGCAAAATAGATTTAGAACTAACTCTGTTAGCGCAAGAGAATGCGACACTAATGCCGGTTGGGTTTGGTAGAGAGCCTCCTTTTCCATTGCCACAGCCGATGTAAGACTTAAATATGTTACTTTTTAATCGTCTTACTTTCTACAAAACTAATGAGAATACTATTTTACTATAATCCACGATAAATATATAATAATTATAGCAAAATAATATTCTGAAAAGTTTTGTATTATGGGCCTCCGCAAAGTAACGACTAATATAAAATGTCTTACTTTCTCTTCGGAAGTAGAATCGTCAATTCTTCTGATTTTCATAAGAACCTGTGAAAACTACCAACCATCCTAGATACATCGGCGTGGAGCTGTCTTAAAACCAGTTATGAGTCTATTCCTTCAGAATACCGGATTGGAATTTTTTTATTCCGGAAAATGTTATACATGTGTACGTATGTAATGTCAATGTATGTCTATGTATTTGTGGCCATTTGTACCCACTCGAGAGTTAAGAGTTAGAACATTGTATCTATGTGAATTGGCCGGTTACGTATATATCCGAAATTCTCTTGGGACATAACTTTTCATGATTTTTCCTTCATTGTGAACCCTCTTATGCATTAAGGAAATAATAAGCTTTTATATTATTGTTTTTAAAAAAACTTAGGTACGAGTATAAGTAACTTCTGGGATTCAAATGCGTAAATGCGTAACGGTTGCGTGTTCACACAATTTTAATGGTAAATCTACCGTACAAAAAAATATTTTATAAATAATTCTTAAAAGTGACAAAAACAAAGGTACAGAAAAAGATTTAAAAATGAATTATTTGCACTTTCATTGTATAAGCTTTACATTGAAGGAAAATTGCGTCAGCTAGGATAAACTTATCTTAGGACATTTTATAACCATGCAACCGCCAACTCTTACTTGGGTAGCGTGGTTGGTGAAAACTATATACCTACCTTTCATGCTTCACAAAGGATATTTTTACACAGTTATGTAATAACTAGCTTTTACCCGCTACTTCGTTCGCGTGGACTGTTGTCGTGTGATAGGTCCATAATAGATGGCGCTTTTCAATGTCATCCTATTCCTGTAGAATTTCTATAGCCTATATGATATTCCGTATACATCTTATGTGTATAAGGAATAACTGTGCCAAATTTCATGGATATTTTTTTAGCGCCTTCGCCGTGAAAGAGTTACAAACATACATTCATACTTTACCTTATTAGCAGGATAATTTTTACTCTCAAACTTTCGCATTTATAATATTAGTAGGTTAGGATAACCTGCTGTTGCTTTTTTACTTTAATTTATGTTTAACTTAGTTTTCTTTTTCTTTCCAGGAGACCAGAAATCAGTTCTAATAGATTATATGATAAAATCATTAATTATATAAAAAGATGTCGAATGTCATCCCTCTTTGTATGGCCCCTTGCTTTTATTATGTTTGTATTGTTAGTTGCTTTTTTGGTACTATATTTTCAACTGCCAGCTATAATCGAATACTGGTTATGGATGTATGTATAAAGTAATGAAGCACACGTTTTTACTAGTTCCTTTAGTAAAGTAAGTAGTAACATTTTAGGGCTTAAAAAAAAGGAACGGAGAAATAATACTTTGTTTCTTGAAATAATAAACTCGAACTACATTTCAAACTTTAATTTTTATTTAAAATAATATTCTAATATTTGAAAACTGTACAAAAATCAGATACGGTACATATCAAGATATCAAAACAGGATTGTGAACCTGATAAACCAATAGTTAACAAGAGTGAATAACAAACTAAACTAATTATGTACTATATTTCGTCGTTGAAAAATATTATTTTTAAATTATTTTAAATGAAAATAAAAAGTAATCTTAAAATAATAAACAAGCTTCGTCGTAGAGTAGAGTCGATTTAATATTCTTTGAATATACTTATATGAATTTATAAAAATAAACATTTTATTACTTCAATTTATAATTTAATACTACATTTTAATAATATTTTATTACTTAATTGTCTTTAAGAGCCTACTTGGTAGCTCTGGAGTGCGCTTTGTAGGAAGTAAAGTTTTATTGAGAAATAGATAAAAGAAAAATTTTAGGCTGATAGATTTATTGTTACGAAGTATAGTTTTTTTTTTGTTATTAATGTATTGTTTGTTAAATATCTATTGTTATAGACATTAATTAATTCAATTTATCTACGATATATTAAAATTAGTGCATGTATTTTATAAGATGATTGTTGCCAAAATATATTGACAAGTATACAATTAAAAGTAAATTTTTCTTTTATTTTACCTTCATGTGAACAAAAAATGAACATAAGGGAATTGTGGTGTAATCGTAAGGATGAATGATAGTTAAACCTCAATAGAATTAATTCTAGTAATATGTAACTGAACAATCTTTGGCTGGTCTCAAAGTTAGACAACAGTCGCTACGTGTGATTATGTTAACGTGTTAAATATAGGGTAGAATAGAAAACAGGTATTGATCAAATAACGAAAATATGCACGATTGTAGAAAGGTATAATAGAAACTATTATAATCTCTAGACTATAGAGTGATATTTCCCATCATCATCTTCCTGCACTTATCCCATTCTAGGTGGGGTCGACGAACATGTTATAAACATATTGTCATATGATTTGGCTGCGTATTTTACAACCGACCGCCTGCCTGACATCAACTTACCTTAGTCGTATTTTACGACACCTCGGTAAGAAAGAGGTTGGTCTATTCTACTTAACTGGATACCAACGGTGGGTCAACTTACCTTAGTCATATTTTACGACACCTCGGTAAGAAAGAGGTTGGTCTACTCTACTTAACAGGATACCAACGGTGGGTCAACTTACCTTAGCCGCATTTTACGACACTTCGATAAGAAATGAGGGTGGTACTATTCTTTTCAGCCGGATACCACACAGCTTATATAGTGATATTTTCCAATGATCCGTAATTACAGCAACTACTAATAAGCTTTGTTAAAAAATGTTGTGCAATAGTATGAAGTTTAAAAGTCATTAAGCCACTTAATTACAGGGTGAACGATATGAAGTGTTACCAACTTCACACAAGTAATATCTTTCAAACTTTTGATCGCAGCAACGTCACACTTGCTTTTTTTAATAATTCATTGTCTTGTTCACAAGCTGCCGAAAGCATTTGCATCCCTTGTCAGTCGAACGATAAATATCTGACATGGAATTCAAACGTAAAAGTGTGATTGCGTTATATTTGTTTGGAAAATCACAACCTGCTATTGTGCGTGAGCTTAGTCACCTAAAAGTGAATAGAATGTTTGTATATCGAACCATAAAACGTTATAATGATACTGGCAGCATTGCCAAACACTATGGTAGTGGACCAAAAAAGACAGCAACGTCACGTGCAATGATTCGGAAAGTGAAGATGCGGCTCCGGCGGAATCCGCGTCGGAGTGGACGGCAAATGGCTACAGAATTGAAAATATTCTAAGATAGCATTTGCCGTTTACTAAAAAATGAGCTAAAAGCCAAGTTTTACAAGTTCCAGAAAGCACAAGATCTTACGCATAAGCAAAAAAAAGTTTGCCTAGAAGAAGCAAAACAGTTGTTGGGCTTGCACGAGGAGTGTCAATTTTCAAACAGCGTGTTTTCTGATGAGAATTTTTTCCAATTGAGCGATTTATCAACACTCAAAACGATCGTGTTTACTTGACCAAACGTACAAACGAGAATTTACGCCATCGAATGGCCACCTGAAGTAATTTCCCATCACAAGTAATGGTGTGAGCTGCAGTGACCGCTGATGGACGCTTTTCGGTGGTTTTCATTCAGCCTGGTGTGAAATTAAATGCTGCTTATTGTCGAGAAAATGTTTAAGGAGCTGTATTGGACCTGTGGGCACGCAAACACTTCGGTATTAGGTCGTGGACATTTCAACAAGACTCGGCCCTGGCTCACAAAGCTCGCGTGAAGCAAGAATGGCTGGAAAATCATGTTCCACATTTCATTTCGTCCATACAATGGCTTTCGAATTCCCCAGACCCGAATCTGATGAACTTTTCCATATGCTCCATTTTAGAGAGCAAAGTGAGAACTAAAAAATATGCCAGTATGGATGCGCTAAAGAAAGCAATCGAACGTGAATGGCATAAGATATCTCAGGATCTCGTGCAGCGTGTAACTCATTTTTTGACCGACTGAAGGCTATAGTCAAGGCAAAAGGTGGTCATATCGAATTAAAGTCAATTGATTTGAAAATTTTGCTTATTTTCTCGCATGATTTCCCTTGGAGTAATAAAAGATTTGCTATAACTAAAAAATCGTAGTCTTTTGAAAAGGTAACACTTCATATCGTTCACCCTGTATATAAGATACTAGCGGCTTGCACCTGCTTCGCAAGGGCTTTATAAAATATATATCCCACGTCACTCAGTGAAAAAAATGATTAAAATAGATCCAGTAGTTTTGATTTATTCATTACTACCCGTGGCCCACACGCGGATTTTGGAGGAAAACAATTCCCGTCTCCCTAAACCAAGAAGATTTCCTGCTATATCTAATATCTAAATTCATATACTACATATTTATTTTTACATTTTCCCCTATGTATTTTATTTTTAAAATTAATGTCTTTATATACAACATTCACAGCTTTCTTATCATTAGGCAATACAAACATGTTTTCTTTAGAGGTTACTCTTGAAAGAGCGACAGTTGCGCGTCCGATCGCTGCTAAATTCTGAGTGCTATAGGGCGAAGTGCGGCCTCCTCGCGGGATTTTAAATCTGTGATATCTCCGAAAATGTTCATTTAAATTACATGCTGTAAAAGGCCATATTGATCTATATTAAATCAACAATGTATTTAAGGTATTTAATTGGATAAGGATTAATGCTGTATTGTATAAAAATTGCTTCAAAAATAAGGCATTATTTTTCGTAAAAAGTAAATGACAAAAAATGCTATTGTGGGTTATCCATAAGAAATAGACATATACCATATACCATCATTTTTCTGTAGACCTTCTCAAGGTGTACAAATAATTAATAGGGTAGGGTTCAGCTTGCGTTTACAATGTAAGCGGAAAAAAATGAAATTATTTACGACATCACATTAGAAACCTCAAAAATTACAGTATTTCTCTACTCCATATTGAATGGTATTATACATATAAACCTTCCTCTTGAATCACTCTATCTATGAAAAAACCGCATCAAAATATGTTGCGTAGTTTTAAAGATTTAGGCATACATAGGGATATATGGACAAACAAAGACTGTGACTTTGTTTTATACTATGTAGTGATATTATTCATTGATATCGGAGAGTCAACATTTCTCTTTTCACTACAAAACCGACGCTTAGCGTCTTTAAAGGTATCAATTGTTAAAATTTATTATGCAATGAATGCGAAGAAATCGTTTTAAGAAAATCTGTAGTTTTGGGAAAATGTGTAGTATGCTTATCCACGTCAGAAAAACATGGTAGATATAAGCTCCGATCCTTATTTTTAAAGCTGAGTCGAGTCCTAAAGCCAATTATGGGATAGTAACATGCCATTACTTGCAAAAAGACCTCGCTTTTACGCTAACTAGCCCATGTACAGATAATTTTAATTTATTGTTCAATTTACTTTATACTTATACTAGCTTTTACTTGCGACTTCGTTCGCGTGGACTCTTGTCATGTGATAGGTCGATAATAGATGGCGCTTTTCATTGTCATACTTCCATAGCCTATATGTTATTCCGGTGTATAAGGAATAATTATTCCAAATTTCATCTATATTGGTTCAGCGGATTGAAAGAGTAACAAACATACATCCATACTCACAAACTGTCGCGTTAATAATATTAGTAGGATGTTATTTCATGTTTAGTTCGGACCCTTGTAAATGATTAATCATGTTCGTAGTTCTAAAGATTATGACTATATAAAACAGGACAACAAATACGGCAAACAAATAAGGTATTTTTGTATAAATTTAGAGATATTTTCCTAACTATATTCTTTACTAGTAAGTTGATCTTTCTCATGTAAAAAGAGATTTATTTAAAGGTACATTTAGAGATGATTAAAGTTTAATAACAAAGAAAATTTAAAATATATATGCAATTCTACTAAGTTTACTTGTACGCGGCTCCGATAACAAACTGCTCCGCTTAAAGACGCAGTTTTATTCCTCTTTTATTAAACTAATAAAAAAAGTTCGTGGTATTTTACACAGAACAACATTCATATATTAAGAACAATAAAAGCTAGGTTTTTTAATGAAATAAGATATTCTAAAACCTTACTGAAAATTCTATGATATTTTCTGTCGTTCGAGATACCGAACACGCATGCGCTCGATATGCGCCGTCATCACATCTCTTCTCGGCCGCGCCGCGCAATGACCATAAGCTATTGTGGTGACGATATTCCTCGCATTTTCTTACCGTTTAGAAACTAGTTCATTTTGAAATTGTACATGTCCAACAGCGTACTGAAATCTCCCATGGTAAGTGATTGAATTAATTTTGGCTCCATATCAAAAATAATCTATCTAACGCAACATAACAAACTTAGCAAAACTTTTTTTATTTCTAAAATATTTAAATTAAGTTTTTTTAGTTTTTACACTATCATATAGAAATTCAATTCAAAGTACGCAGAGATTATTTTTTTTTCACATGTCTAACTTATTAAACTTTTATGAGTTTTGAAGACTAAGCTGTTAAGCTGACTAAGTTGTAAGCTTAGCATTATGAAAAGCAGGATCATCTGACATAGGTGAAAGAAAGAAATTAATTATAAATAAAGTATTTAAAATCTAATGAGAAAATAGAGCTAACGAGTACCTTATCAGAAAATTAATTTATTATGTATTCTAAATTTACAAATGTATAAGTTTATTGTCAAAAAGTACCAGCTTACGTGCGCTATAATAAAACTGCAAGAGTTCACACTATTTGTAATTAATAGTATCATATTTTGACAATAGTTACAAATTTGCATCAGGCCTAGTATGAAAATTATATTTTATGAATATGTTCCTGTTTGAACACATAAAAGTGTATAAAAATGTTACATTATCTTATATTGTGATATTAAACTTCGGAAGCGAAATCAATGAAGCAATTGCTTCTAGGAAATTTCATAGATGATTTCATATCTACATATAAAAGTAAATCCCTAGGTCGTCGCATCACTCGCAAATGGATGAAACAATGTTCTTTATTCTTCTTATCCTCCGAAATAGCTGGACTGATTTTAATGAAATTTTCACGCAGTTGAGCCAGCGGATGATACTGTAAATTTTGGTGGCAATTGGAGCATTTTTAAACTGTTCTATTTTAAAATGAGTTGAGATCTAGTTGGAGGGGAATTCGAAACCCGACTGCGCCACAGTAACGCGTGACCGGACAGCAAGTTTGAAATAAAATCTTTAAACATTATTTAATATCGGTGCAATGTTCGTTATGATTTCATATTTTATAAAGTTTAATAATTGCGTAATGTTTCGTAATTTTATATTTAAATTTTGGTTTGAAGGCTGAAAGTCATATTTACTCAGTGTTGAGAATTATGCATGTTTTTTTCAGACCAGTGTGTCCGACAACGTCAAATTTGCATGTTAATTAAAATTGCCAAAAAAAGCTGGTATTTACTAAAGTCGCTTCAATAGGGTTCTCCGAGATAACATTAACGACTGTGTAGTAAAAACAGTCATTAACGATAAAGAAAAATGTTTTGTTTTAGTTTTCCATTGTAAATCAATGATAAATATAAAATATTCTTTGAATGATCCAAAATCGTAGCATCACGTTCATGATGCAGCATTGTATTGTAAAATTAAATAAAATCTCGGAGTAGCAGATAGACACATTCCCGGTGTAACTTACTTAATTTGTGGACCTGTACATACCTACTTCTTATAAAAGGTATAGGTAGGTAGGAATAAAGAAAACCACGCTCCCATAGTAAAAAAGAGATAAGATAATATTTTACACCTTCATAAAGTAGTTAAAATCGTTAAGTAGCGGCCTTTTACTATCCCACTGATGACGACATCTCTTCTTTGAACAGACAGATCAGAGCTTATACGTATTACTTTGTTCCAAAGCGGATTGGTAGCCTACACATCTGTGAGCTGTTCTCCAGAATTTCTTCAAATATCAAGGTTTCACCGAAAATTGTAAATATTTAAGCACACTATAAGCTTTCATAGCAAACACTTAGTGCGCATACGGCCTCATCGTTTGGTTATTGCGATCTTTTTATACTTTCAGGTGAAATACTTGAGTTATACTTACTATACTTGTTCAGAAATACTTGTTCAGAAAAAAATTATAAGCCCTATATTATATATTCTAATGATATGAGTATTTTTAATATTATTCTGTATACGACAAAATTAGTGTATTATGTGTAAATTTTGTGTGTATCGGGAGGTCTTTTATACCCTCAAAATGTCCTCTGAAGGAAAAACGGGATTTTTAAATCCTATATCATAGCCTGATATTTAAGTAAGAATTGTACCAAATTTCTGTGTAACCTGCGGATTAGCCATAAAACCGTCACAGACAGATAGTATAGGACTTTGAGCGGAGAAACGTTATTAAACGTAAAATTTAATAAACACTAAGTGACATAACGTTTAAACAAGTCAACAAGAAATATGTCATTACAACGTGCATGAACAACTGAAGCTTGTGCCATTTAAAAAATAATTTCCTTCAAGTTTCGTCATTGCGCTGTATTACTTTAAATTTTTGAACTGATAGTGCGGCTCCACGTTAGTTCTTTGTGTACTTGTATCAGAATCAGAACATCATTAATTTAATTTATTTTGTAAATTGTATAAATGTATAAATGTACAGAGAAAATGTAGCGTACAACAAATATTTCAAAACCCATATGCTTCGCTCAAAGTGGTAGGATAGGAGGATAGGAGGGATTGTCTTCAAACTTTATTATCTTATCTGTCCACTTAAGAATAGGTAAATAACTACGTTAGGGGAGATCAGATTTCAAGCGCTATGAGTTTCTTTTAGATTTACAACTAACTACCTCTTAAAACTGTATTAAAGAAAAAATAAATTGGATAAAAATCTTTATAACTAGTTTTTACCCACAACTTCGTTTGCTTCGACTGTTGTCGCATGATTGATAAAAGATGACGTTTTTCAATGTCAAGCTACTCCTGTAGAATTTACCGGATTTCTATAGCCTATATGTTAGCCCGGTGTATAAGGAATAATTGTGCCAGTTCTTGAAGAGAGCTTTGTTTTCTATTCAGAACAATATTTTGTAAATATAATTCGAGCAACTTCTTACCTTTAACGATCCCACTCATGTATAAGAATCTGCTGCATCGGTCAAAAGCGTAATCGATATGTCACGTACTGGTAAGGATCAAGTTATAGTATATTGCAAACTAAGCTTGCATTGCGAGAATGTTTTGTAAGCATCAGGTGTCCTAATTGTGCATGTGTTATCTAATTCTTCTAATTATATAAACAATTATTGAAAACTATGAATCTGATCTGTTATTACCACCGCCATTTTGCATATTGTTGAATATGCACTAAGGTGGCAAGCTGTGACAGCCAATTGGTGAAACTGTGCGACTCTACCGAGTCACGGATTTAAATCCTGGGTAGGCACCAATGAGTGATTCTGTTAAAACTTATATCTCTATTTAATAGATATATAATTGATAATTGTAATTTATCACTCACTTTTCGGTGAAGGAAGACATCATAAGGAATTGATCATCAAATCCGCATTGGATCAGCGTGGTGGGGTCATTTGTGGAGAGAAGGGTTGCAGTTATGCCCAGCATAGGGTTAGTAAAAGGCTGCTACCTTATTTTTTTAAAGTCATATTTAATAATCAAATTTTCTATCGTCATTTATATTGAAATAGTCTTTTATGTTTAAAAACCTGGTTGACCGAGCCTAGCTCGGTAATTTTTTTCAAAATAAAAAAGAAACTTCAAAAAAAAAGAAATATAATTTGGTAGTTGGAGATCGATTCTAGATATTCACATTTGTCGAGATTGCTGTTCCCCGAATAAGTTGCGCTGGCTTGACAGTTTATCGCAAAAATAGTGTTTTATATTCAATGTAAATGTTAGTATTTTAATGCTCACATAAAACCTAGCTAGATCCATTTTTCTCCCCGGAAACATGCTGAATTTCTGAAATTCTGGAATCGTTGGAGCCGTTTCTGAGATTCTGAATATACACACACACACACACACCCATATTCAGTTTCGTATCGTTTTCTCCAAATCACAAACGTAATTTGGGTTCAGTTATAATGATTGATTTTCAATTGATTATTTGATTTGATTCAATTGATTGTTAATTGTACGTTTTCAGTTTCTACGATTTTCGTTTAAAATCAGAGCTGTAGTTGCTTGTTTGTTTATTGGCAAATCATACTCGGGTTGGTATGGATCGGGTCTGAAAATGGAACGGCAATGTTATACTTAATTTATTTGTAGGGAAACACTCTACTATGACTGTATCTCTTATCTTTAATTTAATCTAATTATACAAAATATATTTGATCTATTACCTATTGTATACTTAAATGTACATTTATTTCAACCATACCAAATTCAATTGTAGTCACTGAAAAAGGATCTTTTAAAAAGCTTTTATTTAACTTAACTCGTATGTTTGTATGTGAAAGTGGAATATTGCGTGTTAAATTTGACTCACTTCCTGATGTCTGATTGAGCTAAAATTTTATTTACTAGTCCAGTCCTGGTAACAATGCAATGTTTATGATAAGCATGATCTGATGCTGCCAGGATTGGCTCTGGGCGAGTAAACTTCTTAACGATTTACAGTACTGTTTACAGTTACAGTTACTGTAAGCAGCATACTGTTTTAAAAAGCTTTTTTAACTGGACTTGTTTAATTACTTATTGTGAGTCAATAGTAAGGCACTATATCAAATTATTTTAATCCAATAAATATACAATCTGTTTTAATATCGTAAATTTGAAATCCTAAAGCCTTTTTATATTAAAACTCAATGAAAATAAACGGACCAACACCTGATTTAATTTGCACTTCGAGCGTAAACCGCAGGTAAGCTAACAGCAAATAAATTAAATTTTCCACAAATGTTGAGAACCTTGACCAGCGTCTTGCTTATTTAAATAAAAGTAAAGAAGAGGCTTGTCATCTTTAATCTTCTTCTTCGTGCCCTTTTCTCATTCTAAGTGGGGTCGGCACAACTTGTTATAAACATGTTGTCACATGATTTGGCTACGTATTTTACGACCGGCCGCCTGCCTGACGTCAACTTATCTTAGTCGTATTTTACGACACCTCGATAAGAAAGAGGGTGGTCTATTCTACTTAACCAGATACCACACGGTGAGTCAACTTACCTTAGTCGCCTTTTACGACACCTCGGTAAGATATGAGGGTGGTCTATTCTACTCAGCCGGATACCACACGGCGGGTCGACTTACCTTAGTCGCCTTTTACGACACCTCGATAAGAAAAGAGGGCGGTACTGTTCTATTCAGCCGGATACCACACGGCGGGCTTGTAATCTTTAATATTTTAATGAATTTATCTTATTTATATATATTTCTGTATCTCGGAAACGGCGCAAATGATTTTAATGTAATTCAGCATGTAAGGGTTTCGGGGATGAAAAATCGATTTATCTAGAGACCACATTTCAAAAAAATGTCTTTTTATCCCTCTTTTCAGGCCCTGAAAAAATTCTAAACTGTAGAATTGATAGCAAATGATATTTTAGTTGTCAAACGTGATGCTTTGATAGCCAAGGGGCTAATAATAAAAAAGTTCAAAACCCTGGTTAAGTTAAAAAAGAAGTCACCGGTGCTGTCTTCTTTTTTAATTTTTTATAGCATTTTATACACCTTTTAAAAAATTACCGAACAAGGCTCGGTCACCCAGGTATTTATCCTAATACGAGATAAAGGCGTCCGCTCTCTTTTTAGAAACGGTGTGATGGATCTATGATTAATAACATCTTATGTCGTTCCTTCTTATAAACTTAACTATTTAGCCTAATGATAATTCTTTATACCAAATAATTAAAATAAATACCATAGGGGACATCACAAATTAAAAACTAAGTATCGCTAAAATAGATTCAAGCTCGGAACTCGCTTGATACGATCACGCTCGCCTCAAAACTCTAGCTGTCGGCCTAATATTATATTACATTATTTATACGAAAGTTTCTATTCGTTACGCTGTTACGGCTAATCCTCTGGAGGTTAATCAAAGCTTATATACCAGACTATCATAAAGGATAATAGAGTTTCCGTATTCCAAACAAAAAATATTATAGCACACAGTTAAGGGCATTTTAATAGTATAATCATATCATAAAGTCATCATCGTTCTCCTGTCCTTTTTCCGCTCTAAGTGTGGTCGGCTTAACATCTTTTTATCTTCTATTTTCTCCTATCATACGTCAACTCCAGCACCACTCTCATCATATGCTATACTTCACACAATCCATACATCTATTTTTCGGCTTCCGTGTTGTTATATATTCACGTTCATACTAAACGTTTGGTGACATGATTTTATTTGATTTAACATAATGTCATACCTACCTTATCAATTTTGATGATACAAAAAAAAAATTAGGTCCACTTGTTGGACTATAATAGCCTTTCGCTCTTTCGATATCATGTCTTAATTAATGTCTATATTGATCTATACCCCTGAGCCCTGCCCTTGTATTAGACGTAGATACTGTCGATGATGTGGCACGTTTGCCACACCTGTATACTATCTAACATTATGTCATATTCCTACATCATATTCAATAAAACCTTTACAATGTTGCTAAATCATCATTGACAGATATAGGTACTGAAATATACAAACGAGTTTATAACGGTTACATTTACGTTTGCTGTTATGATAACTATAAAGCTTACACGTGTCCTAGAAAGCACTATGCCAATCCAAAGCTCAAGTTTAAATATTACCGTAATCTGAACTTTATCACAGCTATCAACTATGTCTGTGACGTTTATTGTTCTGTAAAGTATATCAAAACTAACATTTATTTTGACAAGGTCAAACATGTTCTTCTAAGAAAATGGTACGTTTGCATTATTTGCACATTAGTCTCTTTGAATATTTCAAGAACGTTCAAATTACGAGCACATACGCTTACATGACACACGGTTTATTTGACTACGTGAGGTGAGTGAAAGCTTACGTTTGTGGCTTTTCAAGAAGATACATTGTAACAATTTTATTTCTTAGTTTCAAGTATTTTCTGCTTCAAAAAAATATCACCATATCGAAAGTCCAAAAACGTCTCACCGATAATGACTTACGGTTACGGTTACGGTTACGGTTACTGAGTTACGGTTATCAGGATATTAACATCTTTAAAGAAAATTTTTCATTTTTGAAAAAGTACGCACTTTGTGCACGTTCTTACTTTTGTAAGGTGCATGCAGACAGGAATAGCAAGCTTATGTCGTCTTCTTCTATCTATAATAAAAACATCTCGTACTATTTTGCTACTTGCCTTTTACACAATAAAAAGTTTTAATACTTGAGTAAATAAATCTTATGAAAATATATTTCAAATTTCAGGCATTTTGAGAAAATTTCCAAAATATTGCACTTGAGTAATTGTAAAAAAAAATATACCCCGTTCGAAATAAGAACATAAACCCACCAACCTATCCCAGTGCAAGCTACGAAACTAATCATTAGTTAGTTAGTTAGTTAGTAGCGGCCTGTTACTATCCAACTGCTGGGCATAGGCCTCTTCTCTCCGTTATTGGAGAGAAGGATTGGAGCTAAGACCTACCACGCTGCTCCAATGCGGATTGGTAGGTTACACATATCTCCAGAATTCTCTGGAGACATGCAGGTTTCCTCACGATGTTTTCCTTCGCCGAAAAGCGTGTGATAAATTGCAATTATCAATTAGACACATAAGTTTTAATAGAAAAACTCATTGGTGTCTGCCCGGGTTTGAACCCATGATCGTCTCTAGAGATTCACACGGTCGCACCGCTAGGCCATCACAGCACTAGTAGCACACTAAACTAATCATTATCCTTTATTTATCTGGACATAAAATAGGATCTTACACAATTCTAAGATCAAACATTTAATACGCAAAATGTAGATTACTCTTAAGTAGATATGTATGAATATGGATAGGATGTTAAATAAGATGCTTTGACGAAGTAAACACTGTATATTAATATCTTATATTGAAATGTTTCACGTTATAACTGACAGCGATGGGAGGTCGATTGAAATGTTTGCACATTTCAGTTTATAAAACGGCTGCGGCACTCATAGTTTTTGTTTTAAATAAGTTGTACAGAGTGAAACTTTCACTAGAAACTAAATGGAATTTTTATGGTAATTCTGTAATAGCCGTGTATAAACAGGACCGATAAACAGGACAAATGGCCAATGATATTTTCTAAATTTCATTACTTTTATTAATTTTTTTAAATTACATTTCTACAATTTTATGTACTAAGTATTAGTAAAACTTTGCATTGTGGACGAAACCACAGGTCAAATAAAGTAAAAAAAGGGTCATAAAAAATAACTGCAACTATATCGTTTATTTCTTAGATCCATTGTTTTATTATTAACTAGTAATATCCCGAGGTTTCTCGGGCATCTCTCGATCTCATGGCAGTGAAAAGTCTACTAAGCCGGACTATTGATTTATTTTTGTTAAATATATCACGAATAGCCTCCGCAGCGCATGCGATGACCGATTTTTATGACTTATTTTTTACACCTTATTATATTTTTATTACGAATCCCTATTTTTTAATGTAATACATCCCATGTTGCTCAGTACAGATCATCATCTTCCTGCCTTTATCCCACTCTAAGTGGGGTCGGCACAACATGTTATAAACATGCTGTCACATGATCTGGCTGCGTTTTTACGACCGGCCGCCTGCCTGACGTCAATTTACTTCTGTCGTATTTTACGACACCCCGGTAAGAAAGAGGGTGGTCTATTCTACTAAACCGGATACCACACGGTGGGTCATCTTCCCTTAGTCGCCTTTTACGACACCTCGGTAAGAAATGAGGTTGGTCTATTCTACTCAGCCGGATACCACACGGCGGGTCGACTTACCTTAGTCGCCTTTTACGACACCTCGGTAAGAAAAGAGGGTGGTACTATTCTATTCAGCCGGATACCACACGGCGGGTTGCTCAGTACAGATGCATCTTTCCAATGGTGATTTTTTTTTTTAAATCAGTCCAGTAGTTTTTGTGTGAAAACATTACAAACATACATACATGGCATCACAAGCTTTGGCTGAAAATCAGCGCCGCATTTGTGATGCTAACACAAATGCGGCACCATTGCTGAGCTGAATGCCTTTCATTGCTGAATGCTATATGCGGTGGCATATCATTATTATTTTATTCATTACTTTTTATTTATATTATTGTAATTATATTAAACAGCTAGTTAATTTGTTAATAAATAAGTTTCTTTCTTTCTTTACATACTTTTTCCTCTTTTTTACGAAATAATCGAATTGTAATACCTCGTTCTAGTGAAATTAATTCAAATTCAATTTACGGTAATCCTTTCCACGTGAATTCTTGGTAATGAAAATCAATGGGCAACGTTATTTGGTTTCTGTTTGGGCTCATTTGCTAATTTGTAAATGTATTCGAATTTAAATCTATTGTGCCGTCGATTATTTTAATATACATTAATATAGTGTGCATTACAAGAAATATTTATCATCGAAATTTCCTTTAAGCCAATTTTGTTATATAAGTATATAAATATATATCCATTAATCCCGAAAGTTTGGATATCGTCTAAACATTCTTAGCTTATATTCTACATCCACTTTCAGGGAAAAATTTCTGTACTATTTTGTAATGTATGGTAAATTACATACAATTAAGATAATAATTATATCCAATATTTTATATTAGATTACATCTTAAAATCAAAATTAGAATATATGCGACTTAAAAAGATGGTATCTCTAACAATTTTCCTCATTGGAATTATCTTTAATATGAAAACGAGTTAATCTTGTATATACATATGTATATTTTCTGAATTTCGGAAGAAGCTCCAATGATTTTCATGAAACTTAGTATGTAGAGGATTTGGAGGTGAAAAATTGATAACGATACGTTTCATTAAAAAAAATTGTCTGTTTTCAGGCAACAAAATATTGCTATAATAGAAATAGAAAGGCAAGCTTAAATTTGCTGTCATTTGTAAAGTCGTGATAGCTCAACAGGGAACGGGTGGACTAAAAAAGTTAAAAATATCCGGGTTTAAGTCCCACATGTCATCGGCCCTTTCTGTCTTTTTTTTTAAATTCCATTTATTTATATTTTTTTTAATGTTACCGCGCAAGGTTTGGTGACCCAGATACTTTTATGCGCAATAATGTGGTTCACAATGCTATTTTTTGATTGCATAATAATATATATTTTCATCATCGATATTATTCATGTGGATTATATATATGTGATCTATTTTACGCTGGTACATTTCAATTACTTGATCAGAGCATTTTCTTACTCTAATTTATTTATAACACGCCACTTGGATTGAAGGCTGCCCTAATTTCGCAATTCGCTGGATTCTTTTTAGTTTCGGATGTTTTACTGTGAAGACATCTGTGGCTTGACCCGTGCCGCGTTGTAGTGTATCACTAGATAAATATTTGGGAAAAACATTGCGTTTGTTAATTTTACAACAATCAAGGGTTTATCTTCGGAACATCTTTTAAAATTATCATAAACAAGTTCTTCATTTAAATTAAAACCTCAAAATCGCAACTTATTAGTCTTTGGCTCTCTATGGCTAGTCGAAAATATGTCGTTACATGCTATCAAGTTGTTTTTTATGTTTCACAAGGAGGAGGATCTTATCAATGCTTCGTCTTAGTGGAGACTTTTGAATTGACGCCTTACTAGCCAGTCATGTTAGACCCTTTAATGGTTTTTTGACACATGCTTTTGAGGATTTATAACAGTGGAATTCCCATATCACTTACTTTTGGTCATACAGCAATGAATTCTGTGTTAGTATAGTTAACTTCTAAACAGTCTCACCTTGTCATTCACCAACCAAATGTTGATACATTCGGCAGCAGCGTTTCTAAAACTTCTTTACCTATATTTATTACACGTTGAAAACTCAATATAATATAATTTCTTTTTTAACGGCGAAAGCGTATTACATTCCTTTTAGCCCATTTATGTGTCATTTGTAGTAGACGTATGGAATTTTGTACACAAGAAATGAAATGATTTTATAGAGATTCTTAAAAATACTTAATTTTTAAAGAGTTCTAACTCCGGAATTCCCTTATCATGCCATGCTAGCCATATTAATATGTTAATAAGTTCGGGTTCGATAGTGTCAATAGAAGTTTATTTTCTAGAATATTCAGAGACGAATCTGATTCTTTTTAAATGCGCGTTTATATGTAGGTACCATTCTCACTCGAGCCCAGAAATAATACTTTGCTACCAATTAACTAGGGGTAACTAGCAGTTGGTTTTGACATTTTAAAATGCTGTATTTAATTACTTATCGTTTACAAAGAAACATAAGCATCATCATTTTGAAATAACACTTTTAGATGTCTTTGTTAAATGTAGCTCGTTTCTTCAGTGTTTTGTCCCTTAGTTACCACTCGGTGCATCTCAATAAGCTGGGAGCTTTGATTTGAAAGTAGCGATCTGCCTCGGTATCGTATATAGAAATTGGTGCGTTTGACCCACTTTCAATTGTTGCAGTAAATTATTTCATCAATTTAAATGGAATTTCAATTTCGCATTCTAAGTCATTTTATTTGAATCGCTACAGCTTTAAATACAGTTAGAGCGCAATATAAAGTAGGTTAGCTGGCAGAGATCTCTGTTATAGGGATAAGTTGACCTTTGTACACTTTTTTTACCAATAATGTTTTTCTCAACTTTTTATGGTACATAAATAAATAAAATAAAAAAATAAATAAAAAAAACAGTTTTACCTAATTATTTTTTTTAATTTTGGGCGTCAACTGGAATAGCCTAAAACATAAACCGAGTTGGAAGATTTAGTATTAAGGAGTTGATATCGTTTTTTTAGTATTATCATATTGGATGTTTCATTTTGTGTTAATAGATGTCGGTGAGTCTGTTTTGAATCGGCCTATCGATATTTCCTAATTCATGAACGTATTAATGGTTGTGCACGGGATTTATCTTAGATTTTTTTGGTTTTCAAAAAGGTACCGATTATTCTGTTTTGACAAATCCTGGAACTGCGATTACGAAATATTGTTAATCGTCAATGTATTAAGTGGTAAATTCGCTAAGCCTTTTCATTTAATGATTTTCATAAATTTCAGCATGTAGAGGGTTTTGGGGGGAAAATCGACCAAGCTAGGGTTTATAAATAAAAAATGTTGTTTAACCCTATTTTCGGGTACTGAAAAAACTGCTATAATTTTATAAAGCAAAGAAAAATTTCGCTGTCAATTGCAAGTCAGCTCATTTGGGTAACGGGCGGTCTCGAATTCGTACTAGGGTCGATCCTAGATAAAATCTTTTTTTTTGCATTTTTTAATTTATTACAAAAAACTACAGAGGAAGGCTCGGTCACCTAGGTACTTATAAATAATACATAAACAATATCGCCATGTGCAATACATAATTTTAATACCTTCGTAACATAAAGTTTTCCACTTACATTGTACAAAAACAACGGACCATCTCGTGATTAGGGTAAACACTTTGGAGAAACGAAGAAATTATCTACAATGAAGTGAAGTTGAAGGTATGGTAATCATTTATATGTAATTTGATAGCGATACTATCAACGAACATCATTCATCGGGTAATGGAACCACGCCTTTTGCATACTTTGAACACCACTTCATTTTGAATAACGTGTTTCAACATGTAACAAGTGTAATGTGTCTGTTTATAGTTATATTAATGAAATTGGGTTTGTTATCTTAACGCAAAGTAGGTAATGTTTTCATATTAATGATAATTTAATCGATATTAGTACGGTTTGGTATATTATACTGAAGGATAATGTAATTATAAGGAAGGATATATGTAATGGATGATAGATTAGCGTAGTTGTTTATCGAATTTTAAGAGTAACAGAAAATGGTGAAAGGATTCAAAATTTCAATCTTGATTTTCCAGCCACCCGCCTGACTAATCATTTTGGTAAACACTGCTCAAACGAAGTAGTTATCTGCTAGACGCAGTCATTTGTCGTATTTAGGCAATTCATGTTGAAATATTTAATAATTAACCTAAGTTAACCGACCAGAACTTTTTTAAATACTTTTTGAAAACCTAAATAATGTCCGTAAAATTGTATAAAAAATCTTTTGTTTTGTTTCAATTTGCCCCTGCAAAACCTTGCAGGGGCAAACGTTTTGCAAAAACTTGCAAAACAATAAAATAAGCCCTACATACTGTAAACGAATTTAACTTTTGTTCAGTCTTTTGTATCGGAATCTATTATGTTCAGGGATTAACAAACGAATTGAAACACAATCAATAACAAAATTAAGCCGTTTCAATTTACAAACAACTTAATATTAATAAAATTCACGTATGTGGCTTCAGTAAAATTGAAATTGTCGAAAGGACAATTTGTCAATATCATAATATACTTTTGCTTACTCTTGTATAATTCATCGTTAAAAGGCACAGCTACTGTAAGGTGTTTTATAAAGAACTTGCTCGATTGTATATTTAATTATTAAATCTAAAATTTATGATTTAAGCATTTAAATCATAACGTAGTGTCTATCTATGTTTCGAAATATAAATAAAAAATAACTTTTATAAACCACTCAAGTAATTCAATTCTTTCTTTTTTATTTATTGTTTTTCTTATTTTATATAAGGTATGAATAAACAAAAGGAATATTATGATTGGCGAACAGAAGTATATATAAAAAACATTTTGGAAGCACAGTCTATACTATGACCGTATCGAGTATATGATAAATAATTAATAACGTTACTGACTAGATAATAGAGACAACGATCTCTGGAAATGTTTTTTTTATATAATTCCATATTTTATCACGCCCCGTGTCATGGTTTCAACACAAACGTGTTACCATCGTACGTTTATTCCTTTGATGTGCTGGTCAAAATATACAATTACAGGTGCAGAATTATTTCCAGCATGTGGCTCTTTCGTTCGATCGCTAAACGAGCAGAGAGTGAAAGTTGGGCTAATGATCCTTTTATATCGACTACTGATAGAGCTGTGCCAGCTGCGCAGGTAGTCTTTCGAATGTACAACGGTATGCCAAGAAACATAGGTCTTATTGTAAGTTATGGTCAAATTACGAATATATTTCTCAAAGAATTTGTAGCTTCGTCACAGGCGATAAACACAAATTTGCAAAGGGATTTTGTAAGATCTATTTTGTAATTTAATTGACGTACATCTGATGTACACAGCTGCTAAATGGATGTCTTCATATCTTCACATGATACAATCATGTGCCGCATTATTCAGCGGTTCCCGACGACTTATTTGACGTTGTCTGCCTAGTGAAGGTCTATCAATTTTCAACAGTTCTCCAGTGCCAGTTCGTTACTTAAGAACCCTTAGACCAACATCTAACCGTTCCCCATACCATTATTTCATATTGTACACTAAATATGATTTTGAAAGAATCACTTCTTCTGTTTAGCAAATCAACATTTATAATTAATTTACCAGTTTAATATGACGGCTTTAATAAAAAATTCTCATGTAAATTACCAGGAAAAGCGTTAGTATAAAAAAAATGTGATACACTCGTGTATCACGCTACAAAATAATGTTCAAGTTGTTTATTCAACAAAGTTTATAGCCCTACTTAATAACACTTCATTGTACTCTTATTGTCCACGTGATATGATAAAGGTTATAAAATTAAAAGATGCTCACAAGCGTTGTATTACTGTTAGTGTTTAGCAGATATTATATAGTATTAAATTATACGTTAGTAACTGGAAATCTTCTTTGTAGTGATTGGTAATTGGAAAGCCTCTAAATTAACATATGAAGCTAATGGAAATTCTGAACCCTGACTTTCTTTTAACAAACATTCTTTGATATTTGCTAAAATAATCTTAGTATTTTATAAACTTGAATAAGAAAACTTTAAGAATTGCTTTTTAATTACAGTTAAGAATTATGAGGTAAATCTACCCATTTACAGTATTTTGATTTAATTTATATAATAGCAGGCTGTTGTTTTCGCGTTCCCCTCTCCTTATATATTCTCACGCATTAGAATTAGTAAAAGATATTCATATCAAGTGTATTATTAAATCAATCTACATATTTCGTCAAATACCGCATTATACATGACCATTTAAGAGGAAGTTACAAAAGGTATAGTAGGTTATCCTTTCAATATATGGTACTTTATACCGTCGCAGTTTTACTTCGTAGCCCTATGTAAGAAAAATGTTGCCATCATACATTTTTTTTACACTGGATTTGGCAGCGTTTTCCAGTAAAGCTTCCAGCGGAGTAAACTTTTCCCGAAATTTTTGAGTCTCATCGTCATATTTCAATTTATTTAAACAAAATTATAATACACTAAAATCATCGTCAGGAATCTGGCTAATGATCGAAAGTAAACTATTGATAAACTTCTTGAAAATCCGTACTGTAGTTTAAATGGTTATCAGTAAAAGATACACATTCATTTTAAGTTTAAATGCTTCCTCTCTACATTGAGAAAGAAGCCTTAATACTTTTACCCAACATACTGCATCAAAACAGATTTGTAGGCCACATATTACTCGGGTACTCTCCAGGGATAAGTAATTGCTTTATAGCATTTTTAAAATATATAAAGATAGTAATATAATACAAAGAAAGTCGAAGTGTTAGGAACTTTTATATCCAATTTTCTATCGTGCTTACGGAAATGATTTACTTTTATCTATATCAATCTCTCTCTCTTCTCTCTCTTATAACAATCTCTTAATAACAATGAAATTACTAGAGTATGTATTTGGAACAATCTGGAAATGAGCAACCATAAAAAAATGATAAGATAGCAGATTATAACAGTCATTTAAAGCTTTGATAAGCTCTATCACCAAAACATGTACATAAATTTAATAAATATGGAAACATTGTTATTGTTTGCATTTAATTCACTTTAACATTTTAATACACGATTAAATGTTAAGATGATGCTTGTCATTAGGAATTCCTATTGTTAGCTGAGAAGCTTGTTAGTGAAACGTTCTCTTTGCATTTCTCATTAACTTTTTTATCAAGAAATTTAAAAGTTTATTGCAAATCTACTATACTGCTATATACATTTCGCAAGAAAACCGAATGTTCTCATAGCATTCCTTTCAACTTCTTTTATATAATATTTGCAAGACTGAAAAATAATATGATCGTGACATATAATGAAAATGAAAGTTTCATTTTCCAAAAGCAATAATTATATATTAAAAGTTGTCGTGTACGCCTCGCCTTGCCTTTGCCTTTATCCGTGCACTGGAGCACTAATAACGTAGAACGGATATAGAAACCTTATGAGATTTTTCATCTCGTCAATGATGCTTATACTTGAGTAACTAAACGTTATTATGTCAGATATCAGGATGATAGCTTTTGATGAAAAACTCATAATGAACACGTTAATAAACTTTCTCGAAAAATACATTATAAATATTTATTGCAACTAAAATAGATTTGTTAGTGCCTAAAGCACTTCATTCTATTAATATTAAAAATATTATTTATAAAAGATTTACATAAAAGAGCTTATTTTTTTTAGGAAAATGAACAGCTTAAGCTATATATGCATTTCCACATATACATTACTGAATTAATATTCGGATACAATTTAGAAGATTTTTTTTTATTTACAACAAAAATGTACAAGTTATATCAATTACCTACAAGCTAGGACTATACAAATCATGCCCACGTGGAATGGTCCCAAGAATGTTGGCACCGTTTCCGCGCTTGAAAAATAAATTTATAACTCTCGATGAGAGATTCATATTTCCGCCGTTTGCCGGATTCGGCCATTTCCGCCGCAGTTCCAGGTCTTGACGCTATTTCCCTCATATAGAACGAGGCTAACGTATCAACGCATGTTGTCCCCGTTTTCAAGGAACCAGTGTCAAGCCATCTTGGCATCATCCCAACATATTTCCGAAGACTCAAGAAGAATATCGATGGTGGCAAAAGCTCTTTTGATGGTATCATTAAGGGAACCGTAACGAAAAAGCTCACCAGAGCTCCTATGGCATGAAAGCACGTGTAATTAATTTAATTTCTAAGTTGAAATTAAATTCAAGCATATCACTCAAGGCATGAGTATACCATAATATCATGCTCTATTGCTTTATTATACCTCATTCCAGGACAAACTTTAATTTGTATGAGTGTAATAATAAGCGATATTTTGTATTTGTCTAATGTATATAGAGTGTTTATATTATCTTATATATAGAGTGTTTATATAAGATAGTATTATCTAATAATATATAGAATGTATAAACTGTAATATTTACGTAATATTACAACTATCTCTCACTACTGTTAATACTAAGCCGATGGCAAGATAACTAAAATTCAAATTATATAAACCTACGAATATGAGTTAAATGAAAAACTAAAATGGTGATATGGATCTTTGATCAATTATGTAAATTAGATTCTGTTCAGTGAACTCCAATTTCTTAGGTAAATTTACCTCGAGACAAAGTTCTACGTTTCATTTACGTGGAGAGCTTTTTGTAAGACAAATCTTTTTTAAACTTTCTGTAATAAAAAAAACATATTGGATACGTTCAGCTTACAAAGTTTTTACGTATACGTGACATGAAACAAGGGAATCGAATTTTACACGCCTTCGATTAAAAATGATGACTGTATTAGTTAGTATTCCATTAGCAATGACAAGGGCAACATTTGATGTGTTAAAGAATTAATTACATTATCTGACATACAACGTATAATTGTGTACTTCTATTATTCAAAATACATTATTAAGGTAAATAATTGAATGACATTTATTTATTTATCCTAGGAAATATAAAGAAGGATTTAAATAAATTATTCCATATGAGAATAAGGTACAATGATGGTGGAACGTCAAGAGAGAAGAGTAGAGTTTGTTCAAACCTCGAGAGAGTCCAAATTCTCTATTCCTCAATTATTGCTAACTATATAACTAACTCCATCATTTCTTAAGGTACAGCGACGAAAGCGTTGTATTGGAGCGTGGTTATTCTTCACATTATTAGAGAATTACAGGCTCATAGTGTTGCTAAGATAGCTTAATAAGTAGTTTTTCAGAATGTGTAGAATTTTCAGAATGTCGTTTGTAAGTTTTACATCCAATCTCCCAAACAATCCAGACTCAAGATAGGCATGCCCCGTCAGGTTGTACAGAAGATTGAAGACAATAACCACTTTACTTCGTTTGTCGGTTCTGAGTAGGCTTTTTATTAGATTTTAATACACGCTCTTAAGAGATACCAAACCAATTATTTCGTTGTATATTTATTCGGTTCGTCAAAGTTTCGAAGTGTGTGTATAAAAGCACTACTATACCTGTCTTTATCGAAGATAGACCTACGAGACTAATACAATTGCGTAGATATACCTACTCTTCGACCCTGTACGAGACAGTAATGACTTCGTGTAACTACTAATAAGAATTATATTTTGAAAAGAGCAATCGCCGAATGTCTTGCTGGCTCGTTAGGCTTCTCGGCAGGAACAGCTTTCCGAACCAGCAGTAAAGTGGACGATACAGAAGCACTTGTTTACAAGTTTATAAGCGCTATTTTAGGCCAAAATATTTTTCTTTCATAGTTCTCATAATATTCTGGTAATAGTTGATTCGAAAATAACATGCTACCTTTTTTTTTCAAAAGCCTTATCTGTTATATAGCTGTTACTAATTCCTGTGGTCTTTCATTTATATTTTTTAACTATCGTTAACCCGAGGGGTCAAAATCAGTTTTCAAAATATTTCTTTAGGCGCATAGATAAAATATGTCTCGGTTCATGAAACACGGATTGATACACGAAGAGTAATCGATTTTCATAATGCGCTTAAGAAATAAAATATCGTTCCACTGGGCGTATAGTGTTAACAGAGTAAGTTCAAAGTTTCATTTTTTTTTACCAGGGCTGGCTCTGGAATCTCACAGGACGTCGTCGAGAATCACGAGTCAAAACCGATCCTGGAGGAGAATTACAAATCATGCTTAGCAACCAAGGCCAAGAAAGGGTGAATTCAGGAGACGTTTGTCTTTTAACCGAAAGCCCTTATAGGATACTTAGGGTAAGTAGTATAGATGGTGCACGTAGTCTGAAAAAGCTATCATTCATCGCTTATCATGGTGTTTAAGTGATAGCTGTCAACTGGAATACGCAGTGTTTGTTATTCAAAAAGGATTTAAGTGGATAACATCATCTGACGTCAAAATCCCTTAACGATAAAAAGGAGATGAAGAAGAAAATGAATCTTTATAAAAACTAGAATATAGACTAGAAATAACTCCTATTATTTCCATTATTGATAGAAAAAATTAGCGTACTTTTATTATGAACGCTGATATTATCTGTCTTAGGTTCAGTCCTTCTTCCATACACCAGCAGAGCAACGGTTCGAAATGGTTTTGGTAGTACGGAGATAAAGTGTTGGAAAGTGACAGTGTTGGCTACATCTTTATGCTTAAGCTCACGCAGAAAAAATATCATATGTCTTTAATTATTTTATTTCGTGTTCTTTTTATAAAAGGTAAATGGTGTGAATGTTGTCGTCGTGTTTGCTCGTACCATCGCACGTAATTGGTACCTAGCGTAAGATTGCGGGTAAATATTAGTCGCTACGTTTCCAAAATCAAGAATCGTGGATTAGAATAGCAAGCAGAGTCTAAAACAGGTTAAACAGGACGATGTTCCTCCTTAAAAAAAAAATTATTGTATCACGAACATAACATAATGTGTGTGTATATATAATTTAATAAATTAAACTCTTCAATATCGGCGATGATCTTTAATCATCCAATTACGGAAAACTACCTAACATAATTGAATGAACTCTTATTAAATGGACCACAAGTTTTGTTTTTCATTTCGGTGGTATCATTTGCACGAAATAAATCTTTAGATAGGTATCAGTATAATTTTTTTACCTTATATTAAATACCTATGTATGATTTGCTTTAAAATTATATAAATCTCAGCACAACGTTATTAATTGTACCCGTAAGTTTAAAGCTTCATTTTCTATATTTTGTATCGTAATAGCTTTAGAATGATGAAACTACTCAATCTTTTGTCAGTCTTAAAGTTTTGGATTTCAAACTAAAAGCTTTGTTTATGTACAACTTAATTCATATCTTTTCATCCGTGGTACTTGAGTATTGTTGCAATTAATGTACATTATCCGTAACCGTACTCAGTTTGTCAGCAAATGTAATGAGTTAATGTGTCATGATGGCGTGATAAGAGCACTTAAACTGTTCACAGTTCTATTATCACAACTATATTGTAGAGCCACGGGTGGGCATTAAGGTGTTAAGGTTATATATTTTTTTGGATTATTGAAGAATGTTTCTTTTTCGTCGCGCTAACACGTTTCCAACTATTTCAGCATCAAAATTGAATGAGGTTAGTTTATGTGATACTTCTCTAAGTTTTATGTAAAAAATCTGCAGTTTCATATAAATATGTGTAGTTAAATATTAAAAAAGATTCTACAATATGCTGACACAAAACAACTGAAACGTCAAAAATTTGCTATGAACTTTTCATCATCTCAAAATTACGTATTGCGTGTATAGTTTTTTATAACTTGTAATATAACATTCGATTACTTTGTTACTTTGCTGTGCTTTATAGTGATCATTATTATTCGTGATTTTTAATTATTCTATAGTATACTTATCATTCTAAAATATATTTTTTTAGTTTATTTAGACCATTCATTATAAAAAATATGACAACAAAATTTTGTCATTCACTAGGATGTTAACATTGAGTTAACAGAGATGAATAGGTCATCTTAATTTATTTTAATTTTAATTAAGGAACGCCCCAATGAGCTTTCAAAGAGGTATACATAGTATATAATTTTAATGACAACTATGTAATGGGTTTTATTTACTTATCTCTTTTATTCATTTTAGATAGGTCATTAAAATAAAGAAAAAAAAATACTTTGAGTTAATTGTAGATATCATTTTCTTAAAATGAAATTATAATTTGTTAAGATTATGTTTATCATATTTTATAAATTACATACAATTATATTCAATATGTGGCTATCAGGAATTAACAAGCTTTTAAAGAATTCTGAGTAATAAAGTTCTTCCTCTAAATTCGCACACGTGGTTTATATTATAAAATAACCAATTTACGCTTCACACCACTACCTTTTTTAAACACAAATTTTACCGAAACATTGCTTCCTTCGGCTGTTTAAATAGAACATGTACAATAACAATAGAAAATTGTTGGGTTTTCAATGTTCTTTAACTTTTTAATTCAGACTCGTGGCTTTACAAGATGAAAACGAAAAATTTACTAACACAAAACATATGTCGTGAGACAGGATTTATAATATCCATCGATGAATTTCTTATTTCAATTAGATACATTGTGATCCTTATTTCAATGCCATTTATGAAATAACGTTATATCATTTAGGCATATGTGCCTAAAGCTTTATAGAAAATTCTTATAGTTCTGCCTGGGTATACACCCGCGATCCTATTAACTAATCTTACTAGAACTAGAATTATCTACGGAAGGATTAGAATTATCTATGGAAGGAGCGGAGGATGTCGTGCGGTGTTCCACAGGGGTCGGTTCTTGGCCCCCTCCTGTGGAAAATCGGCTACGACTGGGTGCTGCGCGGGCAAATGCTTCCGGGGGTGCGACTGTTCTGCTATGCAGACGACACCCTCGTGACTGTTCGCGCGAGTACCCACCGGGAAGCCCGAGTGCTGGCGACCGTGGCTACGGCTCACGTTGTGGCCAGGATTCGCCGGCTGGGACTGGGGGTGGCCTTGGAGAAATCCGAGGCCATTTGCTTCCACAGACCTCGGATGCCGCCCCCAGTGGGCTCCCGGTTGGTGGTGGGTGGGACGTCCATCGAAATCTCGGGTACATTACAGTACCTAGGATTGCTCCTCGACAGCCGATGGACGTTCGAGGCCCACTTCCGGCGGCTCGCCCCTAAGTTAACGGCGACCGCTGGAGCCGAATTTGGGAGGGCCTAATGCAGGCTGCCGGTGCCTATACGCCGGGGTGGTTCGGTGGTTCGGCACGGCGCTCCCGTATGGGCGGGGCGGCTGACCGCGAGATCCTTGCCCCTGCTGCGTAGGGCGCAGAGGATCATGGCGGTCAGACTTACCGGACCATCTCCGGCGAGGCGGCCTGCACCTTGGCCGGGTCCCCTCCATGGGACCTAGAGGCTGAGGTGCTAGCTCAGGCCTACCGCCGTAGAGTTGAAACCCGTTCACCAGGGAGAGACTTAGCGGCGGTAGAGGTGGATTGGCGGAGGGCAGCTCAGGAAGAGCTCCTCCGCCAATGGAGGCGGCGGCTTGAATCGCCCAGTGCAGGAGCCTGGACGATTTCAGCCATCCAGCCTATTCCCCAGGGATGGGTCGCCAGGAGGCATGGGGTCCTCACCTTCCGCTTGACACAGGTGCTTTGCGGACATGGTTGTTTCGGGTGGTATCTGTGGAGGGTGGCCCAGCGCGAAGCGACTGCACACGCTCGCAGACTGTCCAGCTTGGGCGGTTCAGCGAGCGGAACTCGTGGCACAGGTGGGGCACGATCTCTCCCTGGCCACTGTGGTTCGCGCCATGGTGGACAGGGAGCGATCGTGGGCAGCGATGGCCTCCTTCTGCGAGGACGTTATCTCGCGGAAGGAGGCGGCGGGGCGGATCCGGGAAGTCGAGTCCGCCGCAGGCGAGCGGGGCGCAGGCGACTCGCCGAAGTCCGTCGCATGCCGCCCTAACGGGGACCTCCGAGCGATCCGAACGGGGTTTATCGGACGCTCGCTGGAGTTAGGTCCCCGAGGCGTTCGATGCATCTGGTGCTCTCGATGCATCGTCCAGCGGAGGGAGGGGCCACTTTCAGAGAGGCCCCGACCCAGAGATGGCGCACTCTGGGCTACAGAGTTGCTGCTGGCGGGGATGGGAGGCAATGTCTTCATGGGTACCCTATCCCCGCCACCAGCAGCGTAGTGGAGCACACAGGTTATATTAGTCGGTGCGAGTCCGACATAACCGTCGCCTGTCCCCGTCGGGCGGCGGTACCCATAAGGGGTTTTTTCCTGTCAAAAAAAAAAAAAAGAATTATCTACTAATCGAATGTATTAACTACAGTTTAAGTTGTTTATTTTAAGATCAAACGTTCTTTCTGGTAAACATTTGTTAATAATGACTGAGTCTTAATACTTTTTTATTTTTAATAGGGCTTATTATTTATGGCTGTTATTGAATTTTTTTATTAAAAAAAAAATTAAACATTTATCATACACTATTCACCAGGATTAGAAATTACGTCATGAGAAATTAAAATATAAAAAACTATATACTTTATTTTAAGGCCACAGCCCTAAAAAATCGAAAAGTTTCAACCCTAACTTTTTTGCTATCGCAAGCGCTGTGTCTACACTGTGCACACCTGCATGGCCACACACAGAAAGTGTTTACATTATATACATGATTTACAATTGAAAATAATTATGTTCTAATTTGCTGACATGAAATAATTAGAAGCCTCCCGTGAAGTACACCGGGCAAGCGACATCAGTTCCTTTAAGGTAGCTGAGATTTGTACTCGTCGAATTCGTTAGAAATTATTTTGTTTCAGTGATTTTTCAGCGAACAAGGAATAGAATTTATATTGATAGGTAAATATATTTAGTTAGTATTAAAATAATATAACATTTGCAGTGACTTGCCTTGAGTTGCTATTACTATTGATTATTTCTAAATACAGAAGGGATTTGCTATAATTTAAAATTTCTTTGAAGAAACACTGCCACCAACAGATGTTCCAAAATTTTGTTTACTTTAATTTTAAATTTTATTTTGCTAAGTCATTCACGTAATTTATTCTTTTAAAAACAACATATCCGACTGGATTAATGGAATTATAGAAAATATTTGTTCAAAAAAATAGAACTTTATTGACTTTGTAATTATTAGATTACATCGATAATTTTAATGTAAGTAAGTTGACCCACCGTGTGGTATCCGGTTTAGTAGAACAGATCACCCTCATTCTTACCAAGGTGTCGTAAAAAACGACAGAGGTAAGTTGACGTCAGGTAGGCGGCCGGTCGTAAAAACGCAGCCAAATCATGTGACAGCATGTTTATAACATGTTGTTCCGACCCCACTTAGAGTGGGATAAGGGCAGGAGGATGATGATCGATAATTTTAATGTCAAAGTACCCGTCAATTCTTCTGACAGCGATATAGCAATAAGTGTTATACTAATATTAACAAAGAGTTTACAGAAGTTTCTAAGTCGAAAGTAAGATTAAGGACATCATTTGATTTTTCCGTGTCCGTATTTACATGAACGATTTTATAATTTTTAGGCTGCTGAAAGTGGGAATGTGGAAGATTTTATGCGGCTGTATCTAATGGATTCTTCAAGACTTTCGGTAAAGGACTTTCGTGGCCGCACAGCTGCACACCAGGCGGCAGCAAAGAATAACACCAACATTCTGCATTTTATAAAAAACTATGGCGGAGGTAAATTATTTTTTAACCTTTTTTTATAATGTATGACGGCAAAATTAACAAAATAGTACCACCCTTATTTCTTACCGAGGAATCGTAAAAGGTGACTTAGGTAAGATAACGCACCGTATGGTTTCCGGTTGAGTAGAATATACCACCTTCTTTCTTACCGAGGTGTCGTAAAAGGCGACTTAGGTAAGTTAACCCACCGTATGGTATCTGGTTGAGTAGAATATACCACCTTCTTTCTTACCGAGGTGTCGTAAAAGGCGACTTAGGTAAGTTAACCCACCGTATGGTATCTGGTTGAGTAGAATATACCACCTTCTTTCTTACCGAGGTGTCGTAAAAGGCGACTAAGGTAAGTCGACACACCGTGTGGTATCAGGCTGAGTAGAATAGACCACCCTCATTTCTTACCGAGGTGTCGTAAAAGGCGACTAAGGTAAGTTGACCCACCGTGTGGTATCCGGTTTAGTAGAATAGACCACCCTCCTTACCGAGGTGTCGTAAAATACGACTAAGGTAGGTGACAGGCGGCAGACAGGCGGCCGGTCGTAAAATACGAAGCTAACTGATGTGATAACATGTTTTGCTATCCCTACTTAAGCGGGATAAGTGCAGGAGATTGATAATTCGATATATCAAAGCATTGGAATAGTGAAAACTAAATTGCTACTTTATATTATCAAATGAAAAGACGAACATAAAAAAAGCAGGAGCTTCTAGAACTAAGCTCAAGAACATTTGACACACAAAAAGATTTATTTTTAACATTTAAAATCTACCGATTGAAATTAATTGAGTCAGTAAATCTGTATACCTATAGGTTAAATACGGGTCAAATCAGAATAAAAGGAAATGCAGCGAATGTAAAATATTATTTTAAGTATTCAAGTTCTTTTGTATTATAAAAAGCATTTTCAGACTTTCTAACTGGTTTCAATCTGAAGGATTTTTAACTTGCTAAGGTTAATGGGAAAACTGTGTAAGCTATACTAACAGAATAAAAGGTTTCCATTAGTTATTCATACTATGTACTTGGGAATTATACGACAATCATAATTATTTTCTATTAAATCTATTAATTCCTGTTTTGTACGATTTCAAAAACTGAAGGTTACTTATGTCTCTAAATTTTGTTTAGTAGAAATTCAAACTCAGCTTTAAACTATAATACTTATTTTAAATTGAAAATCTAAGATACTTATAAACTAAATTTAATTTATCATTATGAAATAAAAAACTAAAGCTCAGTAGAAATTTCCAATCAATAATTGGATCTTAATAATTCTCCATAATAACTGATATTTGCAATGTCGATGCGCATCATAACCATTATATATTTAGAAACAGCAAAAATGCAATCTAGGGAAAACAAGAAAGTGCACAGGAAATTTGCCTGAAGAAAATCTCTTTTTTTTCATAATGCTTGGTACAAACGTCATCTCTCAATGAAAATAGCTTACGAAAATTTATATTCAACAGTTTGATTCTAAGCAGTTTGCCGGGCTACACTTAATAAGTGTTATATATATAACTTAATAAGTGTAATGTATATAAAAGTTTAAAGATTTCTTGATAGGTTACTGGACTGGAAAGACTGGCATTGTGACCTTTTTGTGTTCGAAAAGTCAAATACATAATTTTTATCATTTGTCGTAGATTTGAATGTAGCTGACTCCACAGGAAATACACCGTTACATATTGCCGTTATAAATGAAGCTTTGGAAAGTATAGAATTTCTACTCCAACAGTAAGTATAATTTATATTTATTTTACGTCGCCTCACACGACTAAAATGAATTAAATATTTCAATCAATTGTATGTTATTTTTTTATTTCAATATTGTCTTCACAATTTATTTTTACACATTTCAATTTATTTTTAAGCCTTAAATTAAGTTATATTTTTATTTTATTATTGCTAAGATTATTTCGCTTTTATTTTTTAAAATTTAATTACCTATCTCTTGAAATAGATCGGAGTGAAAACTTTCTGCGAAACCAAGTTTTCGTAGACTAAGACCACGCTTTTTATAAGCATCATGGATTTAATTCTATGGATGAATGAGTAGATTAACAATGATTTAAATCACCTCAACGAAATCGACAAATCATTTTGGTCAATCGACCATCAGCCGTAACGTCATCTAAATATTAAATATCTGGGTGACAGAGCTTCGCACGGTAATTTTTTACAAAAAAAAACTTTGAAAAAAGAAAAAAAACAATTATTTAGTTGGGATCGATCCTTGGAACTCGCATTTCTCGAGGCTGTCCGTTAACCGAATAAGCTACGTCGACTTGACAGCTACTGGCGAAAATTCAATTCAATATAAATGTTAGTGTTTTTTAATGCCCAAAAATAGGGATAAAACAATTTTTTTTTACATAAAACCTAGCTAGATCAATTTTTCTCCCCCAAAACCTCCTACATGCTGAATTTCAGGAAATCGTTGGAGCCGTTTCCGGGATTCGGAAAATATATATGTATACAAGATTAACTCATTTAAATATTAAGATATATTTATGACATAGAGAGTCGAAAAACAATCTTAAGATTTGTAAGACTACAGAATAAACTAGTATTACGTGATATATCTTCTAGTTAAACAAGATAATCTGTACGGCCTAGTTTCATTTTTAAGTGTCTATCAGTAACAGGAGTGTTAATAAAAATATTGGAGTTCTTTAAAATAATCAATTGCGCATTTCCTTATTGCATCGGAAAGAACTTCAAGTCGCTGCTTCGTTATAACTGACTTTCATAAGAAATCGTTTTTACACCTAAGAGAAATTTAAAATAAACTCTGGCCATTTAGCTCAGATAGCAAACATTCCTTACAAGATAATCTCATATATTAAAATTACAATAACAAGATTCTTAATACAGAACAGATTCTTACATGCTTAAGTATAAGTAAGGATCTGTTTTTTTGAAAAAATATGGTCGAAGTGACCTAAAATAATCTCTTATCGGAAACTGTCAAATATTATTCCAATGTAGCACAAAAGCAAGTATCTATTAACGCATAATTAAAACTTAGCGGGTTTCGTCGTAACGATTCGGGAAAATGAGGTTGTATTTATTTGTGTACTAAAAGATTCCAGCATCATTAAATATATAATATATATCTTTATGTATATTTACGAGATGATCGCTATTAAGGTAAGGGCACTAGTAAAATACACACACACACACACACACAAACACACACACACACTCACACACACACACACACACACACATATATATATATATATATATATATATATATATATATATATATATATATATATATATATATATATATATATATATATATATATATATATATAAATATATACCTCTAAACTCCAAGATGATTCAGATGAGTGTAGGATTATAGTATAGTAGATGATTCAGATGAGTATAGGAGGTATAGTCTACAGAGTAGATTCTACAATATATATAATTGATTTTTAGAAACGTGGACACGAGCGCACTTAATGAGAAAAATCAAGCAGCTATACATCTAGCCACGGAGCTCGATAAGGTAATATTAATAAAATATCGTTTAATTAATACTTACGTAGATTAGGACAAATTTTAGGCTTTTCGATACATTTATGTAAAATTATTTAAGCTTTATTGTCAACTAAATCCATATAAAACTAAATAGCGCAAAAGCAAAAATATATACATTTATAACGTTAGCTTATACAGAAGTAGCTAAAGGTTGCAGCTAATTCCTTCTTGATTATAAGGGTATGCTGGTGTAACGTCATTACGTTAAACCATCATCATTATAATCAACAAACAGATAACAACATATTACAACAAACAGAGTCCATATCTTTTTGGTTTTGGTCAAGGTTAGAGTTTACATTGATTATCATAATTTATTTAGTTGAAATAACTGCCTACATAAAGTTCTTGCAGTATTTAAACTCTTATAATATGTATTCCTACTTATGATCTTTATAAACATTGTGTTATTGATGTATTATTAAAGATCCAATTTCTTAAAAGTTATGTTTATGGTTTTAATAATATTTATTTGTAGGTGTCGGTATTGGGACTATTCTCAAGATATAAAAGCCAGTTTAATGTGGATCTCGGAGGAGAACATGGCCGTACTGCTTTACATTTTGCAGCTATTCATGACCACGACATTTGCGCTAGAATATTGGTACATATAATGCTTCATCTTTAATTATATTAAACAATAAAGCTTTATATATTCATTGTACATATAACCTTAATGCCACACAACTTTATTAAAAGGTTTTCTAATCATTAATTTAATAAACAATTACACAATTACGTAAAGAAATTCTAAAAAATTAAAAAAAAAACTTGATGGAGGGATGTTCTCTAAAATAATGAAATAGCTAATATAATCAGTTTGGACTATTATATTATTATTATTGGATATAAAGGTTTTGTTTTAATTTCGGTCTCTATATATTAGATAACCAACTTTGGAGCACAGTGCAAGCGTCCTTGTAACAACGGGTACTACCCAATACATGAAGCGGCGAAGAATGCATCATCTAGAACTATGGAAGTGTTTCTTGAATGGGGAGAGTCTAAGGGCTGTACTCGTGAGCAAATGATATCTCTGTTCGACAACGAAGGGAATGTTCCACTTCATTCGGCAGTACATGGAGGTGATATCAGGGCTGTCGAATTATGTCTGAGGTCCGGTGCAAAGATCTCTACTCAGCAGCATGATTTTTCTACGCCAGTTCATCTTGCGTGTTCACAGGTACAAAACTATTAAAATAAAGGCCTTCAAGGTAAATGTTTAATAGATAATTAATAAACTTATTTTTTAACACGCGTCATAAACAGAAATTACAATTAAATTATTTTGCTGTAATCCCCGTTTGTTAAGACCAACACCAACATTCAACACAAGCACTAAACACACTCACTGCCACAATCTCTACGATCGTTTTGCCCCGAAACCTAAGGAGGAAAGGATCCACGTACAAAATCGTAATGCGATAATGCGTAATGCATTACGATTTTGTTAAGATGAAATAGTGCGTAATGGCGGCGTTTTGTAAAATGTGTGGTGACTTGTCCTGCATGTATAAGGTATGTGATTGTTGCCTGTTTCATTTACTTAGATTACATATATTCTCTTAACGAGCGCAGATTAGAGCAAAATAATGTTATTGTAACTTCTGTTCTATGGAATTCCGCAAAGTAACGCCTGCTTCTATAAGTCATAAAATTCAAATTAAGCAATTGTACATATTGATAAAGTTCTAAGTATATAATTTCAGTTAATATCTTCACATACGCTACAAATGTTTGATGAACTTGGATCAATATACCCAAATCATAAATCTTTAATGCCGTAGCAGTTAAATTCAAAAGCTAGTTAGTTCTATTGGATACCCATTATTCGTGTATATTAAGGCAAAATACAACTTAGTCGTTGTACAACATAATGTTCAAAAAAGGTTACAATCGATAATCAATGAAACAAAATTAATACACAGTAAGTTGTAGAAGTGAATTAAAAGTGTTTGATAGATAAATACCACAATTTTTATTATTAGCTAAGAAATTTTAATAAAGTTTCAACTATTACGTATTATTAACGATATTCGTTCTCTATGTGTACGGAATGAATTGTAAAAGATATGAAATGTAATAAAATAAATAAATAAATAGCGGATTTCATCTACATATTTACGATTTGTTTCTAAAAAATATTAAAAAAAAAATATTAAATGCCTTAAGAGCATAGTGAGTGTTTTGGTCGTCAAATATTTATATGACTTTATGATATTTGTTATCTATATCTTATTTATTATCTATATGACGTTTATATTTACATTACATTTTTTTTTTGTTAATATACATTGAAACGTAATCTTTTGTTATATAAATTTTATTAGGTTAAACAAAAATATTGAATAATTTTGCAATAGTCCCAATCGCGCGCCAATTGCAATTTATAGAAAAATTATTTAATATTTCTTGCACGATGAAACTCCGAAAAGTAACGCCTAATTCTAAAGATTATCTTCGTTAACTCTAATTTGATGTAACTTTGATTCCAACTTGTAAAACAGGTCTCGACTAATTAAGTTTTGGTCTTGTAGGGAGCCCTTGATATTGTCAAGTTAATGTTCAGAATGCAGCCTGATGAAAAAATGGCTTGCCTCACATCGTGTGATGTACAAAGAATGACACCGCTGCATTGCGCTGCAATGTTTGACCACCCTGATATTGTAAGGTATTTAGTATCTGAAGGATCGGATATCAACCCATTGGATAAGGAAAGAAGGTCACCGTTATTACTGTCCGCATCCAGAGCTGGGTGGAGGACGGTTTATACTTTGGTACGTTATTTAGCCCATATAATTATCACGTTACACTTATAATTCATCATCTTCCTGCCCTTATCCCACGCTAAGTGGGGTCGGCACAACATGTTATAAACATGCTGCCACATGATTGGGCTGCGTTTTTACGACCGGCCGCCTGCCTGACGTCAACTTACCTCTGTCGTTTTTTACGACACCTCGGTAAGAATGAGGGTGGTCTATTCTACTAAACCGGATACCACACGGTGGGTCAACTTACCTTAGCCGCCTTTTACGACACTTCAGTAAGAAATGAGGTTGGTCTATTCTACTCAGCCGTATACCACACGGCGGGTCGACTTACCTTAGTCGCCTATTACGACACCTCGGTAAGAAATGAGGGTGTTACTATTCTATTCAGCCGAATACCACACAGTGTGTATTATTATTACAGTTATATTTATAATTATTAGCTATAATTATTAAATTTGAGTCCGAAAATCCATACCAACTAACTACAAGAGAAAATTTTAATGAAACTGCTTTTCTAAATTAAGGATTAATTTGATAGATACTAAAGGGTTTTCAGTACTCTACGACATTATGACGTACCTTTCAAAACATCTAAGCAGGGCTTGTATTTCTTGATATCATATTTATTTTACATAAAAATTATATATTTTTTAGATCAATCTTGGCGCAAATGTTGAACTTAAGGATATGAATGATAGAAATGTATTACATCTTATCGTGATGAATGGCGGGAGGCTGGACGAGTTTGCAAATTCTTGCAGAGTAAGCTATTTGACGTTTAATTTTATTAAAAATACATTTTTAGAAATTTAAATAATCATGGATTTCCTTAGAATAAAAAAATATTTCCAACATATAATCAGTATATGCTGTATATATGTTGGATATTGTTTTCAATAGCATAAACGGTAACTTAACAATGTTTAAAATATAGTCATCATTTTTGTATTAACCTGAATTAAACAATCGACGTAATGGAGTAATTCCAATCAATTACTAATTTTATTTTTAGTATGGCTTTTAAAGTTTCTTTAGAAAACATTTAGATAAATTCTTTCTTGCATACATATCTTTCATGTCAACCGACCGTTTTTCCGTTCTGTTTTTCAGAAATATCGTTTTTCCTTCGGGAACATGAAAAAGCAAGATTTTTGAGCTATATAATTGAAGGTACTTTCATAGTTAAGTTGACGCAAACATAGTTGCGGTAACCACTAATAAGGTTACCAATTAACTTCTTCTAAGTCTTCTTAGGGCAAGGATAATATGTCTAACACGGTGGGCAGGGAGCGATCGTGAGCAGCGATGGCCTCCTTTTGCTCTGCGGAGGGGGTGGAGGGAAGCGGCGGAGCGGTTCCACGAACTGTTGTGCTGAATTCAATCTGCTGCTGTTGAGTCCACATGTTAGCGGCTTGCCCAAGCCAATCGTCTACCGCTCTAGCTGGGGACCTTCGGGTGTTCCGGACGGGGTATTTCTGACGCCTGGCTTACAGGTCCCCGAGGCGGTCGGTGCATCTGGTGCTCCTGATGCATCTGTTAGCGGAGGGGGATTTCTCTTTTGAGAGGTCCTTACCCAGAGGTGGTCTCTGGAATCAGAGCGGCTGGGGGGGATGGGGGCAATGTGTACAACGATACCCTGTCATTGCCATCAGCAGCGTGGTGAAGGTCACAGGTCGTTTTAGTCGGTGCGAGTCCGACATAGCCGCTGCCTATCCCCGCTTGGCAGTGGTATCCATAAGGGGTTTTTTCCTGTATAAAAAAAGGATAATATATCTATGAATATTTACAAAAAGATATAAACACAAATAGAAAGATAGAGATATAATAATCCACATTTTGTATGATTTTTTTAAAGACTCGTTGCGAAGAAAGTCTTGTTCATCTCCTCAATGAGAAAGACAGCACTGGTTGTTCGCCGCTTCACTACGCCAGCCGGGAAGGCCACATCAGTTCCATAACAAGCTTGATTACTCTCGGAGCTTGCGTTAATCTGAAAAACAATAACAATGAAAGCCCACTACACTTCGCAGCCAGGTGATAAACTCTTATAAAGCATTTTATTTTATACTTTACTTCTCTCATATTAAGGATTACAATTATTTACCTTGTCTTTCCTTTTTTATCAACTTATCATCAAATGAAATAATAGTAAATAACAAATTCAAGTAATAAATATTGAAGGGGGATGAATAATGAAGAACTATTTTTCGAAATCTTACCAACCTACAATATTACGTGTTACTTTATAAAAAATAATAATTAAAACAATATGACGAACTAAGTTTCAGACAAATATAAAAATATTATATAATATACTGTGTATAACTTAAGATTATGACACTTTGACAAAAACAAATTAAAAATATTCTTTATTCAAGTGGACTGTGTCACTCATAAAAGAGAGAGGACAAAACAGTTGAATATACAATTGAAATAAATGTAAAAGCATTCAATTTTCAATGGATTAAAATTAATTCCAGATATGGACGGTACAACATTGCAATTCACTTACTAGACTCTGATAAAGGTACGTTCATTATAAACGAGAGTGATGGCGAAGGGCTCACACCACTGCACATTGCCTCACGCGAAGGCCATACAAGAGTCGTGCAGCTGCTGTTGAACCGCGGCGCTTTGCTGCATAGAGATCATAATGGCCGCAACCCACTCCATCTCGCTGCTATGAGTGGCTACGTACAAACTATAGAGTTATTGCATTCTGTGCATTCCCATTTACTGGATCAATCTGACAAAGATGGGGTAAGTGTTCCACATGATGTGATGGTGTCCACATTTGTGATAGTGAACGTATTTAGTGCTTGTGTATTGTGGTGACGGTGGGGAGGTGTGTGCATGTGTTTTTACGCATCCTGCATATATCAGGTATGAAAACGGATTGTCCACTCTACATTTAGCATTATATATATTTTCTATTTTACTTCATCGCGGATTATAGCAAAATAATTTTATTATTACTTGTTTTATTAATACTTTTGTGTTCCACATGGTTTAAGAATTTCTTTTAAAATATATCGCATAATTAACATAGCCGTGTGGTATCCGGCTGAGTAGAATAGTACCACCCTCTTTTCTTACCGAGGTGTCGTAAAAGGCGACTAAGGTAAGTCGACCCGCCGTGTGGTATCCGGCTGAGTAGAATAGACCAACCTCATTTCTTAACGAGGTGTCGTAAAAGGTGACTAAGGTAAGATGACCCACCGTGTGGTATCCGGTTTAGTAGAATAGACCACCCTCTTTGACGTCGGGCAGGCGGCCGGTCGTAAAAACGCAGCCAAATCATGTTACAGCATGTTTATAACATGTTGTGCCGACCCCACTTAGAGTGGGATAAGGGCAGGAAGATGATGATATCTCATAATTAACATATTAGTAATAATAGCCTTTAAAACTTATCAAACTTTTAAAGCTATTCTAATATAAGTAAAGTTTAATTTTATGAATGAAACACCCTCAACTAAATTTCCCTCCAAAACAGTTATCATGAACTTAATTATCAAAACGTTAATAATTAATAACGTAATCCTATTCCTTTTGATTTAGGATTTCTAAGGCCTATATGTTATCCCGGTGTATATGGAATAATTGTGCCAAATCTCATCGATATTGTTTCAGCGGATTCACCGTGAAAGTGTAAAAAACATACATCCATACTTACAAACTTTCGCATTTATAATATTAGTAGGAAGGATTAGGATAGTTTCTAATACGCTCAATATATTTAATATATTTAATCTGTATTACAGAACACTCCGCTGCATCTGGCCACGATGGAAAATAGGCCTAATTCCATATCCTTGTTGCTTTCAATGGGATGTCGCCTCAGCTACAATAAGATTGATATGAGTGCTATTGACTACGCAATTTATTACAAATTCCCGGACGCCGCTCTAGCCATGGTTACCCATGAAAATAGGTAAACATTTTTTTTAACTTTCTACAAGTGCAAATCTAGAAGTCCTAGAAATCTATTGTTTGATTTGAATGAATTTATATCAGGCATTTTATGGCATATTTATGAACAGCTAAATCTGCGAGAACATAAAGAATCTTTAATGCGAATATATGCCATACTTCTAATTACTTCTAATAACCATATACTTCTCTCAAAGCTTAGTATACCAGTTTCTCAGATTCTTCATGTAATTTAGCATAATGTAAATTATACTTTGATAAATTACAACTTTGTGGTTATTTTTAAGCTGTGGAAGTTTTTGATACTAAAAACAGCTTAGTCTAATAATAAAATCTATGGGTAAATTGTTATATGTTTAAAATTACGCCTTGAAACGTAAGATTTATCTTCCGAATGTAAAAATGGCATGTGCAATTTAATCGTCCGTGCGACTGAATTGAGTTTCGAGGTCGCTTAAGATTACATGTATTGTGTTATCTATAATAAATAAAGATTATTAGAGTGTATATGAAAAAGAAGAGACAAAAAATATTTAATTTAATATTGTAGAGCTAAAGAAGTAATGGCACTTCGCTCTGATCGGCACCCTTGTGTTACTCTTGCACTTATTGCCTACATGCCGAGAGTCTTCGAGGCGGTACAAGATAAATGCATCACTAAGGCGAACTGCAAAAAAGATTCGAAAAGCTTCTACGTAAGTGCATATTTTATTTTTTTATTGAACTGAGTCACAGTATACTTTTAGCCGTGATAGCTCAGTGTTGAAACCGTCCCACTATTTCGAGGGGTCATGGGTTCAAAGCAGGCCCCAATGAGTTTTCTACTAAAATGTCTGTGTCTAATTGATAATTGCAATTTATCCCACGCTTTTCGGTGAAAAAAGATATCTTGAGGAAAACTCAATATTTATAGGGAATTCTAGGGTTATGTGTAACCTACGAACGAATCCGCTTTTGAGCGGCGTAGTAGGTCATAGCTCTAATCCTTTTCTCGAAAAACGGAAAATACTTTCACATCCATTTTGTATTTAATGAATTCATCTTTCAATATTTTTTTTACATTTACTACCGGAAAGTTTTTTTTCAGGACAATTTTAACATTCAATTTAAATATAGGTTAAAATGTAACTTAAATGTTTCAGTAGTTATATATCGAATATTGCAAAAGTAAAGCGCTAAAGTAAGTATAAATATTAGTTAAACTTTGTCTTTGATAATGTGAAGTTAAATTAAGTTTGGTTAAGTATTTTTTTGTATTTATAATTTATTGGGTGATAAAAAAAAATTAAAGACACAGCCAAATAACAAAAAAAAGCCTATTCATATCATTGCGCAATAATATATCTGCGTTTTTATCAATTAACTAATATTAAAAGGAGGCCGCGCATATTTATAAATTATAACATGAAAAACTAACAGATAAGTAAACTTTGCCATTTTTAAAATATATATTCGAACGAATACCCAAATGAAGGTAAAGTAAAGTAAAGTAAGAATGCTAATTAATGTATTTTCTATTAAAGAAACCTTGATAAGAAAAATAGAAATAGATGTTTAAATTTTTTTCTAATTACTCCGGTAAATTAATTGTGGTAAATTTAGTAAAAAATATAGCTATCCGGTAAAATACCTTTGGTAAATCTCATCATATGACAAAGAGCTAAAATAAACCTTTTTTTCATTTCTTAGCTACATATTATATTAACGTTGATCTTTTACGCATTTTTTTATTTGAATTGGAATCAAAAGTGTTTTGTAGAACGAAATAAATAAATTATTTACTTTCCAGATAAATAAAATGTTGGACACTCTGTACGATAATTTCAACAAAATATAAAAAAAACTCATATTACTTTATATTACTAGGCTTAGTTTCTGGTAGATTATTTAACACCCTATCATAAACAATAGTTTTTAATTTACGGAACATTATGCATTCACTTTCCTTTGGCTGACAAAGCTGAAGAAATATGAGCTGACTCTTATTTTATAGCATTTAAATATGAAAAAATAGTATAAAATCTTATTACACTTAGATCAAATACAACTTCGATGTACTAAGCCCACAACCGGTAGACGACGAGGCCAACTGGAGGCTAGAGGTTTCGAAATCCCAAAAAAGTCCGTTACAGGCCTTGAACGTAAGTTATATTAGAATATACAGTTAAATAATTATATAAATATTTTTGTCGTCGCAGATTAAATATTCTTTCAAGTTCTACCAAGACTCGAAGTTAAAAATTGAAGCGCTAAGACAGTCTCTGAACAACCCAAAGTATCGCCCAGAACCGTTGAGTGTGATCAACGTGAGTGGAGTGTCACCATAGCACAATGACGCTTTGCACAAGTTTGTTTTTACGCAATGAGACTCTTTTTTTGTTTTTTTGTTATTTTTTTTCACATCAAATTAAAATAATCTTTATTCGAGTAGGATCTTGTAAACACTTTTAAATCGTCAAGGATCAATTAGATTTAATGAAGCTACAACTGGTTCGGATTGTCGCCCTTACCGAGAAGAACCAGCAATATAATTTTTTAAACATTTTCAATTTACATTATTTAACCGCAGTTTTTGTTAAAGTTGTTTATATTATTGAACGCATAATGTTACAAATAATCGTACTTATAAAAAATAAATAATTTGTGTTATAATTATTAATTTTGATACAAAATCACAATTGATGATTTTTTTTAATATTCTTATTTAGTACTTTAAAATTTTTGTGAACGGTATCCGAGAATATTTATGAGATTTAATATATCACAGGAAATTGAAAATATGGATCTGATCCAGACAGATAGCGATACGACAGTATCGCTATCTGTCTGGGTATATAGCATATCTGTATAGGTATATAGCTAATTATGATGATTTTAAAATCATATCATAGATCATAGAGTAAAAATAGCACGTTTAATAATATTAAAAAACACAATGTTAATTTTAAAGTAACTTAAAATGAAAGTTCCACCGTAAAATTATATTATTTTTTTATTTAATTAGGCTTCTTCGTGACAGTATATAAAAAGGTTCGCCTCTATTGAGACTTATTTTACAGACAATGACTACTTAATCATTCTCTACCTCCTTTTAAAGCTGATCATGAATTAAGTACAAATTAAATTTTACTTTTCGACGTATTCAAACATAAATAATTGGCAAAATCAACAACAATTAAAACAAACAAAAATTGTCTCATTGCAGTACTTATGTAACCATGTTTGCAATACAATCACACAGCAAAGCTTACTATCACTAAAATCGTAATGTAAGTTATATAAGGTGGCTGGTTCAAAAAAAATCGTGTGTAAAACTCTGCTGTTAACAAAACTTTGTAACTATAGACGTTGTATACTTACAATAAGACGTTTAGGAAAGCTTACTACTTGTCTGTCTACTAAAAAAATATTCTTTATTCTAATAAATATGAAGTGAAATATTGTAACGGTTAATTTTACAATTATAAGGGATAACTTAATAATAAAAGGTTATATTATCACGTTTACGCCCTAGATTTTTACCACACTACGTTCATGTAAATATTTATTCGTGTTAAGAATTGAGAAGTGTATTATTATATTTCTGTGTAATTATACTGTCAATCAACCCTCTATGTATAATATTTATGTTTAAAATAAATATTTTTCAGGCCATGGTTGCTCACGGACGCGTCCAATTGCTTGCACATCCACTTAGTCAAAAGTATCTGCAGATGAAGTGGAATTCCTACGGCAAATATTTTCATTTAGCTAATCTTCTTTTTTACTGTGTTTTCCTAACATTTGTTACACTTTATGCATACTTATTGATGACGAAACCGTACTTAGCAGTGAAGATCGGTAACGAAGCCGTAGTAAATCTAACAAAAAATGATAGAAAGGATATAGGTATTGTTAAACAAGGTATATATGACCTAATAATTATTTTATAATCAGAATAAGTGTTACAATATTTGAATTAGATCCATTTACAAAGTATCATCATATTATTGTTTACTACAATCGTAGAGCCTAATGCAACAAAACGACAATTATTTTTCAACATGTATAATACTGGTGTTAGATAAAGTTAAAATATTTTCACGCAACGATCTTGTGTCGCTTGGTTTCAACGACGACCCGCGAAAACTTTTTATAAAAAATTATATTATACATTCAAACAACTTAAGCAACGCTTCTTAATTAATAATATCAAGTCTTATAATAATCAATATGTACGATCCATAACCAATATTATATTGACCTATTAATTATTTCAAATTTACAGATGATTTTGAAATAATGGTTGCACTGTATACCAGCACGGTAGCGATTCTATCTTACAACTTTATCGGCTTAATACGGGAAATGTGTAATATAAAGGATCAGAAATGTCACTACATAATGGACCCCTCGAACTTTGTCTCCTGGATACTATACATTAGCTCTGTGCTTATGGTCGTCCCATCGGTGTATCCAGTATATGAAAATATCCAGGTCAGTAAGCAAAAATTTTCATGAATTTATAATGTGAGTGGTACAAAATAACACTCTACCACCGTGTGGTATCCGGCTGAATACAATAGTACCACCCTCATTTCTTACCGAGGTGTCTTCGTAAAAGGCGACTAAAGTAAGTTGACCTGCCGTGTGGTATCTGGTTACGTAGAATAGACCACTCTCCTTCTTACTGAGGTGTCGTAAAAAACGACTGAGGTAAGTTGACGTCAGGCAGGCGTCCGGTCGTGAAAACGCAGCCAAATCATGTGACAGCATGTTTATAACATGTTAGCGATGAATAGTGATGTTATATAGTCTATAGCTTTCCCTGATAAATGGACTATCTTACATTCAAAGAAGTTTTCAAATCGGTCGGTCCAGTAATTCCTGAGATTAGCAAGTTCAAACAAACAAGTTTTTTTAGTTTTATATATTATTATAAATACATGCTAATTCTCTATTCTCTCTATATGTTTTTTTAATTTGATATATTATGGAAATTATTATATATTTATATCATTTCAGTACTCAGCGGCTTCGATAACGATTTTCTTGTCCTGGTTCAATCTGCTTCTTCTGCTTCAACGCTTCGACCAAGTTGGGATCTACGTGGTCATGTTCCTGGAAATTTTGCAGACCCTTATAAAAGTTTTGATGGTGTTCTCGATTCTGATCATCGCATTTGGGCTGTCGTTCTACGTTCTTTTGTCCAAAGTGGGTCATGCTTTAACGGTATTCATAAAAAAAACTGCATAGCGAGTTATGTAATACATAGTAAAACAGTTACATATTCTGATAAGTAAATTAAAAAAAATCGAATATCAAGAATTATTAGTTTTAATAATTTGTATTAATATTGCTGCGCGTTCATGACGTCATGACAACTATAAATATTTTCTTTTTGTATATAATTTTTTAAAAGTAAAGCTCAGCGAATATGCACACTGATATAGTATATGCATTTGCGATGTAGTTCTACCTAATGCTTATTAATATTTTCTAAAAATAACACTTATTTTTAGCAGATATTTGGTTTGTGATGACTTTTGTATCACTTATTTCTTGCAGGGGCAGCATTTATCTTTTAGCAGCATTCCGATGTCACTGATGCGTACGTTTGCAATGATGTTAGGCGAAATAGATTTTGTTGGAACTTACGTTCATCCTTACTACAAGTCCGAGTCTGATATCGAACTACCATTCCCTATGCCGACATTTTTTATACTTGGTTTGTTCATGGTGTTTATGCCGATCCTTTTAATGAACCTGCTCATCGGTTTGGCCGTTGGTGACATCGAGAGCGTAAGGAGGAATGCTCAATTAAAACGCTTGGCTATGCAAGTAAGAAAATCTCTAAATAGCTTACGATAAACAATACATGACCGGTAGTTTAATGCACTTTATAATAGTTTAAAATCTATAATTAGACAAATTATTAAACATCTTAAATTACTTACACGCTAGGACTATACAAATCATGCCCACGTGGAATGGTCACAAGAACAATTTAAAAAACAAAAAAAAATTGTACCATTAAATTCCTATACCTAAAATATTTAAATATTTTTTTGAAATACACCATTTTAAATTTATAAGTCTAAGCTCCTTTTTATTACCATTTTGGAGTAATTAAAACATTTCTTAATTTTATGAGTAAAGTTTGCGTGGACTGTTGTCGCGTGATATGCTGATGTTAGATAGCGCTTTTCATAGTCCTCCTATTCATATTGAATCAACAGGATTTCTATAGCCTATATGTAACCACGGTGTATAAGGAAAAATTGTGCCAAATTTTATCGATATTGCTTTAGCGGATTCGCCGTGAAAGAGTAACAAACGTACATCCATACTCACGAATTTCGCTTTTATAATATTAGTAAGATTGTAATTTACAAACAAAACACATCATTCATGTAGCAAACCTCTGCGGAACTATTCATACATTCAAACTTCATTTTACTTTTATCTTTTACTACATATCGTTTAGAAAATTATTAAATTATAAAAATTAACAGTCACACATATTTCTCGGATCTCTCTGTGACAAAAATAACAACCAAAGCTCAAACGATAATATACATAATTATATTTCCTAATATATTTGCTTTCAGGTGGTGCTGCATACGGAACTTGAACGGAAGCTGCCTGCATTTTTATTGGAGAAAGTCGATAAAGACGAATTGATCGAATACCCGAATAACAAGAAATGCAAACTCGGTTTCCTCGATTTAATCTTACGTAAATGGTTTTGCAATCCATTCACTGACGACGGTGAGTTAATTTGGTAATATATTATTAACTTAAACTACAGAAAACATGAGACAGGCAGACAAACCTATGCCCAAATTATGAGGAGATCGATATGTACTGATATTTACACGCTTTTACTATAACGCCACTGTACCATTTACTAGCTAATGATTCCTGCGCATTCCTTAATATTTTAATTATTCATTATTGAAATAATTTAAATTCATAATTTTATATTTAATATTAAATATTTAATATCTATTCAATTTAATATTGGGGGCGATAAATCAATCTAGCTAGGTTTTATCCCTGTTTTTAGGCAATGAAAAACATTATGAAAAAGATATAAATAGAATACAAAGATTTATTTTGCTATGCTTTGTAAAGATGTAATAGCTCAGTTGCAAACAAGTGGACCAAAGAAGTGAAAATACCCCAAGTCCCAGATATCACCAGCCCAGATATCGCTTCTTTCATTCTTTCTTTTTATTTTTTTTATTGGATATTTTATATTTAAAAAAAAATACCGAACAAGGCCAAGTCTCCCAGGTAATTAACAATTAAAGTAGTCTTAAACATAAAGTCTTGACATAGGTACATATTAATATATTGTCTTTGACTAGGTGCAGGTCTTGATCTTGTCTTGGAGAGCAGCGATGATATATTATTGACCGAAATTGATAAAGTAAAGCGTCGCACTCGCGAAAGTGCCAGGACCATCGACCAAACTCATAATCTTGTGCGTCTGATTGTTCAAGTAAGTTTCGCCTTTTATTTAGATATTTTAGGGTGCGTATAGACATCGCGAGGCGTCCGTTGTGAATGGTTTGTCTCTTATGCCTCAAGCTAATTGCACATGTGTGCTCACAGCGAGCATTCGCGTCATACGATCGTTGCGAACGCTGCCTTAGTGGGAGCCGTACGCTCCTTGTAAACGGACGTTCTGTTCGCATTGCACGCTCATTAGTCATGGAGCCCATATATATTCTCATACTGTAATCAGTTCATACAAAAATCTTTTCGACCACCACCATCTTTTCTCTTTTTTAAATTTTAAAATTACTATATAGGCCGCAGCTGCAATCTGGAAGCATTTTTCTACTGACGAATACCATGCGTGGTTATTTGTGTGCTCAGCTTGAGCTTGTGTCATTCAAGAAGTATGTATAATTGTACCGTCGTATGCTTCGGGTTGAGACATGCGTGACGAACTATTCGCGACGCACGCTTCGCGATTTCTATGCGCGGCTTGAAATATAGTCCATTCCACGAATGCCAATAACTACATTTTCTATATATGATTTCAACGCAATACATTACAAGTACACAAATTCATTTATATATACAAGATGTTATACAGTTCTAAATGCTATAGAGGTTATTAATGTATGTTACAGAAAATGGAAATAAAAACTGAAGCAGATGATGTTGACGAAGGAGTATCCCCAGCAGAAACCCGTGCCCTCCGTCGCTGGAGCGTCCGCCGCACCCGCAAGAGGTTAAGAAAGGGGTCTTCATTTAACAAGCACGGGTAATTGATAAGTCTTAAGCCCTTATTCATTATTGAAACTTAACAATTAAAGGGCGTAATAAAATTACTGTAATGAGCAACTTGGTGAGCACAGAACATTGCTTTTTTTTGCTCTTTACTTCTAACTTTTTTCGACAAAATTAAAACATGAGTGTTCTGCGAAAACCCCATTATCATACTGCTTATTTATGTGCTCTTCCACTTAAAAATGGTCAGGTAAATGTGCAAATAGATACCTTCGCATTAATTGAGTGCGAAGTTAACTCTTCACACATTCCCGCTTTACTAGTACATACGTAGCATGCAGATAACAATCCGAATGCAGTGCAAGGCAAGTCGTTGTGCTTGCCTTAATAATTCGTGAAAAATGTATAACACACTTTATCTACTATGTTGCTAACTCATTCAAAGAAAAAGTAAAATTTAAAAGACTATAATTTACTTAATTATATCCGTAGCTGTACTAAATATTATTACCAGCCTTTATTTTCCTTTCTATTTGTTGAAAATAACGTTTACTAAAATATATAAACAAGTTATTATAGCAATTATTATTATACATTGAAAATTTAGCAATCATATTCAAATAGACGATTTAATATGTACTCGTAATTTTTGTCTTAGCAGTACTTCTTTACCAGTTTGGATACTTTGTACTAACTTTAGGAGGTGTGACAATCCTACTACAACTTGTAGAACGTATTTAAATAAAAACACAATTACATGATGCAGCTGAGGTGATGAACACATTGTTCCTTCATCATATTAATTAGATCACTTTAAATCACGCCTTGACTTCATAATATCATAGCGAGAGTCACGCGGGACGCCTTTGAAATGATAATTGTTGTTGTCTTAGAGAAATAGATTTATGTGTCTAAATATAATAGTATTTAAATTTACGGACTAACGTTCGCTATTTAGGTGTTATTGTATGTTAACAATTGTTGATGAAGCTGAGGTGATGAACACATTGCTCCTTCATCATATCAAATAGATCACTTTGAACCACGCCTAGACTTCATAATAACATGGAGAGAGTCACGCGGGACGCCTTTGAAATGATAATTGTTGTTGTCATAGAGAAATAGATTTATGTGTCTAAATATAATGTTATTTAGCTTCACAGACTAACGTTCGGTATTTAGATGTTATTGTATGTTGCAATTGTTGATGAAGCTGAGATGATGAACACATTGCTCCTTCATCATATCAAATAGATCACTTTGAACCACGCCTAGACTTCATAATAACATGGAGAGAGTCACGCAGGACGCCTTTGAAATGATAATTGTTGTTATCTTAGAGAAATAGATTTATGTGTCTAAATATAATGCTATTTAGCTTTACGGACTAACGTTCGCTATTTAGGTGTTATTCTATGTTATCAATTGTTGATGAAGCTGAGGTGATGAACACATTGCTCCTTCATCATATTAAATAGATCACTTTGCATCGCGCGTAGACTTCATAATAACATGGCGAGAGTCACGCGGGACGCCTTTGAAATGATAATTGTTGTTGTCTTAGAAAAATAGATTTATGTGTCTAAATATAATGTTATTTAGGTTTACGGACTAACGTTCGCTATTTAGATGGATGTTATTGTATGTTGCAATTGTTGATGAAGCTGAGATGATGAACACATTGCTCCTTCATCATATCAAATAGATCACTTTGAACCACGCCTAGACTTCATAATAACATGGAGAGAGTCACGCAGGACGCCTTTGAAATGATAATTGTTGTTGTCTTAGAGAAATAGATTTATGTGTCTAAATATAATATAATGCTATTTAGCTTTAGGGACTAACGTTCGCTATTTAGGTGTTATTCTATGTTATCAATTGTTGATGAAGCTGAGGTGATGAACACATTGCTCCTTCATCATATTAAATAGATCACTTTGCATCGCGCGTAGACTTCATAATAATATGGCGAGAGTCACGCGGGACGCCTTTGAAATGATTATTGTTGTTGTCTTAGAGAACAGATTTATGTGTCTAAATATAAAATATTATGTAGATTTATGGACTAACGTTCGCTATTTAGGTGTTATTGTGTGTAAGCAAATGTTGATGAAGCTGAGGTGATGAACACATTGCTCTTTTATCATATTAAATAGATCACTTTGAATCACGCCTAGACTTCATGATAACATGGCTAGAGTCACGCGGGACGCCTTTGAAATGATGATTGTTGTTGTCTTAGAGAAATAGATTTATGTGTCTAAATATAATATTATCTAGATTTACGGACTAACATTCGCTATTTAGGTGTTATAGTTATTTAGTAAGTGTCTATTATGGTATATTATAGTAATATAAGTGTAGCTCCAATACTTTACGACAAAAATGTACTCTTAATAACTCTTAAATGAAATTATATAGCCTTCAAATATAGATTATTCTTAATTCGCTTATTTGTGTTTAAAGATTAAATCGTGGTTACTAGTAGCCAGTTATGGCTTTCAAATCTAATCATCATTTCTTTGATTCTCATAAGCACGAGTTAACAGAATTATTCACCGTTACGTAAAGAAAAATTCCCAAAGATTAAGCAGATTTGGTAATATAAATTCAATCATTCACAAATCTCAATTGACAGTAAGTAATGCACGTAGCGCGAACATAGTTTTTATACTAGAGTAGGGGAGTCATTTGCAGGCTTGTACATGAAAGTGTTACAATAAATAATGAGAGAGAAGATTAGATCATCAGTCCTTATTCAACTCTTACGGCACAACATGTTTTTCGCTTCCATACTATCCTGTCATTTGTAACGTCTGGCGCTACGTCTTTTATATACATATCATACTTTACATAATCCACCCATCTCCTTTTCGTCCTCCTCTAGTCACATATCCATACACATTGATATTTAACAATCGTTTGGTCACTTGGTTTGGTGATTTTCATCCCTCCTTATTACATTTCCATACCATCTTAGGTTGCACTTTTCGTCTTTTCTATAATGGGCGCAACTTTCAGACTCCTCTTATATATTACATTGTACTTGTTTCGTATTTTATTTAGTCTTGTCACACCATGCATCCACTTTAACGTTCTCATCTCATTTGCATGCACTCTTTTGTCATCCGTCTTTTTCATTGCTCTACATTCTGACCCATACAGTATTTATTTCAACTATTCATTCTAAGATAAATAAATTTAGAAGTTACAACAGAATTATTTTGCTTTAATCCGAGTTTGTTATGAGAAGCTATGTAATGGTAAGTGTATGAAGCAGGCAACATTCACATAGCTTATTATACAGGACAACCCCACCAGCAACAATCCACACAATCACTACACACGCTCACTACTATATACAAACTCTACGATCATTTCGCCCCGAAACCGAACTATCATCAGGAGGATAGGCTTCATGACAAGATCGTTATTACATTACGACACACTTAGCTTTACATAGATTCTCTTAACAAACGCGGGTTATGGCAAAATAATTCTATTGTAACTTCTGTACAATGGAATTCTGCAAAGTAACGCCTGCTTCTATAAATCATAAATAAATTGTATAAATCATAAATACACATTATTCGTTTTAAATTACTGAGCAAATTTATTGAAAATATGCTTCTGTAGAAACAGTACGGCTTAATAACTTTTGGTTTTCATAATTATTGATAGAGAATACGTTTACTTTGCGTTCATAATAATGAATGCTTTACCGTATAACATAAATAAATAAGAACATTTTATTACTTCTTTAAAAGGAGTCACATAGATTAACAAATTAAACCGGTTTGGTTTTTTTTCATCTTAGTCAACCAGGTTCACCAGTTTTAACTCCATCAGGTTATTGAAAATTTATTGTAGTAATCATTAGATATATAAAATAATTCTTAGGAATAGTAAAACTTGCTGTCGTGGTAAAATAATTCATTCTTATTAATATTACAATTCGAGGAAATCAGCACTTAGCAAATACTTGGAAGTGTTGAGTTTCAAGAATTACTTTATCAAGTTTAAGAATAGCAAAGAAATTAAGGAAAAAGCCGCTATTCGCACAAGTTAGGGTAAGAAAAATTGTATCTATGGATACGTAGATTTAGTATTAATTTAATGTTTAAAAATAGTGTTAGCAATTAATAAATTCATTCATAATATTTCAATTTTTTAATTTATTTCGCTTATTTGACGTCTATCATCAAAAGTGTATGCAAATATTAACAAATAAAATATAATGAAATATATCGTACTTAACATAGGTAAAATTCGGCCATTGCCTCTATCGCACAAAAGGGTGTACATTACCGTACGTTTACGTTACTACGTTTTATAATTTCATAGTTGTACAACACCAAAACTATGGAAAACAATAAAATAAAGTTATAGCACATATACATTCTAAATATGGTTCAAAGTCCTTTTTTAATTTGTTTGGTTCATAGTGTTCGTCATAAAATTTTATTAGATTAATATATCGTTTAGTATGTGTAAGGAAAAAATGTCAGTGTTATATTATTAGTAGTATCTGTAATAATTAATGATACTTTAATAAAGATATAAATGTCGAAAACTGTAGTTTTTATTTCTAAATCCTATAAAAAAATCAGTTGTGTTGTTGCACAGCTTAAAGTTGTTAGTTGAATAATATAACTTCAATATGACTTACAAATCTTGTAAGCTGTTGTACTTAAAACGTAGTTAATAATGTTACAAGGATAATAAAGCATCTAAACGCTACTATAATGCTACAAGGATAATAAGACAGCGCTAACTTTGATATCGAGACCTCAAAATATTTATATTATCATTGTCACAAACAGTAGTAACAAATTAAAATTTTAATTGCTTTATCAATTCAATTCAATCAACTCTTGAAGTAATTACTTTCATCCATTATCAAAATCATTACAATCAAGTCTAACCCATGAATGTCCATTGAAAAACATAGGTTTCTTATAAATATTTATAAACATCACGTTAAAGCAAAAGGTAACGGACCGACTGGCACAGCAGCAGCAGCAGCAGCAGCAGCCTATTTTATCATTTCGTAGAATTTAGATTAAAATACACCGTTTTTCCATTAATTAAAATTGGGAGTTAAGTCACGTGATTTTCTTTTACAACTCATTTTCTTTCTGACGAATAAATCTACGAGTTTATCAATATCCGCATTATCATATCACTTCTAAAAGACTTGTAATTGTCACCAACAAAGCAGTTACACCCAATTGGATACTTCAAGTCATTACTATTGCCTACTCAACAATTGTTAACTTATTTTCCACTTCCTATGGAATGGTAATTTTCCTCTTTCGAAATAGTTTCGTTATGGGGTAATGGTTTAATAGAACTATTAGAAATGAGATAGCATTTACACTATTATTATAACGATTATTATAACGTTTGATGGAATTGGTACGTTCCATGCTACTGGTTCAGTTGACGTGGTGCAAAGAAATTAACATCAAGTGTCCATTGTTACCGTACTGTATAATGGGAGAAATTTTAACACCATTGTTCCCCTTCTCGTCCGTGTATTATATATTAAAAGCGAAAGTTACGTTAGATTTTATATTCATATTGTTATTCGTTAAAATATCATCACAATAATGGGTTTACTGCTTGTCCTATTTTACATCAGCATCTTAAAATTATGTCATACAGATAGAGCTAATAGCTCTATGAAAATCATTTCTGGAAGGGGATTATTCAATGGAGCTTCTGTATCAAGATGGACAAGGAATAGCCTTAAGCTTCGCGACTACAAGTCGGACTCACGATTTTGGCCACCGGCTCAAAAAGAAAGTAGATGTAAGTATGATTTAAATATTGAAGGTTTTTTTTGCAAAAGATTATGTAGGCTATTTTCTTTATTGTCAAATTATTGAATATCCATAATTTTCATTTAAAAATAGTACCGAGTGACCGAGCCTTGCTCGGTAATTTTTTTTAAGATATAAAAAAATTAAAAATAAAAGAAAAATCGCCGGGTGACTTGTGGGAATCGATTCCAGGTTTTGAAATTTTTTGGTTCGCGCGTTACCATTAGACTCACAGCTTTGCATTTGACAGTTCAAATATATATTGCTTTTTGTTCGTATTTCGGTAGTTTTTTAAAGCCCAAAAACAGAGTCCAAAAAATTAAAACCTAACTAGATCGATTTTTCTCCCCCAAAACCCCCTTCGTGTTGAATTTCAAGAAAATCGTTGTAGCCGTTTCCGAGATTCACAAATATATATATATACAAGATTAAATCATTTAAATATTTAAAATATTTTAATATGTTACAAATTATATTAAATAATTAAATTACAAAGCTTATATAAACATTGTTTATTCATATAGCAATAAAGAATTTCAGAGGTAAAGAACCTGCAAGTATACAATATAGCAGCTTCTTAGGATTTTAACTCTACTTCATTTTATTTAACTATAATCAGAATCTTAAAACAAAATTAATAATAAAAATATTTTGCTAACATAGTAAAAATTAAAATAGAATGTACATAAAAATCTAGATGCATGTGTTTTTACGAATCCTGCAAGTATCAGTATGAAAACGGATAGTCCACTCTACATTTAGCATTAGCGGACTATAGCAAAATTATTTTAATATTACTTTTGTATTATGGATCGCTGCAAAGTCTAATTCTATAAAGAATCTTAAAAGATTCTTCAATAATGAGTCAATAATTTTACAGTTTTATCTTTATTCACGGTTGTTACTTTTCCAAATGGGGGTTGCACCGGGGCCTCTGGTGACAACGGCACGTGTATGACGACGAGAGAGTGCTCAAACAGAGGTGGTTCTGCAAATGGATATTGTGCTAATGGGTTCGGCCTTTGCTGTATATGTAAGTTATTGTTCCATACTATACAAAATTTATGGAGCACACACATAACAACCCTTGCAAAGAAACTTAGTTCAGCGGCCTACGCTGTTCGATAAATAAGACAGTTTTCAGATGTCGAAACAGCAAAACTTGTTTATTTTGCTTACTTTCATAGCATTATGACGTATAGTATATTGTTGCTGTATTGCTATGGGGTAAATGCGCGGATAATGAAAAAAAAATTTAATACAAAAGGAGTCATTCGTGGTATTTACAAATTAAAACCGTATGATTCCCTGCGAGAGAAGTTTAAGGAAATAGGCATTCTTACATATGCTTCACAGTACATTTTAAGCAATTTAATTTGCGTACATAAAAATATAAAGAATTATAAAACTATAGGTGATGTGTATAAGAGGCAAAGTAGGAACCGACATAAGCATCATGGGTTTCTTTAATAAAAGATCTTCGTTAATAAGATTCTATAATAAAATTCCACAATCAATTTTAGCTTTGTCATTACATCAGTTTATATAACAGCAGTTTAAAAACACTATTAAGGAGAGGCTGATACAGAAAGCCTACTATACTGTTGAGGATTATTTAGACGATAAAAATGCGTGGATATAAATATTGTTCGACCCTGTACAAGATAGAAACATTAAATGTAACTAGCATTAAGAATTGTATTTTTAAAAAGAGCAACCGCCGAGTTTCTTGCTGGCTCTTCTCGGTAGGAACAGCTTTCCGAACCAGCAGTAGAGTTGACGATTCAAAAGCACTTGTTTACAAGTTTATTTGAATAAAGAATATTTTGAATTTGAATTTGAATTCTTCTAGGATTTACAGCAACTTCGTTCGCGTTGACTGTTGTCGCGTATTAGGTTGATAATAGATGGTCGTTTTCAATGTCAGCCTATTCCTGTAGAATTTACACGATTTCTATACCCTATATATTAAAAAAATAATGATGATAATATTTGACGATTATATTAATTATACATTTTAACATTGAACACAATGTTAAAATGTTACATGTTACATGAACAAATGTTAATCAATATATATCCTCTTATCCTAAGACTTGCTTTACACTGAGTTTCTGAAGACTTTATAAAGTAAACTCACAGTTTATATTACTGTATTTATTTTACTTTGTTCTCTTTAAATAAAGCAAGAATAAATAAAGCAATAAATTTTAAGTAAAGCAAGAGATTTGCTCTATTGAAAATTTATTCGAACTATATACGGTTCTACCTACTATATCCACATAACTCTTTTTCAAAACATCTTACTCCCTTCCTCGTCCTAAATTTCCCTTTTCACGTATACATACCTCATGCATTCCTTTTTCCTTGCTGTTTTCCTAAAAACCAAATTGTCAAGCACTGACATATTTTTTTTTATTATTTATATCCACTATATATTACCCTAATTTTTTAAATTATTAATTTGTAAGGCTGTCCGTCTGAGTGTTACTCGCATATCCACAAAAGAACTATAAACATTAAAATTAATATACCATACCAAATAGAATAAACAAAATCCTTTTTCCTTCCGGAATAAGAAATAATTTAGGGTATTCTAAAACAAAATAATGCGAACAAAGTCGCCGTTCGGTTAATAGCTAATAAGTGTAATATTATTAAAAATATATGTTAAAAATCTGTTTTACACATTAGATTGTAGTCTGATTTTGTAAAAATATAAAAAAATATTGTCTTTATTTACTTACTCCAAATTTTTGCAAGATAAGCGTTTATTATTTGAAACCACTTAATTTATTATAAAAACGTTTAGGACAAATGTTTCAGTTATGACGTCATGTGGCAGCAGCACTGCGGAAAATGGCACATATTTTGTGAATTCCGGATACCCATCGACCTACGATTCCACTGGTTCATGTGAACTTACCGTTGTAAAGTCACACCCTGATGTTTGTCAAATAAGGTAAATGAATACTAATACCAAATATTATTACTCAAAAAAAACGCTGACGGTTATTCATGTGTATTTCCAGATTCCATTATATCCATCCATTCAATTATCGACGATTCATTATTACGAGTACGGACTCAAGTACGCATCAATAAATTTTTAATCAAGAAGATTTTACGGGATAAGGCCAAAACTGGTTTTTACGTCCATATCGTATACGTATATAGTACGACAAGCAAGTTATTGTCCTTCATAATGCAAATAGCAAATTAAATCTTCATTTCTTTCGTCATTTAAATTTCTTCTGTAATTCGTAAAAAATCTCAGTACCAACTAAGCTTTAATCGTCAATTATTATCTTTTTCTGAATTTCTTCTTATTAACAATATTTTATGTAACTGTGATTGTAAAAAATGTAAAGTAACGGCCTGTTACTATTTCACTGCTGGATATAAGGCCTCTCTCTCCGTTTTTGGGGAAAATGGTTGGAGCTACGACCTACCACGCTGCTCCGATGCGGATTGGTAGGTTATACATATCCCTAGAATTCTCTAAATATATGCATGTTTCCTCACGATGTTATCCTTCACCTAAAAGCATGTGATAAATTGCAATTGTCAATTAGACGCATAAGTTTTCAATAGAACTCATTGGTGCCTGCTCGGGGTTCAAACCCACGTTCGTTTCTAGAGGGTCGCACTCGCACTGCCTGACCTCTGGGCTAACTGTGTTTGTATTGATATCAAAAAGCACTTATTTATAGAAGAAGCAGGTGTTACCTTGCAGAACTCTATAGTACAGAAGTTACAATAAAATTCTTTTGCTGTACTCCGAGTACATATCCGCTGTATTTTACATTACATTACATTCCAACGTATTCTCTTAACTAACGCGGATTACAGCAAAACAATTTTATTGTAACTTCAGTCAAAAAGAACTCCAAACTGCTGACATTAAAGGCTTCCCACCATTAAAATACCTTCTTGTTCTTTTTTTCGCCGATGGACGTCAACTGCTGGACATAGATCTCTATAAGAGATCTAAACGCGTCACGATCGTGTGCCTCTTGGATCTACCAGTTCCCCACGAACTTTTTGAGGTTATCTGTACCTAGCTATTGTTACTGTACTATTAATAACAGAAACTTATTAACTTATTTACAAAATTTTGTAATACACATTACTTTCAATTATAAGGTTAGACTTCGACCGTTTCACAATATCAGGACCAGAGCGAATGAACCATGTGTGTAACCAGGACCAATTTATAGTATCCGGTGGGAACCCTGTACCAGCCATTTGTGGATCTAACCAGGGCAGTCACAGTTGAGTAATCAAAACAATCCTTTTTTTGTCCAGCAGTTAAACGGTTTAATTATTTTTAGTTTTAAAATACAATAATAGCTATAATATACAATAATCTTTAAGTAAATCGGCCTGTTACTATTCCACTGCTAGGCATAGGCTTCTTGTCTCCGTTTTTGGAGAAAAGCGTTGGAGCACCTACCCTACCTAAGTACCTACCTACCACGTCGCTCCAATGCGGATTGGTAGCTTACAGATATCTCCAGAATTCTCTAGAGGTTTACAAGTTCTTTACGATATTTTCTTTTAAAAGCGCGTGATAAACTGGATTCAGGTCATTCCATCGATCACCGCCGTAGCGTGCGGATGTCTCGGTCGAGCGCAATCCGGTTGCCGCTCCCCCCGCCTGACTCACGCCCCTGCCGCGTTAGATTGTGAATGTGCCCAAGGACTCTGGACTGTCAGTGTTGTTCGTTCCTGTGCAAGTGGATTGTGTTAGTGTTACTGTGATTCGTTTAGGTAGTGTGGTGCTTCACGCATAACACTTGCCGTAGGTGGTTCCGTCCGTGCGTAAGTACACTAATTTTTAATTTAGGTACTCACCTCTTTCCCCCGAAGGGAGAGAGACTAAGACCTAGATTTTTTCTTAGGTACACACCAGGCCACCCCCACACTAGCGGGCCAACATGGTCCCTACTTTACGCCCCACGGGGCAACCGATTTTGGACGCGATTTTCGCGTTCCTGCAGGCGCACCACCCTGCCATTTTGGTGGAACTATCAAAGGCCCTCCCGCCCTCTCAGGACAGTAATGGCAGCACGGCAGCACCTTCTCCCCCCTCTGCGGAGAAGGCCAAAGATCGTTCCCGCTCCGTGTCTCCTGACATGGAAGTGGAGGAACAGACTGACTCGGAATCCGAGTCCGATGAGGAAGCCGAAGCATCCGATGCTTCGCAGTCCCCGTCCCCCTCAACGTCATCCGCCTCAGACGAGGACGACGGCTTCACCGCCGTCCTATCAAAGAGCCAGAAGCGAAAGCTGAAGGCTCCTAAGACCGTCCCGCCCAAAAGGGCCACCAACGATGCAGGTGCACCTGCCCCGCGCCCCATCCCCAAACCCCAGCCTGCCTCACAGGCCACGACTACTAGACAGGCCGACTCCACACAGGACTCACCTATGACGGAGAGGAAGGAGAAGGTGCCGCCCCTATTTGTTAGGGAAAAAGACGCGTGGAATCGCATAATCCCGCGCATGGGCAGCTCGTCCATTCCATTTACTTCTGCCCGGTCCACAAGCCAGGGCATAATGGTTCAGTGTCCGTCCTCAGCGGACCACCGTCGCCTCACGACGCTCCTGGATGCCGAAAAGATCGGCTATCACACGTACGCCCTAGAAGGCGAGCGCGAACTTCGCGTTGTCATCCGCGGGCTCCCAGTAGAGCTCGATATCGAGCATATCAAAAACGACCTCCTCAGCCAGGGTCTCCCAATTAGACAGGTACACCGTATGTACCATCATAGAACCAAAGTTCCTTATGAACTTTGTCTCGCGGTCCTCGACCTCAGTCCTGAAGGCAAACGTGTCTTCAACGTCCAAACTATATGCAGACTGTCGGGTCTACGTATAGAAACGCCGCGTACGCGTGGGGTAATGGGGCAGTGCCATCGCTGTCAGCTTTACGGCCACTCGCAGCGCAACTGCACCGCACGACCTAGGTGCGTCAAGTGCCTGGGCGATCACGGCACTGCCGATTGCCCCAGAACGGTTCCGTCCGAGGAACCTCCCAGCTGTGTCCTCTGCAGGACCCAAGGGCACCCCGCGAGCTATCGCGGCTGCCCGAAAGTCCCGCTTAGGGCAAAACGAGGGGGCAGAAGGGCCACCCGTAAAAAGGCGGACCGTACCGCCCCCAAACCAGCTGAGAGGTTCGTCCCCGCGCCTCTCCCCACCTCAAACCCCTGGCACAGGAAACCGGCATCCGAGCCGGCTGTGCCAGCTAAACCGGCTCAAGAGACGGTAGCGAAACCCGCTGCCGCCATCTTGAGCTCCAATATAAGAGCTGCCGCTCCTAAAGCGACAGCCGCCCCTCCAGCAACGAGTTTCATTGACGACATGAAACTCGTTTGCGATATAGTGACCAAAATTGACACTACGGAGCTGTCAATTTTGGCAAACAAGCTGAGGAGTAATCCTCAAAACAGATTAATGGCCTTGCTCGAACACTCAAGTTTGGTGCAGGCCATCTCTAGGCTTTAAGCTTAAACCCTCACTGGGTAGGGCCAAGCCCCACTCCCTCAAGCTCGTCACGTACAACGCAGACGGGCTTATCAGACACATGGACGAAGTCCGCGATTTCGTAGTTGCACACGACATAGATATTCTTCTAATACAAGAATCCTTCTTAAAACCCCAATTTCGCAATCCCAATATTGCGAACTACTGTTTGATTAGAAATGACCGTCTGTCATCCAAAAAAGGCGGCACGCTCATTTACTACAAAAGAGCCCTCCTATGCTCCCCCCTTGATTCCCCAAAGCTCACTAACATGGAGGCTTCAGTCTGTCAGGTGGGTATGACCAGCCATCAGCCGATCATACTAGCATCAGTATACCTCAGTCCGACCAAACGGGTACTCGAAAGAGACGTCCGCACCCTTCTCGCACTAGGCGACTCTGTAATACTGGCCGGAGACTTCAACTCCAAACATGGCCAATGGAACTCTCGCCGAACCAACCGGAACGGCACAATACTCCAAGGCCTCAACGGCCTTCCAAACCTCGCTTTTGAGGTGATAGCCCCTAACGAGCCCACCAGATACCCGCCTAACGGGGATCCAAACAGAGCAGATGTCTTAGATATATACATTTTCAAAAATGTAGCTCTCCAGTTACATTCTATAGAAGTCCTGCATGAATTAGACTCGGACCACCGTCCGGTTCTAATTCAGTTAGGGCAATCTACCTCCACGACCCCTCCCACGAAAACGATAATCGACTGGAGTAAATTAGGCGGGAAACTCCAGTCCCTAAACTCAGACCACCTAGATCAAATTCCTGACAAGATAGACTCCGTGGATAGTGCCAAGTTCGCTGTTACCCATCTTACGAAACATATAACAGACTCACTCGAGCGTTGCTCCAAGGAAGTCCCCGACGACCGCGGTCGTGGGAGACTACCGGACGACCTGCGCGACCTACTTAGACGTAAACGTGCCGCCACTAGGGCCCATGACGCATACCCGACAGACGATAACCGGAGAACTCTCCGGCGACTTCAAAGAGAGGTTAGAGAAAAATTCAGCCTCAACCGTCAGTCCGCCTGGGACAACAAACTCTCAGAGATCTCGCCAAGTCACCTGGCTTTCTGAAAACTGGCGAAATCCCTGAGAGGAGACCAGTGTGCAGCTACACCTCCATTGATACATTTAAACCGTCCGGTCGCTTTTGACGACATCGATAAGGCCGAATGCTTGGCTGACAGTCTTGAGGGACAATGTTCAAATAACCCCAGTCATCCCGAACACGCCGAATTCCACTCGGAAGTGGAAATGGCGGCGGCTAGGATATCCGCGAAGGCTCCCGATAGCGAGCCGCTCACTCCCACCACCGGAGAGGAAGTCCGTTCCATTATCCAAAACCTGAAGACCCGCAAGTCCCCAGGCCCCGACTCCATATCCAACAAAGCACTCAAGTGCCTCCCCGACCAACTCATAAACCTATTAGTATTGATTTTCAATGCCCTCCTGTTAGGTTGCTCCTTCCCCGACGAATGGAAGGAAGCAATAGTAATAGGTATTCGTAAACCGGGAAAACCCAGTAATAATCCCGAGCAGCTATCGACCTATCAGTCTGCTCAACAGCTTAGGGAAAGTCTACGAGCGAGTAATCCTCGCTAGACTCATAACGTTCATGGAGTCGATGAAGCTCATACCGGATGAGCAATACGGCTTCCGCGCCAAACACACCGCGGTACAACAAGTACATCGACTTACCGAAGCCGTCCTAAATGGCTTCGGCAAAAAACGGTACACCGGTACTGTCTTCTTCGATGTCGCCAAAGCCTTCGACAAGGTTTGGCATGCGGGTCTAATATACAAACTCGCGAACCTAGGAATCCCCGATAGACTCGTTCTTATCATTCGCGATTACCTTACTAATCGCTCATTTAGATATCGTATTGATGGTGCGCTCTCCTCAAGACGTACCTTACGCGCCGGAGTCCCCCAAGGTTCGGTACTCGCACCGTTCCTCTACTCGCTCTATACGAGTGACATCCCACGATTCTCCACTAAAACTAGTGCAGTCACCCACTTAGCCATGTTCGCGGACGATACCGCAATCTATACCACCTGTAGAGATCCCATAACCATAAATGATAGGCTCCAAAGAGCAACCAACCAGCTCGGAAGCTGGTTCCGCCGGTGGAGAATCGAAATTAATCCCGATAAAAGCGCAGCAATGTTCTTTGCGAGATCTAGGAGAGCCATGGACTTCATCCGGACGCCTCCTAGAGTCTCTATTTACAACAAATACATAGATTGGCAAAAGGAAGTCAAATACTTAGGTGCCATCCTCCAACTGACCCTATCCTTTATCCGACACATCCGCGTTGTCCGTAACCGGGCAGCGTTCGCCATGGGACGCCTCTATCCGATACTGTGCAAGACAAGTAAACTGTCACTTCGCAACAAAGTGACACTTTACAAAACTTGCATCAGACCCATTATGACCTATGCGAGCGTCGCGTTCGCGCACGTTCCGAAATCACGACTGTGTCCGTTGCAGACACTTCAAAATCGATTCATGCGTACAGCCACCGGCTGTCCGTGGTTCGTGCGCAACGTGAACCTCCATAGAGATCTCGACCTACCCACGATAGCCGATCTTTTCAGACGATTCTCGACGACTTACTTCGAGAAAGCGTCCATCCACCCAAACCCCCTTATCGTGGCCGCGTCCAACTATAAGGCGTTCAGGCACCCCAACAAGATTCACAGGCGCCCGAAGAGCGTCCTTAACGACCCCGACGATGCTATAACAGCATCCAACAAGATATACACACAACACGCACACAAACAGCGTCTTCGCCGGCGAAGACGAGGTCCCCGCTTGCTTGTGTCAAGCGGCCGCAGCCCTCTGCCGCGGCCGCCGTGACGCAGACTTCTTCCAAGTCAATTATTAGATGCAGCCCTCCAAAAACGCGCCGCCTTAAGCCGAGGTTCAGTCTCGCAGGAGACACCCTTAAGGCGACGCCCCCTGTAGGGCGGGTGCTTGTAATGCACCCGCTTGTATTAACCATCTCTTCTCGGCGATGCTTCCGCGCTCACCCGTCTTATCGGTGACGCTGTCAAAGCCATTAGGGCTTGTTAGCCCTAATGCTGTTGCATTAGTCATATTCGAAAAAAAAAAAAAAAAAAAATGGATTCGGGTCAATTCGGGACGGGTTAAAACTCATTTAACAGAAAAACTCATGGTGTCCGGTGTTTGAACCCGTGACCTCCTCGAAATAGCCGCACCGCTGGTCTATCACAGCTTTTCAAGTATTTCTATATAAAAGTTTTAAGTATTTCAACATAAATATAATATTTTATGGTGATACAATAACAAAGTCAATTGGTCCAGTAAAATATCTTCGTTGAAATTTCAGTGTACATAGATGCTGGAATCGGAACGACGAATCCTGTCAAACTAACTTTTGTCACGAGCGGCGTTTCATTTGAAAGACTATGGAAAGTAAAAGTAACTCAAATACCATGCAGTACTATATACAAAGGTAAGGTGAAAAGCACTTTAATATAAACTTATCTAACGTAACTTTATTGAAACCTCATACAATGAAAAACAGAACAGTTAGCCAATAGTATAACTAATATACTGGTCTGACCTCTCGCCGTTTGTCTCATCCGTTTAAGGGAAAATCCAACATCTCTTTTGTAAAGCAAGGTTGAGTTGCGAAGTTCGAATCACTTTGTATAATAATAAACAATATTCGTAGATTGAAAATAAAGTTTTAATAGGATTATATAGCACACATCAGTTTAACATACCTTTTTTGTTAAGATTTATCATTTTTGAGACAATATTCTTTTTATAGCTATGAAGAGTTAGAATATAATATATTCTTATATTCACTAATAAAGAACCACATGAAATATTAAACAGGCGGCATGAGTATTTTATGTAAGTGGATTAGACGGCGTTTATATGAGTATGGATGAATATGAAAGTTTCGTTAAATTATATTATAAATGAAATGCTAAATGTAATATAAATAAATAAAACGTCTGCCAGCAAACAACAGCTACATTCATCATTTTAAATTCGCGAACATAATCTTCACATACATTTCGGTCACAACAAAATCGCAGCCTTTAAAAATTGGCTAGCGTACAATTTATAGTGTATAAAGAAAATTCAGTAAGCAGCAAAAAAGATATTCTTTCTCTTGAACATTTAGCCTGTTAAAATTACAAAATACAGTTTAAAAAAGTACATTGTACAAGTAACTGAAAGATTAAGTATTTTTCGTACCAGTATTTGTGTGTCAAAAGTATAAAAGTAGGCCAACCGATGTCGAGAAGTTTCGGTAACACTGCCATTTTTCTTTTTATGTTGATTTGAATACGTTGCACAAGTAAATTATGTTTATATAAATTTTTAAACTGTGAAACAAAATATATTACGTAACCACTTAAACTAAGCTTAGATCGTATAACAAAATTCAATTCAAATGTAGAGACTCAGCAAAAATTAATTATTCTCTGATCACTTGATCTCTTTCTCATCGTAACTTTGCGAGTCAAACAACAAAATTTTTGATTAAAATTAATTTTATACTATTTAAACGCACTATATGTATAGTTAGAGGCTTATAATAGGATTGTTTACATTTCACGCAAAAAGTTAATTTTGTTATCGCTAAAAGGGAAAATTAGATAATTATTTTAATGAAATGTACGAGTATACGAGTATATTAAATCTATAAAAATACTGGATCTCATTGTTGATGCACTTTTGTAATTTTGTCAAAAATAAATCAAGATATTTTTTGTTTTTATATACCGGATCAAATTAATGTTTTTACCTGACCGAAAACCTACAAAATTATGATGCATCGTTGTTTTATAAATCTTCCCTTAAACTTTTCCTTTTTTTCTTTGTCAATATCATTCTTTTCTTGATATTTTTACCTTAATATCGGTTTTTACTTATGTATCAGAATTAAAGTTGTAGCAGAAGCCCCGAAAGAACTAATAAATTTACATTTTAAAAAGGAGATGACTATCCTATCAGTTCTTGTGAAATTGGCTTTTTAAATATAAATGTTAATACCTTTTATAGTTAGAAATTAAGCTATAGGAATAACAATTTGAACTTATATATTTAACAATAAATGGAGTAGAACATTTGCAAATCCCTAACTAAACTAGATAACACTAAATAAATAACACTCATATCATAACTGTCAGATATCCCAGACTTGTATAAAATTTATAACGACTACAAATATGACTAAGAATCCCAAATGGATTGCAAACTAAGCAAATATTTCATTACCTACGTGAAATATTAGCTTAGCCTAGACAAACCCTGACACATAGGTACCACAAATAGGTACCACAGAATTTGTAAATATTATTTCTCGAAGTTCTGTAAAAATATACAAAAAATCTCATATAAATGTGTTACAGCATATTTCAAACACAACCTCCTTTAAATAGTTGGGACAATAATATAGGAAAACATTGTCGCCCTCATTAGGTGTCACATTGTTGAGAAACATTAAATGGGTTGACTTTAGATAAAATTGCTTCTTATTTATTGAAATTTTATTTGAAATTATTTTAGAGTCGCAGGGCAATTCATACTGTGTTCCTTTTTGTCGTTGTAAATCATTTTTTTTATGTATTAATCAATGTATCTAGTTCACTCAATCAACTAATAAAACACGTGTTTTCAAATTTATACTTCTTTAGCTGATGAAGGTTGTTTGCAATATTATACTGGTGTGTCAGGACAACTTAAGTCTTTTAATTATGACCCAACATCGGGTCGACAGCTCAGTAACCAGGATTATGGAATTTGTATAAGAATGGAAAGAAACTTTTGTGGAATACAATACACTGCTTGTTCTGACCCAGGTAACAAAAACATTACACAATCTTCAGTAGTAAAATAGTCTTTTTAAGCACCCCTTTTATTGCTTACTTTAAAATGATCTAATGGTAAAGATTAAATTGATTTGGAAATTCTTTATAGACTCGTATATCAAAACCCACAAACAATTTATTTACATTTGTGAGTAGCAAAGTAGGACATGCTTATGTCAATTTAATCTGTTGTTGATGCATGTTTCGGTTTTTTACAAATTTTTACAAATAAGGTTAATGATATGAGTACCATACATGTTCATTATTCATCATCCTCCTGCCCTTATCCCACTCTAAACGGGGTGGGCACAACATGTTATAAACATCTTGTGACATGATTTGACAATCTTTACGACCGGCCGCCTGCCTGACGTCAACTCACCGTAGTCATATTTTTCGACACCTCGGTAAGGAAGAGGGTAGTCTATTCTACTCAACCGGATATCACACGTCGGGTTGACTTACCTTAGTCACCTTTTACGACACCTCGGTAAGAAATGATGGTGGTCTATTCTACCCAGCCGGATACAACACGGCAACTACATTAAATTAATAATTATTTTTTCGAAATTATAATTCTGGAACATTTTTCAGTAAACAATCGCTCTCGGGCGTTCACTATAAGCGGGAACAGCAATAATCCCGTTAACGCAATGATTGGATCTGGCGCTGGGCCAAGCAATTGCGCCAACGACTGGCTATTAGTGCCATGCGCTGCCAACGTTGGAAGGATCCAACCAGCTCAGGCCTTATGCACGGATAGAATATGTGGAGGAACATTTTCGGCAGATATAACAATGCAGGCTTCATCAGTTTTAAGTAAGGCTTGGCTTTTATATCTGTCTAATCAAAAGAATTTATGGACTGGATAAAAACCTTATGTCGCTGTTTAAAAGGATTTGAGCTCTAGGCCGAACACATTGCAGATTGTCAGGTTACACATAATCCAGAATTATTCTTATATTCGTTTTCTATATTCTGTTCCTTCTGAGAAAATCGCATATTATATGAAACGCGTTATTTTGTACAAAATTTTAAACTGAATTTTCTTATAAAATTCTCCATCTGCATGCAATTTACACAGAGTGTTCTATTTTCCACTTCGGTAAATTACTGAGTTATTCAAATTTAACAAAACACATTTCAATTTATTTCAAATTAATTTTTAATCTATCACAAAAATGGTATCCTGACATTGACATGGAATAGGTTCTTACTTTTATACAATCAAATTACGTTATATTAAATTAATTAAAACACGTTGTTATGTAGAATATACACATTGCAAATTACAACAATTTGTTTCAAGCTAATTGACGCTGAATTACCTTTTTTAATTAATATGGTGTTGTGTGTGGGCATGGTATTCCTTAAGGTATACGATATTAACAACACCCTTTTACTATATTATTAATTAATATCTACGATATTATTAACTTTTATCCTATAAAATCTGTCCATCATGCTTAGCTGTTGTGATGCCTTTTTTTATATTTTTAGTAAAAATAAACGATGTTCCTAATATTTATAATTTATTTTTAGGTACAGTCAAGCCATTCCGCCTCTGGTTTCACACAGACAATGTCGAAGCACAGGTCGATGTAGATAATAGAGGTTTTTGTCTCAACTACATACAACAGCCATGTACCAATAATGTTTTGTAAATGTTTTAAATATGAAATTAACTTGGATAAACATTATACTTCAATCTTTAGTTTTAATATAATATCCCTCACTTACTGCTTATGCAGTGTCTCTAACTTTTACATGATAAGCGTATAAAATCTGAGGTTTTATGATTTATGGGTAAAACTCAATGATTTTATCAAAATCAAATGATTATATATAGCCTTTAATATTTAGCAATACAATATTTAATTTGATTGTATATATTGTATAAATATTAATATTTATACAATATATACAATCTTATATATTGCATATACACTTAATAATACTCATTCATTATCAAAGACTACGACAATTTCTGCAATTGCTGATCTCACATACTCGTAACGGCAGTTGCCTTATCGAAAAACCATCAAGATTCCGAATTATACAAACAGATTGCTTGGCGAACTCTTTACGGACAGACACATAGCTAAACTTTCTTTAAAATCATCTGTAATAACAAATCATCTTTGATCACAAATTATAAATTACTTTCGGTTCAATAAAATTTTAAGCCTAAGCTCTAAACTATTCAAATTGGCTCGGATTTATGCAATGAAAGCGATCGGTTCAAGAATAATTTAAACAGAGTTTTCTAACAAATTATACATATACATCTCTCCTACTTACCGTGCCACCGGAACAGGGTGGAAACGACCTCATTCAATTGTCTACCACGTTATACATAGTCATCATAAAATTAACTAGCTAGGTAACTTAGGTGAAACTAGACTTATTATAGTCATAAGATATGTTATCTACATGTGTTATGGTACTATATATGGATATAAAAACATTTTGTAACTATATACGTGTACTCAGGTTTAATGTCCGAAGTTTTTGGACTTAATGCAACGAGGCTTAACGTGCTTACTTACCTTTTTATATGGAAATATAAAAAGGTAAGTAAGCGATTTTAAAGGGGTAATTTGTAGTCAATAACTACTTCGAATCTACTGTTTCAGTATGCACTAACCTGATATCGGCTAAAGCAAAATTTTCAAACAGTTACACGCGTCATTAATTAGCCAAATAATAAGCTAAATAATTAATCAGATAAAGCGTCAGTGAACCAGTTTGAACAAATTCATTAATTAAAATTCAAATCTACCAATCCTATTGATGACAATATCTGCTAAGAAGTTGAAGGAACTTACTACTACTACAAATATATATTTACTACGATATACGATAGATACTTATACAATATTACTTATAACTACAAATATATACTTATATCATATATATATACGTATAGTAGCCTATAAAATACATATAATATGAATCCTTTGCAATATTTAAACTTTGTCGCTAGCAAGTTTCATATCTGCCTACCAGAGCAAGTGATTTCGTGAACAAGGTTCGTCAACATTATTACCATTCATACTTTTATAAAATTTACTTAAATGTTTTTTATATATATATATTTATATATATATTATTAAGAATCTCAGAAACGGCTCCAAAGATTTTTCTGAAATTCAGCATGTAGGGGTTTTTGAGGAGAAAATCGATCTAGATAAGTTGTCGTAAAGTTGTTGTAGTAAAAATGTCGTTTAATTACAATTTTTCGCTGTCAAACGTAAAGTCATGGTGGTTCATTTGGGGAACGAACGCTCTAGAGAGGTGAAAATAGGATAGAGCCCCACCTGCCCTATTATTCTTTAATTTTTCTTTTCAACGTTTTTTTTTTTAAATTTCAGCCAGGTACTCTATACTTATATATAAAGCTGAAAAGTTTTTTGTTTGATTTATTTGAAAACGCTAATTTCAGGACTACTGGACCGATTTGAAAAATTAGGAGCAGCAATAATAAATATTAGGAAAACGTCAAAATTTAAAGTTTTCCTTGCGTGCGCCGAGTAAACAGTGAAAGTTATTCAAATATTATATATTACAAATTTTTTCCCCTATAAAAGTTCTAAATAAAAGTCCGCGACAGCCTTCACATATGTAAAGGTTCACTCTTAAGGTTAACCCGCTTTAACCATTTTTATTGTTATCAAAGAAATGAACGTAATAAAGTAATGTTACGTTAGTTTCTCCATGCGGGCGAAGCCACTGGCGATTGCTAGTTTCTAATGATTGAAAAGTAGGGCATTTCATAAAGGACATCAAACTACATATGCCTAAAATTATCTATGGATAATTTTAACAACGATCTGTTGTTGAACTATGATTATACGAAATTTCTGGACTGAATAAGTAAGGTAATGCTAAAGTATATCAGTTTACTGGGTATCGGTCCTTCCTAGCAGATATTATCACTTGCCCAAATTTCGCGTTGGCATGGGGCGGATCACAATCGAAACAGGTCAAAGAATATGTAGCGTACAGAAGAGTCTTCAATTTTATTATATAAATTATTCTTTTTATATTCTTATCTGTAAAACATTAAACCATATTATAAAACAAAGTCCGTTTCTCCCATTTTGTAGAAGTATTGTGTGTAGTTTGTGTATATGATGATAGTTGCTTTATATTTCACAAAACATTTTGTATTTATACAACATTTTTGTACAGCTAAAAAGCAATTTGCTTATATTTCATCATAAAAGTCATATTTTTTAAAGATAACTTAGTATACCCATTTTAATTTTGAAAAAATAAAAAGCTATTTAGTTATTACTCTACTAATCATAATCACATATACTCGTACGTTAGTTACGTTAAGCTTTTAAAAGTATGCTCCGTTCATTTGATTTTAATTTAAACGAATACCTTAGAAGTGACTGCAAAATTAAAACTAACATAAGGAGACAAGATCACTCATCGATAAAAAAGTACCAGAAGCTGAAAACGCAAGCCACATTATTAAGAAAGATAAAATTGAAAATAGACTATCTCAACTCGTGGCCGGTTTGTTAGTGTATTACATTCTAGATCACTGCATAGTAATACTTTTCTAACTCAAATTAGAGAACTTAAATGATATATACTATTAATATACTATAAATGTTTTATAAATTACAGGAGCACACTATCTATAATACAGTATGAATGATACGGAAAATAAACACACTTTGTCTGTTAAAAAAGTAATTCCATTAAATATTTTCGATGCATTAAATTCCTAAATGTTTATAATTTAACTATACGCCATCATTAGTATTTTGTAACCCAGCAACCTAGGGAAGATTTTGACTTCTGACACAAAGAAATTTTGCTTAAACTATGTAATTTTGTAGTCTTTTAGCTAATAATCTTGAAATAGATATGAACCCTTGGTTGTATAGGCGTACTAGACTTATAGAATAATTTGATGCGGTGGCATACTTGGACATTGTTTTTCTGTCAGTGTATTTATTTTATGTAAGCACTCTTGGCAATAATTTTATTTTAAAAGAAGAAATTAAAGGTATGTGGTTCATTATATTCATTGGCATGATATGTTTTCTAGCGATTCATCCTTTATTCTATGACGCTCACAGCTTCCTGGCAGTAAACTCCCTTCATTCGTTACGAACGGTCGTGTAGTAAATTGCAACCCTGGCGCGATATTCCGACTCCACCACGATGGTAGTTGCTGAGTCGACTGGTGAGTATCATAAAAACTACATTTTAATCTACTACCAGTTTGAAGTAATAATGCTGAAACTAATACATATGTTTACACAGGAGTCAGGTTGATTCGTCATGTTTCCTTTCCCATATAAATTTTAAATGATCATGAGGTCATAGTAAACTGTGGAGGCTAGTTAAGGCTGTTCAGGTCAGTCGTCAATAAATTGCTTGAGGTGTGTTACGTATTTCGTAATTTGACGACGACTACGACGTTTTCCAATTGATATAGCTACTATGTTTGAAATGTCGAGCCGTCAGCATTTGTATCCCACGATAGCTGGTAATAAATATAAAAATAAAATGATCATTTATTGAGATATTAGAGTATAATTTTTTTTTTGTTTTTTTAAGGTAACGATGACTCTGACTCTGAGTCGAAAACTTGCGGGAAGATCCTCGTAGTGTTGTCCTGGATACTAGTGATTGTGACGATGCCGTTTTCGCTTTTCATCTGCTTCAAGGTAAGGCTTAAATTTAAGTAAACATTTTTTCAAGTTTTTAGTTTTGCTCCGCGACATTTCAAACAATATTCCACTACAGCAAAAGACAACTCATTTTAATAGCTTTTTGATTTATTTATTTTACTCTTAGATTTAATTTATAACTATATTATTCGGCAAATTTTGTGAGTCTCGCGCACATAAACTGTATTTTTTAATACTGCTAAAGCGAAATGTTAACTGATGTTTGCTTTAGCATTAAAATTGTTTCTTTGTAATAAAATTAAATATTCATGCATCATTTGAACCAGTTTCCTTGAATTCGCCAAAGGTATTGTGACTCTATATGTACACTACTCATATTTCTGAAATTATGGGTACTTTCACATACTTAGGGATACTTACTATTCAACATCCATTAATATCATTGCTATGTCATATATTTATAATCTGAAAAATTTATTATATACCTTATATAAATAATATTACAATTAATATTATATAACTAACTCAAAAAGAACTTCAATCACTTTCTTATAGAGGCGAATAATTATTTGTTAAAGAATTTTCCTCTTATATATTTCTTATTTTAACCATTTAGTTACATAGCAATTTATAATTGGTATATGTAAAATATATTATTAGATTACAAAGTTTCAAACGATTTATCAAAAGACCCTAGACTATTCATCAATGCCGAACAAAAGTAGCTATATGAATTTTAAATTTGGGTTTTCTGCATTAGAATAGAAATATAAAGTAAGTACAAATATGTACAAAAAATACTTATATAAAGACTTGGCTTACCCATTTAAACTTTTTTCTAATTGGTTACGTACAATATGGTCTCTGTTAAGACAAAAATGGTTAATTAATAGAATTAGGCGTTACTTTGCGGAGATCCATAATACAAAAGTAATAATAAAATTATTTTGCTATAATCCGCGATGAATCATTCTTCATCGCGGATTATAGCAAAATAATTTTATTATTACTTTTTTTACAAAAATGGTTGTTGGAAAACTTCAAAACAAGTTAGTGAAATCATTTATTTTATATATATATATATATATATATATATATATATATATATATATATATATATATATATATATATATATATAGAAGCTTCATTTTTGTGCCTTTTGGTGTTGAGACCTTGGGTCCATGGGGCCCGGACGCTCATACGTTCTTCAACGAGCTCGCTAGAAGGCTCGTAGAGCGTACCGGGGACCCGAGAGCTGGCACCTTGGCCAACGAATAAGTTTGGCCATACAAAGGGGCAACGCTGCCAGTATTTTAGGAACTCTACCAATTGCAATGGAATGGATGGTTTTGATTTAGTGTAAATATATATATATATATATATATATATATATATATATATATATATATATATATATATATATATATATATATATATATATATATTTAATTTTATTCTTTAGTTATTATTTAATTAGATTTAATTTGGTTTTTTTATGCTTGTTTTTGTAAAATAGTTCAGTTTAGTAAATAGTATACTTAGTATATATTCACCTAACTTTTTATATATATAAATGATCTGAAATGAAAAAATGAAATCTTAGAAGTTATCCCAAAATGAAAACTAATGCGCGCGAAAATTGTTCGATGGAAGGTTCAACTAAGAACTTAATATAGTTGTACTACCCCTGCAAAAAACAGACGAGTCAGATAGTATATTTTATAGAAAAAAATTGGAAACATATGTTCTCTACAACTTCATATATAAAGGCTAGTCATGGCATGATAAATGAAACAACACTATTCAGAGAAAAATCATAATCTGTTTTATTATGGCCGAAGGATCTATTTTTAATATTTAAATTAGTTAATCTTGTATATATTTATACAGGTAGAGGGTTTTGGGGGGGAAAATCAATTTATCTTGGTTTTATTTAAAAAAAATATTGTTTTATCCCTGTCTTCGGGCAATAAAAAAACAACTACGATTGTATGAGAGAACAAAGGTTAATTGCGCTGTCAAATTCAAAGTCTTGATACCTTATTTGGGTAACGAGCGGTCTCAAATTCAGAATATCCAAAATCGAATCCAGGAACATTGTCTTTTTTTAATAGCATATTTTATAAATATAAAAAAAATTACCGAGCAAGGCTCGGTCACCCACTGACAATTATATTTGAAACAAAATATCGGCTAAATGCTCGCCATGCCGTAGGTCAATTCAGTATCTTAACTAAACGAAGCGTGTCGTATGTATATGTGTTTGTTTATCATTAATAAAAGGAAAATCGTTATAAGATGAACAGACATCTAAAATAAAAATCATGATTGTTGAATTGGTTAACAATATTGATATTTATGAAGTTATTTACTGCAATTTATTAGTTACTGTATGTAATGTCATCATGCTGAATGAAATGATTGGTAGTCAATGCATTCTGACTCCGGTTCGACGTCTTCCAGCCTTCCAAACAAGCCGGATTTCGAAGTCTCCCCATTAACTCACCACAGAACATATTCACACTGCGTCAAGTTATACGGTAATCCCAAAGCGAGCTTTCAACGTTTTCAAAATCAATATTCAATATCGAATTTGTTCATCTATTGCATCCCCTCGCCTGTAGCAATGCAGTGGATAATATATGATGAAATTCGATATCGAATTTCATTTTCGAAACTGATAAAATCTCTACAGGGTTATAGATGAACAAAAAATCAACTTCTACTTTGCTACGCGTTTTTGGATTATATAAAGTAGCCTTTGATTCAATTGAGGTTGGTTAAGGTCGCTGAAATGCCTAATCGACCATTGCTACATCCAAGTAAATGTTTGCACAAAAATGCCACGATCTCAATGTCTTGTCCAATACAAGCATACTCGTATTGTGATAAATCCATCGGCACAAAGGAGTACGCCAGGGAAACGTTATGTCTCCAAAGCTGTTTAACGCTGCATTAGAGGAATATCAAAGACGAGTACATCACTTACCTTAGAGTTCCCGACTATATAGTCATTATGTCGGAGGTTCTGAAGGAACTTAACACAATGGTCGACTGCTTTAGTTGAATATTCTAACAGGAGGGCCTTAAAATGAATATGAACTGAGTAAAATTATTATTATTAAAAGTAACTCCAAATTTTAGATTGGATATATGGAAGATTCCTTTCTATTACTCATTTACCCGTATTTTAAAAATAAGTCCAATTTTATTCCGCCCTCAGGAGCCGTTAGAGCTAAGAGTAAACTGAGAAATGAGCGAAAATTGTTTCATTTTATTTTTCTGGTAAATTTGAGTATAAGAAGTATAGTTCAATCTTTCTTTTATTCAAAACGAGATCTTTATTAATATAGGCAATACAATAATTACCAAATACATTATTATTTTTAAAACCATAAAAATATGAAATATACTTACCTAACTGTTGGCAGTAAGCCATTATTACATCTAACAGTAGCAAACCTTTAATTCTCTAAATGTTACTGTGCTATTTATGATCCATTCATAATATACGCTTGAACTACCGTTACGGATAAATAATTTTACTTCACTATAGTTATACAGTTATACTATTATAGAATTGAATAAAGTATTGTGTCATAATACTTGTTAGTGCTCAATAAAATAATTGATAGCAATAAAAGCCTTTGTATCTATGGCTTTAATTGGCCTCACACCTTATCCAATGCTCCATAGGTCAGTCAATAAGTGCGTTAAACATTGTGAATACAGGTGCCTGTGAAGTACTGAGCTCCTGACCCATTTTTACTCGTAGGTGTTTGACTGCGGTAGGAACAGTCATTTTAATTTTTAAGTTTAACTTCAGGGGCATTATTAGTGAGGTTAGGTGCAAGGAAAGCTTACATATTTAATTAAATTTATAAAATATATAGAGCTGAAGAGTTTGTTTGTTTCATTGTTTGTTCGCGCTAATCTCAGTAACTACTGGACCGATTAGAAAATTTCTTTGAGTGTATGATAGTACATTTATCGAGAAAGTCCATTTATATAATATCACGCTGAGATAAATAGGAGAGGAGCAGCAATATAAATGATCACAAAAATAGCAAAATTTAAAGCTTTCCTTGCGTGCGCTAAGTAAATGGTAAAAGTAATTCAAAAATCATGTATTACAATTGTTCCCCTTTTAATGTTCTTAATAAAAGTCCCCGACAGCATATGTCTAGCTTTTAATGGTAACCCACTTTAACCATTTTTTGGTTCCACGTGGACGGAGCCGCTGGCGATTGCTAGTATTTAATAAAATGGAATCTCTCTGGATCAGGAAAAACTCTAAGTGACGGTATTTTAAAGTTCAAGTTTACGCGACAAGTTCCGGGAAGACTAGAATAGGATAACATATAGTCCTTCATTAAGCTACACTTTTAAATAAAAATTGTAATTTCAAGGCCTAATAAGGAGTGACATGAGACTTCAAATTAAAGTTCCTCCTAATAGGAAGAAACGTCTACTAAGCTTGAGATTAGAGAATGCTCATTCTATCCCATCTATGAAATTCGGTTACTGTAAACATTTCTACGTTCGCAAAAATTCTATGTGAATGCTTGTTCTCTTGATGTAAACGATACTAGAGCGCGCGAACAGATGATTATAGCATTTTTGCATGTTTATACGCGCTCGCTGCCTGGAGCAGTCTCTTCAAAGCATGATCTCGTGTAAGAAGTCTAGTTCTTTTTGCTCATTTTTATCTTGGTGTAAATGCTAAGAACTATTTATCGTTTACACCAAAAGATCGAGAAAGAATGCACTTGTTCTAGCTCATTGTTTCTTCGTTTGGTTTAAGCCAGTCTTTAAAATCTCTGCAAATTATATGGGTCTAATAACTAGACAATTCCGTTCTCCTACATACACGCTTCATTTTCCAGAACACAAATATTTTATAAATGTGAATAGAGGAGCAGTGCACCGTAGCCTCAGGCGTAACTTTTATGAAAAGATTTCAGTTTTGCTAGTAATATTTGTGTTTTCAGACTCAGCATTTTATACAAAAAATATTTAATCATCCGCATCTAGTCTTAAATGAAGTAACTTACATCGGTTTTGAGATTAATCATGGCTATAACTTGATACCAAAAAAGCTCTACAGTTTAACTATGCTAGAAACTTAATTAATTACTACTATTAACTAATATGAAGCGCTATGTATGACAGGGTAGAACACAAAAAAAAGAGTTTATTTATTTAGCAAAATCTGAAAAGATGTAAATAGAATTTAATTAAAATATGCCATAAGTAATCAAAGCTGTGACAGTCGGACGGTGAGACCGTGTGACTCTCTCAATGGAGTCACGAGTTCAAAGCCCGGGCAGGCGCCAATGAGTTTTTCTGCAAAAACTTCTGGCTGATATTTGCAATATATCACTCGCGTTTCGGTGAAATAAAGCATCGTTAGTAAACCTGCATATCCTAAGAGAATTCTGATATATGTGTAACGTACCAATCTGCATTAGAACAGCGTGGTGGGTAACCGACCTTTCTCTCCAAAATATAAGAGAGGAAACTCAGCAATAGTAAGTGGCTGTTACTTTTATATCAAAACTAACATTGATATTATTATTACACTTGCCTGCTAAATATTGCATAATAAAAATAATGCGCGTAGGTTAAACCATCTTTATAGTCACGACTTTTAGATACATTGTAAGAAACATAAAATATTTAATCGCGCTTCTTCCGCAGAAATTGATTTTCAGATCCCCCCACTATAGAAAATTTACGAGGGATTTATATAAGCGTTAACTCATAAGCGATGCTTTATGATGATTTATGCTCTTGTTTTCTCAAAAATATAAAGAAAAAGGATATAGAAATATAACTTACCTTTGCTAATGCAAGTATGATTTTAAATGAGTCGAATTTACAATAATTTCAGAAAGTACGGCAACGTAAAGCATTTTTATTAAATCATTATTAGTATCGAAAGAAACTTATTTAAACCCAATAAGAATCAATTTACTCTCAACTCACAATTTACATTTTATATTATTGAACGTATTAATATTCGATTCTTATATTCCTTTTACATACCCTCCTTATTTCGAATCCAGCAAGATGCTGGTCAGTGCGCTTTCCACTCAACCAATTCTCATCTCATTTCCATAAGCGTTAAAAATTCCAATTTTCTCATTTTTTGATATCAACAATATTTTTTCCTTTTTCAAACATCTATCTTTCAAACTTAAATGTCATCAAACATATCATGTATAGTATTATATATATATCCTATTAGTATCTATAATGTTATTAGTCCTAACGGCTCTCACATAATCATCGGGCGAATAACTGAGCGTGGAATCGTGGCATCGAGAATGCAAAATGAAAGGAAAAGAGCGCCAGAAGCTCCAGTGTAATCCTCTACTTTCTGAGATTGCTAATAGAACTATTACAGTGACTTCTGCTAGGACTCCCAGGGAAGTTTCTAGTGGAGGACCAATCTTATGAATTGTCCACTGGCCAGCAAACATCACCGTCCTTCGGCGTCACGTTGATATAGAACCAGCACAGCGTTCAAAAGCCTGCCAACCGTGGTGATTACAACACATCAACTTGAAGACATCGTGATCCACTTATACTATTACTAATAATATATTTAAATAAGTTCTCAAATTATCTTAGGTCGTGCAGGAATATGAGAGAGCTGTAATATTTCGCTTAGGAAGACTACTGTCTGGTGGCGCTAAGGGTCCTGGTAAGTATATATTGTTAAAACATGTCAAACTTTATGTTTATTTTTTATAATAATAAATAAAAACAATTGTAAATTAACAGCGTAGTTATTACATCCCTATATTTAAAAAGAATAATAGTTCATAAATATATTATTTTTTTTTGTCAAATATACTTATAGACAATATAAATAATAAATAAATAAATATATGGGACACTTACACACACGGTCGTCCGTCCCCAAAGTAAGTAACTTAATACTTGTGTTATGGTAGACAGACAACTGGTGAATATATACTTATATATTTTTAAATACATACATAAATACAAATATACACCCAGGCCTCAAAGATCAACAAATTCATTTATAGAAAATGTTGGCCCTCGGCGGGAATCGAACCCGCAACCCGCGGAGTTGAAGGCAGGGTCACTACCCACTGCTCCAATGGGCCAGTCTACAGACAATAACGAAACTATAAAAATTTTAAAATAAGAATAGCATAGTCGATAGCATCGACGAGTTAACTATGATTCAAAATTTTCAATAACAATAAATTATAATTATTTTTAACAAAATCAATGATACTTATTCTATAAGCAGTTATCATAAGAAAAACAATTCAGAGAATTAGCTCTTAATCAGCTCTAGCAACACATTTCGAAGATAAGATACATCATTGTTCTCAAAGATTACAGTGCTCATAATGAAAATTGTCCAAATCCAAATAGGCGTCTTCCAATCCGATAGTTATTGTCATATATGAAATATTTCAATGACTACAATTGATGAATAATTTCAGGTATTTTCTTCATACTGCCTTGCATTGACTCATATGCTCGAGTTGATCTTCGAACCCGAACTTATGATGTTCCACCACAGGAGGTATGTAAATATGTACAATATAAATATTATAAGAATAATTTCGTATAAAAAGTAGACTTTTATTCGTTTAATCTCGTACGTGGTGCTTCATGTATATTTGTTGTGCGAAAGTATTTTTTGATAAAAATAACTGCTGAGTATCATGCTGGATTTTTCTCGGTAAGAGCATTTTATGAATTACGTAGTACTTTCATTATAGTATGAAGTTTTGAAAGTGCTTGTAGAAATATTTATTCTTAAGAATACTTTGAATACGTTGATTAATATAATGGATATTAATAGTATTGGATTATAATATAGATTATTAATAGTATGAATTAAGTCGATTCTACAAATTTTTTAAATTAATGATCCTCTTTTCTCGAATGTTACACTTTAGTCTAAATTATTTGTTAAAATAGTTTAGATAGGTGGTGAGACCGTGAGACTCTCTAGAGACGATCATGGTTTCAACCTCGGGCTAAACCAATGAGTTTTTCTATTAAAAACTTGTGTGTCTAATTGATAATTGCAATTTTTAAATAAGCTTTTCGGTGAAGAAAACAATCGTGAGGAATCTTGCATATCTCTAAAGAATTCTAGGGATTTGTGTAACCTACCAATTCGCATTGGATTAGCGTGGTAGGTCTTTGCTCCAACCCTTCTCTACAAAAACGAAGAGAGGAGGCCATTGCCCAGCAGTGGGATAGTAACAGACCGTTACTTTACTTTACTATGTATTTATGCATACAATTTTGTTTCTTAAGGTCCTCACCAAAGACTCGGTCACAGTATCGGTGGATGCTGTTGTGTACTACCGAGTGAACAATGCTACGATCTCAATCGCAAATGTTGAGAATGCACACCATTCAACTCGGCTACTAGCCCAAACAACACTCCGAAACACAATGGGAACCCGGCCGCTTCACGAGATTTTAAGTGAACGCGAAACTATATCTGGAAACATGCAAATTTCACTCGACGAAGCGACCGAGGCTTGGGGCATTAAGGTGGAGAGGGTGGAAATGTAAGTAATATTACAATATTCACACAGTTATTTGGCACACTTTACATTGTAGTAACATTGCCAAAATTGCTCTGTACCCTGGCAGAGTAACTTGAAGCTAGTCTAATTAATAAAACAAAGTTTTGTAACATTTTACGGATAGACTTCTTTAAATAATTTTCAAAATAATATTTTTACTTTTTTTAAATTAATATGTAGGAAGTCCATAGAAATTTTAGGAAGACAAATAGTTTAGGTACGTAGATAGGTTGACAACGAGAACTCATTTTCAAATTTTCTACCCAAAATTACATCTCATATAGCTACTCCTACATTGTGTACGATTCGTTATTAGCAAAAAAATGATGAAATTCTCCATAGATTATAAAAACTAAAAAATACAGGTATATTTTAATTTCACGCTGTAACGTGAGCTAATCGTGTATTATTATTATCAACTATCATACAAATATTAATTGATAATAATCAAGGACATTGTATTAAATCTCTGGTAAATACATCAAAGTCTCACACAAGCGCAAGAATCCAATGTACTACAAGTTCTACGAGTATATCGACAAAAGTTTTTATTGCAGTAGCGAATTTAAAAAAAAATTAAAAAAACATATGCGAAAGTATATCGTGATATGTCGAGTTAATTTTATAGAACTCTATTCAAAATTGTCTAATGACTATGTTTACCTTTTGATGGCCTTTACTCGAAGTGTAATTTGCTACAATACTTTGAATTTATTTAAAGATTTTCCTTAAATAGCGTCCGTATTGTCAATTCCATATGATAGGTATTCCCTCGATGTTCGATAGCGCAGGTCTAGCATTAGACACGTATGGCAGTACTACATCATTATCTAATCAATAATTTCGACGTGATGGACGGTCAATGCATCAGTAAACAAAGCATTCCTACTATAGTTTATATTTAGGTTTGACGTTTGCTGTGATAAATATACTTTTCATTGATTAAGGCTACACAAGATATTGTATTAATTTATCCTAGAAATGTTGAGGCTGTGGGGTCTAAAATGAAATAATGATGATCATTCGACCCGTAGAACGTATTTGTAAATAAGGCACCATATAAATCTCACTGGTTAAATTTCAAATCAGGTGGCTTGCTGTAAATTCAAACTGAAAATATTCTTTGATCAATTAAAATAATAAACAAGTGCTTTTAAACGGTCAACTCACTTACTTAATATGCTTTGTAAAATTATTATAATCAAATGAGCAATGGTTTTAATTTTTTCTTAATTATTTACGTTAATCTATAAATGACTTATTTAATTTACGAATAATATTAAATAGATTCGTTAAAATTTGCGAATACAATAAAGAAAAAGTATATATCTAATAAACATTCAAGATCGAAGTACCTATTCCATTCTTATCCTAATGACTAACTAGCAAGAATCTAATAATTAATGTTAGGTCTTTTATTTGTAACATTATTCTGTTGAACATAATTTGTATAAATAATAGTTAAAGTTCATGGCGTGACAAGTAACATTCCTCTTCAGAAGTTTCATAATCATTTGATTCATCCAAAGGTTTGATTTTTATGCCTAAATAGCAAAGACGTTCGTCTACCCGTACAATTGCAACGTGCAATGGCAGCTGAGGCTGAGGCAGCAAGAGAGGCTCGTGCAAAAGTAATTGCTGCTGAGGGTGAGCAGAAAGCTTCAAGAGCGCTCCGTGAGGCATCAGAAGTTATTGGTGACAGTCCTGCAGCGCTTCAATTGAGATACCTCCAGGTAATTCAGCTTTTAAGAGAAACCTATTGGAACCTATTGTATTGCACAAGAAAGCACTAAAAACATGTTTTAAACTTTCCATATGCAACAAATTACTTGGAACATTTATGCTCGATAGGCATATTGCGTTCGTGTTTTGTATTTTTATTACTAAATTGACTTGCGCTGAAAACAATGACACTTGTTGAAAAGTGATGATGCAGCTTGAAATGAAAAGTGCTTTTCACGACGCCACTTCATATCTGCCATAAGTGCTTGTCAGGAAACATAGCCTCTTAAATATACATTCATCTTTAACTCATGCAATGAAACAGCAAATTTAATTGTTTAATAAGGATAGTTTTATAAAGCTACAAAGTGTGCAAGAGTGTGGTTACATAGACGCACGAACGAAACTCGCCTCCTTAGAAGTTAGTTACATTAGTACATTTATTCAGAAACAATATCCATTACTCAATTTCTTATTTAAGGGTAGATCAGAAATATTTAAATAAAATTTATTTAATAAATATCATATGTTAATTAACTTACAAGCTGAAAAATATGCATTCAAAAGTAGCTTAATTAAATATTTTTTTCAGACTCTCAACACGATATCAGCCGAGAAGAATTCAACGATTGTATTCCCACTGCCTATTGATCTGCTTACATATTTCTTGAAAGCCAAAGAAGAATCTTAAATCAAATGCTAATTAATAACTTCGTCATTGTATCAAAAGAAGACGAAGATTTTTTAATTCTTAACTATTTAAGTGAAAATGTAATTGTTATGCAAAAGAGGTTTGTATTTCTAATTCAATAAGATTCATTTGACTGATGTTATTTCAATTTTATAATTCATATCATTAGAACTTTAAAAATTACGAAAGTAAAGTTAGAATTATGTAATAATTATTAAACTGTTATATTGTTACTATGCTTACAAAGTTCAAAAATTATAAAGCACATATGCTGCGTTGTAAATGTTGGCTTCGAAGTACATTCTGGCAAATAATTAATACTACAAAAAATCATTGTAATATAGTAATATAAATACATACATGTCTTAACAATAGTTCTTAAAAAATCATTAACTTAAGAAAGAAAAGGTTTGATATTGTTAATTCTTGGAAAGAAAAATCTTTACCAAAGTAAGTTTTTAATTTTGTGTTCAAAGTACCTGATAAATAATTTTCATATTAAAAGGACATATTTAATTTAAAGCTTGGATTGTTTTACGTAATTACTTTGAACGAAATGTTTACACCATTTTGAATGGGTTGTTAAGTGGGATAATATGAAGTAAGATTGAGCTTCTTATTTTATACGTTAACGCGACATTTCAATTCAGTAAAATTTTCAAAATTATGTTATAAATTTAGGTAACAGATAGCCGAATTTTCTTTTAACCTTATAATTGCCGAGACAAATATTTAATGTTAATTGGGTTAACCTCGAAATTAATTTAAAAATATAGTATTATATCCGCACTTGCGAGTACAAGAAGTATTCTATTTAATTTATAATAATTTTTTTTATGACTTATCATCGTCCTAGAAAATATCGGCATTTTAAACAGCTTGGGCTTATTTTATAATCAAAACTCACAACAGTCAATGTGATTAATATTCGTACAATATTTTAAGTAGGACATGACCATATCAATGTCTCCACTGCATAATTAAAATCTTTATAAACTACATCACGCGTTGTAACATGTACAAACAGCGAATCATCATCATCCTCCTGCACTTGTCCCGCTCAAAGTATTGTAAACATGCCGTCATATGATTTGGCTAAGCATTTTACGACCGGCCGCCTGTCTAACGTCAACTTACCTTACTCGTATTTTACGACACCTCGGTAAGAAATAAGGGTGGTCTATTCTACTCAGCCGTATACCACACGGCATACATACAGCGAATCAAATTACTTATTTAAAGCTTCAACACAGTTAATAAAGTTTTACAATAACTATGTAATGTAGAAATCGAGTTGAAGATCGATTGTAATATTTGGATTAGTTGCCAACTTCTAGTCAAACATAGCTTTATGCATTTATTACTTATTTAGTTATTAAAATTATTTAATTGCATAAATAGAATTGATTTTAGCAATTTTATAATGTTATTATCGTTACTTACGATGTATTATGTCAAACAGTCCATATAATTACGAAAAAAAAAATTCTCATGTAAAAGTTAAAGATTTGCTTTCGTTGCGTGTTTGCATTGCGCCTCCGCTATAACGTCACGTCCAGATATGAATGGATGAACAAATGGAAAATAATATCTTCGATAATGAAAAAATATTTTGAAGAAAATCACAAAATATATAAATGAAGGCAACCTCGACATTAAAGACAAAATCATTTTTTTTTTCTTACCGGTGATGAAAAAGGCATTAAGCACCATTAGTGCAATAAAAATAATACCTCACACTATAGGCAGGGCATTAAATTAGCATTTAAGTCTTACAGTTATGAATATTAGTCTTAGTTATAAATATTAAATCCCATCGACGTATAAACAAATAAATAGTTTATTTGACATACATAAAGCCAATACATAAATCAATTAATTCACTTGTAAAAGATTTCTTAAATTTCGGCTTAATTAAAAATATAACATTCGTACTAGTAATTATCTTAAAATGTCACATTTTTAGAACTGTAATTGAAACTATTTGATATCAGTATATCGATGCGGCAAATTGTTAGTGGTTTCGTATATTATATTATTATCGTCTTAACTATATAAAAAATTAAAAATGTAATGTGTGTGATATTGTTTCTTTTTACCTTTAAACAGCATTGGACAATAAGCAAGACATACGACGCATGACTTTAATGGGAAATTATGGCGCTCATATTCATTAAGAAATTATAACACATATGAGAATAGCTTAGAATAGAATTCAAATGAATATTTTGTGTATAGGCGGCTCCGATTTGGCAAACGCAGATGATATGATTTTTTATACAACGACCACTTTAAACCAAATCAATTTGATCCGATAAGCCAGAAATATTTCTGGACATAAAATGACCAGGTCGGCATTTTAATATTAATATAGGATGCACTACTAATATCTCCACGATTGCTATAGTCGTGGAGATATTAGGAGTGCCTGCACACTTGCCTGCCGTGCATTGTTCGGAGTGGCTTGAGCCTGAGCACAGGTGTTAAAGATGGCACCAGTACACTAGACAAATTAAAAGATCGGTGTGGACTTGGCGCTTTCTGTGATACTACCGCAAAAAAGATAACCGAGATACTGGGTTGAGAGTTGCTTTTATAAAAGAAGTATTTATTCCACATAAATACTATAAACAAATTCGAAATAAATGACTTTAGTAACTTTTTTACGGTTCTATATAGCTTCTCCTGAAAGCGCCCTTGCGATGGCTGCACCATTTATAAAAAAAAGTGAAATGTTATTAGTGCTAGAGAGCTGTATTTGACTATCTATACTTCGGTTTCAAGCTAGCCGATATATGCACAAGGATCTAAAATTTAATTGTATCATGTCATCAAAATACTAATAATAATGATAATTTATAATTGATCTTACAATTAAAATGTATTGAAATTGCTCCGTTCGCGCTACACATGCAGCGCTACACATGCAGCAACAAGGCTACAGGGATGATCAAAGAACCAAGGATAGACTTGCCCCCCTGCAACCCTGCCACAGGCCAAGGGAAATTGCCCCTGGTTGCCTACACACATTAAAATTAAGGTGGCAATTAAGGTCAGGCTCACTTTACACCCTAGATTGCCCCTGCCGCAGTTACGTGAGTAGCCCATTTGATAAAGAAAAGTAACATTCTGATATCAGAATTTCTGATAAAAAAAATATTGATCTGCGTGCATCACTTAATTAATAGTCTGTGGTAAACATGGTAGAGACTCGATTCCGAGTTAAAAAAAAATTAGAATAATATATTTGCTCCAGGGATGAATTGGATCGATTTTTCTCCCTTCAAAATAAATCGATTTGAAAAAAATCGGTTAACTCGTATTGAAAAATCGATTATTAATAATCTATAGCGTATCGTAAACTCGACTGAAATACAGCAAGTGAAATACTCAATTTAAAATACAAAGTTGTTTTTTGGCTGATTATAATTATTTAGAATTAGACTAATTAAAGTGGAGTACGAATAAAAATAGCTGTTTTTGTTGTGCTATTTGCGAAACTCGATTTTTAAAAAATCGATTATTTCGTATCAAAATCATCGATTTTTTCTCTGACTATTTGAAAAGTTGCCTTTTTAATATTAATAATTAATTACAATAAAGGCTAATTAAAGTGGACAACTGCCAATTAATAATAACAGACGCGCTATTTGCGAAATTCTATCAAAATGTGTAGTTAGGCTAATAGATTGGATGAAACCAATATGATTTCATCAAATAATGCATAAATAATATTAAAAAACAAGAAAAATGAGTGAAAAAGATACAGTCAAATTGGGTAACTTTGAATTTAAGGGTAACATTGAATAAAACGACTAAAATAATTATTAATTTTTTTTTTAATATCTGTAACCTGTTTTAAAACTGATAACTGAGTGAAATGAAAATACTAAATGTTCTAGTTGTCAAATGTCATTTAAAATATATAGTTTTGAATCAAATTTTGACACTTTTTCAAAATTTTCTGTTCGCTGTCTTTTAGCAGTGAAAAGTATGTGAGTTACATTTCCGATTTAATTACAGAAAAGGTGTGTAAAACACATGATTTTCGGTTTCTAATGATCAATTGTACGTTGAAATTATAGTTTTTCACATAATTTCATGATTTTGCATCGTTTTATATCCATTGACAGGGAAATTTGTGGACCACCCCTATTTTTAGTTAAATATGGGTAACTTTGAACGGTTCAAAGATACCCAATTGCATTATTTTAGTTTATGGGTAACATTGACAAAGAGTTATTGATTTCTAAAAATATTTTCAAGTACATATTTTAGTACATACAGTAATTACAATAGAATTATTTTGCTATAATCCGCGTTTATTAAAAGAATATATGTATTGCTAAACGTATAAAGCAGGCAACATTCACATACCTTATACCTACATGCAGGACGAGTCACCACACGTATCGTAATAAAATCCAATCCGGTGCTTTACGAAGGATGAAAGCTTACCTGTATAGCTGTGATAGCGGTAACAACGTCGGACTCTTTTGAAGAGGTCGCAGGTTCAAACCCAGGGCAGGCATCAATGAGTTTCTATTAAAACTTATGTGTCTAATTGTGAATTACAATTTATCACATGTTTTTCGGTGAAGGAAAACATTGCGAGGAAACCTACGTATCTCTAGAGAATTATGGGGATATGTATAACCTACTAATCTGCATTGGAGCAGCGAGGTAGGTCTTAGCTCCAATCCTTCTCTCCAAAGACGGAGAGAGGAGGCCTATGGTCAGAAGTAGGATAGTAACAGGTCGTTACTCGCGGTCATGATTTCCAAAAAAGGAATCTACTATTATTAAAAAAGAAAACATCGTTTTCATCTTAAAAGAGCATCAAATAACAAAAAATAAAGATAAAATGTACATTGAAGATAACATCTCATTCATAGAATGGGGTGAATTATTTTTCAAATTCTCTTGCCCACCATTAATGTTTTGATCTCATTTGAATGGTAATTGATTATAGAATTTGTTATTTAGGTTTGATTTTTAATAAATATTTACAATTACAAATAAATTTATATTCGTTTCAAAAAAAAAAATCTACCCGTATGTTGCTAATATTTAGTAAATGGCAATTTTAAGTAAACGGTTGGCTGTTAAGTATGACAAGTTGACTTTATTTGACAGATCTATCTTTCATTTATTCAGAACATAAGTATAATTTTACCCATGATACGAAAATTCTGTGAATTCAAGGATTTTTAGTTTTCGAAATAATTCGGTTTAAAGTTACCCAAAACTCAAGGTAACTTTGAACACGCACAAAAGCATATTTTTTTTCCATTTCCTTTCTAGTTACTTAGTAATACAGTTAGTTATTCTAAAACTCGGTATAAAAGAACACTCATTATTCATCAAAACCTTAAATAAGGTCACCCTATTTTTTTATATTTTGAAAAATCTGTAAAATCATTCAAAGTTACCCAATTTGACTGTAAGGAGGATGATTAAAAAAATTGATAATTAAAAAATACATTATTTATAAAAAATCGATTATTTTAATATAAAAAAATCGATTATTTTAATAAAAAAATCGATTATTTTAATAAAAATAATCGATTATTATAAAAATCTAAATCGACAATTTTTACATCTCTAGTTCCCATGATTATCAAATGCATAGATTACTAAGTATAAAAATCGAATGTTTCAATTAATACCTAGACAAAATGTTACTCTTCCAATAAAAATGTGTAAAAACACTTACTTATTAATTGTGATGTGATATTTTTATTTACATTTTATTTATTGTACATACCTGTTTTTTACACTTACGTAAATACACTTTATTAGGGGAAACCAGCTGATTCGTACAGGTATTATTAATATTTAGTTATTATTTAGACGTTAGTGTTCCTTAGCTGTAAATAATAGTGTAATAAATAATTAGACTAGTTTGATATTCAAGTTTATCGAAATGGTTAGTGCAAAGCATAATTGAAATTCTGTTCAAATAAATTGAAAATTAGAGTAACTTTCAAATTCTTTTTATAGAAAATGTAGGCCCTCGGCGGGAATCGAACCCGCAACCGGAAGAGCTGTAGGCAGGATCACTACCCGGGCAACGGGCTGTCAATTAAAGTTCTGTTTTTGTGTTGAAAAAACTTATTTGTGGCCATTGCAGATATTTCTCCTTCATGAAATACATTTAAGAATATCTAGAAGTATTTTAAATGTCTACTGCAGAACATGTATCAAGAGTCCGACGCCTTTACAAGTTGATTTTTCGAGTACATCGAGCCTTGCCTGCTGAATTGCGAATATTGGGTGATAATTATGCTAGAGAAGAGTTCAAACGACATAAAACTTGCAATTCTGTAGAAGCTAAGATATTTCTAATGGAGTGGACTGTAAGTCTGTATTATTTAAATACATAAGAAATAAGCTTCAAAATTTATCAGCTGGGACAATACTTACTTTTGACAGATCATCATAATTCTTTCTGTATTCTTTGAAAAAAGCTAATTTCACTTAACCAGCACTAAACCATGCCATTCACTACACAATCTGCTCAGTATTAGGCATATGTCAAATTATAGTTTAGGTTTGTTACAGAGAAATTTATGGAGCATAAACCTACCAAAGCCTACAAATATCCAAGACATGTTCTTTACAACATCTTTTGTTTTCTCTCACCTTAATAACTTAGGAACTTTTCAACCTTAAAAACTTATAAATGTAAAACAGACCTACCAAAATCTATATCTATACATATTATAAAACAAAGTCCCCAAAAGCTGTCTGTTTGTCTGTCTGTATGTGAGCGATTTTCTCTAAATCGACTGAACAGATTTTTGTATGGTTATTACTATAAGTTAGTGTAATTCTTCCGGAAGGTTGAGGTCAATAGTACATTAACGTTTTATATCATTTATTAGTATTACGTTTTATATAAATTGTATTGAAAAGGTCGCACAAATGCAAAAAGTCGCATGCTGGCAGTCTAGCTGAGATACACTAATGTAATGTACTAGAGAATTGGAGATCTACAAAAATACTACCAACAAGCCTATGATGGAATGTCTCTATCTCTTATGGTTAATTTACAATAACTACTTTCATGTTAAAAATATCAATTTTGGAAAAAAATTGTGACACGCTGATTAGCAGGCAGGCGGCGCCGCTAGCATAGCTAGTCAAATATATATGTGTAAATTTAAAATTAGTACAAAGACTATTTATGTGGTAGATTTTATTTAAGAACATTCTACATTTTTTTTATTAATAGGGCTTAATTGTGTCCTTTTATATGTTTTCAGAATTATGCCATTAACTTGGCAAGGCAGACAAAACCATTACACCAAGCGAAATCAAAAACTGTTGGTAAATACTTAGATCCAGTAATGTTGGACTACATGAGAGATGAACAATTGATACAGTTGTATGAACTACACGAGGCAGCTTTTTCAGACACTGATGATAATCCTAATGAGACTACTTTATCAAGTGTACAGGACACTGAAAAAAGAACATAGTTATTAAATATTTCACTTAGAATATTTAAAGTAGTATAAATGTTTAAGTAGTATTCAAACATATTTTTTAACTCACATGAAAATAATCTTAGATATTATTATTATAATAAAATATTTAATTTGTAATGTAAGAAAGTAAATTGCGATAACCCATCATGTAAAAGAAACTGAAAATTTTATTTACAATTTGTTTTAAATCATTGATGCATTGAATTTTTATGATATGATAATGGAAGTTATGTAATTTTATTGTTATATTGATGTTTAATTATGTATAAGCTTTATTAGGAACAAAAATTAAGTGATAAAACCTGCATAATCTTTATGAATTATTGGAATATGTGCGACCAGACAATCCACAGTAGTGTAGCATGGTGGCTCCGAACCTACTTAAGGAGAAATAAGTCTACTACCCAATAATGGGATAGTAATAAACTGCTACTCACCCTTATAAGTTACATGATTATTGTTTTTTTTAATTTAGATGATTCCAATGTTGAAGCTGATGCAACTTTTCTCCTTAGTAAATAAAGGTAATTACCTAGGTAGACCCCCTACCTAGCCACACCACCTGTTTTTATAACGGCAATATCAGACATAATATCTTAAGCAATTCAATACTATTTAAGACATGTATGAGTTAGAAAAATTATTATTTTGAAAGTTTAAAAAAATACTATTAAGATGGGATTTGCAATTTAATATTTAATTGATTCTATATTTTTTAGGAATATCGCTTAAATGTAAAGTGTAAATTTATAGAAAAATCTACAAAATATAAATATTTGCAATGAAAATCTTTGTCATTAACTTAGACAATTTTTTTAATCATATTTAAAAATTTTGAATTTTATTGTTTTTATATTTTAAAATTTAGAATACTCGTAATACGTAGTTAAATACGTCCGTTGTCTAGTCATGTATAAATAAAATATACTAATAAATATTTAAATGTATTTCCTCTTTGTTTTACTTAAAAAACTAGCACAAAATAGTCTACCGCACATAATTGAAAATTTCACCTTTTGTGGGCTTGACATTAAAAAATTTCATCATTTTTATGGAGATATGTTATTCACGTTTCAATTGCCGTAAGGTTGCGGAACTTAATAAAATTTGTATTTGACGATTCTTGAACGAAATTTCACTGTGTTACGCGTAAAACAACGTAAAATTCACACACTTAGCTTAAGCTGGAAAGTAAATAAATATCTACGACACTAAACATTTTATTCTGAATAAAAAAACGTCGAGTTTTCTATGTCGGTGGAATTACATTACACATCAGTTATAAACAAATATTTACAATAGAATAGATTACAAAATATAAATCTTAAGTATTGCCTCTTTGTTATTAAACAAAGATCATCTTTATTCATATAAAACTACATATATGTATTTAATAAGGTAGAGTAATACAATACAAGTGATGTGTCAAAGTACTTAATTGCAATCATAACATTATTACTACACAATTTTTATTTATTTTAATTAATTTTTCACACGAACGTTGACAAGTTTTTGCCTTAACAGTACAATATGATGTTAAAGAGAAATGTTTTTAACAGTAGGTATACGGTTAATAATGATTTCTATACTAAATCATTCACACTACAACAATATAGTCCAAATATATAAATATTTGTACCATAAATAAATAAATACGAAATAGCCAACATACTTAATACATGCTATTGCAAACGACTCAATAGTTTTAAAAAAATAACTAAAATATAAATAAAATATCTAGAGCGTTGTTGTATCAATTAGTAGTCGCTTGATATAAGACCTGAGATATGCATAAGATACTGCCATTTTATGAAGGAGATAGAAAATAGACTATAAAAAAAACCGAAATTAAACTGAAGATCGAGAAATTACAGCATTTTTTTCAGTTTGTCTCTGTCCTAATATAAAAAAACCTTAAAATTAAAAACGAAGTGATAGATTACTAAGACACTGTGTTAGCGAGAAGCGTCGTTTCTCTGAGCATCGCATTTCGTCAGTCGTCTTGTAATTAATAGGTAAAAAGATCTTAATAGGTAGGAAGGTCTATTTATATACACTCAGGACAGTGAGAATATAGGTATGAAATTATATTTTTCCTATAGGTTTCGTTTTACTGTTCGCTCTGTTATATTGTTTTAAGTTTTATTTTCAAACCGTCAATGTCTTTTCTTACACCGCCGTGTGGTATCCGGCTGAGTAGAATAGTACCACCCTCATTTCTTACCGAGGTGTCGTAAAAGGCGACTAAGGTAAGTTGACCCGCCGTGTGGTATCCGGCTGAGTAGAATAGTACCACCCTCATTTCTTACCGAGGTGTCGTAAAAGGCGACTAAGGTAAGTTGACCCACCGTGTGGTATCCGGTTTAGTAGAATAGACCACCCTCCTTCTTACCGAGGTGTCGTAAAATACGACTGAGGTGAGTTGACGTCAGGCAGGCGGCCGGTCGTAAAAACGCAGCCAAATCATGTTACAGCATGTTTATAACATGTTGTGCCGACCCCACTTAGAGTGGGATAAGGGCAGGAGGATATATAATGTCTTTTCTTACAATTGTAGATCTTATATTTAAACTGATATCCTACATTTTATAATGCAACAATAATCATCGCTTATTACAAGAACGATTACAATCACAAGAATCACATACTAAAATTACAGTTTGTCATTATTATGTACACTGAGATTCACTAAATGCAGATGATGTAAGAAGAAATATTTACACTTTAGCCGAGGATTAGCAGGTCAAAGCCGACTTCAGCCACTGAAACAAAAATAATATAACTTAAATAACTTAAAAATAATTTAACTTTTGTGTTAGGGTCGCTTAATAGTAACTGATTCAATATTAAATAAAATATTAGGTGACTTATTGTAGTTTCGAATAGGACCTACCTCAGAAAAAGTTAAATTAACTTTGAATGAACTCGTAGAGCAGTTAGTGAAGAACATATCTGAAATATGATATACCTGTATTGTAAAATGCATAAGATATCTACAAAAATTGTTGTTTGAGAATCACTGAGTATGTTAGAAGGTTATTAGAGTATAGAATCAAACGTAATCTTAAATAGGTTCAATTAGTCTATATCAAATATCCCATTTTACTTCTATTTTGCAGTATCGTAAATGTTACGGTGAATTTGGATTTTTTTTCTACATATGTCTTAACATATTTTGCTAAATGAAAATAGAAATAAAGCGGAAATAAAGCTGAACAGAATAGTACCACCCTCATTTCTTACCAAGGTGTCGTAAGGCAACTAAGGTAAGTCGACCCGCCGTGTGGTATACGGCTGAGTAGAATAGACCAACCTCATTTCTTACCGAGGTGTCGTAAAAGTTGACTGAGGTAAGTTGACCCACCGTGTGGTATCTGGTTTAGTAGAATAGACCACCCTCTTTCTTACCGAGGTGTCGTAAAATAGGACAGAGGTTAGTTGACGTCAGGCAGTCAAATCATATGACGTCATGTTTAAAACATGTTGTGCCGACTCCACTTAGAGTGGGATAAGGGCAGGAAGATGATGATAGATAGCGACAGACATCGAATCGAATCAGAATACTATATAACTATACCTAATACTATAATAAATAAATACTCTTACTATAATAAACATAGGCATATTCTTATCTTAAAAATATTAAAATATTACTTACGAAATGCTCTATGTAGTAAGACAACTGCAGATACAAAATCACCAAATCGTAGCATTCCGTCTTTTCTCATATATTTCAGTACTAGTAAAGACAGCGCTCGCTCTGGTATCACAAAGCCAACTTCTCGTAACGCGTCACGAAATCTTTCGATCCTCAGCACGCTCATTTTTTCAGGCGCGTGAGATCTAAATACCATCTGCCAGTGTTTAAGACTGCAAATAAGGTCCTTAAAGTCGGATAGGGATATACGGCCTGAACCGTCTTTCTGGATGATATTTTAAGGATATTAAATACGGGTATTAAGTTAACTTATTGATTTAGTATGTGAAAGTAGAAACGCATCTCTTGCAAATCAAAAACTTTCCTTCTTGAACTCATACTTCTATTTTGATTTTGGTGGTGTGTTGGTCTAACGCTGAGATCTCAAATGGATCACGGATTCAAACCCGGTAACCATGTATGAGGTGTGCTTTATTGATATTAGCAGTCCATAATGCGCTTTATAGTGAAGAATAAGATCGTGATGAAAGTTTTCTATAGATATAGAATACCTAAGATATGCACATCGAAGCATCTCGGAAATAAGTTCTGCTCAATTCGTTCTCTCTGGAAAGAAAACTTTGGCGTTTTTCCAGCGATGGCATATTTATAAGTTGGTAATTAACATATTCACTTTTATGGGACAATAATAAATGTAACAAGGTATAAAGTACCGAAGACATTTACCCCCGACTGTTTTTTATTACATATTTCGAATTCTACAGTGCCTGGTTTTCTTTGTTTTATAAAACGATATTGTACAATTGTATAACTGACAAAGAAATTCAAATTAAGAATGTTGGGGAGCGTACTTTAAATTAAGTTAGTCATTAACGTACTTTAATTTGAAACTGACGCATAACATCTTAGATACCCTCATTTATAATTATAATAAGTGTAAAATTACAAAATTTGACATAAAATTATCAAAATTTGTCCCTCTAGTTAAAGCTGGAGATGAAAACAACTCGATAAAAAAATTATTACAAAAGGATACTTCCATTGATAATACAATTTGTCTGCATGTTTCCATCGTAGCACAGCTCTTGATATAATCATTAGGTAAACACCTTTCTAACAGTTCTTGTAATTCGAAGGCATTTATTGTTTTATGCTCATCTGCTAATTGCAGGAATTGAGACTCGTACTGAGCAAAGCTATTTGCTTCAACTCCAGGAGGTGCCTTAAGTATTGCAGCTTTTAACATTTGCGGCGCACAATCCAGCACTCTCATTTTAATTTGCCTAATTGAATATACTCTGAGAGAAAAGTTTGCTTCTTGTCTTGGCTCGAACGTCGTCGGTATCACCAAATAAGCGCCAGCGTCTAAGAGGCATCTGAAGAAAAAACTGCGTGCCTTAGTGTGTACAAGCGTAAGTGAAATTTCTGAATATGCTACTTAATCTAATACTTTGTAAATGAGTAGAAATTTGTTTAAATAATACATATCTATAGTGGTTTATAGTTTCACTTGTTCACGGTCGTTAACCATGTTAACCAATTATCTTTATTGCGTAAATTTTTTCGGATAAGTAATCTGTTAAGACTGTTATTTATTAAAGTATTATCACGTTTTGTATTCTTCCTTCGTTTTTTATTATTTATTCTTATATTGTATATAATTTAAATATTATTTTTATACTTATTAAATATAATTTAAATGAAAAAATATTAAAAAAATAAATACTCACTCCTGTCCAGTATCAAAGTAATTGTTAACATAGATAATTGAAGAATTAATTATCAAAATAATCTTTATAAAAAGTTCATTCAAGCAAAGTAGCGACCTCTAATCTTATTACAGTCTAAGGGATTACTTTCTCCTCAGTAAGAACGACTTTATGCCATAATATAGTATTAAAAAAGAAAAGAAAGTTTTATAAAAAATATTTAGGTGCCTATCCGAGCTGTGTTGAACCTGCGAATAAACTGATGGACGCTTTCGTCATACGGTTATGAAGCCTTTTTGTATTGTTTTATTAACTATATAAACTATTATTGAGAACATTCAACATTATATGATAGATAGCCAGGCGTTGCTGTGATTATTTACAAATCCCCCTCTTCTTATGTTTTAATAGTAGTAGGTAATTGGAGTTATACTTAATAGAAAAATAAACTGCAAGTAAATTAATTTCTATTATTTATATAGTATAATTTATTATAAGTTTTTTTTAATCGTTCGCGTAGCCAAAGATAACTTTCGCTTATCTTGCTCTTCAATTTAATATTACAAATTTCTTACCTTTCGCTCACTTGTCGACTATTTGTGTATTGTGAATTAATTGAACTCTTTGTCTTTTTAAAGAAAAGTGGCGATGCAGTTTCTGATAAGCACTTAGGGATTTTATAGATACTAAATCCTATTACTTTTGGCTCCATAATACTATGCTGGTTCAGCGATATTATTACAGTATCAGGTTCGTTAAGTGCTATTTGTATTTGAGGATTCATATGGAAAAAATCTGTAATAAAAATGAATAAAGAATAAAATAAAATGAATTAAAAAAAATTACATGAAGTAGAATATTATGATTGGATTTCCACGCTTAGGTACGCTTTAAAATTTAAAAGTGCAGCCGAGAATTACTTCAGCTATATAATTTGTACAATATCTTGCCCAAAAGAAATTCCACCACTTATGATCAAGAAAAAAGGCGATCAGGTATTTTAGGTCCCGCCTGAAGAGGTGCTATAAAATGTCAAGTACATTTGCATTTGCTAGTACGTAATCAATACCATAAGATAATTAAGATGGAGTTTACCAATAAACAGTTAAAGATAAGCCAACATAAGAATACCAACAAATGAGAGCCAACATTTTATAAAAATAGTTTATTGGTTTTTGGAGTCTTGGTGTATTTATGTAATTAAATGGTAAATATATACATATTATGCATGTATTTTTTTGACGCACACATGGTCGTCATTACCCAAAGTAAATAACTTAATACTTGGGTTACGGATGAGAGACCTGGTGGAGAACTGCTAAATATATACGTATATAATTTTAAATGTAACCTTAAATACATAGTACCTAGATGACATAGTCTTGCTCGGTAATTTAAAAATATATATAAAAAAGTAATAAAAAAAAGCGCCGGATGATATGTGGGAGTCGTTCCCAGGTTTTGGTTCTCGCGTTACCATTAGGATATCACAGCTTTGCGTTTGACATCTAAAATTAAAGTTACTATCTATTTCTATTTTCGTAGTTTTTTTAGTGCCCAAAAACAGGAATAAAATGAGATTTTTTTTAATAAAACCTAGCTGGATCGATAGTTCTGCCCCCAAATCCCCTACTTGTGTAATTATTATATCACGCCGATATTTTTCCTTTGCGATAATTTTTTCAACAATTTGTAAGACCCAAAAAAAACTTTGTCACCTGACTGCTATATTTTAATATTGTTGACCTAGCTATTTGAAGGAGGTTTGATATTTGAAACATGTTGTAACAATTAAGTTACTTCGGGGACGGACGACTGTGTGTTAGTGTCCTGTACATTTATATTATATTTATTTAATAAACAACTAAATTTAAATAGCGTGTCATATTTATCATACTCACTAACGTGATTTCTGCAACCGCCTGCAGAGACGCCTTTTTTCCATCGACCTTGATGACTTTTCACTTGCCATTTCTGCTTATCGGCCAGCGAAGTTTCCGCTTTGCTTGTTTCCACATCTAGATGTACCATTTCCACGCGTGAAAACATGGAGACAAAGTCATTGTATAACATCCAAAATCCTTTTGTTGTTGAAGTCAATCGCTCACGATCGTGAGCCGGTATAGAGCTCCACCTTTGCAAAGAAAAAATAATTTTACACATTTACTCAAAAATATTGGCCTTCAATAGAAAGCTAGAATATTCTTATACGCTTAAGAACTGGACTTTGATTTATTATTTCGATAAATAAAATCCTAAAATTTATAGAGAAACGAAGAGTAATTAATTAATTAGTAAACTGGCAACAATGATTTGATGTTTTGATGGTATCTCTTTTACTTAATGATATTTCTTAACTAACTAAACAGTACATTAGAAGCTAAAATTTACATAAAATCTATCTGAAATGTAATATAAAATCGCTGCTGTCTGTTTTTATTTACAAACAATATTTATCAAATGTTATAAAAAAAATAATACAGTAGCTTTTAATTTGAATGATATAATTAAAAGTTTACATACACTGCATGGTCTAGGATAAAGTGCGTAATGTGTGTATCGCCTGGATTTAGCGGTCTTGCAAGTCTTACTAAGTATACTGGTCCATCTGAGGTCTCTATCTGTTGAATAAAATAATAGTGTTGTAATACTACTAATATTATAAAAGCGTAAGTCTACACACACAACTGCGATTTGCAGGAAAGCTGTTCAATGTTCGTTTCACGGAGTTGCTAGAATTCGATAGTTCAGACATAAGGTAAACAACCAACAGCATTGGGGAGTTTTAGATAAACTTCATTGACCTTTTGGTAACAAACTTTAAGTATAAATTAAATTTATCTCGTCAATGACTGGTTATCGTGTAATAACAAGTTAATTTGATCAGAATGAGTTTTCAGGATAAGCGCCAATCTTTCCGTAACTATAATGTAAATATAAATCTTACCCTTTCTACGTTGTAAAGTCTGTAATTCATTCCAGATTCAATGCTTTTAACAGAGTGCGTAACAGCCTGTAAGAGATCACAAATTATAATAATCCTGTAATGAATTAACCCAACGTGACCTATCTAACAAAATTATTTAAACTTGAAAGAAAGATAGATACACACAGATAGATAGAACAAACATCTTTATTGCACAAAATTACACTATAAATAAGTAACAGAAAAAAAATAACAGAAAACTTTAAATATAATAATAGTGTAAAGCGTGCGAAGAGCGGCCTTATCACTAAGTGACCTCTTCCAGACAACCCTTGGTTGACATATTTTCAGATTTTCTACAAACGAAAAACCCACCAAAAATACTTATTACCATGCATATCCATTTAATATTCAAATATTACCATTAAGATGTGACATTAAGCTAATATTAATGGAAATGGGATTTATTAAGCTGGCAATCCTTTTATTTCGTCGCCACAAAGTGGGATGGAGACAAAAACTCACGACAACAATATTAAACTGCTGTCTGGAAGTAGGTAGTAAGTAACGGCCTGTTACTATCCCCCTGCTGGGCATAGGCCTTTTTTCTCCGTTTTTTGGAGAGAAAGATTGGAGCTAAGACCTACCACGCTGCTCCAATGCGGATTGGTAGGTTACACATATCCCCAGAATATTCTAGAGATATGCAGGTTTCCTCACGATGTTTTCCTTTACCGAAAAGCGTGTGATAAATTGCAATTATCAATTAGACACATAAGTTTTTACTAGAAAACTCATTGGTGCCTGCCCGGGTTTGAACCCTAGACATACTCGAAAGAGGCGGACGGTATTACCGCTGGGCTACCACAGCTGTCTGGAAGTCAGTCATTAATAAGCTTGGTCAATTACCTCGATGTTTAGGGCACAAGGTCATGACTTGTCTATCTATAACCTGGGACCAAGGTATATAATATTGCTGGCGTCAAATAGTTTTCTATTACATAAGTATAAGTTATATATATATATAAGTATAGTTTACTAATATACGTACTAACATTAGGTAAGCGATAAGCTGTGACAATGCTGGTCGTTTTCATGAGATTATGGAGAGAAGCGGCGTCGGTCAAGTCTGCAACGTTTAGAGATTCTGTAATACCGCCCGTGAGGTCCGCCAGACCATCTAGTAAATTTCCGTATTTCAGCGCTTCATAAGATCCATGCATTCTATTTAAAAAAAAAGATTATACTTAAAGGTGAGTACTAGAGAAAAAGCTTTACAACATGGGAAATTTTTTTACAGGCTATGTTTGACAATTATTAAAAATTACATATTTTGGTTTTATTGACCACCTTGAAATCGTTTAGAATTATTGAAATATAAATATTAATAATTGAATATAGTAGGATTTTTGAACTATTGAAATCCTTATTGCAAATCAATGTTCATCATTCTCCTGACCTTATCCCACTCTAAGTGGGGTCAGCGCAACATGTTATAAGTATGTTGTCACATGATTTGACTACGTATTTTACGACCGGTCGCCTATCTCACCGTCATCTTACCGTAGTCGTATTTTACGACACCTCGGTAAGAAAGAGGGTGGTTTATTCTACTCAACCGGATACCACACGGTCGGTCAACTTACCTTGTCGTCTTTTACGACACCTCGTTAAGAAATTAGGGTGGTCTATTCTATTCAGCCGGATCCCACACGGCGTAATCTATGGTATATTATCATATTTGAGGAGACTAACTTTGCATAAGCCTTTTCAAGTAGAGCTGGCCATAGTTGCTCTGAGTGATTGCAGTGCATGAAGGCCAATTTGCCGTGAACTGTCGGTAATCTGTCATCTACTAGTACTTCTACCCATTGTCCACACCACCATAAGCGAAACCTGCAATAACATAATAATTATTAAGATTTTGGCTCGATATTTTATTGCTAACATCTCTGGTACCAAAAGTTTTAAATTAAGCTAATCTACAAATATTTTCATATTTGGTTTAACTAGATTGTCCTATTATATTATCAATCTTAAGTATAGTAAAAACTATTGAAATTTTTTACATTAATAAAATTAAAAATCGCGTGTATTTCTTTTCAAAGCTTTTATTTAACTTGCAATCTATGTATGTGAAGGTGGGATCTTGCAAGTTAAATTTGACCCACTTTTCGGTCTTCGTTTGAGCTGAAATTTTACATACTGGTCTCGTCCCGACGATAATGCATGTTTATGATAATTAGACCTCATACTGCTGCCAGAATTGGCTCCAGATGAGGGAACTGCTCAACGGTTAATAGTAGGGACATAAAATTTCGTTACTTTACTTTATTCGTGACTTTACTTTATTTCCATCCTTATTGCCAGGTTAAATATAAAGGGCAACATAAACGGGTCATAAAAAAATCTTCAAAGTTCTGAACAATAATTTTTACTTGCAGTTTTATTGTATATCATCGATTATCCTCAAGTATCTGAAGGTGGGTGTTACGGAATGCATATACGTTAAGAAAACAGTATAGGTACTTTTGCAGCGTTCTATAAGTTACAAGTAAAGATAACAATAGCGTGAAAGCATCTACGATAATTTTCTTTCATATTGTGCAAAATAATGTAACACCTCTATTGACCAAAAAGAGGAACAGTGTTAAGATTATCACATATAAATATCGGAAATAATTGTTTCTTAAATTGTCTAGACACACCTGTGTCTACAGCAAGTGATTCTACAAGTAAGTATTTATACATTTATAATAATATCATAATATAATAATATCATCATTCTCCTGCCCTTATCCCACTCTAAGTGGGGTCGGCACGACACCTTGGTAAGAAAAGAGGGTGGTACTCTTCTATTCAGCCGGATACCACACGGCGGAATATCATAATATAATAATATCATTTATAATAAAATCAAGCTGTGGTAGCCCAGCGGTATCACCGTGCGCCTCTTTCGAGGAGGTCTAGGCTCAAACCCCGGGCAAGCACCAATGAGTTTTCTAGTAAAACTAATCTGTCTAATTGATAATTGCAATTTATCACACGCTTTTCGGTGAAGGAAAACATCGTGAGGAAACCTGCATATCTCTAGACAATTCTGGGGATATGTGTAACCAACCAATCCGCATTGGAGCAGCGTGGTAGGTCTTAGCTCCAATCCTCCTCTCCAAAATGGAGAGAAGAGGCCTATTCTCAGCAGTGGGATAGTAACAGGTCGTTACTTATTTCCTACTTACTAATAATATCATAAGAAAGCAACGGTAAAAAAGTTATTTTGTTATAATCCGCGGTGAAAGCCTTAAAGTGGATTACAACAGCACGATGATCTTATCATTACTTTTGCAATTAATTATAATAACTAGTTTCTCGCGTAGCTAAAAAACTCTTGAATAACAATATGTTACGACATAAGTAGGAGAGTTATTTATTTTAGAAACACTTGTTTTTACTTAGTACATACTTAGTTATGTATTATACTAGCCTGAATACACCAGCATAATTAGTATCTATTCTTTGGTCGGCGGGTACCACTCTGTAGAATAATCCTTTGCATAGATATAGTACACCCACGCAAGATAGTAGCCACTTGTCACCTGAAACAAAATCAATTTTAAGGCGGTTCCTTACCAGAAGTATTCGCCTGTAATATAGCAATCTAAGATAAAATTTTAGTATAAATAAATAAATATATGGGACACTTACACACACGGTCGTCCGTCCCCTAAGAAAGTAACTTAATACTTGTATTATGGGTGACAGACAACTGGTGAATATATACTTATATATTTTTAAATACATACTTAAATATAAATTCAGGGTTCAAAGACAAACAAATTCATTTATAGAAAATGTTGGCCCTCGGCGGGAATCGAACCCGCGACCCGCGGAGCTGAAGACAGGGTCACTACCCACTACGCCAACGGGCCAGTCAGTATAACGTTACAATACAAGAAAAAAGCTACTGTCATCTGTAATAAAAAAAATTCAAATCCACTCCACCAGGATTATTCGCTTGCAATATAACAATGAACAGTACTCTATGATAATAGTAAAAGACTGTTCTTAATAATTAATTTAAAATGATATAATAATCAAAAAATACACTTTTTTTATAAATTATATATTGATTAAAAGTTCTTCTCACTCACTTCAGTCACGCGAAAAACTTCTGTGATGCCGCCCTTGAACTTTCAAACTAACAATATAACATATAAAGCAATAAGTTCAGTTTGTGATATGTAATAAGTAATAACAGTAATATGTAATAATGTATATGGAGGAGGATATGTAATGAGGAGGATACCTAAGAGTGGTGAGCAGTTAAGATTTCCTTTATCTATAATAAGTTTATCGGTACCTAATATAAAATAATTCCAATGTTATAAATTATTTTTAAGGATTTGCGTACAATATTTTTATTCGCCGTAATGAATGTAAATTATGATACTTTTTATTTCTTTATATTTTATATTTTCTTTGTATTTGTAATTAAAAAAATTCGAAAGACTATAAAATTAGGGAAAAAATCCCGTGCTTGTGGTAACTGAAGGTAGAGCTCTCAAATGTTTACCGTTAAAATTATCCAACCTTTGGCATTAAAAAATACATAACTTAACCTAAGAAATACTTAAAGATATCAAGTGATAATTAGTTTTTTCAGTGTTCAAAATATGTCTATACCATATAAAGAGACACTTTAAAATAATAAACTTAAATAAGTTTGTAAAATTTATTTGTACACATTCGAGAAAGCTGTAAATGAAAATAGCATATTTAATTCGCCTTGCACAATATATAAATTAAAATATGTTTAATAAATTATAGATAATAAATATCATTTAAAATGTTAATGAACTATCGCCATATGCTCATTTTACAGTTCAAAGAATATTAACTGTTTAATGAAATTTAAAAAAACATAACTATGTTTTTTTATTAACTTTTCACTAGGAATATAAACTTTTCGTCGCATTTGATTGTTATTTACTAAGTTTTTATAATTGAAAGTAATCATTGATATATATTTTTAAAATAAATTATTCTTAAGGTCAGTTAAAATATTATTTTCAACTGAACTACATAATAGTTATAAAACGATTTAGTAAGTCGAAATTAGTTGCTTTGACGCAATTCACGATTTAGAACTAATGTTTAATTTTTTCTTTACATTTGACTTTGTTCATAATTAAAAAAAAAGATAAATTTAAGTACAAGTACATGTCATGCATAAGCTGTGATGGCCTAGCGGTGCGAGCGTGTGACTCTCTAGAGACGATCATGGGTTCAAACCCGGGCAGACACCAATGAGTATATCTATTAAAACTTATGTGTCTAATTGATAATTGCAATTTATCACACGCTTTTCGGTGAAGGATAACATCGTGAGGAAACCTGCATATCTCTAGAGAATCCTAGGGATATGTGTAACCTACCAATCCGCATTGGAGCAGCGTGGTAGGTCTTAGCTCCAACCCTTCTCTCCAAAAATGGAGAGAGGAGGCCTATGCCCAACAGTGGGATAGTAACAGGCTGTTACTTACTTACATGTCATGCTCTTTTCTTAGGATCAAACAAGTTCGCTAGGCTTCCAACAAACGCATTGCTTCCTAATATAACATCGTTTGTTGATTGTCGTAAAAATATTTTTTACGCAGATTAATAGTAAAACACTTTCACTCTCGTGTTCATTTCATGCATACATTTGTTTTACAAATATTGTTAAATTTCTGTTTAAGAACTATAAAATGATTGTTGTTGTATAGAATTGTATTTTAGGAACAGGAGCAAGTAATAAGGTAGGTCTTATATATTTTGTGTATTTACGTTGTTAATAACAAAAAATATACAGTAGTAGGAAATTCATTTTTTTATAAGTTATTTAATCGTTCTCTACTATATCTATAAATTTGGAACTTCTCAACAATTTTACGTAAAAAAACTTATATGAAATTCTCTGGCATAGAGGAGCGAATAATAATATAATAAGAAAAATATTTTGATTTATTAATCTTTTTTGCACTTTACATATTTCATCCTTCGTCCCTTCTATATATACAATTATCGAGTATTATTGGCAGAATTATTATATACGTTATTTAAATAATTATATGTGAATAGCAAATTTTGGGTTTGGCTTGTTGGGTCGGGATTTTTGCGAAATGGATTACAACATTAAAGAAACATGTAAAATATATTGTATTATATCGTTTATACGCTTTTTAAGTTATTCAATTACGTTGTTCTATGTAGTAGGCGTTCTTTACGGAAATCAATGATGCAAATTATAATTTGATTATGTCATAATAGTCCCATACTATATGAAAATATTCAAACTTAGGAAAGTTATATTAAGTATTATTATTAGTAACTTACCTAATCTGCCAGTCACCACGTCGAAAGTGTCATTGCTGTCGAGTATAAATTTCGGGTTGGCGTACAATTCCTGCGAACAATTTCGAAACTCGTTTAGCAGGCAACACTCATTCGAGGCATTCCAAATCGGAATTTTGCAATTTAATAACTTAGCTTTATAAATTTAAATAATTATTTCAGTTTCAGTGGAACACAAATTGAAATATACTACGTAAAAGCAATTAATTAAATTACAAAAATTATATGCAAGAATATTATTGGATTGGATTAAAATTTTTGTTAAATTTCATGTGCTAGTCATTTATCAGTAATAAACTTATAGATAGAAAATAGCTTGGTAAGAAATATAGAATTGTAAAAGAACTCTATTTTCTACGCTTTTTCTACGCAAGGAATTCTACGTAGATATGTCTGTATTTTAAGAATTAATTTAGTTCATAATATTTTAATCTACAATAATAGATAATCAAATCCTGACTGTAAAACCTTGCAAACAGTCGATCATCCTAATGACAGTCTTTCTTAACAAGTTCAAACAGCCGAAAGCGATGCAATTATACACTTAAAATGTATTTTTTAATAATGGGGTTTGTAAGTGTAAAAAAGTGGCCACTTTTTTTAATTCATACATTTGCCTATATAATCCTCAATTACATAGGGCATACATGGGAAAATTATTGCCTATTTTGGGCAAATTATTAAGTTGGCGTAGAGAATTTTTTTATTAACATTACCTCTAGGTCAAGATTTACAATACGAAAAACACTTCAACCATAAATTTGTACGACATATATTGAGCGTTCCTTAATAGTACAGTAACCGTCTTGTCCACACTAACTGCATAATGTTATTCGCTAACTTATGAAGTATTCCATACGTGTTCCTGCGTTCAACGATTGATTCTTGAAGGTCAACGGCAAAGGCCTTGATTACATTTAAACACGAAAATACGAAACGTATTAAGCAATGATTGCGCGAGACTATATCGAAACGTAGAAAGGTGGAGAGTACAGTTCACAAAAAAACTATGTATATGACTCATTCTTTATTGAAATGATTAGTTTATACCTTCACAATTATTAATTATATTTATTCTTATATCTATTTATATACATTAAAATTCCATCTGATTGTTTAATCGTTCTTACATATTAAACAAAAAAATACCCCGCCTTCATTCTGTAAGTTTATTAATAATGGACTCAAAAAAAAATGAACCGGCTTTGAAGAGCGATTTCTATCGAGAGACTGTTTATTGAATAAATAAAATTAATATAAATATATGAGACACTTACATCGTATTACATCGGTGCTGAAGACAGGGTTATATATATAATTTATCAAAAATTAATTAATTTACTCAATATATAATTTACTAAAGTTTTTGTAAAATTGGTTGAAATATGATGTTAATTGTTGTAAATCTCGGAAAATGGTATCATGGTAAACTTAAAAACTACTTAAGGTATTGTCATGCAATATTTTCACGGTATTTTCACTCGGTTTTGGTGAATTAGATGAAATATGACGATAATTGACAATTATTTCGGATAAAGTAAAGCCACCTTAAGCTTTAATTGAAACCACTGCCTAATCCCACCGAAATATAGCCTAACAATTTAGGATGGTATTGTTCTTTTTTCTTAAGTCTACAGAAAAATTTGCGGTGCATATAACTTTCAAGGATAGTTTCCTATACTCATAGAGTAATATAGAATGGAAAAGTGTTAAATAAAGTCAAGTGGCCAAATGGGGCGTTTTTCAGCAGTGCATCGAATAAAAATTCAGTAGCGACCCACTCAAAATCAGAAAAAAAGTCAAGTGTTAACCATATCTTAATAGAAACGGCAACTTTACAGATAAGATGAATTCAACAGTGAAGCAACAATACCAATACACTCATGCTTATGGTATTTTAATATCTTACTACTAACTGCACTGGCTTGCCTTGTTATGTATATATAAGATGCTTTTTCTATATATGTGGCGGAGGTCATAGAGTGATTTTAAATCCACATAACATTTTTGCGTTAAACTAGGTTAGGATAACGACAATGGTAGTATTTAGGAAAATAGTTATTATGATGTAAAAGGGAGCATTTTATTAATAGCTATATTTGTATTACATTAATGATTTATATGCCTAGTTTTTATTGTTTTAAGTTTGTAGTTTTTTAGTGCGCGCAACAGAGCAGAATTTAAAGTCGAAACGATTAGTAGCGCTACACGGCTAACGGTATAGCCCCTGTTCTGTTCGCCTTACTGCGCTCTTTCCTTTTCTAAAACGTGTCTGGAATTTATTAAACCATTCGTATAAAACCATCACGGATAAACAATTTAAGGGTTGCAATTGTATTATTTCATCTATTGTATTTTTATAATTATCTTTAAATAATAATTTTATACTTAATTGTCATAAACCTAATAGACAGATGGGTAATAAGAATTTATGTTATTTAAAATTTGTGTTGTATTTGCTAGTAAATAATTTAAAATGTAAATTTAAGTACCTTACTTTTTCTTAATACATAACTTATGTTAAGTAGGAGTAATTTCTTTTTTTTAATTCACCCGAAAGAAGAAAAATGCGCTGCGCATGCGCTACTAAGTTTTTGTACGTATGGTTTATTTATGAATAAACATGAAAAGAAAGGTGAAAGTAAACGCGTGGCTGGTGACCCAAATATCACATCTCTATAGACATTTTCTTATATTTGGGATCTTAACAGCATAATAAGTTAAAAGTGAATTGGAGAATTATGTAAATATGATTACATAAATAAATTGACGAGGTTTCGTGTCAAGTAAAGCCTAAAAATATATTACTGACTCGTTGTTATATTTTAAGACATTTAATAAGATCTTATTTCAGCAAATGACGATTTTATAAGAAGAGAAAAAATTAACAGTTATTAAAATAGCGTAACTTATACTTTAATCTGTATTTTTTTAAAGTTCTACAGCTTCGTTTTATGAATCAGTGTTATGGAGTAAAAATGCATATATTTTTTACATTTTTGTATTTCAAAAGATTACTTAAAATGCAAAGATCCTTCGAGGGTAGTTTAAGAAGACAGGTGTCCTCATATTAACTTGACAAATAAAATTACAGCAACATATTTCTTACATCCATTTTGTGAGTGAGCGAGTGAGTTTATAATTAAATTCCACAATTAATTCTAACTTTGTTATTATATCGAGCATCAACTAATAAATAATTACTTACTTTAGCCCTTTTCCACTCGAAAGTGAATGGCGGAACTTGATGATAGAAAACAGATGGTTGAACAGCTGGAAAATCCGGGTCTTCCCAAAGTTCTCTACGTTGCAGGCAACCTGCCTTGATAAGTTCGTAATCCGTCATCCTGCAATTAAGTTACCCATATGACATAATATATTAAAGTACCTGAGTAAACGAGCCCTGCTCAATAATTTTTTAATTATACAAAAAAAAGGTTTTAATATTATCTGGAATCGACCCTAATATTTTGAATTTGAGACCGCCCGTTACCTAAACAATTTATCGTGACTTTGAAATTGACAGTCCAATTAACCTTTGCTTTCTCATAAAATTGTGACAGTTTTTTTTTGTCCCAATAACAACGATAACCATTTTCAGAACTTAATAGTTTTGTTAACCAGGAAATTAGCATATATAACAAACAACTTATATCAGCTGTCATGAATGCTGTTGCAGCTGATATGTATTTGTACTATAGGTATTGGTGGGTTAAACATTTTAGTATGTTTAGGAAGAGTAATAAGTGAATTTATTATATGAATCCACCTTCATGTCAATTAAGACATCTTCCTTACCAAATCAGAACGGGTTGAATTTATAATACTAATCGGAGCACACGAATCAGCACGACCATGTGTACATGTAATCTTTTATTATGTACACTGTAGTCTTTGAGCACGACTAAAAATATGCTAAAGTTTAGCGTTAAATGGCACAATTGAAGTTTTATATTTAACACGTCTCTTCTAGACTATATATTTGACCTATTTTTTAAATATAATATTTTGCGTGTAATGTGATATCAAACTTTAAATTAAACGTTGTAATTTAAAGAAGAAATTATATAAAATAATAATTTGACTTCAAATATGACATCAGTTTTACTTTCACTTCCATTTCCAAGTGACAAGGCTCGAGTTTTCGTATTTATACGTACCATTAACGTTGTAACTTTTTGCATACATCAGATTATTTATTTAACTATCTTAAAGGTTTAAACTCATATTTATTTCGTATAGGGTAACTCTCATAATACTTAAAAATTATTACCAGCTAAAAAAATCATAGTTATTTAAATCCTTAATTATTACATAACATGCTTAAAGTTAAACAAGCAAAAGCAGATTCTATTGTTGAGTAAAACAATTGATCGTATTTTTACTGAACGAAGGAGAAAACTTTGATTGTTTCATTGGTGTTGAACTACCAGTTTATTATTATTATGTGTGAAGTACATAGTAGGCGTAACAAAACTTCCTGCCATCAAAGTTGTACTAAATATTAAAACTGATTTAGGTTTTCATTATTATTTAATCTTTTAGCAAACTTTAAAACCCAACTGCCATCTTTTAATGACCATAATATTTTGCTCTACAAAATAGTGTTATTATCATAATGTACTTTTACTTTTAGTTAAATTCTACGAGATACTGTTAAGTCTTAAAATATATTGCTTTGTTTCGCAGACGTGAGTGAAGACGTTTACACATTAAAAAATTAAAAATACACTTGTACTTTCAGTAAAATTTTTGTAAATATTCAACGTAAAAGTGGCATCGTGTTACAGTAAATATCTGTTAGTTTCTTTATACGAGTATATAAAAGAATTCAACGCGTTTCGGTCATCTCTTAGTTGCCATGTGATTATTTAATAATAAAATATCTGAATATATGAAGATCTTTCTAATCTTCGCAAATTTAAATAATTAAAAATATTAAAAAAAACACAGTCCCTTTTTATATTTATAATTTATATGATCTAAATAATATGTATATCAATCGACCACAGTGAGATTTTGACATCGAACATTTGTGTAAAACCATTTACACACAAAGACAAAAAGAAGGCAATAAGTTTATTTTCCATTAATCACATATATTTTTGTGTTCTAATATTTGAGTTCAGTTCAAAGTAGTTTGTCAAGCACTCGTGAATGAGGCTGTTAATAGTCACCCATTAACTACGATTAATGTTTATTCTATTGCTAAAAATGTATTTGTTTTCTGTCTTTGTAATTTCTTATCAATATTTGAATGTCATAGTCGTTTGTGACATTTCACATTTTGTCCAATTAGGGATCTTTTACAGTAGCTAAAAATCTCCATCACTTTCATTCAATTTTAATCAATATACATTTAAATTTATTAGGTAGCTTAATTTATTTTTTGTTGAGTTTTGTCAAACAATATCCATCAATCAGTTTTAATAAAAGGCGCTAGACCTATTAACTGTTTTATTAATGAAATCCTGATACAGAATATAGTCATCATGACCTGAGGTTACATAATAACATAAAGTAAACCTGAATTCTGAAAATTAGTAATGTACAAGTGAAATTTTTGCTATTATATAAAACTAACCTTTTGACATCATTAGCTTTTTTAAATATACACGATACTAATTTAAAAGAAACACTTGCCTAAAGGCCATCGAATCTTAGTGACCGATATTTTAATAAGTTAACTATTTAAAAATAATATTTAGGATAAAATTTTTGAAGTTTGAAGGTATTACTTATTTCTGATGTTTATAAGGAGTATGAACTATTATCGTGTAAATTATTAAGCTGTGTTGGTTGGTAGTGACTTGGGCGGACGGAACTACGATTAACATTTACGCATATATCAAAGTATGGAACAAGTTAAACCGACCCACTTGTTCAACTCTCCACTCCGCATTGGTGTGGAAACTGAGTGAAATGCTTCCAAACGCAAAATGTATGTTACAGAAAACACTTTACACATTACAAAAGTTGTATTATAAAAGTAATACAAGTTATTTCCCTTGCTGATTTTAATTATATAACAGGATTTCGAGAAGTTACAACAGGTCTAGCCTAACAAGGTTTTTAACTTATAATATAACTATTGATAGCTATAATATATCAGTTTATGCACGCAATATACAGATCAAGTGCCTATTATATATTAATAAAATAAAATATATTTATAAAAGATTGTTTGATTATAAATTAACTGTTTTAAATTTTTGCTAAATTATACCGATGTTTATTGAATCAGTATTACGAATGAATGATGTATACAATACATTCTAAAAATTATTTTAACGCTTAAACTTTTCTCTAACCATTATTTATTTATTCAATTACCAATGTAAACTAAAAATCCAGGCCGGTATGCTTAACGGAATAACATAATTTGAAAGCAATAACGAAATTAAATCAAAAGATTATGTAGTCAATTTCTTCTGACTTTTATTCCGAGTGATGCTATGAGCTATATATGATGTTAGATGTAAATAATATTAAAAAAAAAGAGTAATATAAGTTTTAGTTGTCCAAAATTTTGATAGCGTTACTATTTTGTAAGGTTAAATTTACACGTTTCCCAAGGTCAACCAGCTCTTAAATGCCCGATATAAAACAATACTACTAATAATGTTAGCTGTCATTCGATAAAGTTGATGATTGTATCAAAATCTCAAACATTTTTAAATTAAAAACTGAAACTAACTGGACTAGGTCTTATGTGAAAAATAAATGGGTAGTATTAGCATCGTGTTCTCTGTTCAAATTATAGCATATCAGTTGCGTCGCAGACTGTGAACTCGATGGTGCTTCAAACCTTTAAGCGACTTATTTTTATTTTATCTTTGTGAAAAGAAGTTGACAGTTTTGGTGTATAAATACTTTTGTCCTTTTTTATTCTTCTGTTAACGACTCTATCAAAAAAGGTTTTGCCACTATTAATATTTGTTTTCAATTTTTGATTAACATAGCAAACTGTTAAACGCTGTTTCAAAGGACAAAAGGGGTGGTTGCTTGCATGCGTTAGCCTCATCTCACGATAAGGGATCGGCTTTAAGATTGAAGGAATCGCAGCCTGTATTTTTTCGAACGTTTACATATATAGATTCCCATAGTATATTGTAAGTTGATTAGAATACATACAAGTAAAGTAAACTAATATAACAGAATGTTACTATCCCACTAATCGGCCTCTTGTTACTATCCAACTAATCTCCTTTTATGGAGAGAAGGGTTGGAGCTTAGACCCAGCATGCATTACAGGAATTCTCCAGAGACACGCTGATTTCCTCACGATGTTTTCATCATCTTCATCGAAAACCGTGCGATAAATAGTAAATATCAATTATGCACATAAGTTTTAACGGCGATTGAACCCATGACCCCATAAAGAGAGGCACACAGTCTCACCGTTCAGCTTTCACAGCTTAGGTACATTACATATTATATTGTATATTTTAAGTTATTAATTGTATTTATAACGTTTCGACATCAGTAATGAAACACCAATAAAAAATAAAAAAGGTGATTTTTATAAAAATAAAACACCTAATTATGACATTGACATGACATGACCTGATATGACATGACATAATTATGACTATTATGACACTTAAAATAAATTAGAAATTACAATCAATCCTTTATTAATAGTGCTTGTGAATAAGGAACTTGTGACAATGAGCTATACCGGATGTGACACAAAGTTAAAGATATTTATCGCCGTTCACGGTTAGTCAGGGAAACTCATCGGCTACTTTATATATGGCACTAGTATTAACCTGCGTTAGTTTTTAATACCAGGTTTAGTATATTATTTTTAACTGTACTTAATTGCAGCTAGATTACAGCTTACTTTACTTACTTTACTACTATGTTCATAAAACTGAAAATTCTAGCGTTCCCATACGATGTCCATACGAGCTTATCAATACTCGACAAAATCATCACTTACTAATGATAACAAACTCTATCCATATCTATAAAATTGTTAATACACATCTTTATGCAGTTTAAGGAAACTAAACGCATCCATCAAATGCGTTGGTGGATCCTCAGCATAGTATACTCTTCTGTTAGCTTTTGTTTTCTAAAAAGTTTTTTTAAGAATTAGCAGTTTCAATATTTGTTATATGTACTTTTATTTTCATTACGTTCAAATGTTTTATATATTTGTTATGTAAATAATATTTGAATCGTACCTTTGAGCATGAAAATATATGTAAAAAAATTATGATGAAGGCCATTTCAGGAATGTTTTAATCATTCTTATATTAAAGTCTATTATTATACAAAAGTAATAATAACATTATTTAGCTTTAATCCGCTTAATTAGCCATAATGCTAAATGTAGAGTGGACAATCCGTTTTCATGCCTGATACATGCAGGATTCGGAAAAACCCGTGCACAAACCTATTATTATAATGATTGATGATGATCTATTATTATAATGGTAAATAGGTAATATCTTTTACAGTTTTTTTTTTTTATAATTGAAAAAAACATTATTATAACGTGTTATTGACAATAATTTCTTTACTGTATTCATACTCGATGAACAATTTTGCAGTAACTTATATAAATAAAAATTTGAATAAAAAAAGTTCTAATGCCAGGTTCAGGTAAAACTTTTAAACACAAGCGCTTTGACTTTTCTTAACGTCAATAATTCTATAACGAGTTGCTATAATATATATTTTTGTAATAATAAAGATTCATTAAATCGTTTGTTAAATAAATAAAATAAGATTATTTTCAGCGTCTACAGAAAACAAAAGTTCGTAAGCTTATATCATAAATCAGTTTTTATACAAAATTTGGAATGTGACCTGTCAATCTACTTTCTATTCTGAAATGCGGTCGCCTTTAATACGAGTCTGTTTCTTTATTTTTTTTATTAGCAAATACGTGAGAGATTAAATATTTAACTCTATATCTAATAATAACGTTTAAAATATTTTAGTTTTCTATCTACCAAAATTTTCATCACCAGATGTCAGATGATACTTGAATGTCAATATTACTTGAATGTCACTAATATTTACCTCACAAATTGTTATAAGTACAGGAATTTTGACGAGTTTCCACAAAAATGTGAATTACTAAAATTTCACATCCAAACTCTTGGCTCTCTACAAAGTCCTTACTCTATGCAGATCTTACTATTTGTAACCGTTAACTGATTAAGTGTCGATAAATTATCCAAACAAAAAACAATCAATTATAAAATACATCTTTATTAATTTAATGGTTTTTTAGTTACAAATTACATGTTTATAAACCTAGGAAGGTTTATAAGAGATTTCTCGAGATTTTATAAATAAAATAATTCCTTTTTATTGGTGTGGCTATATAAAGTTGTTTTAATAAATTATGTACATTTATGCATGTAAATATCTATGTATAGTATACTTTGAATACGAGTGACCTTTGAATTAGTGACCAATCCACTAGAAAACAGTAATGAGTTATGCTCTAAAAACTATTTAAGTAAAAGAGAAAATTTTACTCTCATAGATTGTTCTTAATCTATGCTATTATTTGTCATTAACTTATTTATAAGGCGAAGTGAGCTTTATTTTTTTACGTCTAACGCAAACAGAACTATATAGACGCATTTAATATAAATGGAAAATAATTACAATATTTCTAAAATAACTTTCTTTCAAACATGTATTCATTCAAACGTTGTTTAGTGCATTTATAACATGGTAAACAAACTAAGATTTCACATTTCCATTTGTATAGAGTATTAGAGTTACACTTAGCTTTTTTATATTAGAAATATGCCATATAGGGTACATAGCTAAGCTAACGCAGGCAAGTGACCCTATTCTATTCAAGTTATTGTACAATCGATTATAATAATTCGCGTAACGATGCTATCAAAATATGAGTTTCACTAGACATTAATTACGTCACTCACCTTACTTAGTGCGATACATTGTCTTAAAACACTGCACCGAACACAAGTTGAAAAACCACTCACGCGCACGCCACGCCGTCGGGACGTAACTGGTTCCCACTGAACTTCTCGATCCCCCCCTGCACGCAAGACAGTGACTAAGTGTGAGAGCGGAAAATATAAATTTACGTTGTTTTCTTGTTTATTTGTACAAGACTGTGTAATACTAAAATAATAAACTAACACGCAGCCTCCATATAGTTATTATATACGTAAGTAATAAAGTATATCAAGTTTATTCTTTATTCAAAGAAATTGACGTCATGACTGTAGCTTCACAATACATCTACAGTAATATACTATTTGTGCGTAAAAATATTCACTTGTATAGTAAAAATACTGATAGGTATGACAGACATACTAGAGACAGACATAAATTAATGACGCTTAGGTTACGCCTCCAAAAGGTCCGAAAATCATTTGTCGGTCTCAGTACACGTTTTTATATAGCAAAATTCCTCAACGTCATCTAGACTTGCCTTACACAAGTTTAGAATTTATCTTAAAAAGATGTCGCTACATAAAGCTTACTATACAATTGAGGATTATTTGAGTGATAGTAGCATATCTTAACTGCAGTCTGCTACGCATCCAGCTGCAACGATTATTTTGTAACCATCAATCAAATTTAAATTATTTTTTTAAAAGATTAGCCGCCGTGTTTCTTGCTGGTTCTTCTCGGTAGGAGCAAACTTCCGAATCAGTGGTAGCTTCTTTAAAACATTTAACGATTTAATAGTACTGTAAACAGTCCACTTGAATAAAGAATATTTTGTATTTGAATTTGAATTTCATTTGAGTATGTTTATATACATATATCAGTACGTTATTCAAGCAAGCTTATAAAGAAATTGAATTGAAAATCTACTCAACTTTCGTTAGTAGTCAAAATAGCCTAACACACTGTATACTAAGGACAACAGAAAGCTCTTGAATAGATTACTAAAAATATTTTTTGTTATAAAGAATTTTTTTTTTAGATACATAAAAAATAATTTAAAAATGGTTGTACAAATATACCAAATTACATTTTCATATTACCTGTATGAGTAAGTCATTAGTTTTGCTTATAAAATGTTTTGTATACCAAACCTACTTCAAGGAGGTCACGAGTTCAATCCCCGGGCACTAATGAGTTTCTATTAACTTATGTGTCTAATTAATAATTGCAATTTATCACACGCTTTACGGTGAAGGAAAACATCGTGAGGAAACCTACATACCTCTAGAAAATTCCGGGGATATGTGTAGCCTACCAATCCGCATTGGAGCAGCGTGGTAGGTCTCAGTTCCAATCTTTAGCTTCCAAAACGGAGAGGGGAGGCCTATGCCCAGCAGTGGGATTGTAACAGGCCGCTACTTTTAGTGCGAGAGTTAGAGTGCATAGTCTATAATCGCCTACAAACTCCTACAACCCGAGAATTGTCTGGGTGATACGTATGATTGTAAGTATCGTTATCGTGCCGATTATAGCCACACGATCAACGATCATCGCCCATTGTAGAGAGCAAGTATAAAACAATTACGTATTTTAATACGTAAGTTATTGACCCCATGTATATAATTACTCGTAACCATGTTCGTTATGACATTAGTCCAATGTAGATACCAATGAACATTGCAATATGTTATCTAAAAACGTTTCTTCCGTGAATCTCCTATGAATACGCAGTAATTCTGAGTAACGTAAAGGTAGAGTCAGAAACTTGATTTTCAACCTGGAAATATCTAGTATATTGCCTGATTCAAGAACCTTTTATCTGTTTCTTTAATCTTATTATTGGAATGTAGAAAGTTGTATATCCTCCAAATTAATAGACTTTATTCTACCATTATATCGTTAGTACGTTAGTATTAATGTTTGATTTTCTATAGTTTACTCTAGGATGATATTTAATTTTCAAGGGATGTGCGTCTCTATAATAAAGCCTTATCGGTCAGGTTACTAGTAGAACCTCTTCTAAAGATTCTTAGAAACCCCTTATCTTGTCGATATTAAAATCACTGACAGATCTAGCAAAATAGGGCTGTCAGAGATGAAAACATTTAACATGGCAATATTATATACTCAGTAATGTCTAATTTGGAAAAGAGAGAGAAACATGACAAGTCTAGCGATGTTAATATGTGTGTGATACAAAAGCAACAGATATGCATAAATATAATAATTATGCACATAAATAATTGAATTTACCTTTATATCATACCATATAATTTTAGCCATTTTATATTTAAAATATTTTCTAAAAATATTTTAAAGATGATGTGTAATAAAAGCTGTTGTCGCAATGTAGGGGTTTCTATAATAACATTTTAACATCAATGATAGAAAACCTATAACTATAGTTATTGCCAATGAGTTTTAAGATTCAATACATACAAAAATAAACGTTACGAAACTCGAGCATTAAAGCCGTAAATTCCACAAATTTAAGCAGGTGATTTAAAACTTTACAGTGAATGAATAAAAACTTTGTGGCAACCTTTTAGTAATATTTTTTGCCTCTTTAATTTCGCGCTGATTAAATTTCGAAAGGCGGACTTTATTGGTATTGTTGGACCTTCGAACGATGAATCAGATATTACGTTGATTATTAAGTAAGAATAGTAGAGAGTTCTAGCTAATGACATAAACAAATAGCCTTAGTCATATAAATTTATTTATCAAAACTATCAAATATTTAATTTACTAAAAATTATAACTTTTTTATCTCGTTTTTTATCTTCTTTTTCGTCGTGGTCTTCTCCCTTATCGGGAGGGCTTCGGGCCTCGAGGTCAGACCTCTTTACCCGGGCTTGTCCTCTCGGGCGATCATAATCGCCCGGGTAATTTGTTCGAACTTGCGGTCGGGGGTCCGCTTTTAAGGCGGACGCCTTTGGGGTATACTAGTCGGGTTCTAACAAATCCAAAGCTTCGATCGTAACATTAACGCTAGATGGCGTTAGTTTTACGATTAAAGCTTTGGATTTCTTACATTTAATGTTATTATTTTTTTAAGCTAAAGCAATATAACAAATATGTATATTTTAGTTTTTGGCAAAAACGTAACACTTATTATAGAAGAACATAAATATTATTATAGTTCACTTACAACTCTTAATCGTCCATTATATATGTTTAAGTAACCATGTTTTTTTTAATTGTGTATAAGTTTTATCTGTAGTAATATGAATGTAAAATAAAAAACGAATATATTTCATGTTTTTAATTTTCATTAATTCCGTCATATTACTCATTTAATACAAAAATTATGTTAAATTTAAATATAAACACAAATAATTCTAATCCAGAAATAAAATAATATTTACATTTAATATCCAATATACAATTCCGCGCAGCATTTTATTTTGTAGTAAAAAATGATTATCCATCTAAAGTCGTAATCCATAAACATTAATTAATTTCGTATTTATTGAAAGTAACTTATTATTTAAGTCGAAAACGAATTTTTTTATTTAGTCTTTTAAGTAATTTTCTTACTATAATACATTTAAATCTACTTGTTTACATACATAGCTAGACTTAAGAAGATTAAGCATTTTAATATTGTAGCTTACATAACCAGGATATTTAATTACTTCTTTAAATGAAGTGATAATAATTAAAAACAAAACACAGTCATATTATTACATATTCTATGGATAAACAATTTCATCACATTCTTATAATATTATAGGAAATAGCCTTAATTCCTAATCTTCGCCTGTCAACTGTTTGACAATAAACATTGACAAAAGTGGCCTACCTCTAACACAATGCGAATCCTTCGTTCGTCTATAAATGGGTTTATAAATAATGGTTATACTAACATTATAATAAAAAGTAATCCTATTTGTGCTTTAAGCTATATTTATATGACTTGTAAAATCAAATAACTGATGGACATGAAAATGTTATTTTTGAATTGGCTCGAATAACTCCAGATTTTGCTAATAGTTAAAAAAAGAAAAATTAATTTTCATGTCCATAAATATTTTCAAGGGCCTGAAAGTGTTCGCAAAAGATATGTCTAAAAACCAGGATTAGTTGTAACGACTAAAACCATTTACTCTGAGCCTCATCAGAACCTGAAAGTCTGCTTGAGGTTTTGAAACTCTGGACAGCTATACGCCTCGAAATCGCAGCCTGCTGTTCGGTTAGTAAAATCTAAAAGCCAAAAAACCAGGCTGACTGGAATTTTCTTTAAGTACCTATCGAAATTGAACTTTCTTAAAGTTTCATAATTTAACTACACGATAGCTCACCATAGCTAAGCAATTTAGTAATTTTTTTTATATAATATCTAAATTACTCTATGGTACAGATTTTATCGCTGCTAATTCTAGAACGTAGTTCCACAAATTCTATGAAAGCATTTTCGGAAATGTTTAAATGTGGAAATAATTAACTATAATATTTTTTTCATCCAATTGGAAATTTATGTCAACGAGTAAAGTCCACGTATCAAATTTTTATAATGACATATCGAAACCTTGAAAACTTATTTTAACTTATGATATTTCAAAGCGACTAGTTTGACTAGATGAATCATTTCTCAATAAAGTTTTAAAGTAATAGGATTTTTTTTTTCATACAAGCAATATTTTATTTTACAAAATTGTTCGATAAAATACAATTTATCGCACGCTTTTCTGCGAAGGTAAACATCGTAAGGAAACCTGAAAATCTCTAGAGAATTCCTGGGATATCTGTAACCCATCAATCCGCCTTGCGACAGTTGTAGGTTTGAATTCGAACCTTTCATAATAAAAAGAGAGAAATAAGTTCTCTCTCAGCAGTTGTATAGTGACAGGCCGTTACTTACTTTAGGAGTAATGAAAACTTAAATTTATTGTATAAATAATTGATAGAAGCAGAATTAAGAAGAAGTATAAATAATAGAGAAGAAAGAGATAAATTGATGATGTTACACTTGCATTGATATCAGAAAAAGCGAATTTATAGTAATCTTAATTACACCACTTTATGTATGTACTTCTGCTCGTCAATAACTCCGTTTTTATTTACTTATGTTATTCAATTAATAAATATAAAATAATTTTAATGCGACATATGAATTGCTAATCAAACGTTTTGTCTATAGACTTATTATACTAGATGTCTATCCATCGAAAAAAAAAAGAGAAAGTAAATGAGGCTACTAATCTGTCCCTATTTTGAAGGTGTGCTAAAAATGTTCTAAGTATTGAAATTAAGAACGCGCCATTAATATTTCTCTTCGCATGTGTGAAGAAAGAAAGTCTCTCTTATTTTTTAGATACTCGCACTTACTAGCCTTCCAATGGCTCTACTCTAGTACAATAACTCGATGGTTTTGTTTCGTAGTAACCCAATATTTAAACATAATAGGAATGCTGAGTGGTGGGGCAAGTGTCTTGTGGTGGGGAGTGAGCACCACATCCTACCAGAACACGACAAGACGGCACTGGTGATGCAGAATATTGCTGGAAATTAAAAATACATATTATTATATTATATTGAAGTCCACGAGCATTGGCTTCATCATCACGTGAACATCGAGGCTATCCAGCTTCTCGATAACACTGGACTTGTAAGAAGACTTAAAAGGACAAAACCTTTTGAGTTAGTTTAATATAGTGATAGTGTAGTGTAGTGCTAGTGCTACTTGAAAGAACACAAGAACAAAGTGTCTCACATAGCAAGAAAGACTAAGATAAGTCACTGGACCTATTCTTAGATATAAGTTAATTTATAAGTTTAGGTAATCTTTAAGTTGCTTATTAGCCTCTTGGCTAGATCGCAACATCAATAAAGTACTTCCTTTTGGTTGTTCTTTATAATAGCAAAAAAAATATATATATTATATATATTTTTTTTAAATTTATAAACTTTATTGTACAACTACGATATATGCATATACAAATATTAGCACAAAAGGCAACTTAATGCTTTAAGCATTTCGCCACCCAACCTTCAGGAGTGAATGATAAGCGTATATAAGCATGCTATATTATGATAATTTAATAGTAATAAATAAATACTAATAAAACTGAGGAAATTAAATTTCAATCAATTTAAACATTTTTTAAAGAAACTCATATTTATATCAATTAACTTTAACATTAAGGTATATCTGAAAACATAGATTTATCAGGAGCAGAGTACATGACCATCAATGATTGACAATGGAACGAACGGTTTATATAAATTTGTCCGTTTGCTAAAAGTATCCATAATAATATTATATTCGTAATATGAAAGTATGTATGTCTGTTTCGCTGTCACTGCTTATCCGCTGAATAATAATATGAACCAATATTATTGAAATTTTACAAAATTAAAGGTTATACACCGAGGTTTCGGAAGGTTTCGGGATCGGGGAAGAGCAAATATTTCTTTATTGAGGATACGTAAACGCGAACGAGGTCACAGGTACTACTAGTATGTAGTACTCCAACTGAAAGGCATAGATATATTAAGCTATTTAGAACACGATTGACTTTTCTTTTTACACTTTATAATTTCCAGATAAAGCTAATGTTAAAGAAAACAATATCAGCTTACATTTTGGCAAGCAGCCAGTTGGTTGACCGTTATGTTGGTAGTGCCTAATACACGTTCTTCCCTGGTAAAGTCGGGCTCCCGATGAAACGAACCTGTATGACATATATATGTATGAAAAAGATGACTGTTTGCATAAAACCTAAAAACCCATGGAAAAAGTTTACGGATTGACCATTAGGTTTACGGAAACAGGGTATTTCTAATTGTATTGCAAAGCGTCACATATTATTTAATGTAGAGTTTAATTCAAAGCCCGTCTTTGAAGAACATACTCGTAACTTGTATTACACAATACTATCGTACAAACTTCCGTTTTGAAAGCTATTCCGTTCAATATATGCAGGGAGTATATTATAATGAAAATTACTCTTCGGGGTTTATTTAAAGGTTCTTTTTTCAATCGTTGTTTTCTCTTATTAAATTTTTTTTACGGTTTATCGAATACCGTCAGTGGCTTGAAACGAAAACAAACTAATGATATCATTTATAGTACCTAAATAAGACAATCCAATAAGCAAGTATGGAATTGCTTTAACGAAATTTTCTTAGGCAATTTCATACTAATAATAAAAATTCGAAATTCATTCTGTCTGACTTTCATAGCTAATTAGAAAAACCAATATTAATGAATTTCAATACAGTTGAAGCCCACATATAGGATAAAAATATATATTTTGAACCCATTTTTGCTTAGGATACAGGAAACACTGGACTAAAATAACATAATGCAGGGTATTTAAATACCAAAATTGAAGCAAAAAATGGAAATAAAACTACATACAACATCTACAAGGCTTTGAATAAGTAATGAGGACAAAAGATGACTATTGACATTACAACAGGGATAAGTATCTTTAAAAGTCAATAAATAAACAATAAACTCTATTACAAATAGATTATTTTAATCATATTACGTTTCTTACCGTCAGACCTTGGCACTAAGTCAGGGTTAAGCTCCTGGCTATCTCGTTTTGCTTTTAGAAGTTTTATACAAATGGTAGCTGCCGCGACTGCAGCGATCACAGCTACCGCCACGGCTAACGCTTCTAACCAGCGTGTCCACGACCGAATTGGAACATCTTCTGCAACTGCTAATATAGAATTTGTTAAAGTTCTGTGTATGGGTAAAATTTTTTGATGCTAACGATGCAAAGGCGGGAATGGTTCTTATTATGGACTGACTGCTTATTCGTAGTCAAATGTTTACTATCAAAATAAACTATACAGAAGTTTGTATCAAAAAAATAGATGTGTGGTCAAAAACACGTAATGCGGTGCTACTTTGAATAAAACATATTTTGAAATTGAATTTGATTTTTAATTAAGGCATTACTTTTGCCGTCATGGACATTTTCCTAAAACGAAATATTTCCAATGAAATATTATCTTATATTGAATGTCAGTTACGAGTAGTAACTAATAGCTGTTATTACGGTATCTATTACCTTTTTATGCGAAAAGAAAATACATTAACCTCTAAGTTAAACGGTATACTATTCTACACTATTTTGATCTGATATTGGATTATTAAATTGAAGATTTAAATACTACTCACGAAATCTACATGTCTATTAGTTCAAAATTTATTTTAATTGTTAAATGTTTATGTTAAAATTGTCTCCTCTATTTTGGTTTAGATATAAAACGAAATTAAGTGCAATTTTTTAAATATTTCTATACCTACTAATATAATAAAGAAAATGTTTTTGAGTACCGTAAGATCGGGTTACTTTGCCTACTTTTTTCGCATATTTTTTAAATCTATCTGGTGTAGCTGGTGTAGTAGCTCTGATTTTCTTAAAAAGGTGATAATTGTTTTATTTGATTAATAAAGATAATAGTTAGTTATAAATGTAATATTATTTTAAATTTTTTTTTTTTTTTTTCATTTGGGCCAAATTTCCCTCAGGAGCTAAAGTAACCCGACCTTAAGGTATTCATTTGTAACGCTATAGCATTTTAACGGCTCATCCAAATTCAGCGTGCCTAAGTTGGAAATAACACACACACACTCTCTCGCACACACTTTTCATTCCAGAAAAAATTGTGACATACAGTGGCTTAGCTAGTTTACCTGAAGCACTCAACGGTGTTATAGTCTGCAGACGCAAAGTTTTAATCTCACTTCGGCCTCTGGAACTGCTGGCGTATACTGTTGCTGTAAAGTTTCTGTCGTCCTCAATATCAGGCAGTCGGAAGTGGCCAGCGGCGTTGGACATATTGTGAACGAGTGTACCATCAGTGTTTAACAATTCTAGATGGATCATTTGAGGTCTTCCACCGTCCCAACCTGATTGTACATCCAATGTTCATCGTATAATGTATATTGTTATATACTAACATGAAATGTTATTGTTATAAAAATTAAAACTTGGCCCTACAAAATATTATTGTAAATATGACTATATTGTCTATGAGTTAAGGTTTTTCTTCAAAATTCATTTTTGGATTTGAACAAAATCTTTTAAGGAAATTATGCAGCTTAAAATTGTAACCTCCTCAAGCTTAATTACTAAATCAGTATAGAAGCTTCTTTATTCTTCTAGAACAATCTATTCGGTTTATAGCTACGAATATATACAGATAGATGCGGATTGGACTTGGAAAAATTGATAGCGTCTCTATAAAGGTCAATTGGCTTGAATTACGAATAGGGTGTGGCATAAATCTCAAATTTAAATAATTTGGTGTTCAAATTGGCTTTTTCACAGCACTTTTGTATTGTCAAATTACAATTAAGCTACGACTGATTCGGAAACGTCATCACACCGAGAAGAACCACCGAGAAACTCGACGGTTATTCAAAATAAATATTTCATTAATATTTTATTTATTTATATACTTTATTATACACCACAGATAAAAATACAGAAAAGAAACAAAAACAGCAATAAAAAAAAGAAAACAAAATGTAATGTATAAAGGGCGGTCTTATCGCTTAGTAGCGATTTCTTCCAGACGACCTTAGGGTTAAGGAGAGCTGAAAATTTTATGTGGGTGGTGCACTTTTATAAAATTAAATACATACTAATAATACACACCAATACACAGACAAAACATTTACACATCATAAAATTATATAGAAATAATAAATATCAAATATATAAACTAATAAATAATATAATATAAATACACAACAATTATCTTATATAGTCATCTTAGTTGTTTTTAGATAAATAATATTGCTTAACGGATTTTTTGAAAATGTCTAATGACTTTGACTTTTGTATATTTAAAGGCAATGCATTCCATAATTTAATGGCCTGTACAGCGAACGATTTACTAAAAAATATTGTTTTATGTCTAGGCATTCTAAGCGTGAATTGGTACGGTGAACGAAGAACTTTGGAATGCTTGCCGAGAAATTCAAATTTTTCTTTTAAGTAGGAAGGAGTATTAGTATGAAATAGAACACAGTACAGAATAGAAAGTAAATGGAGATTCCGGCGACATCGAATAGGGAGCCACTTGAGCTGGTGTCGAAACTGTGATATGTGATCATATTTGCGTACGTCAAATATAAATCGAATAGAAAGATTTTGGAGACGCTCAAGTTTGTTAAGTTGGTCATCAGTAAGGTTGAGATAGCTTGCATCGGCATAATCGAGAATAGAAAGAAGAAGGGAATGTGCTAACATAATTTTGGTAGGAATTGGAAGAAGATAACGCAACCGTCGCAAAGAGCTCAAAGCTGCATAAATTTTTCGACCCATTTCCTTGATATGTTGACCCCAAGATAATGTCTCATCAAGATGCAGACCAAGATTTTTAACCGATTTACAGTAGGGTATTATAGCACCATTATATACTATAGGCGAAAGTTTCAACCGGTCAACTTTCTTAATCATACTGCGACTACCAATGAGAATAGTTTGTGATTTTGCAGGATTAATATTAAGACCATAATACTTACTCCATTCTGCAATCGCAGCTAGATCGGCATTAACTATTGAAACAGCATTATCAAGATTATCCGGCACTGAGGGGCGATAAATTTGGAGATCGTCTGCATACATATGGTAGAGAGAAGAAATTTTCGGAGTTATGGAATTAATGAAAATTGCAAACAGCAAGGGGGATAGCACTCCGCCTTGAGGTACTCCAGTGGTCACGTCACACCATGATGAGAATATTTCATCAGATCGAACGCGCTGTCGTCGGCCACTGAGGTAACTTCGAAACCAGCCTATCACTGATGGAGATATGTTAATGGAACGTAACAGACTTAGCAGTATATCAAAATCTACGGTATTAAATGCGTTGCTAAAATCAAGCAACGTCAGTAATGTAAGCTGTTTATTATCCATAGCCCAACGAATGTCGTCAGTGACTTTAATAAGCGCTGTGACCGTACTATGTCCGGGACGAAAGCCAGATTGAAATGGACTAAGAAGGACGTGATCATTAATGAAAAGGCTTAGTTGTTGGTATACTAACTTTTCGAGAAGTTTTGAGAGGAAAGGTAGAATGGAAATGGGGCGATAATCTGAAGAGACACAAGGGTTGTTTTTTTTCGGGATAGGAATGATTTGTGCACTCTTCCAGGCATCGGGAAATTGGCTAGTTTGAATGGAATGATTTAGGACATGGACTAATATAGGTGAGACTATATCGAGGATAGGGACTATCATTTTCCGGCTAATGCTATCAGCACCAACAGCATTCGATGAGATGGATAATATGTTCTTTTTAACATCACAAACAGTGAAAGGCTTGAAAGTGAACTGTAGGAAATCAGGAGTCGGTAGTGACGAAAGAATATTAATTATGCATTTTTTATTGGTACTATCAATTGTACCAGAATTGCAAAAATGTTTGTTAAGAAGTTCAATGTCAATGTTTATAGAAGATTTATTAGTAGCTTTACCAACTCCAAGCGTCTTAAGAAATTTCCAGGTTTTAGCAACATCACCGTTCTCGACTGATTTATGAATGTGGCGTCTTTGTGCATCTCTACAGGATGTGTTGCAGCGATTACGAGCCTTGTGATATTTAATGAGATTGGCATCAGTGTTATTCAATTTAAGTTTGTATTTAGCTTTATTCTTTAGCTCCATCAACCGCTTGATCTCGTCAGACAACCATGGCGCCGGTAAATGTTTTAACCTAATCGGTTTTATGGGTGCATGGACGTCGTATAATTGAGTTAGCAGGCGATTAAAGATCTCAACTTTCTGATCTACAGTTTTAGCGTTAATAACATCACACCAGTCTAATTTTTGCGCATCTTCACAGAGACGAATATTATCCATTCCTCCAAAATTACGTTGCAGAAGTATTCTCGAATTTGCCTTAGGAGGTCGAATTTTATAAGAAAGAAAAATCAAATCATGATAGGAGAATGCGTCAGCAGGAAACTGACCATGCTTTTTGACAAGGTCAGGAGAGGATACCATAATAAGATCTAGAAGAGACGGAGTACAGCCAGGAAAATTGTGTGTCGCTTGTAAGGGGATAATATTCAAATAACAAGATTCAACTATACTAACTAATTTTTTGCTACGATAATCGTCTTTAATTAAACAAGTATTGAAATCGCCCATAATAATAGAGTGACTGTACTGGGGAACCATACTTTCTAATAAATTTTCGAATGACTGAAAATAATTTGAAGTTGAAGGAGGACAGTATAAAACACCAAGTAAAATTTTGGTGTAGGCGAGTGTCACTTCAATAAATAGATGCTCGGCTGCATCAGCTGGAGGAGGCTGCGGTGAAGAGCTAACAAGAGTAAAAGGGATATACGAACGGAGATAGATCGCTACACCACCACCCCTGCCGATGCGGTCATTACGAATTAGCCGAAATCCTGGTAAAGAAAAGGAAGTAGAAGGTAAACAAGGTTTCAGCCAAGACTCTGAAATTAAAATTGCGTGTATATTACGAGACTCAAATGAAGCAAGCAAATCTGGATAGTGAGCCGGAATACTTTGAGCATTTATGTGGACGATATTAAAATTTTTCAGAGAGTCTGAGAAACAAGAACTGAGGGCGACATTTAGCGGAAGGAAAGTTGATGTACTGTGAAAACTATCATCACTAGACAATTCATCACAAGAACTCAGAGATAAATACGTATTACTGTTGCTACTATTTGATGACATGAATTAATATAAAATATATAATACAATACATAAAACTAACAAAACTAAATAAAAAAATAATTATAAGGTCAAAAATAGTACTGAGTAGTACTCTACGCTACTCCTTAACCCGCCAGCTACAAAAGAAATATATTAATATGTTATCTTGTACAAAAGAAAAGATACATATAGTATCGACAAGAAATAAATGATAAAAAAAAAGATCGTAAAAGAAACTTAAAATTATACACAAATAAATACAATTTTGAGCTGTGCAGCTTCATTCCTTAATAAGTTTACATGACTGTTACCGAACGAACTATAAGAATGACTCAATGCCAGCTGTCAGTTACAAACTGTCACAACAAATAAAATTATCTAAAAGTACACATAAACAAAGAAAATTAAAACGTAGGTAAGACTACTATTATAAAAGAAAAGTAAACAAAGTAAAGTGCTTTACAATAATAAGTGATTTTTAGATGAAATGTTCAAGCATAGAAAAAATAAAAACTAACTAATTATACCGCAGAATGAAAAACTTATTTTCTTATAAATCTTTTAGATCTGTGGATGGTAGCCTTAGTATTCTTTGGAACTTCCACAACTTTGATTGGCGCTACTGAGGGAACAGCAGCGCTCGGTATCGAGTCGGATATTTCACTCAATTCAGCCATAGTCGTGATTCGATGCCGCACCCCATCAGCGCCCAGAACCATTATCATACCGTCTCGGGTCCAGCACTTTGCAACACCAAAACGCTGTCGGGCAGCCAGAAATGTCTTATGGCGGGCCTTCGTCAGGAACTCCGCTACAGTAATACCTGTGCCTTTTAGACCAGTTTTAGCAGACCAGACTTTGTCTTTTAAAATGCCATCTTTAAATTTTAAAAGAACAGCACGTGGCTTGTCAGAAACAGGGCGCCCCAGCCGATGGCAACGACTGAATGAGTCACATGTAATCTGTGGCAACTTTAGATGGTCACAAAATATCTTAGACACGGAGGCACCAACATTCTCATTATCAACCTCAGCAACACCATGGACTAAAAGTATCTTCTTTCTTGAGCGCATTTCCAAGTCATCACACTGTCTTGAAAGTAATGTGACTTGTAATTGTATAGTTTCTAAAGCAGTGAGAACAAATACACGGAATGAACTGAACTGCGAATGAATGTTCGAGGTTGGACTTGTAGCTGGAGCAACATTCTTCAGTTCCCTTTGAAATTCACTCATCTGGGTGTTAAAATGTTCAGTCAGTTCAGCCAGAGAGGTCTTAATGGATTCCATAGTGTTTTATAGTGTTACAATATTATGAAATGTGTCACAATTTGAGGTTAGAAAATCATAAATAAAAATAATGTTTTTAAGGGATTGTTAGTGTTCACTGCACAAATATCTTTAAAGTAGCTAGCAGGTACAAGAGTTTCACAGGTACATAACTTTATAATTTACTTTAATATCACAGATTTTTAATTTTATATACAGAGCTAAAAAATTGCGACTTTATGCTGTCACACCTACCCACTATCTAATATATAACTGTTTACAAATCAAAAACGAATACATTCTAGACGTAAGAGTTATTTGTATGTTTATTTTTTCATTACATAACATAACATACATAACATAACATAACATGACATGACATGACATGACATGACATGACATGACATGACATGACATGACATGACATGACATGACATAACACAACAGAACATAACATAACATAACGTAACATAACATACATAACATAACATAACATAACACAACATATAATAACATTGGTGATAACAAATTAAGTTGTTAAATAGATTATAAATTACCTTTTTGGCACTGAACCCGAACAGCATTGGGGTAAGAGCGTAACACAACACACTCCGGAGCATGTGGCGGACCCCCGGGCGCAATTGTATACGAACATGGACGTTTTTGTTCCCCAAATGGGTTAGTAGCTCTACATAGCAGCAAACCTATATCACCGTCACGAGGAAGCCACGTCAGTGTTGATGTAAAACGATTATGATGATCGGCCACTTTCTGAAAAATTGATTTTTACTAAGTAGGTAACAGAACATAGGGATCTATTAAAGTTTCGATACGACATGATTTTTATTCAAACACGGTTAGAAAATGCGATGTTGCACTGAGGAAATATTATAGATGTAATGAGGGTTGTATTGCGAAATATATGTATAATTATATCTTGAGATGCCAGTACATACGTTATGTCTTAAAATATCCCTAAACAATGAAACTTAAAATATACCGCAGTGTCTAAGGTTTATGAAAGTTGAAAAATGTATAATGTTGACTGGTCCGTTGGCGCAGTGGGTAGTGATCCTGCCTTCAGCTCCGCGGGTCGCGGGTTCGATTCCCGCCGAGGGCCAACATTTTCTATAAAAAAAAAAATGAATTTGTTGGTCTTTGAGCCTGGGTGTTTATTTGTATTTAAGTATGTATTTAGAAAATATATAAGTATATATTCACCAGTTGTCTGTCTGCCATAACACAAGTATTAAGTTACTTACTTTGGGGACGAACGACCGTGTGTGTAAGTGTTCCATATATTTATTTATTTATTTATACCTAGCTTAGCCCTATCAATGAAGGTATTGGATAATGTAATTCAAAATATTAGTTTATTCCATATAATTAGACTATACGACGAGACTAGACGATGATGTGTATAAGAAATTCATTAGAAGGCGATTCATTTTATGAATTCAAGCGGGACAAAAAAAACTTTATAAACTTTCCCATGCTATTTAGACTCAAGGCATAACTCTTCGTAACTTACCTTAACACTAGTATAGAGCGTCCTGGAATCAGAAAATGTCCAGCTGAACTGTAAAGGCTCTGGCGAAGCTTCAACCATACATGTTACTGTTTCTGCCTCCTGAACGATCGCACCAACAGTCTCTTCCCGAGTTATAAGACAAATAGGCCGATCTACAGAACAAAATATTAATTATACTTTTTCTCCATTTTTACAACATTCTTTACATACTCCCTTTACATTAGCAAAACCAATAGCTCATCATCAGGTTATTATAGCAAATTGTTTTGCCTTTTCATTCAGGCAGTAAGAATAATTTAAAAAATATAGAATAAGCCTATCCTTCGATAATTCAGTCATCGAGTTCTGATTTTATGTAGGCAACTATGAACAAAACAGCTGCTGAAGTTGTGTATGAAATGCATGTACATTTATACCCGTATGTTTTGCATTTTATGATAAGACTAGGATGTATCAAAGCCTAATTACAGAAAGATAATGTAATAAACAAAAACCATGCCAGCAATAAAAACGTCAATGCTGTGTCATTCCTTTGAAATATTTTATATCCTCTACATATTGTAGAGCAAATCATTCTCTTCTGAAGTTTAACACAAAATATATTGTACTTACATCCAACGTTTAAGGTGACCTTATCTTCGAAGATTGAGGAGGGCAAATGTGAATTGTGCGCACGACATATCAGATCGTGCTTGCTGTCGCGAAGGGAAGGTGCTAGGGTTAGAGATGATACCGTATAATTTCCGTCGTGGAGCTCCTGGCAATAAATAAAATAATAAAAAATAAAAAAAAATAAAAAATGAAATAAAAAAAATTAATAAAGTGACCTAAAAGCATACGATGCATCGAATATCAGACATAAGTTTTCATTGAAACGGTTTAATTTCACACAATAAACGACTAAACTTTACACAATAAATTAAAACTTAGATTGAAGTGACATTATTTTTTGTTGACTGTATGCTGTAAACCCTAACGGCTTCTACAGCGTCACCGGGCGGGAAGGTCGAGCTCAGATGCATCGTCGAGGGTGCGAAATGCGGATAGTAGAGCGCAGAAACTGAACTAGCGTCGGGGAACGACGTCCTAAGGCCTTCTGTGAGGCCGAACCACGACTTAGGGCGACGTGTAGTAGAGGGCTAATTGTCATCATGGCTTCGGCAGAGGGCCCCGGCCAACCAACGTCACAAAAATAGGACCTCGTCTTTGACGGCGCAGACGCTGTTTGCATTTGTATTATATGCATCTGTGTTTGCAATCGTTATTTGATCGTCAGGGTCATACAGGACGCTTTTTGGACGCCCATATTATGCAGTGACAATGTTCGCCATTGAAAACCAACGTCGAGGTAGACCTTAACTTAAGCTGAGTGGGTTTCAATTCTATTCAGTTTCTTCTCATCATTATTCATTCTTTATAGCTCTTTTTTTTACTTTTCAATGTGACGGTATTAAAAAAAGGTGATGATTGGATTTGCTTTGAGAAAGGATCACCAGCAATATCAACAGCTGGGGCATAATGTTTTTTTAAATATGTTGAGAACACAATCTTCAGAAGTGGGATATACACGTTCGTAGTTAGTATATTGCATTTAAATTTTAAACATACTTACTTTGTGCACACTGGGTCGAAGTAAAGTGTCGCCCAAGTGCCACGTTATTGCGGGTGGTGGTACGCAACCTACAACCACACAATCGACGACGCGTGGTTGTCCCGCTTCGAAGTCTACGTTGTTATTGAGGCGGATCTCCACATTAAGAGGAGGTACTGTGTGATAAGATTTATTTTATTAAAAAGAAGGTCGAAACCACCACATCAATTATACTTCGTTAGAAATTATTTTACATTGTCTTAGTGCTGATGTCATTAACATTATTCAGAGCTTGCAATGCAACCAATGTTTAAAGTTCGTCATAGTTGTTTGAAAGTTTTGATTATGAGTGCAATATACAATCAATAGATGGAAATAAAAAAACAAATTAATTCAAATAAACATTTAAAAATTTCTTCAATAATTTGTCATGCTCGTAGTGCTGTTTAATAAAATCTTAATATACAAGAACCCCGTGACACTTACGATACATTTTGACAACAACGCTAGCACTCAAGGGCTCGGTGACATCTGCGTTTTGAGCCAGGCATTCGTAATGTGCGTCAAGTTCATCGCGCGTAGCGTTGCGCACGCGCACGTCTGCGCGCAGCACACCGGCACGGACGCTATGTGCACGCTCTATCACGATACCGTTGCGTCGCCAATACACTAACGTATCGGGCTGATCTGGAATGTAAAATAAAGTTTACAAATTAAGGCTTGACTATGATTACATTTGACAAATAATGGAATCCCAAATTAAATACAGTACTGTGTGACCGATCCGTGCTCGGTAATTTCATTAAAAGATATAAAAAAGTGCAATAAAAAAATAATAAGAAAGAAAGGATCAGTGACACGTGAGACTTGAACCCAGGTATTTTCACATATATTATCCGCCCGTTTACCATTGCGCTATTACAACTTGACAGCAAATTTAAGCTTTATAATTAATTTCTAGTTAGGAACAGGAATAAAACAACTTTAAAAAAAAAAAAACCTAGCTCGACCAATTTTTCCACTAAATGCTGAATTTCATCAAAATCATTGGAGCTTTTTCCAATATTAAGAAAAATATACATATAAATACAAGATTAACTCAATTAAACATTAAAGATTAAACTATAACACCAAAAAAAAATATCTGGCAAGGCGAAAACGATGTTATTAAAAATTAAATGTTTTTTTTTCTTTAAAATAATTATCATATTTAACTTATCAAACTAATAAAGTCACGAATTTTAGGGACGGAAAAATGAAAGACAAAAAAGAAACAGCGTTATAACATTGAAAGAATAAATATTAAAAACCTTTATTACTGTATAATACATGTAGTCACAAATTTCATACAAAATGATCGCTAATCTTTACTATTTATTTCGCACCTTATTATTTAACGTTATATTTACACTTTTATATTGGGATGTCTTCATATTTGCTACGATAAAAACGATCATGATCTCATCTTTAAGATGGTTAAACATGTACTTAAAATGCTTAAATATTGAGAAGGTGGTTAACAAGTACATAAAATTCTTATGATGTTAACATATAACAAATAGTGCGCGCTAGCTAACAAATAAGAGTAGTTTCATTACAAAGAATCATTTTTTAAAATATTTATTAAACAACGTAGATTCTAGTTTTAGTTCAAATGTCGTTAAATACCAACACTGCTTCACTATAAGTTGTGTCACTTCGTAAGGTTAGCTGCCAGAGATCTCTGTCATGTCTGGGATAACTTAACCTTTAATTTAACTTTAATTTGGGCTACTTTTGATATATCTTACTATAATGTATCGAACTATAATAGAACTATCGTAATCGTCGTAGATAAACAAAAAATCTATGTTTACAATGTCATTCATATGTACATTTAAAATCATACATTTGCTTCTGTTAAGATATCATTTTGTTGTAAAGAAGTGCAATTGTTCATACCATCGTCTACTTCACAAATCAGCGTAAGATCTGACCCAAGGCTAAGTGGTCCAACATAACCTCGCTTAATTTCTTCGCTTGCCTCATTGAAAATTCGCGGAATGCCCGGTGAATCTGTGATTTGTAAAAAAAGTGAATATTTTTTCTATACCATTCTTCTGCTGACTTCCTTATGCCAGTCTAAGTTGGGTTGGCACAATATATTTTAACCATGTTGTGGTGTAATTTGGCTAGATATCTTACGACCGGCCGCCTTCCTGAAGTCAACTTATTAGTCGCCTTTTACGACACTTCGGTAAGCAATGAGGTTGGCCTATTCTATTCAGCCGGATACCACACGGCTGATTATTATTTTATATAATTATTATAATAAAGTAACCTAAAACCTGGAACTCGCCAAATATGGAACTAAACACTTATACATCATAAAAATATTCTCCATATCTTGGTATATTGTATAAAACAAAATGCTGAGCCATTGATAAATTGGTTGCAGATAATAAAGTCGTATACTTGATAAGAAACAGTGATTTTTGCTCGCAATATCTTTGCGTGATCAAATCAGAAACACAGAAATCCTTAACTTTTAGGGTGTTCTACCCCGAGCATACAAAGGCATAATCTAAAATATATCCTCTCTAGAATGCTCCTTCGCAATATTGACCAAAACTTCGTGTCACTCCATGTAATGACAATGAATGAAAATCATGTGACCAAAGAGTAAATCATATTTTCTGGAACGGAATAAGCATAAGAATGTTCTTTTTTGGGATATTATTGTTTATGGGAGAAAGGTAGAAAACAACGATTTCGGGCTACTGAAATTTAAAATTTTGTATATTTTAATTACTCACCTACGAGTCTCACATCAATGACGTAGTCTAATGATGGGGATGCTTGATAATGGACTCTACATCGATAAATGCCGCTATCCTGTTCGCTAACGTGCTTTAGAAGGAGAGAGGTGTCATCATAACATGCCCCTGCGTCGCATGACGTACCAAAAATTCGGTCTCGGTTAACAACTCTAGGGGAAAATAATAATAGCTATCTACAATGTTTTAATTAACTACGTAAGGAAATTTTTAACATTATTTTATGCTAGTGCTACCTGCAACTTTTTTAGCGCCAACGTAATCGTTTAAATACCCTTAATAATGCAATGTGTTTTTCCGAGAAAAAATCGAGAATTTTTCATCCAATATATATACCAGTGATTGAGCTTTAATCGTACCAAATTTCATCAATGGTACAGCAGATTAGCCGTGAAAGCATAACAGACAGACAGACTTTGAAATTAATATCATTGGTATAGATAAGATCGTTAATAGGTTTAATGAAATAATCGATATTCGCATTAAACCAAATAAAACATATATTAGTCTATGTCTGTGTGGGCAACATTTTCAGTGAGTATTAATACCGTGTAAGATAAATACACACACACACACTCACACACACACTGCATAATAAACTACATAAAATTAAATATATTTTTTGAAGATTTATGATTGAATTTGTAAAATATATATTTAAGTAACCAACCTCCTCTCGACTTCTTCATTGGGGAATCGGTAAAGGAAATCTCTATCATTTTTTAACCATAAAATGTATGAGTCCGGTCCATCTAAAAACACTTTTCCTTGTCCACATGGAAGCCTGGCGTCCCGTCCTCTTACAGCGCGGAGTACAACAACCTCTACAAATTGTGAAGGGTTATAGTTTTTATCTTAATGTTAATATTACATTATAGTAAAAAAATAATTATATATCTTATAACTATTATATCTTATATCTTTATATTTTATAAAGATTGATCGTTAATTATATACACACCAGTTTAAATCTGCTTGGTTGATTAACAAACAAATAGGCCAACGAAAGGACAATACCTATTGCTTAATTACTTTCAGCCAGCAGTACAAACAAGTTGTTACATTTAATTTGCACCACTAAATAATTTATAGAAATAGGCGTTACTTGCGGAGATCCATAATACAAAAGTAATAATAAAATTATTTTGCTATAATCCAGAACAAAGTAAATAGAAAATATATATAATACTAAAGGTATTGTGGACTATCCGTTTTCATACCCGATACATGCAGAATTCGTAACAATACATACACAAACCTCCATCACCGTCAGCTCAATACACAAGCACTACATACGTTCACTGTCGCAAACACAACAATCGTTTTGCGTCGCAACCGAATCATCATCAGGAGATAGACCCCACGAAGTTTTGGGGTTTTGTCGTGATTTTGCCGGCTAACAAACGGCGGTTCTACACTTATATATAATTAATAAAATATCTACGAAGATAACATCACAATGCATGTTTGGAATCCTTAAGTTTAGACTTAGGGTTTCACAGTTCAAAAACGAATCGATCTGTTGCTTCATACAGATTTGAAATAAGGACAATCAAGCGCGTGCAATAGTATCAGTAATTATTGCAATAAGCCGTGATAGACCTGCGGTGAGACCGTGAGAATCGTTCGAAATTTTCACGGGTTCTGATCCCGGGCAGGTACCAATGAGTTTTTCTGTTAAAACTTATGTGTCTAATTGATAATGGTAATTTATCGCTCGTCTTTCGGTTAAGGAAAATATCCTGAAACCCGCATGTCTCTAGAGGATTCCAGATATGTGTAACCTGCCAATCTGCATTGGACCATCATGGTGGATCTCAACTCCAAACTCTCCCTTAATAAGGATACTTATCCTCTGTAGTGGGATAATAACAGGCCGTTACTTTACTTTTTTTGATTGAAATTATAAGAAACTGAAATATTAAGACCGTAAAGTCGCACTAACACTACAAATATTACTAAGTCATTATTCGATCTCTTAGTAATGAGCTGTGCCGATTAACTGTTTGGAGAATTCTTAAGCAGCTAAAGCGATGATAGTAAGTAAAGTACCTGGATCTAAGCTAACGACATATCCGGATAAAGTTATACCGCAGAGGATACCATAGAAAATCATATTCAGGGCTGGAACAGACAACACCATCTTATATAAAGTGACTGTAATAAGTCTCACACCATTCAGCACATTAAACAACAAAATAACGTATTATATAGTATAAATATGTATTTAAGTATATATACACCCAGACTCGAAGAACCAACCTAGAACATGGTAGCCCTCGGCGATAATCGAACCCGCGACTCGCGGAGCTGAAGACAGGATCATTGCCAACTGCGCCATCGGGCCTGTTAAACTAGACTAAACCAATATGGTCTCAAACTAGTACAGTGACTGATTTGCTCAATTTGTTTTGTACCTTGTCCTACACCTACTTAAAAATATATGAGAAATACACAACTAAATATATTTAAACTAATGTATATAATCTTTACTAATTATTAATTACACAAATTTAACTGTTAATTTAACTATATTTTTAATTTTGAAATCGTAAACAAGAAAGGACAAAAAAGTACAGAAGAACCATAAAGGTACTGAAATATGGAACAAACTTATAATGAATCATACAAACAAAAATAAATGAGTTCAATCGGACATAGCCCTATTTATCAGTGTATCGGGTACCAGCTTAGTATGATCTTTCTACCGCTAAGCTTTCCTTCCTGACTAATGTAATTAGTAGGAGCATTGAGGGGCCAGCTAGGTTCTAGTTACGACGGAGGCAAAGTGCATTCGTACACGCAACCTCCCCCGTTTGGGAATGACTCATTACTGTAGTTTGTTGCAAAGGGGGTAACTATTGGTAGTAAATAAAAACTATTTTACCACCTCCTGTGATATTTATTAATGTAATAATTACAATAAAACTAATAAAATTATTTATTTATTTACTAATTTGAACAAATTCTCAAAATTATTATATAATAAAGACACCTAACAGTTTTTATTATTTAAACAAATCTACACATATATCATAAATTTACATATCTATACGGAGTCCCCATAATCTGACTGTCTATACGAAATCGATTTTCTTAAAATCTATTGAACGAACTTTTGTACAGTTTTTACTAGATATGATAATGCAATTCTTGAGGAAGGTTTAGGTTAGTAGTACATTATGGCACACCCAGCGTCGAACCAAGAAATTGTATTTAGAAAATGTTGGCCCTTGGCGGGAATAAACCTGCGACCCGCGTAACTAAAGGGGAAACTGAATAAAATCAATGTTGCACAGACTGTCTCCTGTCTTGTACATGCACAATATATTTATCTTTAATATTTAAATGAGTTAATCTTGTATATATATAGCTCCAACGATTTTCATGATATTCAGCATGTAGGGAGCTTTGGGAGAAAAAAACGATCCAGCCAAGTTTTATTAAAAAAAAATACGTTTTATCCCCGTTTTCAGGCATTGAAAAAATGCTAAAATGTAGAATTGAATCCGAATTGTATTTTAGCTGTCAAACGTAATGCTGTGGTAGCCCAATGGCTAACGGGCGGTCCAAAAAACTTAAAAACTCGGGATCGAGTCTCACAAGACACCCATTTTTCTTTTATTTTTTTTGGATTATTTTTATATCTTTAAAAGATACAATTACCGAGCATGGCATGATCACCAGGTACCAACTTAATTATATGAGATAATTGATTTAGATTTTCCATTTCTGTAAGTCACTTTTTCACTATCAATTTTTTGTGGGATCCAAAGGGCGTCTGTAAGCTGTCTAGCTTCCTCGGTGTATTATTTCAATTTCTAAATGGCTTCAAGGCATGGAGGAAAAGTTATTCGTTTCGGACGCAATCACTCAATATAATATCATCGTGCTTTACAGAGTATATTGCTTTAAAAATTGTTCTAACGAAAATAAGACATCATAATTAAGGATTAACTATACTCTTTATTCTTACATCGATATTTTTTTAAAATTAGTAATGGAATTTAATATTTAAGGTTTAGAGCATTTATAAACAGTTATAATGTTCTTGCAACTCACTATATGTAATTAAAAATAGCACACGATAATAAATCACTAGTTACTTTACAAAGAGATTATCGAAAAAATCATCGTGAAAATTTCGCATTGCTAAGAAATTAATGAAAAGAATGTAAAAAAAATATAAATAGAAAAAATATTGCAATCGCATTTGCAAATCGCGTATTGTTACGTTACGAATATTTACATCTATCTCTCAAAATTTTTAAAAAGACAAACTGATTAAGTGGAATAAATATAATGGAACTTTTCCGTAATATATAGAGATCAAACTTTGAAACTAATATTATAAGCCAAATTATTTTTTTTTTTTTTCTAATTCTTTATAAAACCTAAACTTAAAAATAGTATTCAAGCATAAAAATAATACAAATAGTAGTGTTTGGCAAAGTTAATATCTTACCTTTTAACATCATGGTCGAATTTATAAACTATAATCTTAATACGATCACTTGAAGCACGTGTGTTACGTTCAAAACTTGCTTCTAAATAAAGTTTTCACATTCAAGTTCATGCCAGGTAAAGCGCGGTTTTCTAGGGTGTAAAGTATGGAACAGGACTTTAAAATAGTTATATAATATTATGGAGACTTTAAAAAACGTAAAAAGTAAAACAGGGTTATTCTACTATTGCTGCAACATCATATTCTAATGAAGATAAATACTGAAACTAAATCCGCCACGCTGCTCCAACACAGAATAATGGTGCTGACACATATCCCAAAAATATTTCAGACATATGTATTATAGTTTTTCTACGATGTGTCCTTCTTATATCGAAAAGCGCGTAATTTATAGTAAATATCAACTACAAACCTATAATAAATTCATTGAATCCTGTCTGGAATTTGAAACCTCGACTCCTTTGCTAGAATCACATCTTATTTTAATAAGTCGATTATATCACAATCTACTTATTTGAATAAATATCACGTCTTATTACAATAAGTCTCTATCCAACAAAGAATAATATGTGCGGTAAAAGTTGCATAGTGCCATACTTTTATAATTAAATTATTATTATTAAAGTACGAATATAATGGGCGTCGGCAGCAAACTGCAAGGGGGAGCAATTGCACCAACGCAAAAAAACTCAGAAAATTTATTCAAGTCAATAGCAAATAAAGTTACATTTATCTTGTGTTCTACATTTAAATTTTTATTTATCAATATCCATACTAATTTAGCTTGCCTAAACTTTTTATGTCAGTTTGCTGTAACAAGGGTACGTATATATATTTCCTAATTTCATCTTTATGAGCGTGACATAAAGTCTATAATATGTTGAAATTGAATTTTATTTAAGCCTTTTTTCGAACCTTGTTATATGACCAGAAAAAAGGTCTCACATTACAAACTTATGCGTTCCCAAATAGGTCTAAAATATTTGGACTTTAATTAGAGGGTGGTTTCTTGTTCCCCCTAGTCGCATATCGCTAGTTCATTAAAACCCTTTTCATTAAGTGTGCAATTACAATTAGAAGCTTTGTGAAGCGAAGTTTTCTATGATCCTTGAATCAAACGGTACGATATGTATTTATATCGACCTCCTAAATTTATACAACCAATTTGTGACTAACCATATGTTGGTATTATCGAGGGGCATAAAATGATATATCCTTATTCTATGATGGCAGTGATATTCTATATATGATCTTGTTTTTCATGTCAGTTATGGCAACGGATCCATGTGATTTAGATATTGAGATAATTGTAAGGCTGGTTGTGGGTGAATTAGGCTACTTTTTATTTTAAAACTAAAATCAATGGAGAATTTAAAAAATAAACGAAATTTAACATTTTAATCGTCACGTCTAGAAAGTAGTACACAATAAAGTTTAAAAAGGTGTCACTGTAAAAATATGAGGTAAGCCTTAAAAACCTGTTTTTCTTAGTTATATAAAGGTACACATAATAGTAATTAGGTACACTACATCAATCCAAATTCACTCAAAAAAAATTATACCAATGTTTTGCAATAGGATAAACATAAATAAATATTAGGATTACCTATGCGTTAAAGCTTTCGATAAAGATCGCTGAGTAGGCTAATTTATTTATTTTCATTTCAAGAAGTTAGACTGTTTTTACTTGACATCATATGTAGACAGTAAAACTGTTTACTTTTACAGTAACAGATTTTAGGAATTTTCGTACAATTCTGTAGATTTATAAAAGTTTATAGTAGAAAACAATATAAAGAAACCATCGGATCAGATAATATTTTTTCGAATTGTAGTTATTTGGTAACATGTTAACGTAAATGGGGAATAACGTGAATAGTAAGTAGTAAGCGCATTATGCGCATACTTTGAAACAAGTTGAACCGAATAGAGTATTAAACAAATTAAAGAACTATATAATTAAATAAATATATAATATTAAATAAGTTAAAGACTTGGGGTTTATCAATAAACCTAGTTTTACCTAACAAAATAATCCAGTATCCGATTTATAGAAGCAGGCGTTACTTTGCGGAATTCCATTGCTTGTCCTGCATGTATAAGGTATGTGAATGTTGCCTGCTTCATACAGAGCATTATATAGATTCTCTTAACAAACGCGGATTACAGCATAAAAATTTCATTGTCACTTCTGTGATAACGAGTATGCTTTTTATTTCATAAATTATCTTATTATATGATAAGTACCAACTCTGCAAAATAATGTTTACAAATTCAAATTCAAAATATTCTTTATTCAAATAAACTTGTAAACAAGTGCTTTTGAATCGTCAACTCTACTGCTGGTTCGGAAAGCTGTTCCTACCGAGAAGAGCCAGCAAGAAACTCGGCGGTCGCTCTTTTTTAAAAAATACAATTCTTAATGCTAGTTACATTTAATGTTTCTATCTTGTACAGGATCGAAAAATATTTATATCCACGCATTTTTATCGTCTAAATAATCCTCAACAGTATAGTAGGCTTTCTGTATCAGCCTCTCCTTAATAGTGTTTTTAAACTGCTGTAATGGCAAAGTTAAAATTGATTGTGGAATTTTATTATAGAATCTTATACCCAAACCCACAAACGACTTACGTACTTTTTCAAGGCGCAAAGCAGGGGCCGCAAGCTTATGTCGGTTCCTACTTTGTCTATTATAAACATCGCCTATTGTTTTATAATTCTTTATATTATTATATACAAAAATTAAATTACTTAAAATATACTATGAGGCAAATGTAAGAATACCTATTTCCTTACGTTTGTATATTCACGTTCCTAAACACGCTTGCCGTTAACAAACGCTTCTAAAGGGTATATTGTTCTCGGTTCATGTCTGGAGCACATGTACGTACGTGTACACGGTACCCTTTCGTGAAACATAAAGAACTCGAGTGATCGCTTTGACGTTGGAAATCAGGAAACGTGCTTTTACCGACCCCCGTTTGTGACGTGTGGAATTAATATCGTGATTAACCAGCTTTGTTTACAAAATATGTCAAAGAAATTTTTATGAAGGGGTTAAAAATATTGACTGGATTAAAATTTTGTGATTTCGACTTATATAATGCTTAGATGTCATCATCCTCCCCTTATCCCACTCTAAGTGGGGTCAGCACAAATTTTCCCTTCCACTCTCCCCTATGATTCGTTAATTTCGGCGCTACTCCTTTTATTTGCATGTCATTCTTCACATAATTCATCCATCCATCCAATTTTTTTCGGTTTCCCTCTAGTCACATATCCGTCCACAATCATATTTAACACTCGTTGGGCCACATCATTTAATGATGATTTTAAAGCAATGGTCAATCATGGTTATCTAGTGGAAATAAAGTTTGGAAGCTAAGAAGCAGAACCCTACAACAATGACTAACTCGATATTTTATTTCGATGTCAAGTCGATTTGGGTAAGACATTTTTTTTCCAGGTTACGTTTAACGAATTTAAGTAGGCGATTCCTGCTTAGACTGCGTCATAATGTCACTGAACACACCCACACTGATTCGATAGGAGAAATGAAACTACAATCGCAAGAATACAAATCTCAACTTTATTTGCCCCTCACAGCCCTACCTATGTCTGAGACAAAGAATCTCCTTAGCGCGATTTTAATTTAGTATTGCACCGTGCAACGCCATCTATCGAGTAGTAGAATAGTGAGCTATAGTAAAAGAGTGTTTAGCGTTTAACATACCGCCCACCATGGACAGAATGTCCATAATCAACGAACATACAATATGTACTTCTCCAAAAAAAATTAGTACCGCCCACCATGACTGAATGAATTTACTCAAAAACAAAAATCAAATATTAAACCTCAAATTATAAATTATCTACAGACATATAGGGTCAAAACAATACTTATGAATATATTAAAATATTAAATAATACATCAAAAAAATACAGTAAGTTCTACCAAATTAAATATATCACATACATTTTATCACAACTGACAATACAATTAATTTTGACGCAAATATTTGCGTTACATTTCTTTTTTATAAAATTAACAACCAGTAACGTTGTCTGGTCCAGAGTGCTTATCAAAACTAATAATGAAAAACCAAGAATTAAAGCCATTAAAAAACTGGACAAAGGTAAGTAAGTGATTGGGGATCATCAGCGATCAGGTACAAACAGGTAAGTAACTTTATCTTTTTAACCTTTCCTTTCCTTTTTAAATCTTTTACATTCACATTAGTTTTTTCTAATTTATCTTTACTATTTTTCATCACATTAAATTTTAACCTTTTAGTTCTTTTTATCCACAGGTCATCATCAAGGCAGTCTACTGGATTTACGCCCCTGGATGCACAGTCTGCAGGGTTGTCAACGTGAGAACACTGGCTACTCTCTGATATGGTAAGTATCTTCGATATTCTTTTACTAATATATTTTTTCCATTTACTCCCATGACCTCTAAACGAGAGTTTCTGAATAAGAATTTTTACCTTTATTATCACCGGTGAAATCTGTCTGAGAGGGTCAAACAGGCGGGATATGTCTAATATGACTTTGCGCTTAGTCACAGATGTACTCAGCGGAGGAAGTTGGACTATATATTTAAATTTTTCTCTTTCCCAATTTAATGTTATTCTTAATATTTTCTTCTTAACTGTATCTATTTTTAATTCAAAACTCTCTTTACTTTCATCTTCATTTGGTATTTTCCTAAGACATTTCGCATCCTTCTTAGACCACTTCTGAAGTTGAAAGCCGCTATGACTAAGCAATTCATCCGTTTTGGCATAAATTCGCAAACCCTCCTTAAAAGATTCGCATCCAGTACTGCGATCATTAAGGTAAATCCTTGTCGTGATGCGGTTGGCTAATGAAGGATAATTTTTTCCTTTATCACCTGCAAGTTTCTGCAAACATCTCACAATCAGATTAGGTGCTGATGACGTGCCAAAGGTGACACGTAATAACCTCAGATGCTGTAAATCACCTTCTGGGTTATCTCGCCAAAAAAGACGTTGGAAGTCAACATCTTCGTTAGCAACCTTTATCTTCATAAAATCTGCATGCAAGCAGATTGGATGGCAACGCCATCGAGTTATTGCTTGACGCAACTCAGGCTGTAGTGGTCCAACCATCAAATCGTGATTAAGTGATGTCGTTCCTTGACAAGATGCATCAAATTCTGTGTGCACCTTTTTTGTGCGCTCGTCATTTGGTGCGCCAGCATGATGTGGTAAATATATCACACCCTGTTTATCTTCTACTAAAAGTGGAACTATTTTCGTGTGGTCTAAATCCTGATACTGTCTAATTACAGAAGCATATTGAACCTTAAAATCAGGATTCTTAATTAATCCTTGCTCCAGCATGTCTACTCCTTTACCTGCAAGATGTTTGGAGTTACCATCCTTGCAGTGATCATCCCGAATAGTTATTTTGGCGATATATCGCCCTGGATAGTCTCTCTTAGTTGTTTCAGAAAACAACTTCTCACATTTCTCTTCCTTTTCAAACTTCCTAAGACTGTCATTTTCACACAATGACACGTACATGTTCAAAATAACACTGTTACATATACCTGGGCTATGGCCATTTGGATCATATATATCACCAGACAAAATCCAACCGAGCCTTGTTTTCTGAGCAACAGGGGACCCAGGAGGACCTTTGATCAAACCTTCCAGCAATATCTGTGAATATACACCAACACTTAAAATCATTTCAATTTTATTAGGTGTACCGAAATATGGATCTGCCAACTCCATAGCAGGTAATGTTGAAAATGAATGATGTAACCTTTTTTCAGGTAACAAAGACGTAAGTTTCTTCAGCACATATGCTTTTACTTCAATCAGAAACGTAGGGTCTAGACGTGATTTAACCTTTACAAACACCACTGAACTACAGGGCATACTACCATCATCCCCTAGTCTTGATACGTTAGCTTCAATTGGCATTTTCCTTAAGCCTAATAACTGGACTGTTGACTCCGTAATAAACGAAGCCTGAGAGCCTTGGTCTAAAAGAGCTCTTAATACTACCGCAGAACCAGTTTGAGCTTCAACCTTTACCAAGGCTGTGGCCAATAGAGCTTGACTTCTTATGTGTGAAAAACAAGACACTACTTTGTTTGTTTCACTATGTGAGGATGAGGTTGCATCTTCACCCCTATCCTGGCCGACTGACGTGTCGGCTTGATTTCCTTGATCAGATGATATCGACTTGTTTACTGGGTGCAATAATGAATGATGTCTTTTATTGCAGATACGGCATCTAGCGGACTGACGACAAGAATACGCGGAATGCTTATTGCCTAAACAATTAAAGCACAATGCACTGGACCGGACAAAATCACGGCGCGCTTCAACACCCAATTTTACAAAATTCTTACAATTACAAATTTTGTGACTTTCACTACAATATGAACAACGTGATTCAGTTACTTGTACCTTATAACTGCGAGTATTTGTTTGGTTAATCGGTTTAGTATCTAAAAATTCGAGGGATCGAAAACGATGTTCCAAAAAATCTTTAAACGCATTAATTGTAGGCACAGTGCTCGAACTTTCACTGACCCTAGCTTCCCACAGTTTACGACTTTCAGTATCCAATTTTTGACTGACAATATAAATTACAATTACATCCCACGAACTTGTATCTATTTCTAAATTTAATAAACCATTCAACATATCATTCGTACTATCTAACAATTGTTTAATTAAACTAGCAGATTCTGACATTACATTTTTAACAGAAAAAAATCTTCTAAGTATACAATTCGCCAAATATTGTGTATTATTGTATCTATTTTCTAATAATGTCCAACACTGAAGGTAAGTAGTATTCGATATTGGTATGTGACGAACAAGCTGCTCCGCCTCGCCGGTGAGATGTCCCTTCAAATAATGAAGTTTTTGAACGTCATCGATACTTCCATTGTTGTGAATGAGCGACTTGAACAGATCTCTAAAGGTCACCCACTCAGTGTACAGCCCGGAAAAAGTTGGAATTACTATTTTAGGTAACTTAATTGTGCTCTTAAAATTAGAACTGATATCTAAAGAGTTATCCTTTTGTGGGCTTGCTGTGTTAACTTCAATAATCTCTTTTAATTCGGTTTTGAAATCCATGAACAACTCTTCAACGACCTCGAACACATCTTCAGTAAAATAGTTAGTTCGTAATGTAGCCCTTTGTCTAATTAATTCGACATGATTTTTAGAAAAGTCTTTCCATTTTGTCTCTAAAGCTTGTAATCTAGTCGAAACATATTGTCGTGTCAATTTTTCTTTCGGACTTTTTCTGAAATTAATTCTAAGTTTTTGTATTTGACACTTCAATTCTTCTTGTATATCCAAGAGCTCCATTTTTTCTAAGTGTTTAGAATTCTAAGTAAAATCGGGCGTAGGTTCCCCGTCAGTTCACTTTTAGCGAAATTATTCTAAGTCCCGAACTACCACTATTGAATTTTTCTAAGTCCAAACTATTAACTTTAAAATTTTACAAGTGTCTTTAAGGTTTGAAATTTACTAAGTCCCTATTACGTAATGGATAAGAGTACTCACAGTTGTCCGGCACTGAACTCACTACACTCACTGAATCCGCTCCGCTTTTGTCGCCGCTTCCGCTCGTGCGCCCGCTGGCGCTATGGCCGCACCGTCTTCCCGGTACAGCTGTCCCTGGTGTCTCAGCACCCTAGCGCCATCAACGACGATCCGTCGCTGGGTCGACGCGGTAATCACTGATAACCGCCGTCAAACACAAACCACACTCCGGCTACGAAGTACCAATGAACACACCCACACTGATTCGATAGGAGAAATGAAACTACAATCGCAAGAATACAAATCTCAACTTTATTTGCCCATCACAGCCCTACCTATGTCTGAGACAAAGAATCTCCTAAGCGCGATTTTAATTTAGTATTGCACCGTGCAACGCCATCTATCGAGTAGTAGAATAGTGAGCTATAGTAAAAGAGTGTTTAGCGTTTAACAGTCACATCAGGTATGATAGAGGGCAAGTATTACCACATATATCAAGAATAGAGTCACCACCATGGCTAGTTCCACTTATTTTTCTTTTCGAACTGACCCCAACGGTTTTCAAAGTTACTGGGCGCAACAGGCGAGCGCAGAAGCATTGTCAAGGTTGCATGCGAGGATTAGAGTGTAGAAGCTGTAATAGCGTTGGGGAACGTTGTTTCAAGGGTGGCTCCTGTGAGAGCGAACCACGGCATAGGGCGACGCGGAGTGGAGGGCCTTTGGTACAGAGAATCGAGATGAATACGATTTATACGATGTCATGCATTTTATCTGAATATTGCATTTTGCATGCATTTTTATCTCATTTCCATCCTCACATAGATACATCTAGAAGATCTCCCACGTTTATTATAGAAATCTTCGTCACGAGAGGCAAGCAAGTGGGTTTTTAACGTAATTGTGGGCTTTTATGACTGGTATGCAACTAAGACTACAAACGTAATAATCCTCATTGGTATACATTCTTGTACTTCACGTCGCAGTACTTATTGGAGTATATATACTTCACCTCGTAGCCGTGACAATAGCTTGTGTACTATTTTCCAAGTATTAAAAATGCTAACAACAATCTCCGTGCTTACAATTCATATTCTTTAAATATTTTTTGGAACCTAACCGAAAATTCCCCAATCTCTCAAATAAATCAAAGCAGAATTTAACCTTGCCATAATTTCAGTCATATTTTTTGATGAACTGTAAAGAACTATATCATCAGCATATTGAAGAATACTGCAGAAGCAATCAACCGATTTATTAAGGTCATGTGTATAAAAACTATACAGCAATGGGCTTAGTACAGATCCCTGTGGTAGCCCTTTCCAGACAAACCTGGGAGGCAGAAGAATACGTTAATGAGAGGCTATACCAAATTCACGTCACAAGAACGCGATCGTCTTTTTTCCTCAACAACTAAATGACACATAAATATATGACAGCCACAATGCTTTTTCATATTAATGACCAACTCTATGAAGGAGGTTGTATTAGAAACATGTTGTAACATAAGAAAAGACAAATAAAAAACTTAGTAATCTAGTGCTATTCCGCAAAAATATAATCTGAAATAGTTTTACAACACCAGCAGCGTACGTCTACTATATTACTATACTATATTATAAGAAAATAAAAATAAACACGGTTTTGTGAATTTATTCATACGCTGATACTCGTATACAAGTAAAGCGTGCATAAAAGCCTTGGCATAGTAAGGTAAGGTTGTCCTGCATTGAGTACAAATACCAACATACAGTCTCCAAATTTGTCTGAAGAATGTCTTCTCGAACTTAATACTTACTAATATAATAATTTTTTGAAGTCTTCCTGGCACTATTCAAAAAAGTCTCGTCAAATTCCTTGGCAAATTTAAATATCTCAAGGAATTTTGTTGCATCAGTTTCAAAATTAATTAATGAGAAAAATCAGAAATCAATTAACCCAAAAATAATCTTGACCTTTGACATAAAGGGCTACTTATGGCGGTTAGGTAATTACTTATTTACGTCAATCGGACCTTTAGGGGGCTTGGCAATAAAATTGTTTGAAAGCAAATTTCAAAGATGAATTAGAATTCGATGATGAGAAGTTTGTTTGTAATCACTTTATATATTTATACTTATAATTCATACCAAAATAATAATAAAAATTAACATTTTTTCTAATAGCGGGCTTATTCCGGAATAGTAATCTTCCAACCAGTCTAGAATTAAAAAAGAGACAAATATTAGTACAGCGAATTAAAATAAAAATTAAACTTTACCAATAATAACAAACAGAAAATGTTCATTTTAATTAATATTTTAATATGAAATAATTTTATAATATTACTTTATTAATCGCTTCTTTAAAAAATGCCATTTGAGGTGATTAGTAGTTTTAAGATACTTTAACTTATTTAAAAATATTTTAAAAAATATATTCGTTAGGTATCTGGTTATAATTCTTAAATTATTGTAATTTTTAAATACTCCAACGAATTTCCTGTAACCTATTGGAATTGCATTTAAATTTTTCCCGTAATAAATAGGTTATGTTTTAACGGCTTGTATCAAACCTAAATTAACTTATTCATTTTCAAATTAATGACGTAGTAATTAAGTGTCAAAGTTCGTAGAACTGTTTACCTGGTATGGGGTGCAGCATTGTGATAAGGGGCGTACCGTGACTCATTTGTGAATCACATGCTTTATAAAGTCCTATTTTATAGTAAAATCGACATTCTGCTTTAATTTGGTATTACTCATCAGTTTGAGACGTGCTTCGTAAACTGCTACAACATACAGTGATCGACCGGTGGTAACGAAGCTACTAAACTTAATGTAAAGTGACTTTTTTATGTTTACAATCGATAGACAGCCTCTGTTATAAATAAATATCTTCAAGGGATTTCGTGCCATGCCATTATATGTCTCCACGACCCCTTATTGAATCCATCTGCCCATTGCCTAGATGTTCTATCAACGCTGCATCTTTCGGTGCGCGGACGCTTATAGTTACATTTTAGGACTATAGAAGGGGAATTGCACTGTGTGCCCCGCATATGACGTTTGCAATATCCTGGGTTATATCAGAAATTTCACTTCATCTACGGATCTCCTCGTTCCTGTTTAAATTATGTACCTATACACCAATTATGGGTCGCTCTATCGCCCACATGCTATAATATAGGTAGGTAGTATAAGGTAGAGGAAGATAATAGTTATCCTTATATATGAAATATATATATATATATATATATATATATATATATATATATATATATATATATATATATATATATATAATATTCATCATGTTGTAAATAAAAACAAAGCATACCACAAAAAACAGTTTACTTCATAAAAGGTAAGGATTTAAAACAAAACTTTTCAAGCAACAAATAATTATATTCTATCGCGTAGGAAAATGCATCTATTAGGCACTAGCCTGATTTTAAACATAACTAGTAACTGTTTTAAAGTGTGTCCAACAATGTAATTTTGTAGGTCCTTAAACTTACAAATTACAAGAAAGACCAAAGGCGTCGCAGCGGCGTGACCCAAATACAAGAATATTGAAGGGTTAATTACAGTGCGAAGGGCAACAGATTAAGGAAGAACAAGCGGAAGTCCGTTTAGTGTTTAAATGTAGGAAATAAAAATGGAACAGACACTACCCAAAATGGTTGCGATGTATTATAATGCAATAATAGGTACATAAAGGCCAGTAAACCGCAGCGACGCCACCACTAAATACATTTCAACAACTAAAGCAATGGATATCTTCGATTCAAAAGATCAGATTACGCATACTGATTTCTATAAAAATCAGATTACAAACTTGTCACATTTAATTTATGTATTTTTTCTTTAGATATATCCACATACATTCATTTATATAAATTACTTGCCTATAACGCTTAATTGTAGATCATATACTTATACTATCAAAGGAAAATCTATGCATTCTTAAACAAATGCAAAACGTTGTCGTTCGATCGGAGGCAATGCGCCACCAATAAAAATCTATAAAAATAAAACTGAAAGACGCAACCCTACGCCGGAAATGTGATGTTACATATCACTACCGTTAAATATACTTGATATGAATTTTATATTCGCAACAAATTTGACAATACGGGTATTTGTTTGTATTTAAAATCGCGATCAACATCTTCATTATATCAAAAACTCCATTTGTTTTGATTTGTATTAGGTCATACAACCAAGATCTACCACGCTTTGACGTGACTCGGTCTGATTAATTAGCGTTTGAATACGCTGGTTCCTTACATGAAACGAGATGTTTGAAAATTTTAATAACAAACAAAAACATAAGAAGCTTTCATATCTATAGAAGATTATTATTAGGCACTTCGGAATTTATTTCATAATATTTTTGGACATAGGTTATATAAAAAGTAATGAATTAAATTGTTTATAATAAGGTCTATATGATTATCACATAAATTTACGTTTAGTTTGTGTACTAATATTCAAATGGATGTTAATTGTAAAATATATTCAGCCATGCTATTCATACTATTCCATAATCGTTTATCGTCCTTTTATAGGAATGTACTAGACTAGTTTTGTTTTGGTTCTTATTAATGAAATTTTTTAATATTCCGTAAAATTAGGTGCGAGTAACACATGTACTCGTATGGCTACGGAATAGAATCCAGTTCGCAACCGCACAGCAAAGGAATTCGGTAGGTTACTAAACTGATAATAGTATACTTCCACAATATCCATTCACCATTAATGACGGAATATTAATTCATAAATGGTAACGAACTTATTATTGAGAAATTCTGATGTTCTTTTTTTACACAACTTTGTGAATCTTACATTGAAACAAGTCCAGTACACTGAAACTAAAGAATCTGATATTAGCCGGATATATTTTCCAATATTTTTATAAAACGGTAAAGTTAAATTACAAGAATGCATTACAATATTGTTTCATATAAATGACACACTATAATATAAATTTGCAAATATTGCATTTGCAAATATATGTATAAAAATTTTGGTTTACTTATCGCCCTATCCGTAGAATAAAGCCACTTTTCCCATGTATAAGCATAGGAAATGTGACTTTATTCTTCGAATAAGCCGATATATTTTAATGATAGAACCAGAATAAAGATTTGTATTATAAATATTTCTAATTCATTTACAATATAATTATATTTATGTGGTGCGAGGTAATGCTCTACAATGGTTATAAATTATTTGCTTAAGTAAACTTGGCAGCGTAGACAGAGAATAGAAGGAGACAACAAATTAATTGTAATATAAAAGTGAAAATCGCAATGCAAATACGCCAAAAAGATTAATAGAAATAAAGTATGTTTTGCGCGTAACGCTGTTCTTTTTCCGTTAGTTAGTCATTTCGGTTCTGTGATCTTAGTACGAGTTTTTTTAATCTACTCGATTGCCTTAATGTGACGCTAAATTATATGGCGCTGGAACAGCGGTCACTAGATGTCACTGTTGCAGCGTCATACAAATTGGCGATACGCTAACTCGTTTGAGTATGTTAAAGAAACTCGAACTAAGCAAACAGATCTTACAAAACTGAATGTGACGAATTAAATAATTAGTAATTACTTTTACTAGTATTTTAAGAAAAAATCAGTCCATTTAATTTTTCTCATTAATAAAGTTTTTTAATACGCATTTGTAAATATGATAAAAACAAAACGTACAATCAAGTTCAAATAATAATCTACGTTTGACATCAACCTTATTAAAGGTAGTCAATTTATTTAAGGACAAATTAAATTCTGTGTTTCATTTACGGTGTAGATATTTACCATTTTATAAATATTATAACGTATACCGTAAGACAAGTTAAGGTACACCGGTAGGAAGTATATGTCCATTTATTCTCTGCCTACAAGACAGTTTTAACTTAAATTTATTAATTGCGCCATACGGCAATAAAGATAAACGTGAAAAATTATTATATGTCCTCGCCAAAAAATCCCTAACAAAAAGTAACGAAGTAATAAATCTACGCTAAAAATAAATACAACTAATCACAAATTAATAATAATATTATATATTCTACAAAAAATGTACAAGTTCGTACGACCAAAGTACACTGATGAGCAACTGCGTAATTCAATGTTATAAATATAACAATAAAGCGTCTACACAGCCTGGTAACACGAGACTCCCCCAACAGAGTGTAGCTCACATTTTATTCGGGTCTTTAAACAGACCTCGTTATAAATAATAACTTTTCCTAGGAAAAAAAACTCACCAAAATAATTTTGGTATTGACTATATAATAATGAAAGAACACATTAGCTCCAAGTCACGTTTTTAAATCTGATTTCTTAATTTTTTTTTACAAAACAACATATATTGTACAAATGAAAAATTGTAATTTCCCACAGAAATAGCTATGTCATTGCTATTAAAGAATCTGATCCTAGATCAGTATTATACGCTATGTAACATAAATTAAATACGCATGCTTTTGAAAATATAATGGCCAAACACAATACAAACATTCTTATTATAAAATACTTTTTACAGATCTATAATAATAATAGTTATGGGTATTTTTTTTTATTTATAAACAAAAGTAAAAAAAAAACAATTTGTATTTACTATAGGTATTGAAAATTTGGAAAGTGACCTTATAATAAATTTTACTGTACTTTTAATATTATATCAAATAATGATCAAGATGTATATCCCGATTGAAAATGAAAAGTTTAATATGTGAAAGTGCCTGTTTAAAAGTATAAAAAATTTAAAAATTAATTATATGATCTTAAGAAAATGAGAAATATTAAAATATTCTCATTTTTTTTGCAATGCAAGGGCTCCATATAATGTATATATGTAAATACATACGATAAACATTCAACAATTTAATTATTATAAAATAATAATAAAAATTGTCTTGTGGTATCAGTTATTGCACGTAGCATATAATTGCACAAATAATCGACAAGTAACCCAGTCGCAAGTCTTTAAGGCCATTTTCCGCCTATATACTCACAACATTCGATGTGCTGAGATCACAAACCATACGGCCAGGTTCGGACTGGCAAATAGGTATATTGATATTATTATTTATTAATGTTGCAGTTAGTTTTAATAGATTGTAACCAATTCGCCTGTCCCAACGTAGCCTCACTCGTATTTCAATAACAATTAACTATATCGGTGTAAAAATAATAATAATAAAATGATAAATACACCTGTTGTCATTACAATTTAAGTAATAAAATATATATTTTCGAAACAAAATATAGTACACGCATATTTACAGTAATGAGACGGCGTTGAGTTGGATCTCTCAGCTGTTATGTATATTACAGCCTTACATAATTTATACATTATCCCCTATACCTAGAGAATACGTAAACGTATCACCAGCCTTAGATATCGATCCCCAAGTACCAAATATATAAATTTCTTAGAAACATTAAGATTATAACCAATATCCTAATCAATATACCTACAAAGCTTTAATTGTATAACCTATGTCAATATTTAGAACATTTCTGAATATTGTAAATCTACATTATCCCCTGATAAATATCTTATAGCAATAGTCATAATGAATTATGTAAATAAATTGTGTTAACAGCAACTAAAATAAATAGAAAGTAACTAACTTTATATCATAACCCTCAACAAAAAATTATTTTTTTGATATATTGTAATATTATCTTCGAGATGTATTTTGATGTAAAAATTGATGAGTTACAATAATATTTTTTTTAGTTATAATATGAGATTTGTTAGCAATATAATTTTTAATATATCTATCTCATCACATGATTTGGCTACGTATTTTACAACCAACCGCATATCTAACATCAGCTTACCTTAGTCGTATTTTACGACACGTCGGCAAGAAATGAGGGTGGTCTATTTTACTCAGCCGGATACCACACGGCGGTTATACATATATCTCTATTTAGAATAAATAAAACACACATTACAGTACGTAGCCTGAACATTATTCGGCAGTTATATGGTACTTTGAACTCCCAATAACATCATCTACATCTAAATACAATAATATCTTCGTAATTCCACTTCCACATTTGTTATTTAAGTAAAACAATGTGGGTAATACTAAAATAACATTTCTAAGAGTTTAAAAAAAATTATGGTCACTAAAATTTATATTTACTTCATAGAAAGTTTTTTTGCTGAGAGTTTTAAATGTTATTTTTTTCGATTTTCATAACATGAAATGAAACTCTAAGGGGATGTGTATACGAATACAAAATTTTCAGCGATAAATATTTTCGTGTAAAGAAGTGTTCACCGAAAACGCTTTAAGATATAAAATACTATAACTAAGATTTTTTTATTGTAATATGATATTTATTGTATTTAAATTTCTATATATACACATTTATAAAGACATACATCAGACTTACATACATCAGTTATTATCACTTTGACTATACTCGCTAAACGTAAATCGATAAAACAGCACAATCTGCTACCAATTCTATAAAAGGCAGTCTACTTATTTATTTTTCACGGCTATCGAAAATATATGCCATTTATCATTTTACAAGACAATATATTTGTAAAAATTAATGCATTGATTAACTGACAAATAGAATAAAATATTTTGGTTTCACTAGCTATTGTCATATAAAGAATGCAGGCACATTATTTATACTGCGTGCGCAAAAAACTCATGTTGCTATTGCAATAAGCCAACAACTGATTTGAACTGAACTGATTTTCTTATTATTAACTGTTGAATTTATTATTTTTATTGAATATTTCTTTCAATAATTTTCAGATATATCATAAAAATTTGCTAAATTTATATTACTTGAACAATTAATCAATTGTATTTAATAATAATTAATTTTTACACTAATGTATTAAATTGATATATGTTCACACATCGTAATTATTGGTATAAACGGTCGACAAAGCACCATTAAGTTTTTACGGCTGAATCTTGAAATAGCCACGATAATTTCTATATATTATATATGCTCTCCTGAAAATATGGGTATTCGAATGACAAATGCTTTCAACTGTTTATTTTTCTTAACTTAAGTAGACTTCATTTAATAGAATTTTTATACATCTACTACTTCTCATCATGAAACTACTGCACCGAATTAATTCAAACATGTTTTATAAGTACTATAATTTACAAGATAATATCTGATGTTTGCTATCTACATAGACTTTATTTTAACTTAAATATTGTGGTGAATATAATAATATTATAAAAAAAATTACAAATTGAATTAAATTAGGAAACCTAATAATCAAAATCTAATAAATTAAAATAATTAAAAATTAAAAAGAATATTATACAAATTCTTGTTAAAAATTATTTCGATTAAGCATATAACAGAATATACTTAGGATTGTAGATAGTACTTAGCAATTATTATTATTAATGCCTACTAATCATTGTTTCATTCTAACTGAATAATTAATTAATTTCATATGCACAAATTAATCGCTCTCAAAAAGATTGAAAAATTATACGTATTTCTTATTTGTTGAATTGTTTTTTTGTTGACAATTTTGAATCTTTAAAATGTGAGTGTTATTAGATATTACACAATGTAAAATCCTAAATGATCGCTTACCTTCTTTAAGCAATGAATTATGCATTTGGTCAAGATCTGTAGAAGGGAAAAGATCTATATAAAGTCGAAGCTTTTCCTTAGGCCGAATCATATTTCATTATACTAAAGTACACTAGGGGCAGTTATACTCATGAGGTTCTATATATTACTTCTGACAACACTAAAATTTACTTAATTTATTAAACCACCATTTTTACATTATGTGACAAAACCATTAAGCGGATTCTTTCTTTAATTAATTAATATAACTACTATATTAAATAATATCGAAATTCGCTTCCGCTTTTTTGTTTGGAAATATAAGGTGTTAATTCACTATAATTTCGTATAAGCGTATTTAGTAATTTTTTGTTAGTCACTCCTACATGTATTTATTTACACGCTCTACTTCAATATTAAATCTATTCTGTTGCAGTGTTGCTCTTTTATTGAGCACAAACTCTTGCAGAAATAACTGTGTCTGTTACGTACGTAAAAATTGTTTTCCTTTAGTGCGATATATTACCCCGACAACTTTTATCAGAAGTCTCAGTAGAAAGATGGTTTTTTCTTGTTGTGATTATAACATAAGCGTTACTTGAATACAACTACTATAAACTCAAGTATATTGTAAGTAAGTTTATCACAATATCAACGTATTAAGTTTTACAGTGCTATTATAATTTTTCCATGACATTATTTATTTATATTTAAGCAATTACTTTTGCGAAAGTAAATCTTCAGTATTTTAAACTGCAATGTTGCTGTTTATTATTTAGTGTTAAAATTAAACTACAACTATTAAAAAATATCACAATTAAGACATATTGTCTTAAATCTTACTAAAAACAAACTCGAATAAAGCCCAAACAATAATAATGCAGTGAATATCTGCGAATAATTGAAAGTTAATACATTTTTGTGATGAAAGTTTAACTAATGTAATAATTTTAGTTATCTCGTAATCTATGTTACGTATAACAAGATGGCATCGGACCTTAATTTTTTCAGTTCAATTCAATATCTTATGCTACAGTTATCACCATGTGAACGTATGGGATAAATATCAAATGCATTTTAACACAGTAATCTAACATCAGTGAATTTATACAAGATCCGATTAGTTCCAAACATTAACTAAACACTATACATAAACGCACATGATCTTAATCAGTCATTCGCGTAATTGTTATATATTGATCACCACATTTCTGTTAAATATAATAAATTTTTTCTCATCACTAATATACGTAAATAATTTATCAAATAAATAATTTAATAGGAAGTGAGTATTATGATGAATTTCACATTTCAAAAACAGTCATTTATTGGACGGCAAGGCTAATTAGTAAACTCATTCGTTCATATATTAGATTCTTTTAGTTGTATGTCTGCTGTGAAGACTTTAACAATGTGTTTCTTATAAATAAAATTAAATACCTTCTAAAATTACATTAATTGTTGCTATGTTATCTATTTTCTACATATTGCGTATTGTATTATATATTGCGTATTGCATTATATTGATAAATACTGTGTACATTTTTTCACTAAGAAATAATCGAATATATAATATTTAAACTATAAATAATTTAACGTAAAGAATTTATTTTGTTCTCCACTGAAATTATATTACAATTATAAATTCCTATTACTATTTTAGTGTAATAATACCGGAAGGATAATAAAAAGAAGGTGGCCACTTCAGAAATTGATTGTAATTTTTTCGTAATACTTATATTTCCTACATGATGCCTAATAATTACTAAGTAATTACACTAAGTTGCATATGACTAGGCCATAATGGTTATCCTCCTAGCACACAGCACAGAATAAAGTCTCAAATTGACGGATAAAATTACAATCCGGATAACTTACAGTTGGAAATTATTGAAAAGCACATTTGAGACAAGACCGTGTCAGTTCCAGAATAAAATAATATCACTACATGCGATCCATCTATCTCTAGATGTAATACTGCAAGGAATATACTAACTACTGTTCGTAGTCCTATCACGGAATCTAACTCATAGTAGTAAAAGTAATAGATATGAAGTGAATAGTGCCATTAAACTGCGCCGGTGGCCGACTTTATAGAAATATTTAAGGATGAAAGATCTTCCTGTTAAAAATATAGGCCATTATCTTATGGGTACACACAATATAAAAGTTTGCTTATCTGCGCTAGTCAGTCTATTGATTTGGCACAAATAGCCAATCTAATGTCAAAAAATGGATTCCCGAGAGATAAGTGAAAAACACATTATAAATTTTATTTTCAAGATTGTAGTAATTTTATAACGTGTTTTTAATGTATTTGATGAGCGACTTAATAACCTCTTAGCTTATATTGATCTGCGAATGGATGCAGCAGATAACTATGGGAAGAATCGCTAAACTCCTTTTCTAAGAAACATATGTTGTATTCATTAACGAACATGTTTTATTAATTCAGGAGAGAATCCTGTGAAATGTATGGCCCATAGCTTAATATTTTAATGTAGTCACAATATAAGTTTTTATTAATGTCGATATATCATGTTTTTCCTAAATAATAAACGTTATATTCATACTTTTATGTTCCCATTTAATAAGGAGACTCAATAGAATCTCTTACTAATATAGAGGGTGGAGAAATTTACTAGTGAAGATAGTATTATTTTTATACTAACAATAATTATGCAAAATATACGAACTGTTGAGTTTTTTGTAACATCAGTTCTTTTGTATATTGATATTGTATTGTATGCTCGCTTATTACATATATTTTTAAATCATAAAAATTAACTTATGTAATACTTGTTTCTATGTTCAAAAATCGTACCATATTATAGCTAAGTGTGTTTTTTTAATACTCTAAAAAGATTAATACTATAGTATTCATAGATACACCTGCCTTTAAGCATTTCAAAATTACACTGGCGAGATATATAAATTGATTCAATGAAACCACTAATGGAATGATAAAATTGATTTGAATTGACTCTAGTTATTAACCAATTTTCATCCAGCTTTGAGCTACTACTACAATTTTCAAATTTAAAATCTATTGCAAAGTCCACTAAAATCGTTTTTCATATGTTCAGGTATAGTAAGACTGATTTTTAAATCAATTTTCCAATTGCTTCTAGTCTCATTGGACCTCAATTGCAATTTTTCCGACAATTACGATGTCATCGGCGAGTATAATAAGGCAAGGAGCATCCTCTTGAATATCGCCAGTAAGTGCATCCATTATTAGGAGGATTAAAGATGGACTTAAAGCCGATCCTTGATGAAAGCCTACAGCACCGAAGTCGTCAGGTACTCCGATTACAGACCGGACACGAGTACATGGGACATACGATCTATACATTACTTACCGGACATTCCCTTTGCTTTTTTAAATTTATGGATAGACAAATTGAACATATCTTATTTTAGAAATTTACGGTGCTTACCTCTTGGGACCATTAATTTTTGACACTAAATAACAAAAAGGAAGATATAATATTTTTGCATTTAAATACGATGCACAATACTTATTTGTGGCAATATGTAAGTACCCTGGCGCTTAATGGAAGCTTTTGGTAAGGAAATATAATCGCTGCTATGTAGAATAGGTATTATCTGCGCATATATTTTTTTAATACGCTATTCAAAAATTAAAAAATAACATTAAATAAATTGTAAAGTCATTCCGTTAGTCGAATAAATATATGGGACAGTTACAAACACGGCTAATTTTATTTTTATAAACAAAATATAATCGCTGCTATGTAGAATTGGTATTATCTGCGCATATATTTTTAATATGCTATTCAAAAATTAAAAAATAACATTAAAGAAATTGTAAAGTCATTCCGTTTGTCGAATAAATATATGGGACAATTACAAACACGGCTAATTTTATTTTTATAAATAAAATATAATCGCTGCTATGTAGAATTGGTATTATCTGCGCATATATTTTTAATATGCTATTCAAAAATTAAAAAATAACATTAAAGAAATTGTAAAGTCATTGCGTTTGTCGAATAAATATATGGGACAATTACAAACACGGCTAATTTTATTTTTATAAATAAAATATAATCGCTGCTATGTAGAATTGGTATTATCTGCGCATATATTTTTAATACGCTATTCAAAAATTAAAAAAATAACATTAAATAAATTGTAAAGTCATTCCGTTTGTCGAATAAATATATGGGACAATTACAAACACGGCTAATTTTATATTTATAAATAAAATATAATCGCTGCTATGTAGAATTGGTATTATCTGCGCATATATTTTTAATACGCTATTCAAAAATTAAAAAATAACATTAAATAAATTGTAAAGTCATTCCGTAGTCGAATAAATATATGGGACAATTACAAACACGGCTAATTTTATTTTTATAAATAAAATATAATCGCTGCTATGTAGAATTGGTATTATCTGCGCATATATTTTTAATATGCTATTCAAAAATTAAAAAATAACATTAAAGAAATTGTAAAGTCATTCCGTTTGTCGAATAAATATATGGGACAATTACAAACACGGCTAATTTTATTTTTATAAATAAAATATAATCGCTGCTATGTAGAATTGGTATTATCTGCGCATATATTTTTAATATGCTATTCAAAAATTAAAAAATAACATTAAAGAAATTGTAAAGTCATTCCGTAGTCGAATAAATATATGGGACAATTACAAACACGGCTAATTTTATTTTTATAAATAAAATATAATCGCTGCTATGTAGAATTGGTATTATCTGCGCATATATTTTTAATATGCTATTCAAAAATTAAAAAATAACATTAAAGAAATTGTAAAGTCATTCCGTTTGTCGAATAAATATATGGGACAATTACAAACACGGCTAATTTTATTTTTATAAATAAAATATAATCGCTGCTATGTAGAATTGGTATTATCTGCGCATATATTTTTAATATGCTATTCAAAAATTAAAAAATAACATTAAAGAAATTGTAAAGTCATTCCGTAGTCGAATAAATATATGGGACAATTACAAACACGGCTAATTTTATTTTTATAAATAAAATATAATCGCTGCTATGTAAAATTGGTATTATCTGCGCATATATTTTTAATATGCTATTCAAAAATTAAAAAATAACATTAAAGAAATTGTAAAGTCATTCCGTAGTCGAATAAATATATGGGACAATTACAAACACGGCTAATTTTATTTTTATAAATAAAATATAATCGCTGCTATGTAGAATTGGTATTATCTGCGCATATATTTTTAATATGCTATTCAAAAATTAAAAAATAACATTAAAGAAATTGTAAAGTCATTCCGTTTGTCGAATAAATATATGGGACAATTACAAACACGGCTAATTTTATTTTTATAAATAAAATATAATCGCTGCTATGTAGAATTGGTATTATCTGCGCATATATTTTTAATATGCTATTCAAAAATTAAAAAATAACATTAAAGAAATTGTAAAGTCATTCCGTTTGTCGAATAAATATATGGGACAATTACAAACACGGCTAATTTTATTTTTATAAATAAAATATAATCGCTGCTATGTAGAATTGGTATTATCTGCGCATATATTTTTAATACGCTATTCAAAAATTAAAAAATAACATTAAATAAATTGTAAAGTCATTCCGTAGTCGAATAAATATATGGGACAATTACAAACACGGCTAATTTTATTTTTATAAATAAAATATAATCGCTGCTATGTAGAATTGGTATTATCTGCGCATATATTTTTAATATGCTATTCAAAAATTAAAAAATAACATTAAATAAATTGTAAAGTCATTCCGTTAGTCGAATAAATATATGGGACAATTACAAACACGGCTAATTTTATTTTTATAAATAAAATAGATCTTTTACACAAAATATATAATAGCATTATGATGTTTCGAAAATCGGACTACCCCAGAGGCATAGTCATAAAACATATAATAATGAGGGCTTCTCATATATCAAATGAATTAAAGGAGTATATCGGACATACTTATTATTTTTTCTTGATATTAAAAAGGTTTTATTATGACTATTTATAAGAGATCTTATATATTTCAATTTTGTGATGTCTGATTTCACCGATATACAGTTTCGATTTAATTGTGAATATATTTTAAATATCTATAAAACACACTATCATAAGTATGTATTCGTACACTATTCTCATTTTATGAATAAATAAATTACTATTTGCGTTTAAATAAATTAAATTAAGCAAGCGTTGACATATATATAGGCAAAACTTAAGACTTTAAAAATATTCGTTAAAGCACGACAATTATTCAATACAATATTAAATAAATATCCTACACACTAATAGTCTAAAGACTTTTTATACTAGAAATAGGTAGGTTACCCATATAAAATGAAGCTATAATGGCTATACGTTAAACGATTTAGCCGTCACATAAATTACCCAAAGTATATGCTCCGCTTGTCACCGATATTTGGTATTGAAAGTACCTTAAAACTAAATTAATCAGTACTCTTGAACTCCGTGTCGATGCGTCGTTCTAAAGCCTGCAGTTCCTCTTCTAATTCTCGCTAAAAAAAAATTATCATACTTTGAGTACTTATTACTATTGAAAAAAAATTATAAACAATATCAGCATTGTTAAGTATGGAGGCAAAAATCATCGTCCTCCTGTCCTTATCCCACTCTACGTGGGGTCGGCACAAGTTATAAACATGTTGTCACATGATTTGGCTACGTGTTGTACGATCGGCCGGACGTCCGTGTTCTACAATCGGACCAGTTCTGACGTCAACTGACCGTAGTCAGTTTTTACAATGCCTCGGTAAGAAGAGATGGTCTATTCTACTTAACTGGATACCACATAATGAGTCAACTTACTATAGTCGCCTGTTACGACAGCTCGTTAACAAATGAGGGGAGTCTATTCTACTCAGCCGGATACCAGACTGTATAACTACATAAGCAAAAATATATATTATCTTTTTGCCTATGTATATATACATATATATAGCGAGCCATCATTACATAGTATAAAACAAATAATGCCTTAATTTTCGAAGCAATTTTAAACAACACAGCTGTAATCCTGATCCAATTAAGAACCTTAAATACATTGTTAGTTTAATATAGATAAATATGACCGTTTACAGTACGTAACTTAAATGAATATTTTCGAAGATATTACAGATTTATAATGTAAGCGCATAGTTGTTGCACGTCGTAGGCAGCGCGTCGCCTTATAGCACATCGAATTAAACAGCGATCGGACGAGTTTAAATTTTTCACTTGGCCAACTATATGTCGCTCTTTCAAGAGTAACATCTAAAGAAAACATATTTGTATTGTCTAATGACAAGAAAGCTGTATATAAAGACATTCTGTAATATTTTAATTGTAAAAAGAAAGAACATAGGGGAAAATGTAAAAAGTAATTAAGTAAATATGTAGTATATGAATTTAGATATTCCAAATATAGCAGAAAATCTTTATGGTATAGGGAGAGGGGAATTGTTTTACTCCAAATTTAACGCGTGCGGGCCACAGGCAGTAATGAATAAATCAAAACTACTGGATCACTTTTAACTTATTAACTTTTAATCATTTTTTTCATCGAGTGACATAAGCTATATATTTTATAGTCTTGCGATGCAAGGACGACGCGCCAGTATTATATAAAAAGGTATATGACAATATTGGCCGTGACTACATTAGAAACTGAATGGCATGAATTACACTTTTACTATGATGGATAAGGCCCCATTAGTGCTTTGCGTCATCGCTGCGTTGTTTTCCATATATTAGTACACGCCCTATTAGACCGTTGCGTCGTCGCGCGACGGTTGGACAGAAAAGAGACCAAAAATTAAGGGAAAATAATGTGCTGCGTTGTTTGATTTAATGCAACGATGGACACATTTGTATCTATGCGTTGCGAAGGCTGAAGTGAGACGATGCGTTGACGCTTCAACAATGCAACGCATCTAATGCGTTGCATTGTTGAAGCGACGCGACGCAACAAACCATAACGCACTATTGGGGCCTCGCCTTATCTTATACATGAAAGCGACTTTATCGGTGTAGGAGCCCTAAGCAGTGAAATCTTTAATCTGCTCGCTAATAACGCATATAATAGGTGTACAAGCTTGAATCCGCTTGTTTTATTCTCGAGCAAAATACATTCTTTTTCATAAAAAGCAAAAGTATAGCCTCGTTTAAAATATTGGCAATTACTGTCTGCATATTTTTGTCATCTTTCAGGTAGTTTGTGTATAGCATGCCAAAAAACAATCGCCTATCGAAGCAAACCACTTATCAAGACAATTTCGGACATCTCCCGTAAGAATCGAAGTGATGATAGTCAGATGGGGCCAGGTCTAGTGAATAAGCGGTATGGAGCAGAACCTCTCAGTTAATCATCATTTAGCTATTTTTGAACTTTTTTGCCGTGTGCGTTGAACCATTGTCATGGAGGAAAATGAGCTTTTCATGTCTTAGCTGATGTCTGCAATTTAAATATCTGCTGGTGCTAACGGTGCACTTAAAATGTTTAACCAGGTCTCAATAGTTCATAATAGGTAACACCTCGCTGATGACACCAGTACGCACAGCACTGTCTTTCGCGCGAAGTAATTCGGTCTTTGAGTGGATGTCGATGGTTGGCCGGGAAGACCCACGATTTTGTTGTTTAAGATTCTTAAAATAAAAAAAGCTTTCATTGCCAGTCACATTCCGAAGCAAAAACATCATTCTTTTGTGTCTGGCGAGCAAGATTTCGGATGTTCGGATTCATGCATCACCCATTTTCCTATCTTTTTAACCATTTTTATCGAATGTGACGCATGGAAACTGCTTGTTGCGATTGGATATCATCTCCGTCTAAAAGAACCTGCAGTTTTTGGTCTTGAACTTGTCTGGGCCGATTTTCACGCTCCTTGTAACTCAAACCGAAATTCCCATCTTAAAATCGACGTTACAAATCTGGGTACATTTTTCATTTTTTTTATAATAAATCGTAGCTGTAGGTCTCTACAAGCATTCGATATGATTCATTCACTGATTTCTTAAAATTTGAGCAAAGAGTAGAACTTAGCGCAAACGTCTTTTTTCTGGCACAGATGGCCATGATTACACTGGTCAACAAAATTATTTTTTTCGTCAAAACTTATGTCAAATTTTGAATATACTAGGGCCTTCAAGCAATAATATATCAAGAGAAAAAATTGTCACGTCAGGTATCCTTGTGTTAGTGATAGAAACATATATATTTGTTTTGTAGAATTAGAAAAATTTGCTACACTTTAACAGGTTATTGTTTGATGTAAGATAAATTTCATTTTCGGGAATATTTAGCTTCTGGTAGGTCTCTTTTAAGACTCCAACAATAATCTGCTAGCATTCGAGGACTTCATTTCCCTTGGTAGCGCTTCTCCAATAGGAACATATACTGATGAAACTTCTCACCTTGTTCATCACTCACGGCTTTCAAGTTTGCAGGAAAAGAATCCAAATGAGTGTGCAGCACGTGTATTTTTAAGGACATGTCACATCCCAAAGCTTTGTATAACATTAGAATTTCATTTATTAAATCTATGTAATTTTTCGCTCTAATAGAGCGAAAATAGTTTCCTAAAAAATTTTGAACAACATTCACAAAACTTTTCCAGGCAACTTTTTCTAGATCATTCTATTTCTCTTCAAAATCTTTATCCTTTATCAGTGCCTTATTTTTGGACCTACAAATATATACCCTCTTTAATTTTTGCCTCGCTGAGTTTGGAGAATTTATATTTCAGATATAAAAATCCACTGCCGTCTTTAGACATAGCCTTCACAAACTTTTTAATTAAGCCGAGTTTTAAATGCAACGATGGTAAAAATATGTCATCAGGGTTCACTAAAGTTCACTATTCTTCTTGTATGACTCTTTTAGACTCGTAAGAAATGTATTTTTAGCTGTCACTAAAAAACTGGACGTGACTGGAACAAAACTATATATTTTTTTAATGGCGGGTTGCCAACCTAAACAAAAATGACTATTAAGTTCATGTAACAAAAACAGTGTTGAACAGTGTTATCGATAGGAAAAACTATGATTTTGTATGAAATGACTGACAATAAGTGATAGAAGAAAAGTGATAGACTCACTTTTGTTGACAGAGGTCGTACTCATAAAAATAAAAATATGGCATGGTCATATCTGATCTATATGCTCATTGACACCATCCATAAGTAAACAACGGATTTCAGCTTGTACACCTATGTATACAATACTAGCAGTACTTCTTTTGCGTCAACTAAAATATCCTCCATGACCTATATTGTATTTGTCCTATATTGTATTGTATTTCTCAAAGGAAAATGTTTATATCCTATATGTTAGGCCGGTATATTAATTTTTAAGTCATTTACAATGCTTACATCATCAGCTCTGTTAGTGAGATCAGTGTTGACAGGGAGTCTGTCTGCCACTACGCCGAGTCTATCCGCTCCAACAGCACGCCGATCGTTCGGCACTGAGAACATCTGTCAAAATATATTCATAAACTTTCATCGCAAATTAGCTATTTACATGTATGGAAAAAAGGTATTCAAACATATTCGCCAATCTTAAGCAAGCAAAATAATACAGCACCAAATCATTCAATATTCTTAATTGAATTCAAAAAAAAATCTCCCTATCAGAAGAATAAAGTCACATGATTATAACGCTAGTCAATATTTTTTTTTTTTGGACTTCTTCTTCTAAATATATTTTCTACGTTACCCCCTAATACGTTTAATCCATATCCCTGCCAAAAATAGGAACAGCATCTTCGCTTTTAACATTGACTTTGAGTGGCCCGTTGGAGCCGTGGGTAGTGACCCTGCGTTCAGCTCCGCGGATCGCGGGTTCAATTCCCGCCGAGGGCCAACATTTTCTATAAATGAATTCGTTGGTCTTTGAGCCTGGGTGTATATTTGTATTTAAGTATGTTTAAAAAAAATATATAAGTATATATTCACCAGTTGTCTGTCACCCATAACACAAGTATTAAGTTACTTACTTTGGGGACGGACGACCGTGTGTGTAAGTGTCCCATATATTTATTATATTTATTTATTAACTTTATCTATCTATAAGAAGACAGGGAAAAGGGAACATGGTACATGTTTCCGTATAAACAAAACTCACATCTTCAGTAGTAGGGGGACAGTGTGGCAATGTATTTCTTAATCCCTCGAAATTGAATAACTGAAACAAAATTACATCAACAACTTTAGCACACACACTCCTTTGGTCTCCAGCCCATAAAAGAATCGCCGATTGTGTATGTTTGCTACATTGACAGAACTCAGTGTGAATTTGTTAGTTTAAACAGATCAGAGTCAATACTTAAGGAAAGACAGGAATGCTATCGAAAACCTGTTGCTTTTAAAGTAAATAATTACTATAGTGTTTTATTTATTTCGTGCAGTGGTTTTACACGAAAAAATGATGACTAAACATGCATTCCGTAAATGATGGCCAACGATGTAATTGGTTAAACATGAAAATATGACAAAAGTAATAATAAAATTAATTTGCAATAATAGACGATGAAGTAAAATAGAAAATATATATAATGCTAAATGTAGAGTGGACAATCCGTTTTCATTCCTGATACATGCAGGATTCGTAAAAACACATCCACAATCCTCCACCACCGCCACCATTTCGTTTTGCCCCCTAGCCGAACTTCGCATTCACTCGCAAAGTAACCTCTAATTCTATAAATGATGAAAATATGACACTTGCAAAAATATTTTACACTTTATTTTCGTAAATGTGCACGATTCATAAATATTAAAGAGATTGATAAAAAATAACTAAACAATAGCACATATTGCAACCCATTCACTCAATACACTGTAGCACTATACACATTAACAGGGGCAATCTAATGGTTTCCTCCTATAAACGATTTATGATCCGAAGATACCTTCACGCAACATCCAAGCAAGCAGAATCATATTATAGTGGTCGTTTATTTTGTAGTAGAGCAAAGACGTAAAACTGAAGGTAGAAATGTTAATCTTTTAATTTTTAGGGTGTCATTTTTGTACTTAACTCCGCTTGGGAGTTATTTTTTACATTGCAAAAATTTTTAATATAAGACCTAAACATTTACATCTATACTAATGCATAAAGTTGAAGAGTTTGTTTCTTTGAACGCCCTAATCTCAGGAACTACTGGACCAATTTGAATAATTTATTGAATGTAGGATTGTTAATTTATGTTATATTATAGCTTGCATTATGCGATGTTATATTATAGCTTATAGCCTCCCTTAGGCAATAAGCTATAATATAACATCGCGCTAAGATGAATAGGAGAGGAGCAGCAATAAAAAATATTACGAAAACGGCAAAATTTAAATCTTTCCTTGCGTACGCTAAGTTGAAGTTATTTAAAAATCATGTATTACAAAATTGTTCCCCTCTAAAAGTTCTAAATAAAAGTCCTCGACAGCATACGAGTATGTCTAGTTTTTAAGGTCAGTCCACTTTAACCATTTTTATGGTTATGGTTTCCACGCGCGCGGAACCACTGGCGATTGCTAGTTTTAAATACTTACATTGTTTGCAGGAGACCACGGTTCAATGCGTAGTTCCCGTGGGACCGGTGTATAAGTGGGCGCCTTAACGCGATAATCTGGCAAGAGCTCTGTTGAAATTGCTGAAAAAAAGATGATACTTAGAATTCAATGCTAGGAAGCCAAAATTTTAACTAGATTTTTACAATTAATTACAGAATGTCTTTAAATAAACTCTTGAAAGAGCGACATAGCTGCTAAAGTCGAAGTGTTATAGGGCCAAGCGCGGCGTCCTCACGGCATTTTAAATCTGTAATATCTTCGAAAATGTTCACTGAAATAACATGCTGTAAACGGCCCTATTGATCTATATTAAATCAACAATTTATTTAAGGTACTTAATTGGATAAGGATTAATGCTGTATTGTATAAAAATTGCTTTGAACATAAGGCATTATTTGTCGTAAACAGTAAATGACAAAAAGTGCTATTGTTGGTTATCCATAAGAGATAGACATACACCATCGCGGACTTTTCTGTAGACCTTTTTAAGGTGTACAAATACTTAGTACATCATTTTGATAAATCTTGTAGGGTTTAGCCTGCGTTTGCAATGTAAGCGGAAAAAAATGTAATTATTTACAGAAACCTAAAAAATTACAGTATTTCTCTACCCCGTATTGAATGTTATTATACGTACAAACCTTCCTCTAGAATCATTCTATCTATTAAAAAAAACCGCATCAAAATCTGTTGCGTAGTTTTAAAGTTTTATGCGTACATAGGGAAATTTGGAAAGAATGCGACTTTGTTTTATAATATGTAGTGATAAATAAGAATTGACTTCATTGTCTTCTTTCCTCATGTCCTTATGCCACTACAAGTTGGGTCGGGACAACATGTTATAAACATTATGTCACATGATTTGGTTACGTATTTTACGACCGGTGACCTGCCTGACGTCAACTTACCTTAGTCGTATTTTACGACACCTTGGTAAAAAAGAGGGTGGTCTATTCTACCCAATCGGATACCCCACGATGGGTCAACTTACCTTGTCGCCTTTTACGACACCTCGGTCAGAAAGAGAGTAATCTAATCTACTCAGCCGGATACCACACGGTGGGTCGTCTTACCTTAGTCACCTTTTACGACACCTCGGTAATAGGTAAACATACATATAACATATCTTCATTCAAATATAATATTAATAAAATTTACACGGCAAATAAGTGATATTTAATATTATTATGAACACATCTTTACATTTTAAGTATAACATACAGTATTCTTAAATTCTGTTTAAGTTTTATTAGGAGTATTATAAATATGTTTTTATTGTATTTATTATATTTATTATGTAAATTAATATAAAAATATATATTATATTTTTATATTAATTTATATATTTATATATATATATATATTTTCATATTACATTGGATTTCTTTTTTTTGTCATTATATACCATTCATTTTTATTTTTATGAATTTTTTTGACTATTTTTTTTATTTTGACATTAATGTTATCTACTAGCTTTTATCCGCGACTTCGTTCGTGTGGGCTGTTATCGTTTGATAGGTCGACAATAGATAGCGCTTTCAGATGTCATCCTATTCCTGTAGAATTAACAGCATTTCTTTAGCCTTTATCTTATTTCGGTGTATAAGGAATAATTGTGCCAACTTTCATCGATGTTAGTTCAGCGGATTCGCCGTGAAAGAGTAACAAACATACATTCCATACTCAGAAACTTACGCATTTATAATTTTAGTAGGATTGTCTGGTTGGCTGGAAGAGATTTGGATTCCAGATAAGCCTGCTAGTGTAAACTGAGTTTAATATTTATGTGTGTGTAATAAACAGACTACAAACAAAAAGGGTCATATCAAAACGATTGTTATACTCACGATCTTCATAAGTGTACGGACTAATATTTCTGGGCGGTTCATGCTGTGATGTTACGAATATACTTGGCAACGGCTGCGGAACACTTTGATCTTGATTCGGGTAACCGGCTATTGGGCCAGCGTTGGTTGGACATTGATATACAGGGCTCACGAACTCTGGCCGATGGTACTGAAGGTTGTTCGATGTTTCATTTTGAATGGGTACCATAGCGTTGAAACCACCGTAATACGGACGCTCCGGTATTGACAATATTATACCGTTTTGATTTATACTTAAAGGCGCCTGGTTATGTATTAAGGCGGGTGCGTAATTCCTGTTAATAAAAACAACTATTTATAAAAAAATTGATATAACGCAGTGCATTTTAGTTTTTAGTCGCCTGTATAAGGGATTTATTGAAATATCAATGCGGACGAAATCCCTTTTCAGCCAGAGTAGTGCGGTGTACATATATACAAATATGAAGGAATATTTCACATTATGTATATTTTCATATACGGAACGTAAATTTGCTATTTCTGCAAAAAAAATAAATAAACAAAACTTGGACAAACTCCTTTTTTAGTCAAAGTAGTTCCTTTTTAAGATCACGATATAAACTAATAAAAAGGTTGTTTTCTCGGTCTTTAGTTATGGAACCCTTGGACACTCACGAGTTTAGTAGGCGCTATGATTTATTGCGTTTTACAACAATACAACTTTTTTTTTTAATTAGGTCACTTCTATACTAAGCGACCAAAATTTACTTTTATTTTAAAAAAAGATTGTTATTCAACATTATCAAAGATTATTTTTTTACTCAGACAAAGACTTCAAGACTACAATTATAATATAACATTTTATTTTATATACAAAACATTTTTGTTTTTACCCTGTCGTCACAATAAATTATTTCAAAAAGCAATATTTTATATTGTTTATTAACATGAATTATTTAATTATAAATAGTAATAACACTTACACCGGTGCAATACAATCGGCGCGGTTTTCGGGTCCATATTCCGTATTAGGATGCAATTCTTGAGCTGGGAGGCTTTGTGGTATTGCTAAAATATATAATTAACATCATAACGAATATAATACAATAGAATTTAAAAGTAACACATGAATTTAAATATGTTCGCATGCATAAGTTAACTGAAACATATTGACTTAAAGGCACCACGATGCTTCTTAATACGAATATTCCAGAGGCTCTTCTAAAGTATACTACTTATGATATAGATCATTAATATATTTAAATACGAGCCTATCCGTAATAATCCTCTCGTAAAGATACGTACTACGGAGCGCAGCCAGTTATGCCGGCCCCTTAAAACGGGTGACCAACAATAATCCAATTATACGCTTTACAATGAAAGGTAAAACCACGTTAAACGTCAGTTGGTGATAACTTTTCGTAACGAGAACTCAATCTATACCTATTATAAAACAAAATCCCCAAAATCTGTTCGTCTGTATATACAATACTTTATATCCTATAATTGGCACATACTTGGGATTTACTCGCGAAAAACTTTGTCACACACTATTTTTTACGCGGGCGACACACTGTATACACCTAGTCCTACTATATTAAAATTATAAATGTGAAAGTTTGTGAGTATGGACGTATGTTTGTTATTATTACACGGCGAATCCTCTGAACTAATATCGATGAAATTTGGCACAACTACTCCTTATACACCGGATTTACATATAGGCTATAGAAATTCTGTTAATTCTACGGGAATAGGATGACTGTAAGGCGACCATTGTGCATGCCTGTATTATCGACCTATCACACGACAACAGTCCACACGAACGAAGTCAAGGGTAAAAGCTAGTAAGAAAAATAAGTCATTGTCCAGATCAGTTTTTGAGTAATTTTATATACCTAGTTTAAAATAAGATATTTATACATAGTACTCACATGTGTAAAGCCTATTTTCTTGATATAAACAGGAAAATTGGGATTGAATAAAAAAACAAAAAAAATCGTTTCATGTAGCACATCAATCTTTTTTGCTTTTTAAATTAGTATGGATTATCACTATTCAGTGTTCATTACTTTATAATGACTACTATAATACTTCACATTGATAATCACTTTAGTGGCTTTATGATTTAGATTTTTTAAAGCCTAATCATCAAAGCCGCTAACGCAATAAAATCCCATTCATTCCCATTTACAAATAACCCGGGTAGGTAATGATTTTTTTAAATTTAAATAGCAACATTGGATCAATGGCCTATTCAATTCGGCAATACTTCAATTAATATAAGTTTTCAATAAAAAAAGATTTATTTTTATACAAAACTACAATCTAGTGCAACTGGAACTACTATTGCCCTTATTTAGAGGATAACTTGACTGATAAAAATCATAATTTATAGAATTAGGCGTTTCTTTGCGGAGGTTCATGATACAAAAGTAATGAGAATATTATTTTCCGCGATAAATTTATCGCTGATAATAATAGCAAAATAATATATTTAAAATAAAAATAAAAATAACTACTAAAATAATTACTAAAATCAGTTACATTTCATGAATCTTGACCTAAACTTGATTTCTTAGATGATGTGATGATATGTTAGACGACTTGGATGGATTTTAAGTTTCGTGTCAGTTTGTTGAGGATATATTATATCTATATTTTTGACAACCATGGCAACCAATGTGTTCCTATGAATCAGTAAAAAATTATTAAATAGTAATTACAGAACACTTTTAATAAAAAATAGCATTAGAAAATTCAACGTGTTGGCGAAAATTCAAATATTAAAATGTTGAACTTGAATTTAAAATGTACTTTATTCAAATAAATAAATAAACTAGTAATCAAGTGCTTTTTATCGTCAACTCTACTGCTGGATCGGAGCGCTATTCCTCCCGCATAAATTTCCTAACACCACATAAATTTAGTTTCTTAATTACCATTTAACATCAAAGGGCGTAACAAGGATTCCATGCAGAGGGGAGCTGAAAATCCTAGTTTTTATTGTGTAAATCAAGGTATTTACAATAAGCGTATCCTTACATTAGTATTGGTGGAAAGGTAAATTATAGATTTTATGCAAACCTTATAAAGTGACACTTTGTTGCGAATTATCATTTTACGATTCTAGTGAGGGGCAGCTGCCACTTTTGCCCGTACCTTGCTACGCCCGTGTTTAATATTATGTTCATTTTGGTCGATCTCGTAAATATTACTAATATCCTTACTTGAATTTTCATGTAGCGATGTTACAGTCTTCAATGAATCATTGTCTACAACTTCTGAAGCATACCTTTTAATTTTTATCGGAACCTCTTTTTCGTCACTATAAGAGATTGTTTCGTGACGTCGCCGTCTAGGGCGTTCTGATGTCAACGGTTTACGTTGATCATCTGAAATACATTTTGCAACTTCTGATGTTCTGTTCACTTAATTTTAAAAAGTAGTTACTTAATTGAATATAAGCATTGTTTTATATTCAATACATGTATATTAATTTCTGCAATAAGCACGTGCAAAAATTTCACGTCAACGAGTATCTAATGTACGTTACCATCTATATAGAATGTGAAGAGATTGAAACTCATCCTACTATATGAGTATATACAGCAACAACAACAAAAATAAGAACATGGCCGACACAGCATTCCGCAATATGCAATAAATTGCACAGGTGCTCGTTTACAATAACACCCATGCGATGACCATGAAGATGGCTACGAACAACAGACAAGAGATTTTGTGGATTGCTGAAACCCGCAGCTAACAACAACATTGCAAACATCAGCTCTTATAGATGATAAAGAACAGCTTGTTCGTGAGTGACAAAAAACTTTCGTACTTTGTCTAAAATAGTTTAAGCACATAAATATTTGTTATACTACACAGTTGAATAATTTATATTTGGTAAACTGACAATCTAGAAAGCAAATAAAAGATATTACTGATAGTAAAAGTTCTACTTTCTGAAAGTTCTAATTAAAGTAAAACTGCCAACAAAACGAAAAGAGAGGCAAAAATGATAACGACATGGTTGAATCAATATCAGATTAACAGTACTGTCACAAAGTAGCAAAGTCACCAGTCAGTGTGTAGCACTTCAAAACCAACAATAATTATTGCTATTGATTATCATCAACAATAACAACAATTTCGTAACACAAATGTATCAGAAGTATGGCTCTAAATGTGTATGAATATCAGCCACGCACCTAACCTGACCTGATACCTAGACTTTATGGTAATTTAGATAAGTATCTCTAATTAATATGAACAAAATTACATTGTACATTAAAAAAATAATACTTACATTTCATTTCGGACATGTTTCTCAACCCGTGACTTTTAGACCCGAATTTAATTTCGAAATCCACAGTTTATTCAGATGACTGTTACTGGCTGAAGTTTGCACAAGAATGAAGTCTTAGAAACTTGAACGGCCAAACTTTACTCATTTCCGAGCTTTAAATTAAAAGTTAGGATTTTTTTTTAAGATTCAAATTAAAAATTTCGTCATTTGCGTTGCGTTCAAGAATAAAAAAATGTTATATATATTTAGTGAAACTGAATTTAAACTTAAAATGAAATATTTGTGGAATTATTTTTTTCTTAATTAAGAAGTTCTTTCTTTTTAGTTAATCTACGAAATTCGAAAATCCGAAATATGTTTATTTATTTGTTCATTGTTCTAAGTTATTGACGAGTTAACTAATATAAGACAGTTTTATCTGGTATTACTTTTTCATTTGTTTTGTTGCTAACATACGGATACTAAAATTAAATATAAAAAAGATGCTGGGCATCTCTCCAAAAATGAACACAGGAAGCTATGCTTGCAGGAATTAATAATATTAAAAAAAAACTGTGATAGCCAGCGGTGAGACCATGCGGCTCTTTTGAGGGGGCACAGGTTCAAACCCGGGCAGACACCAATGAGTTTTTCTTTTAAATCTTATGTGTCTAATTGATAATTGTAATTTATCACACTCTTTTCGGTGAAGGAAAACATCGCAAGGAAACCTGCATATCTCTAGAGAATTCTGGGGATATGTGTAACCTACCAATCCGCACTGGAGCAGCGTGGTAGGTCTTAGCTTCAATCCTTCTTTCAAAAACGGAGAGAAGAGGCATATTCCCAGCAGTGGGAGAGTAACATGCCGCTACTTACTTACTTCTATACAGATGTCTTACCACAATTTTTTTATCCCCTAGCAAATACATAAGATGCTAAACAGCTGCCCTTTGAAGTTTTTGTCGACTGTGGTACATCTTTTCCTTCCTTTTTTCCCTTTCTTGATTCACTTGGTCCATAATAAAATTTTCAAATTGGTAATACGCGATGAAGTTATTCATTTACGGACTGTAAATGAATAACTTCATCGGGGGTTACAACAAAAACATCTTATCATTATTATAACATCAAAGATTTCCTATAACGCCTTATTTATTATAAAGGTACTATTACTACCCATTACACAATCATTGAAACTTAAACGTCTATCCGAGGTTCAAAGAAAAAGTAAAACTAAAAGGATCACGCGCTCTAACTGCAAGGCACGGTTTCGAAGGTTAGGATATAAAACATAAAATTCAATGAATATTTCTGAATATGAATATAAATGGGCGGCTTACGTAGTAAGAAGCCGATGGACTTTGCGGTACTATAGTTTTGGAATGACCACAAAGAAAAACGCAACGTTGGTACACCCCTGCGACGTGAACTGGCAACCTCAAACAGTGGCGGGACCCATTGGATCCAAGATGCCTTAAAAAGACTTGCGTCCAGTCGATGTCTATCAGTTGAAGAAGATGACAATTAATAAGAAAACCTATTGCGAGCCCAGTGGTATGTTCAGTAAGGATCGATCTCAGATTTATCATGCGAGGACTTTATCAGGTGATACGCAAGAAGCGCAATAACAAATGTAATTAATCGATCTAATCTTAAGATTTTAGATCGCCTATAATATCTAGATTACCAATAAACAATCTGTAACCTGCAATATCAATCCGTCAAACCGATCAATCTTTGGGAAGACAAATCTCAGATTGAAGATTGACCTCTGTTCGAAAGTTACGATTTGAGTGTGTCAATAACATATATGTTGCGTTTAATCTGTTATTTATATTATTATAATCTGTAATCTTACTGAAAAAGTTACAATTTCTGGGGATTCTGAAACTTTTTTACGGATTTTGCTGCTACAATGTCACAGGAGAATATTATTTTTAGTGATAGTAATATGGAAGTCCCTGCTCAATTATGAGATTGGGATATATTTATTACTAGCTTTTACCCGCGACTTCGTCCGCGTGGACCGTAGTCCTAGAATAAACAGTAGTTTCTGTAATTTTTTTAACTCTTAAAATATATAAAAAAAGAATAGATCGATCCAGAAAGTTAAATTGCAATTTCTATTACAATGACTCCACTACTTAAAACGTTAATATTTAATTCGCTGTCCTTCGTGGCATTAAATAATGAAATTAACCTAAACTAAAAAAAAATTAACCCTAAAAAATCGTAAAACCTCTCTTAGTGACCAGCAACATCCTTTGCTATATATGTTAATTAGCTTTTACCCGCAACTTCGTTCGCGTAGACTGATAGGTTGTTAACCCTGCAAATGTGTATCTCTATCACAAAAATCAGATCAATCCGGAAAGCATCAGAGGGATTTATCGTCTTATCAAGAGCATAATTTGATAATTTTAGTAAATAAACCGTACTAACATGAGATATATATTAAAATAGCTCAGTAAAAGAAGTGCAAAAACATCATATGCATCAAAAAATTCATAATGTTTTTGTGATATTAAATATCTCTATAAATATAATAAACTTTAAATGGTAACGTGCTAGAAAACTTATTTAATAAAAACATTTATACGTAACGTCATCCGTCATCAATTGTCAACTTGTTTTTTCTTTTTAATACCTATACGTACGGCGCTGGATTCTAGCGTTTTTAGAATAAATACGAAAAATTAAATTTTTAATTATGTTTTTGTTAACATAATATTTCAAAATAGGTATCCGAAAATATATTACCTTCACTTTGTTATGTAACTATAATGACTTTTCAAATATTAAAAATGGTGTTTAGAAATAAAATCTTCTTTCCATTAGCCGTATGGCCTAATTTCTATGGGCTTAAATGAAATAAAACTTCCCAATACATGTCAATTAGTAGTAATTTATTTCTTACTTGTTGCCACAGACTACTAAAGACTTGTTCCGTTTAAGAATATGTTTTCTCGAAACGTCTGTTTTTTTGACAACAAAAAATGTATATGATGAAATTTAACTTGAATTTAAATGATTATACCTTAATGTTATATTTTCATCACAAATCCTATCGTTTTTAATATGTCATTATGGTATTTAGTTAATAATCGTACTTGTACATAACCTACAACTATAATTCTTTTTTTTATAGTTCCTCCGTAAGGTCTGGGCCAAAAGATGTATGAAATTCTGGCGGTCTCCTTTATTAAATAAACAAAAACCGAAATATTTAAATAAGTGTACCATATATTTATTTTATTTATAATTAATAATTAATAAAAATATCTTTTTCAAAGATTTCTATATGTTACCCTGGTATATAAACATTGATTGTGCCAAATTTTATTTATAATGGTTCACCGAATTGGCCATTAAAACGTAACAGAAAGACTTTCGCATTTATAATATTTTTAGCTTATTTATGTTAGTAAATAATCCGTATTACTTATATTAATTATCCATTGTAACAACACACTTAAAACACGAATAAAAATAAATAAAAGTAACGGCCAAAATACGTAAATTAATAAAAGTAAAGTCCAGTAAACGAAAAAAATATAATAAAATATAAATACTCTCTAAAGAAAACTCTTTTGACGTAAGCCGAAAAACTTGGAATCTAAATACTTCTTTAATACAGATTTGACTTGATTTTGACACATCGTAAATAGAAAATAAGTTCCTTAGGTTTATTATAGATGGCGTTTTGAATGTCATCCTATTTAATTCTTCCTGAATTGTATTCCTGTTGTATTAACAGGATTTATATAGCCTATATGTTACCCCGCTGTATAAGGAATATTTGTGCCTATTTTCATCGATATTGGTTCAGCGGATTGACCGTGAAAACGGAACCGACAGACATACAGACAGACAGACTTTCCCATTTATAATATTAGTAAGGATATAAATATGAGCTAAATTAAGAGCAGATTTAGTTAATTGCTCTTAATTTAGCTCGATTTAATGATTAATTAATTACAATTAGTTAATTTGCGGTATATGAAAGTGATACCCCTCCTGTCCGTTGCTAAAAATGATTGGATATTGCAATGCATCATAATATTTGTGGGTATCAGGCACTCTACTTAGTCTTTTATCTCATAAATGCAAAATTATATTGCGACTTGCGAACTGTTCACCCGTAACCATGGCTGCAATTTCGTTTATTAATGGCGCGTTATTTCGCCTTTCATGTTCTCCGCGCTTGGTATACGGTCGGGGTACATGACTAATTTGTAATTTTCTTGTGGTATTCTCTCTATAACGGTTTTAAAAGTAGAGATGAGGCTATTTTGATCGAGCATTATTCTTTGAAGCTTCAAATAATTTGTTTATCGATGCCTTGAATATTTTGACACCTATAATTTGCTTCGGATGTTTCATCTTCCATAAAATAGATTTGTAAAAATTTGCGCTGTTGATTGTCTGGGGGAAGTAAAGAACCAACTCAATGATAAATTGAAACTTGAAAACACGAGTTGTAATTCCTTATTTTATTCAAAAAACGTCTCGATTCATCGCACTCATACATCATTAAAGTTTTCAGAGGTTCATGTGCAGCATCAAATGCAGCATTTTAAAAGCTATCCAAGTATTTGGTGTAAAAGCACGTCTTCGCTCTGCATGCCGGTCAGCGTCCAAGAGCCGACGTGCATGAGACTGTTCCAATGTCTCAACTGCTTTTAGAGAAGTGTCGTTCAGCGTCTACGCTCTGGCGGACCTGATATTGCTCTAAAGTTTCAGCAGCTCTCGCAGACGCATGTCGATTAACATCTATTACAACTCTCAGACTTCTCCAATGTATCAGAAGCTCTCGAACACGCATGGCTATCAGCATCTAAGCTACGACGACTCTCGGACTGCTCTAAAGTTTCAGCAGCTCTCGCAGATGCACGTCGATTAGTATCTAAGGTACGACGCTCTCCGACTGCTATGAGTTTTCTGCAGCTCTAACAGATGCATGCCGTTCTGTATCTAAATTTTTACGGATCTGAAACTGTTTTAGCATTTCTGTAGATCTTAAGGTAGCGTGACGCTCTACATCTAAGGCCCTTCGCTCTTGAGATTGCTCCGGTGTATCGCTAGCTCTACAATTTGCATGACGTTTTGCATCTAAGATCCTGTAACAAAGCCGCCTTGTTGTTACTGCAAGCAAGCAAGCCATGACGTCACATCTTGCCACAGCCTTTCGCGCCATTTTGACGTGGGAGATGTGACAGCCGCTGTCATTAGCAGCTAGCCCGTGAATAGCGAATGAGAGTTTACTTTGATATTATTTTGCAATTTTTATGAAAAGAATAAAACTGATTTAGAATACTTCTTTTATTAACACATGTAGTTTAGTAACAATCCGATAAATTTCAGATTGCCCCTGAGATTCTTGAATTCGGGCTAATTTTTGAGATCGAGCTCTATGAGAGCCTTGAGATAAATCACACCTACGTTTGCGAGGCATCTTGAACCAACGATCAGTAAATTATTAACTGCTAACAACTAAACTCTTAATTTTTAATGAACAATAAAATTTAAATTCAATTAAAATTAAATTCAAAGTAATAAAGACTATTCACAGGACGCACAATTCGATGTCCTAATTAAAAAAAATATAAAAAAAATAACTAAATATTTTAAAATAAAGAAAAAACTACTTTTTATAATATAATATTTACGTATAACCTGTATTATTATAGAGAAACAAAATATCCCTTGTTATATATTTAAAAAAAAACAATATAACCTACCAACAACCAAACAACCATTAAAGAATGACTAACAACCGGAAGAAGATTGCAGACAAAAAAGAATGCGGAAAAGAACACTGAAGAAAACACAATAGAACCGAGTATTTAAATTATTTTATATATTAAAACTTTAGTTTAACTAATTATGTATACCTATAACTAAGATTTAACTAAACGACAAAACCTAAGAACCTTTAAAATAATTTAAAACTTAGCTATGGAAATATAATAATCAGTTACAACTTGTATTATAAAAAAGAAACACAAAATAAATCTTTTTGTAGAAAAAAACGTTGAAACAAACTGAAAATGCAGAAGAAGAAAGATAAAAAAGAATGCAGAAACAACACTACAAGAGTACCTCGTTAGAACCTAGTATGTACCTATTATTATTTTATAATAAAAAAAGAAAATAAAACAAATTTAACAAAATGAAAAAACCTAAGAACTCATAAGAAATTAAAAATTAACTGTGAAAGTAACGCTAATAATTACTGACAAACTGTATTATTACAAAGAAACAAAATACACCTGTTTCTAAAAATAAACCTACCAACTTTATATTAACAACAAACTGAAAATGCAGATAAAAATAATGCAGTAAAGAACATAAAGAAAACGCTATAGAACCAAGTCGTATCATTATTTTTATTAAAACAGAAAAGGAAACAAATATAACCGACTGACCAAATCTAAGAACCCTAAAAAATAATTATTATCCTACAATTTATAAACTGATATCAGTGTAATAAAATTAATTAATATTATTTAATGTCATTTAAGGACCAAAGGGTTGAATAAATTTAAAAAAAATTTGAAATTTTAAGTATTGGTTCCGCGAATTAGCAGTCAAATAGACAGATCGACTTTCGCATTTATAATAATAGCACGAAAGTGTACGCAAATTGGTTACCCCTGTATAATAGCATTAAGTGCAGCAAATTTCGTCTATATTGTTTCAGCGGATAGACCATGAAAATGTAACAAACAGATTGTCGCATTTTAAAAATAATGTTGTAATAGTAATATTTATAAATGTTACTAAATAGCTCGTTTTACTTATATTAATTATTATAAATTATAAATTTGTAATAGCTTAGTTAAATTTATCCAGTAAGCAGAATTAAAAATATTTGAAAACTTTTTTTGACGTAACTCTTTCGACGTAAGCCATAATCGTAAAATGGAACCCTCTTTATATTACAGATTGGATTTGATTTTGACAGATCGTGAATTTAAAAACTTCCATAGGTTTATTATAGATGGCGTTTTGGATGTTATCCTATTTAATTCCTCCTAAATTTAATTCCTGTTGAATTAACAGGATTTCTATAGCCTATATGTTACCCCGCCGTATAAGGAATAATTGTGCCAAATTTCATCGCTATTGGTTCAGCGGATAGGCCGTGAAAACTTAACAGACAGACAGATAGACAGACTTTCACATTTATAATATTAGTAAAGAACTAAGCATTTTCGATCATATATTCACCATAATTGATTGTTAATATTTTTTTTTAAATCTTCGATTCGTTTTTTTTAACATTATAAATACATTTTTAAAAATACGATTATTTACATTATTCTCTTTTTCTTTTTTGTTTTACTCTTTTTTTCTTGATTTTTAAGATAACATATGAATTGAACTTATATCTATAAATTTCAACTGAATTTAACAAACAGCGCATCTGTTATTATTTATAGATAGTGGTCCACTTTAATTAGCTTTTATTATAATTAATTATTAATTAATTTAAAAAAGCAACTTTTCAAATAATAAACATAAACAATTGTTATTAATCGACTATTTTGATACGAATTAATCGATTGCTTAAAAATCGATTTATTTTAAAGGAAAAGTCGATAAGTTATTAACCGACAAGATCAATTATTTATTAATCGATTTTTTATACTCCAACTCACATCCCTTCTACCCAGAGAGCCATGAAATCGTGAAATTCCATTTATAAATATCAAGAAACTTGTACTATGTTATTTGCAATAAAATCAGTACTATTTTGAGAAAAATGCCTTATACAAATTAAAAGTTAAGTTTTAACAAAAATTTAACCGTAGGGAGTCATTTTTTAGTTTAATTAGTATATATTGTGTAAAGCGAAATCATCAAGAGGAAAATGATTTCTAGATATCTACAGATTACGCTAGACAAGGTCTTGGTTGCCCGGTGATCGTAATCATAAGTGTGTGTGTTTGTGTGTGATTATGGATGTGCTAATTTTTTTCTCCGTCGCCCGCGTAATTTTCGTAAAAAAGGGTACAAAGTTTTTAAAAGTTTAACGATCACTGATTCAAACCTTGGGCATGCAACAATGAGTTTTTTGTTAAAACTTGCATGCCTAATTGATATTAGTAATTTATCACATGCTTTTCGCTGAAGGGTGATAGTGAATAAACCTGTATGTCTCGAGAATCTGGAATATGTATATATTACCAATTCACATTAGAGCAACGTGGTGGGTCTAAGCAACCGTTTCCTTCTAAAAGAGGACATAAGAGGCCTATGCCCAACAGCAGGACAATAACAGTCTGTAATTTTACTATTTTCAAAATATATAGAATAGTAATAAAAATACGACTCAAAATTACACTCACCTTGCACAGTATAATTGTCTAAGTGCGGATGCTGCGGCGGGGGTAGAGGAAACCTTTGGTATATATGCGGCAATGGTATGGCCTGTGGGATTGGAGCCAATGGTAGAGATGGTATTGGCGACATGTAGGTGTAGTTACCGTTGGTTATAGTCGCGTTCGAGTTAGCCATACTCCTGTACCTGATGAAAGAACTTTTGTTAGTTTCTGCTCCTTTATTGTTGTTTAACAAAACTAATTTCAAGTGACTTAATAATTTTAGTTTCATCATCAATCATGTGACCAAACGTGTGTTAAATTTGAATGTGGATAGATATGTGCCTAGAGGGAGGCCTAAAAAGAGATGGTTGGATTGTGTGAAGTAAGATATGCTTATAAAAGGAGTGGTGCCAGAGTTGACGAAAGATAGGACACAATGGAAGAGAAAAACATGTTGTGCCGACCCCACTTAGAGTGGGATAAGGACAGGAAGATAGATTAATAATTTTAGTTTCAGATGATATATCACAAAAATAAATTCAATCTTATCTGAAATATTTAAATGAGTTAATCTTGTATATATATATTATAGAATCTTTTTCTTCTTCCTGCCCTTATCCCACTCTAAGTGGGGTTGGCACAACATTTTATAAACATGTTGTCACATGATTTGGCTATGTGACTGACGTAAACTTACTGTATTTTACGACACCTACCACGGTAAAAAGAGGGTGGTCTATTCTACTCAACCGGATACTACACTTTGGGTCGACTTACCTTAGTCGCCTTTTACGACACCTCGATAAGAAATGAGGGTGGCACTATTCTACTCAGCCGGATACCACACGGCGGGTCGACTTACCTTAGTCGCCTTTTACGACACCTCGATAAGAAATGAGGGTGGCACTATTCTATTCAGTCGGATACCAAACGGCGTATATATATTATCGAATCTGAATTTCGAAAACGGCTCCAACGATTTTCATGAAATTCAGTATGTAGGGAGTTTTGGGGTGATGAAATTTCGCTGTCATTTGTAAAGTTGTAATAGCTCAGTGCGTAACGGTCGGATTAAACAAGTGAAAACATCCGAGATAGAGTTCCATATATCACCAGCTTTTTTCTTTTTTTTATTGCATTTTTTGTATCTTTTAATAAAATTACCAAGCAAGGCAATGCATGAAGGTTGCATGATAATGGTTGACTAGCTGACGCGGCGAGCTTGTTCAAAAAACTGGTGGAAACAACATTGTTGTTTTGTCATCCTCGCACTATACTTTCAGTTTTTGGATCAAGATTATTTTTCGTTTCGTCGTAATACATGCCTGATACATGGAGGATTCGTAAAAAAACACGCACAATCCGTTGTCGTGGAGGTCTATCTCCTCATTATGTTTCGGTTGCGGAGCGAAACGATTGTTGAGTTTGTGATAGTGAACTTATGTAGTGATTTTGTATGGTGGTGGCGGCGTTTATACAGGTGTTTAACGAATTTTGCATGTATCAAGTATAAACACGGATGTCCACTCTATATTTAGCATTATATATCTTACTTTATCGTGAATTATAGCAAAATAAAAGTGAATGTCTTTCATTTCCAGACGATTTTTACAATTTGTTTTCTATATTGAATCACAATCTGCTTTTTATACAAAACATTTGATAGCTACCTAAAACAAAATCAGCAGTAACAGTATCATAATTGACTGGAAACGCTTTTACTAAATATTCCGTTTCTGGGTGTACGGTACGTAATGGAACCGACGGTGTTGAATGATATGACGTGATGAATAACAAATGTATATTTATTTGACTACATGATAATAATAGGTTAGAGTAATTGAGTGTAAGGTAATAACAAAGAAACATAACTTAGCTTATAAACTACGGATTTTAACGAGGGGAGCGAAATACAGGAAATATATTGTCACGTTCATTATATTTCTTATATGCCTATTTCGCATATTTTTATTTACCCATACCTCACGTACTAGTTTTTTAAAACTATACAACTTGTGAGTTATGTTTTTGCTTGTGAATTATTTATTTGTGGCTGTACGCCACACTAAACTATCGAATCCAGCATAATAGTATAACACTTTTAATCACTTCGCACAAGGATTTAAACTACAAAAATGTATATTCGCAAGCACATTAGAGCTGTGGTAGCCTAGTGGTGAAACCGTGCGACTCTATCGTCACGGGTTCAAATTCACCAATGGTTTTTCTGTTAAAAACTTATGTGTCTAATTGATAATTGTAATTTATCACATTTTCGGTGAAAGATAACCATTCTGAGGAAACCTGCTATCTTTAGAGAAAGCCCCTACAATGTAGCCCTCCAATCCACATTGGAGCAGTGTGGTAGGTCTTAACTCCAACCCTTATCCTCAAAATCAGAAAGAAGAGGCCAATGCCCATCAGTGGGATAGTAACAGGTCGTTCCTATACATCACAAACACCTTTGATCTTGTATAAATATTTATCGAAAGAGACATTACATAAGCGCATAAAAATGAGACAAAACAAATATCAAATAACTAAGAATGCTTTAAATATTCATAACATTCGCATTTGCTTATTACCGATTTGAAAATTATAATTACTACTAGTAATACCCGCGACGTCATTCGCGCCAAAAAGCATTTGAGTATCCTTAATAACGGAATGTGTTTTTCGCTGTTCCCGGATAGGTCAATACTTTACTCTCTTTATTGTGTATAATTTACCCAGCTGTATGAACTAAAATTGTGAAAAATTTCATTAATATTGGTCCAGCAGATTACCCGTGAAAGCATAACATATATACAGGAATATAGACATAGACAGACTTTGGAATTTACATTTTTAAAATTTGGAATTTGCAAGCATTTCAAGTAAAATCATTACTAATGAACTTTGACAGATACTAATTTTAAATGATTGAAACATATTGTCTTTTAATAATACAATTTTAAAGATTTACCAAAAATTTATATAAGAGTATGGGGGCAAATTTACATCAAATTTTCAGGCACACGACTATTTATAGAATTTGCCTTTACTTTTTTTACTTAACAAAATACTAGCTTTTACCCACAGCTTCGTGAAGTGTTGTCACGTGATAGGTGGATAACAGATGGCGCTTTTCAATGTCATCCTATTCCTGTAGAATTAACAGGATTTCTATAGCCTATATGTTGTATGTATAAGGAATCATTGTGTCAAATATCATCGATATTGGTGCAGCGGATTTGCCGTGAAATAGTAACAAACATACATCCATACTCAGAAGCTTTCGCATTTATAATATTAGTAGGATGTATACAAATCTCAATATCGCAATGCAGGAACCATATCACATATCACATTTTGAATACTTATGTAGTAATCTATTAAGTAATTGTTTTTTTTACCTTTCCATTTCTTCCTCAAAGTGCGCAAATGTGCAAGCATTGCCTCTAGGACAATAGGATCTGGTCATGGCGTCTCTACACATAGCCGTCTTGTACTTGTGTGTTGGCGTAGTCACGATTTGCGGGGACGGCTGGCCTGTAAAGTAATGATCTGTTACTATCCCACTGCTGGGTATAGGCCTCCTCTCTCCGTTTTTGGAGAGAAGGATTGGAGTTAAGATCTACCACGTAAGTCCCAATGTAAATAAATAAGTTACTAATGGCGAGATCAACTGCGCCCCGCTTGCCTGCAACGGATCGGATCTAAGGACGCGACTTCCCGGACCCGACCCGCTGCCTCCTTACGCGACATAACATCCTCGCAGAAGGAGACTATCGCTGCCCACGATCGCTCCCTGTCCACCGTGGCACAAACCACAGTAGGCAGGGAGAGATCGTGCCCCACCTGTGCCACGAGTTCCACCCGCTGAACCGACCAAGCTGGACAGTCCGCGAGCGTGTGCAGCGCCGTGTCGGATTCAGCGCCGCACTCGTGGCACTCACCAGACCCTTCGCGCCGGGCCACCCGCCACAGCTACTTCCCGAAGCAACCATGTCCGGAAAGCACCTGTGTCAGGCGGAAGGTGAGGACCCCATGCCACCTTGCGACTCAGCCCTCGAGATTGGGCTGGATGTCCGAAATCGTCCAGGCTCCTGCACTGGGCGATTCCAGCCACCGCCTCCATTGGCGGAGGAACTCCTCATGAGCTGCCCTCCGCCAATCCACCTCTACCGCCGCTGAGTCTCGCACCGGTTAACGGGCTTCGACTCTATGGCGGTAGGCCTGAGCTAGCACCTTGGCCTCTAGGTCCCATGGAGGGGACCCGGCCAAGGCGCAGGCCGCCTCGCCAGAGATGGTCCGGTAGTCCCGCACAAGTCTGACTGCCAACCCTTTGCACCCTGCGCAGCAGTGGCAGTGATCTGGCAGTCAGCCACCCCACCCATACGGGAGCACCGTACAGGGTCATGGACCAAACCACCCCGGCGTATAGGCGCCGGCAGCCTGCATAAGGCCCTCTTAAATTCGGGAGAAGTCTGCTCACTCGCTTAAGTTAAGAACTCTTTCCCTTTTCTCCGAAATCCACAGATATTAAACCGTTTTCCCATCCCAAAGCACAGGCGGGGCGGCGGTGGACATATCCAATAGCGGAAGCCCCTGAACACCCCTGAACCCCTGAACTGTAGCGAGTTTGGCTACGAGTTCGACGTTTCTCGCCAGTGGAGAAAATAAACAGATCAAGAGGCCCACTAAAAATAGGGGAAAAAAAACGCTGCTCCAATGCGGATTGTTAGGTTACACATATTCCCAGAATTCTCTAGAGATTTGCAGGTTTCCTTACGATATTGTCCATTACCGAAAAGCGTGTAATAAGTCGTAATTGTACATTAGACAAATAATGTTTTTACAGAAGAACTAATTGGTGCCTGCCCAGGTATAAAGTTTATTTCGTCTGCCCATAATTATCAGTTCCACAAACGCGAAATTAGCCCCATCAATAAAATCAAACCAATCAATACTTTGCCTTTATGTAGTTCTAAAGACAATATTAGATTATATTCATGTTACATGTCCAGTTTATTCACGTCTATAGATCGTGGCATCTTTCAACAAACCCGTAGGCTTGATAAACAGTCATTGTCATCACATAAGCCGTCCAAAACACATATCCTAAGCCGTGGTTCAGAATGAGGCAATATTAAGACGACGTTGAATACGATCAACTTTCTACATTACATTCACTAATGCCGCATTTTAAGTTTCAAATGTGAAAGCCATTATAATTTTTAATATCCCCGTTAATATTTTTGGCTACTGTTACAAAAAAATAATATCTATCAGATGATGATATAGTTTATTCTACAAGCGAATATATTACTATAGAATAGTGATGAGCAAGCGTTAACTCACTGGTAGAAGGTTCACAGCATCTCTCTTGAAGGCCATGTTTATGATTATGATTGGAGTCCCGGCAATTTGCCTGCTGTTGGAGATAATAAATCAACCCGGAGACTACTTCCTTAATCGACGATATCACCTCGGCCAATTGTTGCCACGATGGGCACTTTGCATCTAATTAAAATAATGAATTATTTATTTAAATAATTCAATTCACATCACATTTATTTAATTAAAAAATTCCCCCAATCTAATCAAATAAAAGTATGAACGTATGCATGGTATGCTTATAAATAAAGTATATTACAAAATTGAAGATTAAAATATGATAAAAATGCCTGCATTAGAAAACTGTTTCAGCTACATATAAGACCGCAGTTTAATAGTTTAAAATTAAAAATGTTTAAAAGATTGACCACCTAGTTTCTACTGGTTCTTCTCGGTAAGAGCGATATTCCGAACCAGTTGTAGCTTCATTAATCATATTGATCCTTTGTAAAGTGAAGATTATTTTGATTTGATTTGAATTATATATTTTCTTCATATCTGATTTAATCATCATATAAATTAAGTAATATTCTAGAAAAAAATACGAAAAACTACGTCTTTTCTTCTTGAACCGATGGAAGTCCACTGCTAGATATAGGTCTCTTCATGGGATCTGCAGAACACACGATTTTGTGCCGCTTGTATCCAGCGTCCCCCACGACCTTTTTGAGATTGTCAGTCCATCTAGTAGGGGGTCTTAAAAACTACGTTTTTACGCATTAAGTTGGCTTATGATTGAACTAACTAGCGTCTGAGCAGAATTAATAATAGTTATCACTAAATCGAACATTAATATAGTCTGAAATTAAAATTTACCTGGACTAGCGTCAATACTGGCAAGACGATCGAGATGCATACTCATAACAACCAATTGCGCTGGATCTCCGGTCCTTTGTAACGCAATAAACAACTCCTGAACGGACTGCGCGAACGATTGGGGTGATTGCAGTTTATCAATTATACTTTGCATGTGACTTTTATGAGCTGTGTCACCATATAATAACGCGCTCCACTGATCCGGTGCAATTCTCAGGCCTGACTCGGTTGCTATTTGTACTATCTGTGCATCGTGTTCGCGACGCAGTGATTCGTATGTTCGAAACTCTTCCTTTAGTTGCATTAGGGACGAATCGGACTCGCGTTTTGAAACCTAAAAAAAAATTAGCATCATAAAAATCTTTAATCTGAACCTTCCTTATTTAACTGAGGTTAACCTCAGTCTGCGATATTCAGATTCAAATTCTATAATGTTGAATTTCTTTGGCCATTAGGTAGTTTAATAATTGTGTGGAAAAAAGGAAGAGTCAAACATCTTTCGATATCAACTTGTGTTGCTGTATTTCAAAACAATTAAAGGATTTAAATAAATAAATCATGGAATACCTTAAATACCTTAAAACAAGAAGCTCTGTACAGAAGTTGGACAACGTGGCCTATACTAGTTTTGGAAGCCTGCGGAAAGTGAGGCTCTAATCTTTGGACTACAAACATCACTAACACCTGTAAACAAAAAGACTATTAAAATGACTATAGCGTACAATAAATCAATAGAATATAATAAATAACAGGCAATACCTTTCTGGAAAGGGCGGAACCATCTTCGAGCGCCAAAAGCACTAGCTTTAAGACTTCCTCTTGCATTGCAGGTCCTAAAAATTGACAACCACGAGCTCGGACCGCTGCCCACAGATTTGCACTAAGTTGCTGAGGATTCTAAGAAACAAAAATGTAAGTCATTTAAATAATAGAGAGATAAACACACATACTGTTTTAAGAAAGGCTCGATTCATCTACGATCTCATTGGCTTTTACAAATGGATATAAATTTGCTATGATTCACAATTAGATCCCTGAGGAAAGCGACTTCCAATGAACCATTCGTTATCTTTTCGATAATAAAAAGGATTCTAATGTAGTCTTTCATACTAACGCGTTTTATAACTTAACTAGAGAGGAACCGAGTTGTTTCGAACTGTGCTGTACTTGTAGTATTTGGAACTAATACGTAACAATAATAATAAAATAATATAATAATAATAAAATAAATAAATAACGTAATAATAAACTAATAGTAATAATAATAATACGCGTCCCGTGCGTTGTAAATTCAGCTTCGCGATTTATATATGTCTGCCAGTAAGTCTGACTCTTATACGGATCTGAATATTTCTGATTCAGTGAGGGAAACACGTCGATTTTAGTGTTTTAGATCGCGCTAGCTCAATGACTCAGACTTATACGAACCATAATCAGAATTCAGATCTAAAGGACTTTCAGCTTTCAGCATTACCATTACAGCAGTTTAAAAAAAACCATTAGAAGGAGATACAAGAGAGCTACTGTACCATTGAGTTGTATTCTACACCAATATTCTGCTTCTTCTCTTGTAGTGTAAATATATTTGATTAATGAATTATATTTTAAAAATAGCAACCGCCGAGTTTTTTAGCGGCACTTCTCGTTAGGGGATTATTTTATGAAACGGCAAACAGATTTTGAATTTGGATTTTTAGGTTTGCAATTGTAAAACTATTACAAAGAATGATGTGATTTCCTGTAATTGGTACAACATAATTAATTTCAGACTATTTGGATATTTTTTGGGTTATATAATATGTTTTGCTGTTGGAGATCCGTATAAATAAATAAATAAATCGGCAATCAAATACAATGGTAACAAAAAATAACACCTGATGTTGTAAAATCAACTCGGTGACGGTTCTCTCGCCAAGGGATCTCGCCGAACGGGCCGCTCTGCCCCTGCCCTCCTCGTCAGTGATGGCACATTGAAGCAGTGTAACCAACTTTCTTTGCATTGGCCTCGACAAACGATTGCCTGCTGAATTGCTCGCTGTATCAGAAACACAAGGATCATCATTCTCCTGTCTTATCCCACTCTAAGTAGGGTCGGCACAACATTTTACAAACATGTTGTCTCATGATTTGGCTAAGTGACTGACGTCAACTTACCGTATTTTATAACACCTCGGTAAAAAGAGGGTGGTCTATTCCACTCAACCGGATACCACACGGTGGGTCAACTTACCTTTGTTGGCTTTTACGACACGTCGATAAGAATTGAGGGTGGTCTATTCTACTCAAACGGATAACACTCCACGAGTCGACTTACCTTAGTCACCTTTTACGACATACGGCTATTCTATATAGCCGGATACCACACGGCTTCTGCCTGTTATGCGATCAATTATAGTAAAAAGCTTCGAGAATAGCGTATTGAGTTTTCGTGCTAAACTTGAGATGCGTGTGCACCGTTCAAATATCGGATATACAACACGCATATAACATCAATTCCGATCAGTTGTTTCATATAGGTAAATAAATATACGGGGCAATTAAACACACGGTCATCCATCCACAAAGTACGTTAATATTTGTGTTACCTACGAGTGTTCGCGTATATATTTAACATACGAGTATATAATTTTAAATAAATACACCCAGATGGGACGAACCAACAAATTAATACGATCCCGCACCGTCATGAGCTGAAAGTAGTATTATATAGCTTAAATTTATAGCTGCAAATCAATTTTATAATGTGTAATTACCACAAAGTTTAAGATAGACAGCCAGATGTTCGAGGCACCGCACGATGACATCATATGCCTGGCGGTCGTGTTCCGGTAGGGCCTGTATACAGGGCGGGTGGTAAGGCTGCGCGGGAGGGGTATACCCCGCTAACTGAAGAAGCGCCGTGTTCACAACCAATTCTTCGGGCTCTGCGTGGATAACTGTCTACAACCAAAAGAATATCCATCGCTATCAACTAAATACCAAATAATCCTACCAATATTTTAATTGCTAAAGTTTGTGACTACGAATGTATGTTTGTTACTCTTTCACGGCGAATCCGCTGAACCAATATCGATTCCTACTAATATTCAAAAATCAAAAATATTTATTACCATAACAAATTCTTACAAATCATAAACAGAATCTGGCAACATCCTAGTAAGCTAGTAGTATTTCTACTAGTACTTGTGACAGGAGAATATTATAAATGCGAAAGTTTATGGGTATGGGTGTATGTTACTTACACTTTCACGGCGAATTAGCGATGTGAAGAAATAATCGATTTTTAAAATATCGATTATTTTTTCATCAAAAATCGATTTTTTTAATGGAATATTTTAGGTATCCCGTTTTCTTTTTTACTCTTTTTCTTGTTTTTTAAGATTAGATATGCATTGTTGGATGAAACCAATTTAGATAAACTACACATTTTAATCAATTTCACAAACAGCGTATCTGATATTATTTATTGGTAGTTGTCCACTTTAGTTAGCCTTTATTGTAATTAATTATTAATATAAAAAAGAAGACTTTTGAAATAGTCAGAAAAAATCGATTTATAAAAAAGCGATTATTTATTAATCGATTTTTCTACTCCAAGTCACATCCTTACGGCGAATCCGCCGAACGAATATCGATGAAATTTGACACAATTATTCCTTATATTTAATTAAGTTAAATTGTTCCACAGGTATAGGATGGCATTAAAGAGCGCCATCTATTATCAACCTATCACGTGACAACAGTCCACGTGGACGAAATTGCGGGTAAAAGCGAGTAATATAATAGGTAGTACGCAAGTACCCAACTGTTTCTCTTCTATATTGAACTCTGCCAGCGGCTTCGCCCACGTGAAAATTAGTGTCACAATTTTTTCTAAATTGAAATTTTGAACATAAAAGTAGTTATTGTGAGATAACCATCAGAGATGGAGACATGTTGTCGCAGACTTTTTGTAATATTGTAATAATATTGCTTCGGTATGCTTACGTTCAGACTTACTTTCCAATTTAATGAATTATTTTTGTAAGAAAGAAAACTAACCTGGTCGAAGGGACATTGTTTTCTGTGCAAATGCTTAAGACAATGTCCACAGAGTGTGTGGCCACATCCAAGGCTGATGGGGCTCCTTGGTGGGGCGCCAAATTCGCGGCAGCATACTGGGCAGTTGAGATAGTCCGTCCATTGCGGCGCCTGGATGGGCATTCTGGAACAATAATACTTATTCTTAAGCCCCTGTCCCACTCTAAGTGGAGTTGATACAATCACGTTTCCCTCCTTCATTCTCTTGTATAATTCGTCAACTCTCTATTATACTTAATTACATATTATTACTATTGAAACAAATATTCAAATAAATATATATTTATAACTGAATCTCAAAAGAGGCGATATTGTATTTTTAATTTCAACTATACCTTCTTAAACATATACAGCCTTACTTATAAACGTTAATTAAATGTAAGTAATTAGTTACTGGTTAGTTAAGAAACTTCTTTACTTATAAACGATAATTAACTTTAAACAGTTTAAATCGCTGTTTATTTTGACAACTATTTAGAGTTGTCAAAATAAACACCACTAGGACGTTGTTTAACGATTGTTTAAGCAATGGCGTCGGAGTAACAGCTGATTTTGGCATCGCTCTGCCCGTTACACGAATATCGATATATCCTATTAATATTATAAATGCGAAAGTTTGTGAGTATGGTATGTACGTATGTTTTTACACAATGAAATTTGGAACAATTATTCCTTATACACCGAAATAACATACAGGCGATGGAAATAAAGCGCCATCTATTATCGACCTATCACACTACAACAGTCCACGCTAACGAAGTCGCGGGTAAAACCATTTTTATACGTTAAAAAAGTTTTAATTATTAAAGGAAACTTGAAACTTGGTTTTTGGGCATCAACATAAACCAATAACAAAATTAATCGATTATGAATTCGCAAAAATCTGTGCAGACTAAAAATAAATAATATCACAATTTCATTCGGTCTTTTGTTCAGTGTTGCAGTTCTTAAATATTTTGAACGTTGAATAACTAATTAAATCCTAAGTAACGTTTATAAGTAAAGAAATGTTAAACAAATGTTTAACCACTTAAGCATTTGTTAGTTAAGTAATTGTTTAGTCAGTGATTAAAGGTTTTTTATAAGTAAGGCTGATAGTAACTGACTTATAATTTCTGCACTTGTTTCTGTTGATATTTAAAAGTAGAACCTAGTTTTCGAACTTTCGCGATACCTACTAATTATTATATAAACGTCTGCGGTTTAAGTGAGGGTAGATGAAGAAAATTATGACTGTAGTACTCTGGTACGAAGACGCTGCGGCGCTCCAGTCAGTTCGTGACAACTTTGCGGAAACGTCGAACCTTATAAAAAGGTGACTCGATTTTATCGCGACGTGACTCATATGTTTATATAATAATAAGTACAACCTAGTCTGACATTTTTCACAAAAATATATGTTAAATATATTTTGTAGACTCAAGATTTTTAAAATGGTCTGTTTAATTTTAAATTTAGCATTTCAGATTATATCAAAATCTTAATATAACCTTGCTGATGATATTTCAATTTTACATAAAGATCAAAAATATTTGTTTGGAAAAGCTACATAATTATATATTTAACTAGCTATGCCTGTGGTTTCGACCGCGTAGAAATCAGTGTCAGTTAGTCCTGCGTAAACAACGTAATATTTTTAATTGGAATTTTAAATATAAAAGAAATTAATTATTCTGAGTTAACCATAGACACATAGTGTCGCGGACTTTTTTGCATTCATTTTTTAGATCTACAATTCTCTAATATTAATTATGTATCTCTGTTGTTTAACGCGGCGCACGCAACTCAAGCTCCCAGCAGGCGAGTTATTTACAACTGCATGATCTTTTTTTGACATAAAACCCACACAATTGACATAAAACCGTTATGTACGATTAACCTAAACCTTCCGGAAGAATAACACTACCTTTTAGTGAAAACCGTACAACAATTCATCCCGTAGATTTAGCGAAAATCGATCAAATACAGACAGAGGGCTTTTGGTGACTTTGTTTTTTAATAAGTTTAAATTAAAATTTGCTGTTCTTACAAAAAAATTAATTGATGTCTCTTTTATAGAAATTCTAAGGGAAAAGGAAACGAACAAACTCTTTACAGGCGAAATATTGTCCTATAAAAGTTAAAAAATTAAGAGAAATCCTGCAATATCAGAAATCTATATTTTCGTAAATGATTTTATGATATACATATATTATATTTACGTAAATAACTATTATATAACCACAACCAAATTTTTGGTCTATTGTTAAGTTCAAAATTGTATCAATTAATTTTAGTATGATAAGCTTTATAGTTTCAGAATATTTCAATTATAAAATATAGATAATGTCAATTTCCTGTTCATTTATTTTAACATGGCGATTTTTATCTTGTATTAAATGAGCGTATTTTAAGTATAAAAATATTAAATACTATAAGTGCCACATGGAATTTGATACAGAAAAATATGTGTTAATTGCGGATTATCAATTTAAAGGCTTTTTTAAAATACTGTAGGCAATACAAAATAAAATATTACTCTTGAATCGATATCTCGATATAGTATGATATCGTTTAATAATTCGTAATTAGACTAATTATTTCGTTAATAACACTATTATAAGTAGCAGCCAGACTATCCCACTACTGGGCATAGGCCTCCTCTCTCTATTTTTTGAGAGAAGGATTGGAGCTAAGACCTACCACGCTGCTCCAATGCAGGTTGGTAGGTTACACATATCTCCAGAATTCTCTAGAAATATGCAGGTTTCTTCACGATGTTTTCCTTCACCGAAAAGCGTGTGATAAATTACAATTATAAATTAGACACATAAGTTTTAACAGAAAAACTCATTGGTGTCTGCCCGGGTTTGAACCCGTGACCTCCTCGAAAGAGTCGCACGGTGTTACCGCTGGGCTACCACAGCTTCATAACACTATTATAAATACTATATAAATATAAAATTTTAAGATAATCATTAGTTTGGTTGTTAATCGTCGTTACCGACAAGTGAAATGACTGACGCGACAATATTGAAGAAAATTGAGCATCGCGCTGTGATTAAATTCCTTACTAAACAAGGGTGAAGAAAAAAAATCATTTATGGAGAGATGTTGGTTGTGTATTAAGAATCTGCAGCTTCATTGTCTACTGTTCAAAGTTGGTTAAGTAAATTCAAAAGGACAGAGAGACCATTAAAGACGACCCTTGCTCGGGCGGCTCTCGAAATGTCATCAAAGTTGAGGAAAATGGTACTAGAAAGTCCCGAATGGAGGTTAAAAGGATAGTGGAGATGGCTAACCTTCGTTTTGGTATCATATACACTATTTTTCATGATTGTCAAACCTTTCAAAGAATAGTGTGTGTAGGTTAGGCAAGGTGGATCCTGCAAATGCTCAAAGGGAAATCGAGTTTTGTAGGTAGTTTTTGAAGCTCTATGGCGAAAATCCCTGGATTAGTTTCGAAACAATTGTTACTAGAGATGAAGCGTAGGATTATCACTATGACTCTGAAGGTAAACAGGAGTCCAGCAATACACACAACACACGAGGCGACGGACCCTCCAAAGAAATTTAAAGTCACTCCATCTGCCAGAAAAATCACAGCCACAATATTTTGAGACTCCAAAGTAATTTTGCAGATTGAATAGGAAAATAAATGTGATACAACAAACGCATAATACTATACTTCAACTTTGCATAAATTATTTCTCCAGGACAATGCCCCAGTTCACATGGCGCATGTCTCCTAGGCAGCTGTTCGCGTTACTTGATCAATGTCTTTGAGGAGATCAATCACTTGCCCTTTCGTCCTGACTTGCTCCTAGTAATTATTATTAGACCCCAAATTTGAATAAGATTGCCATGGGATACGACTTATTGATGATGAAGAGCTGAAGGTGATATTTTTCAGACAAGGATGAAAGTTTTTTTTTTCAGGGATTTGACAAGTAAATATTACGATGTAACAAATGGTTAAGGGAGTATATTGAAAAATAAAAATATTTTTCAGTTATTTGTGGTTTTTCATGCACATTTTTTATGCGCATACCAAAAATACATTGATCACCCGTAATATTTTAAAGTTATTTTTTTTTTATTTACATATAAACATTTGCAGGCTTCAAGCCATTGTTTGGTATTGTTTTCTATTTCTTATAGTCTTTTCGTTAACAAATTATGTTCCTATACCTATGCCTTATCGTTCTCATATATGTAGTTATAATCAAAATAATCATTGTAAGAAAGAGTAAGGAAACAGAGATTTTCGTGCAGTGCATTTTATTATGTATTGAAATAAAACCATGAAACTGACAAACATAGATTTTGGGGCTATTGATCAGAATTCATGACAGACATGACTCTGTTATCGATTAATGAAACACAATTATGGGGTCAATTACTTAACTTACCTAAATAAATCAATAAAAAATACTGTATATGATTGTACATCATTGTACAATCTATTAGTCATTGTTTCATTGCATCAAAACATTATTATTGAATCTTATTTAATAATAATGTTATTAATATTATTAAGTAACACTATGAAATCAAAGTGATTTGACTTGAATTTTTATATATAATTTTTTTTATACATAAATTGTTTGTGAAGTTTACATCAAGTAATTGCCAACAACAATAGGATTAATTATATTTTTATTTCTATATGATTATAAAAACAAAAAAAATTGTTCCTATTTCCTCTTTTGAATATTTACAATTTTGCCTATACTTACTATATAGATGCAAATATTATTTAAGAGTAAGTTTTCTAAAGAATTAGTTAATTTACAAATGAATAATTTTCAAGAGGGCTAAATAGCCTATTTGTGTTATATTTACGAATACAATATATTAGTTATATTACGATTATAATATATTATAATGCTTACTTGGCTGTATTAATTTTAAAATAATTTAAACTCAATCATAGACAAAAACAATGAGAAAACAAATGTCTTGTATGAAGAATTATTAGTCTTTTAATACAGTAATGCGGAAAATTAACATATATTCTATAATTGTACTATTATTTATAATTATATATATTTTATTTAATAAGAATATACTTTTAATAAAAATCGTCGCGTCATTGAAGGTGATGGTGACATAAAGATGTATTTTTATATAATCGTAATATGGTACAATTAAAAACTATAAGAGTGCTTGTAATATATTCATCAGTTGTTGGCTCAATTACAGTTCCTACTATTTTATTTACTACATTTTTCTAGTCAATACTATTTCAAAAATTTGACACTAATATTGCCACCTCGGCAGCATGTAGGAAATCATATTCAAACAATATTGTAATCATAAAGGCAGAACAGAACGTAATATGAAGTTTTTTTATTATTATTATTTTTTATTACCTCAGAAATAACACGAACACTCATCACAAAAATAACACATTTAGCTTCTACCCACTTCAAATCCTGATCCGTCAGCAGCCATAAACATAGACTAGATAGACAAAAATACCAAAACCTCTATTTTCATCTACTTCCTAGTTTTCTGGTGTTTATTGATTACTTCCTTCATATGGCTTTAAATATAATTTGTTATTTAGCTATAAAGGTTTTTTATGTATATTTTATCCATTATGAAGTATATGTTATAATTATATATTATAATTTTATATAATATATGTCGCAAGGCAACTACGCAAAATTATTTATTTTTACTTGTATTTATTTGGGTGGCTTAAAATTTAGATTGAGGGAAAGCTTAACTATTTATTGATAACCATATGGAAGAGGTTTTGTGAATATGGATAGTCCAAAATCCAAATGGGCGCCCACTAGTTGTGCCCGATTAAATTTATGTTTTGTCTTTGGTCTGGATGCTTAGATAATCTGCCGCTGTTATCATTTGTGTTGACATCAGTTGACATGTTAGTGTTTACATGTTTTCGAGCAGCTATTAGTAGGGATGGCTTGGAGATAAAAAATCCGTTGACTAAATAATAGATTTTTCTCCCTTTAAAATAAAGCGATTTGAAAAAATCGCTTAGCTAAATAATTGTCACTTTGCTTCTATTAGAAAAGTTTCTTTTTTGTAAATGACAATCAACTTAGTATATACTTTCATACCAAAAATAAATTAGAGTAGATGAGTTAAAATTACAAAAAATATATAGATACCTATACTGTTTGCAAAATGTGATTAAAATGTGAAGTTTGGCTACATTAGTTTAATCCAACAACACATATCTGATCCAAAAAAACAAGAAAAAAGGCAATTAAAAACAACGAAAAACAGTCATTAGTGTAATCGATTTTTTAAATTGATTTATGTTGAGAAAATCAATTACACAAATAAAATAACCGATTAAGAGAAAAATCGATTCTATTTCCAGCCCTATTTGTCAGTTGTAGAAATTTACAAAACGGTCCATGAAAAAATCGAGTAAAATTTATTTTTGAAACCTACTTGTTGAATAAATCAGGGTAACTGCTACATGTTATAAAAATTAATTAATACGTTACTCTCTAATGATCAATAACTCATCAACAAATAATGTCTGATCGTGGAAGGTGAATTTAATGTAAAAAATGTTTGTTAAAACCATACTTGTTGGGTCAATTTTTGTTGTTTCTACTTTGGTAAATATAATATTTAAAATAATTATAAATATTACGAATTTGATCGTACCATAAATATAAATATCTTTATTTATTATTTTAAGGCCCAACTTCATGAAGACAAGCGATGTCGTTGTGTTTGCCCATCTCCAACTTCGATATTTAATAATACAGAAAAATTTAACACGACATTATATATTGCTTTTGTTCCGCCACACAAATGGTAAATAATCATACTAAGTGTTTTGCTACTGTTCTGGATACTCAAACCTCAAGTATCAATTTTCAATAATTATTGTATGTAACATTTAAACATGATATATTTCATCATGGTATTCTTGTTTGCACACTGTTCTTGTATATATGATATATGATTGTAAATGTGACCTTTTATATTTAAAACTAATGAGAATATTATTTTGCTATAATCCACAATAAAAGTAAATATATGTAATGCTAAATGGAGAGTGTACTATTCGTTCTCGTACCTGTTACATGCAGAATTTGTAAGAACTCATGCACTACCCAACGCAGATAACAAAACAATACACAATCACTGCACACATTCACCAAAATCTCAACAATTGTTTCGTCTTGTAACTGAAGCATCGTCAGGAGATAAACTCCACAAAAAAATCGCAAAGCGTCATGTTGTAATAGTAATCTTATATAGCTTCATTTTCATGTCTTAAGTTGTAACATTTCTAAAGGATGAATGAAAAGAAAACAATTTTACAATTTTACTGTACAAGAAAAAGTAGTTTTGTCTTGAACTTATCTTGTTTAAACAAATCATATCTTAATAATATTGTCATCACAGTACTTTAACATCTATTAGTTCAGTAGAGAACAGTCTGTTACTATAAATAAGGAGAATAATATTTACAGTAACTGTGTTGGTGTAATCTTGCCTAAAGTCACTGAAAGAATCAGAGATCATGCACAGATATTTTGTCAAAGATGTGATTGTAAATATGAGACTAGAAATACAACTGTGATTATGGTGAGTTTATAATTTTTCAATGTGTTCTGTCTAATTAAAATTTGTGGAATTACACCCACAATAATTATAGCGATCTGCAAAAGTTTATGCATTATTTTTTTTTTATGGATAGTATGATTATAACTGAGCAGCACAAGCTTATAAACTAATATTTTATTCTTTTGCCTTAGGCTATTTAGATGTTATAGTGATTCTAAATAATAACCTAGTGCAAAATTGTAGCATTTTATACTTTTAATACACATTGATTAACTCACATTATTTTATTCCTTTCTAAATCAGTTATGTTATAAAATTTTATATTTATATACATCAGTTCTCTTCCAACAGGTTGTTGTGATATTAGTGTTATGGGTTTTAATGCTTTTGATTGGATATTTTCTTTTCCTCACGCTGCTCAAGTATTTAGTAATCAAGAAACAGAAAACTTATTCAAGAATGGATATAAATTCAGCTGAAGTAAGATTGTGTTTCTGATGTTCATTTTTAATATAAATAGTCAGTATTATATCAGTCCTATGAAGTTTATTGTTAATATGAGATTTTAATACATATTATACATATAATAAATGTTACAAGAAGTTGAAAGTAATTGTAATAAGTTATAATTAAACTAATTATTTTTATAAATAATAATTTTTAAACTATTTTTTAACCAGTAGTATGGCATAAAGCAATGAAAATGATAGTTTCTGTGTAGAAGATTCACAGCAGTGCTGTAAATTTATTTACATACATGCTCAAAATATAAAAATAAGTTCTAAAGCTTATCTTAATGGATGTTATTTATTTTCTCACTTTGCAAGACTCAACAGACTCAGCGGATTACTCAACCCTAAAAAAATTCCTGGTTTAGTGAGATTGCTGTATATAAATTCTAACTTTCTTGTTCTATTAGATCATAGAGAAGGAATTGCTCTTCTGCACCAGGATCAGGCAGGCAAAGGCAAAAGATATGTTGCTTCAAGAAAGAGCCTTCATGATAAAGACATACTAAACATAAGTTTGTACTCATATCAATTCAAGATATGAAGCTGTGTGAAGAAAACTTCCTACATTGTACATATTTGTCATATCAGTTTTATGTGTATTTATTTGGGGTATTGAGCTGAAAATTATGTGTAAAAGAAACTTGCATATGAATTAAGAATGTATATAAAATTGTATTTCTAGAGTTATTTTGTAATGACCTAAATGCTATACCCTAATGCAAAAATTAGTTCACTGATATTCGACAATTATCTCTTTTTATGCTGGGTATAGCCCCTTCTAAATATAAGTTCTATTCTATTTAGGCTTGTTGATCATGCCAGTACAGAAGGGTGGTCAGCTCCTATGATGCATACACTCATACTAGTTGAGCTGTGATGACTGTCCCTTATGTTATTTTTATTAAGATAAGCAGTCAATTTTCTTATTTCAATCTTCTATTTGCTCTGCCTACTAAATATTCACAACCCACTGACTTTTAATTATTAAGGTGTGAGTTTTTAAGAATGGTTAAGAACTTGTATTAGCTGTCTTTACCATCCTGGTATTGTTGAACAGTGCCATGTTCATGAGTTATTCAGATGCATTCCCTCATAATGTCTTCTAAGCAAGCTAGTTGGCCATGTCATTTACTGTGACATGGTACAGAAACAAATCTTACTTTCCTTCCCTGTGTTTGTTAAGGTCCCCCCATTCCAATACTATGAAGATATTGAACTGTAATAAAGGGACTTTAGTACCACCTGGGAGTCATTTAAAATTCTCAGTGGTGCTTAGTTTAGAATGTCCTCTAAACTAGCATTGAGTGAGTGTTAATGCTCCTAGATAGAATACACTTGTTAACTTAATTAGGTCATGTATGCATGACTGTCCAATACTACTTTAATATAGAGACTTAAGTATTGTTTATATGATATAATTTTTGATTCAAATAAATAGAGATATTTAAAATTAGTTATTTGTTAACTTATACTACACACGAAATATAATTGTTTATGACTTACTTAAATTTTCTTATTACAGGGTGAGAATCTTTTACTAGAAGATGAAGGCACAGAGGAATGAAATACATGGATCACAATGTTTTGATCGATTTTATTCTAATTAATAAAAAAAGAACAAAGTTGCATGTAAACATATTTATTTATATTAAAATCTCATTGAAATACATCTAAATTGATTAAATGATTGTGAAATTATAACAATATTTTATTTTAACTAAATATGCCTATCATCTAAAGTAGCAGCTGTTTTTTAATTTTAAATAAACTACATTGCGACATTGACTATACAAGTGTATAACACATACATACAAATATGAAATAGAATATATTACTATTGCTGTCTTATAAGGTTAACATTACATTTCTTATACATATATCACTTAAACACATGAGTCATAGTCAATATATGCAAATATTTTTTGTCTAAAAGCTACCAAATTAATACTAAAATTGCCATCTTTGCTACCACATGTTATGCATAGACTTATCGTCACATAACTTCTATCAACTGACAGGATTTTTAATAGGTATGAACAAACAACACTTACTAGCACAATTAAGGCCACTGTTTACATTAGGTCAAAAGTTTTCTTCATTATCATCCTTATGTTGTCTACTACTATTTCCTAATTAGACTTAATACATAAAGAAATAACGAAATATGTAAAAAATAGCAATTCTTTAAAAAATGTTATTGCTACATGAATATGATATACAAGTTATTGCAAAACATTATTACTTACTAACTAATAAACGTCTAAATATATTTTCCATGTTGTATGGCCAATCAGTAGGTGAAAATTGTATGAATAAAATGATATGTTATAAAATTGTCTGTGTTTATACCATATTGGTTGACATTATCTACTCCTATAGTTTTATAAATATTGTTTTATTTCTAATGATTACTAAATTTAAATACAAAAGTATACTTATATACATTTTGGTGTGTCAAATAAATTATTTAACAACTTGTAATACATGTACCATTTGAGTATTTATTTGTAATTAGCTGAATGTGAGATATTATATATTTTTTGTATGAACACAATAATTTGGTAAATATAAATTCTATTATACAGCATTAGATGCTCAACAAATGTTGAAATATTGTATCTTTTAATTTCTGACACGGCACTGAAGCCTGATTGGCCCAACAACTTGGTCAATTTTGCCCTAGTTGAGCATAGTATGACGGTCATAGATGTTGCGGCGTTGTTCCCGTACTTGTCGCTTCCATTTGTCTTGTTGATGAGTCACACGATTCAGAACATTGCCACGAGAACCCATTGGTTGTGGTTGTCCACTTACTGAGCTTTCATCCTACAAAAATATTTTGAGAATTTTTTATCATCAAAATCTTAGTTCACTGTTAAGTTTAGTGAATTAGAATACATAGTTCTATAATTATAGATCGATTTTAAGACAAAGTGTAAATTTTCAGACGTACAAATTTTGAGAGACGCGGAAAGACACATTTCCGGTAACAAATGATAAGCACTATAATCTATATGTACTATACTTAACTAGCTTTTCAAAAATTGGTACAATTTTCCAAAAATCTTACTGAAATATGATAATATTTTCATGTCACTTGCATATCTATAATTTACTGTTATGTAAAAACATTTGAATTAAGTAGTAAGAATTTTCCTAGATTACTCTATACAGACCAAACTTTCATCTTAAGTATATATGTAAACAAGTCCTCGTTGTGAAGCCTTTCACAGTTCCAATCCATGAAAAGAGTAATCTAATCCTTCATGTCAGAGCTTTTACCTTAAGTTGTATATAAGGTGGATTATAAAAATATACAAAAAAATGTTTCTCAGTATCATACTGAAAGGAATCAAGTGAAAACTACTATGTGAACTTTTTTACATAATACCCAGTTCCATTTTACAGTTATAAAGTACATTTCAATAGTTTCCATTACCGATATAATATGAAAAAATTTATCATCTTATTATTACTTACATCCTCATTAGTATGTTCTTGATAGGATGCTTTCGCTCTCTTGTTAATAAGTGGATCAAGACAAATGAGGAATCCCATGTATGCAACAAGGAGCATTATCACCCAAATGACTATGATAACAACAACCTGAAAATAAAATCAATAAGCTATCAAAGTATATATTAACACTCAAATCACAGATTTAGGTAAAACCTCCAATCAAAACTTGTTTTGATAAACTTTAATACTTTGAACTTCCCCCTCTCTCTGAATCAAAATTTTTACTGTAAATTTAAGTTCCGTCGACATTACCAAATATCTCACCTCTTCTGAACATGGATTCCCTACAACTATTTCATGTTCTATATCGTCTGGGATGTCTTAATTTTTATCTTGTTAAGGATTTTTAAGTTTTGTTGTTTGATGAGTGATGAGTGTATCGTTCTTAGAGAAGTGTTCCTATTAAATGATGTATGTATCATTATATAAAATGTGTTGTTAGTTAAGCTAAATTTTAGTTTTATGAAAAATTATATGTTGACGTATTGGTGATCTCGTCAATTGAATGTGTTCTCTAAGTACATTTGTACCTATCCATATTTAGTGGTTTGTGATAGTAGAATTGGCCTGTATTAGATACTGGGATTAAAGAGATTGCTAATGTACAACAAAATATAGTGATATCTCTCACAGAACTCAAAGAACTGATGTCTGAGGGACACCAGTTATAAGACCAGATGAATAGCCGTTAATGCCTTTTCTAAACAATTTTTAATTAAGGAAATTAGATATTAAGTTACAAAGTTTAGTAACAATAGCCATTGGAAATATGCCCAGAAGAACATTGTGCCTCTCAGTTGGTGAATTTTACCTTACTTTACCTTTGACATATCAAGGAAACAGCAAGTGCTTCACCCTAATTCGAAATCAGATATGAGTGGCATAATTTAGATAATCTTCCGTTGAGCAATTATGGGTTCATGCCTTGCAAATATTTGTCAACAATCAGCACTAAATAGAAATATATTTTCTTTGAAACACCTATTTAATTATATGATTATTTAAATCTTAAATAATTATATTTAGATCATTACCTTAATAATTGTAGTATTCCTGTTTTCATACTTGCATTCGCAGCGTGGACAGAATTCTTGATCTTTGCCTTTAATTATTTCGCCAACCCGGGGTAGGATTACTCCAACACAGTTACTGTATACAAATTTCAGCTTCATTACATATTGTAATCATTTAGTTTATTTTGATTTCATGATTTATGAAGCACAAATTGCAAACTAAAAGTATTTTTTGTCCTTCGCAGTAAAAATTAGTTACTTGTAAGTCCGTAACGAGCAGTGCTGACCAATTTTCTAGACTATTGAACTAAATTGTTGGTCACTTGTATGGTCAGCATACAATATGTAGTTGATATATAAAAATTATTTTCTTTTTATTTTAAAGTGACATTACGAAACTTCAACTTTCAATTAATATAATCATTAAATAATTTAGCATTTTGATTTAAAGACTGTAAAATACTTTCTGACTATTTTTATTGTCAGCTAACAATACCATAACATGGTTGTATGATTAAGCATAAGTATTTCAAGAATCATTTGTTTTCCATTAATTAGAAATTAAACCCATAAATAATTAATAACATGGCTCAAACCACATTGTTCTGTCTGTCATTAGTTTTGTAAGAATTTCTATTTTGTTTGAGATTACTATTTGTGAGGGATTAGTATATGTTTATAATTTAGATATTTGTGTATGTTTTAATTTTTATTTTCATTATAATAACTAGCGGCCTGCCCCTGCTTCGCACGGGTATAAAATATATAGCCCATGACACTCAGTAAAAAAAATTATGAAAAATGAATATTGATCTATATTAAACCAAAAATTTAGTTAAGGTTCTTAATTGGATAAGGATTAATGCTGTATTGTATAAAAATTGCTTTGAATATAAGGCATTATTTTTCGTAAAAAGTTAATGACAAAAAATGCTATTGTGGGTTATCCATAAGAGATAGAAATATACCATCGTAGTAATTTATATACTTATTTTGTTTTATTATTATAACATATATTATCACCATCAATTCATCATGGTGTATATTTTTTTTGTATATTTAAAATGTGTTGTCAATAAAATCGACTAGTTTAACATTTCTACTGACTATACATAACAACAATTTCATACTTACCATTTGTTAGGCGGTACATTGCCAATGTACAGTTTCCTGTCCGATTCTGACCCCTCCGTGTTATTGAGGACAGCTGCAATACTAGGACACACACACTTACATCGTTTATCTTCATATGAAGCAGTCTGTATAAGAATGGATAAAACTTTAATATTGCTAATGGCTAAACTTGATCAACTATTCGATAATTTATATTAGGCATGTAAACACTTTTATTAGTATCACAATTACTACTCAATTATAATGTTTTTTAGGGCAGTTTTGCTCTATTATATACTGATGATGAATCTTGATATTTCACAATTTATTACTGCAGTAGTTAAGTTATAAACCAAGTCAATAGTATGGATGCAAAAATGCCAAATCTTTTATAAATAATTGGTTTTATAGTAGTAGCATTTAATGCCATTGGCATGCTACACATTAGATTATCCTTATGTAGTGGAAGAATTTAACACTTTTTTTTAAAACTAATTAGTTGTCAAAAGATTAACCAAGGCATAATACATAGTATTAATGTTTGAAGAGTATGAAAAGAGAATGAGAATTTTTTTTGAGTATAAGTTATAATTTGGCATCTATCCCTAGATAACAAAAAAAAATGTTTATTCAATAATACATTGTAGAATTTGACCCCTGAAAATAATATTACAGCATCGCAAACAAAACAATTTCAACTATTTATTAAATATTTACATTTTGTACCAATTTTTACTATAGTTTACAAAATCATCGAACCAATATTATTGATATTAGATAATATCTATATCATATTTTGAAAAGGAAATTGTATCTGCTTGTTAAAAAAGTATAATTAATAAATATTTTGATAGTGTTCCTTTACAATTTTTGATAACTTGTCCTTTGAGGATTTGGCCCAAATATCAATCAGTCACTCACCATCATGTGGTTGTGTTCCTTAATAGTTAGTTTCTCGCGTGTGATTTGAAATGTAATTTAATTTTGTCTAAATAATAAATAGTACACTCAAATTATAAATATGGACATTAATTCCATAATTTGTGTGTATTTTTTCTTATTGATAATTTATTTTCATTGTTTAGAAGTTTTATGCTTCACATTGACGTCTCATTTAGTTGTTTAATAACGTCCTCAATTAATCCTTTAAAATGTATTGAAAAAAAATGCTAATAACAATATGATACCTAATTTCGTTATTGTTTTGAAATCGTTATATGCTTACCGATACGATGGTCACACAGGTTAATATAATACAAAATATAATGTTTGTGAAATACATTGTTACATATAAAGTATCAGGAATGTAAAATAATAGAATCAACTAATTAAAATACTGCACATATGTAATCTATTTCTTAAATAATCCGTGAATGATCATAGACTAGTGAAAGATGATAAATGTCTTATGTCACACATCATTCATAGACTCGTTAAATTAATAATACTTTTTATAAACGGTTGGAATCTCCTCTTTTGAGGCTTTAGAATTATCCTATAAATACAAGTTAGATATATTATGTCAATATATGTAAATTGTGTAAAATAGAATTTTTGGTCAAATAGAGTATTATCACTACATAGTATAAAACAAAGTCGCATTCTTTGTTTGTCCATATATCCCTATTTATGCTTCAATCTTTAAAACTACGCAACAGATTTTGATGCGGTTTTTTTTAATAAATAGAGTGATTCAAGAGGAAGGTTTTTATGTATAATATCATTCAATACGGGGTAGAGAAATACTGTAATTTTTTAGGTTTCTGTAAATAATTACATTTTTTTCCGCTTACATTGCAAACGCAGGCTAAACCCTATGAGATTTATCAAAATGATATACTAAGTATTTGTGCACCTTGAAAAGGTCTACAGAAAAGTCCGCGATGGTGTATGTCTATCTCTTATGGATACCCCCAAAATAGAAATAGCGTTTTTTGTCATTTACTTTTTACGAAAAATGATGCCTTATGTTCAAAGCAATTTTTATACAATACAGCATTAATCCTTATCCAATTAAGTACTTTAAATACATTGTTGATCTAATATAGATCAATATTGCCGTTTATAGCATGTAATTTAAGTGAACATTTTCGGAGATATCACAGATTATAAATGCCGTGAGGAGGCCGCGCTTCGCCCTATAGCACTTCGAATTTAGCAGCTATATGTCGCTCTTTCAAGAGTTTGTCTAATGACAAGAAAGCTGTGAAATTTATATATAACATAATATAATAAATAAGCAAATATGTACCTACTATATGAATTTAGATATTACAAAGATAGCAGGAAATCTTGGTATAGGAAGAGGGAATTGTTTTTCTCCAAATTTAACGCTTGCAGGCCACGGGCAGTTATGAATCAATCAAAACTACGGAATCAATTTTAATCATCTTTTTCACTGAGTGACATGGGCTATACATTTTATACCCGTGCGAAGCAGTGGCAGGCCGCTAATTTAGTATATATTTTTAGTAATTTATAAAATCAGGCGTTATTTTGCCGAGATCCATATTCTAAAGTAATAATAAAACTATATTGCTGGTTAATCAAAGATTATATAAAAATATTTTTAATATTATTACTTTTGTATTACAAATTGTATCTCTGGAATTGAAAGTTGGTAAAAAGACGGGATTATTTATAAACGTTCTAGTGTTTTCCATGAATTCAAAGAGCTAGTTACCGTAATACTAAAAGTAAGTAAAAACACGCCTTAGTCTGACTAAAGATCACCTAAAGGGAATAATCCATTAACTCGGGAAACTGAAAATGCCTTAACGGGCGACATTGCATGTTGAAGATATATAACACTAGATGGCAGAACTCATAGTATTTTTATTATTGTTTAATTATGTCAAGTGTGAGTAAATGAAAGGTACATTGTAGATACTCAAGATAGAGCTTAAATTGTTCTGTTTTGCAGTTTTGTATTTAGAATATGGATGAAGGCAATGTATTAACTATATATTTTGTACTTCCGTTGAAATACTCTCAGGTCTCTGTGTATATATAAAGCGATGTTGTTTAACTAAAAAGGCTATGTTCGCGGCTACTGAAATATTTATTTTTTCTGGAATAATTACTATAGTGATACGCCATGTGACCTACCTTAGCCGATCTGTCCGGGGGTGACGTGACGAAAAGGTCAGCATGCATGCAGGGATATTAAGTTAATATATTATGATACTGACCGAAATATTGGTGATAATGTGGATTTTGATGTGGACTATGATTTTTTATTTTTTTCGGATCTTCATTATTTAGATTATTATACTATGCTACGCTAAATATTTCGCTTAGATAATACTAGTCCTACCTAGCAGGCTAGGTAGTTATTTTCATCAGAAGGTAATAGCGTGTAATTTAAATATGTAAAGATGTTTATTGGTGCACTTCATAGAAATAGCTTTCACAGACAGGTTGATTTCGTTACAATCATGAATAATATGTTCGATGACTTCCATATAAAGGTTTCTCAGTAACGAAATATAAACGAGTCCATACTCGCTTATATTTCTTGTTATCATATTTTATTCTGATATATGTAACTAAGAGGACTTAGTCATGTAGTTCAGGAAGTTTAACTTTGAAGCTATACTTCAAGTATCTATAATATGAATTGAAATATACTTTTCAATATGATCCAATTTTATAAATTAGATATAAATGTTACGAAATTTAGTTCTAAATCCCAGAAATAAGATATCCAATAAGGATCTTCCATATCTTAAAATTGAAAATGTATAGAAACAAAGTATCGAAATGTAATAAAACTTCGTTAGTCTGTTTACTGGTTCAACTTATTTAGTATTTATGTACCGTAAACACTATACAAAGGAAGTGGTTACAAGAACATAGAGCTGCTGTTCAAACTTGGGCTCGTGCTCGGAAATATGACAATGTTTCGGTCTACGCCGATGTGAATATACCTTTAGCAGGTCGTCGAGGCACTAAAATATAGCATAATCTTCAAAAAAAATCCACTCTTATTAACATTAGACACATTATGATTATTGCCCAAAACTTTTTGATGGGTTAATATGCAGGTATCAAATTTATTTCAAACAGGGCCGATTTTCTGGATTTTAAAGGTTCGTCAAATGCTTTCAAGTAATAAAATAAATAAAAAAACGTTCGCCCAGAAACTTGGCATCCTTAAAAAAGCCAAGCGCTTTTACTTTTCCATCTTACATTGTACCAGATTCAGGCACGACGGCGTCAGTAGCACTGTTGTCATTTGTGAAACAGATATGCCAAACACCAGTTTCATGCTTTAGACTCGAGGGTTCGATAGGATTAATGGGCAATAAAACTAAATTACACAGCTTGCAATATCGGTGCTGGGTTGTCTCTGTATCAGTTTTCTACAAGATCTATATCGCACGTATATAATGTACGTACGATATAGATCTTGTGTAAAGACTTGTAGAAATATCTTGTAGGAAGACTTTTTCCAACGCTTTCACAACCTTTCCACGAAAGTATTTCTATCCCTATGTAATAGAGATACCACAAAACGCTTCGCTTCATCATGTTTGTTGTGCAAGGTACAGGAAGTACTTCAAATTCAGAATAAGTAAAAATAATGGTAGAATTATCTCTCGACATTTATTTTTCCCACTTCTTAGAATATGGGTACCTTCGAATCAAGAGTGAATAGGCACATTATAGGCAAGCGTGCTTCACCTTAGACTATCTGTGTTAACCATCAGGCATGATATCAGTCAAGAAATCACCTATCAAACATAAAACAAAAATAAATAAAATATTTATATTATAAAATATAAAAATATGTGCTAGGTGTAAAAACAATATACCTACTAAAATTTATAACTTAGTTCTAATTATTTATTTATTTAGGACACATAATATAAATATAAATTTCAGACTAGGTAATAGGTACTCTTAAACTATATGTACACAACGTCGTTTTATAACGAATTAAGGTGTTATAAAATTAACAAATCCGTGAATTATAGAATTTTAAATTTATAAAAAAATTATAAATGAATATGGAACTTAATTTAGCCAAAAGAAAAACATGTATTAAAATGTAACTTTATGTATCAGGACTCTAAGTTCAGAAGTAAATGTGAAATGTTACGTTTTAGCGCCATCAGCAACCGTTATTGTTCCCAGTGGGGCGGGCGCGCGAAATTCAGCGCAAAGACTACCTACCTACACCTCCAAAGTTTATTGCGCACAAATTGTATGCATTATTTATTTAATTTAAAAGCGAAGAAACCCGAGCGCGATCATACGGCTCCACGTTGAAATGAGAACAAGAAAGAATGCATAGTATAAATAAGAGCAGAGTACAAGGTACTAACGTGAAATGATGTTATGTTTTTATGAATATGTTAAATTGTTCTCGAATTAAAGACTAATCTGTCTCTATAATACATCTCTTATAAAATATTTTGCGATGGTGTTAAGGAAATAAAGTATAATTTTTTTTTTTCAAGCCAAATTACTAAAAAAATATTACGAATTAGAACAGAAGAGGGTTTTACAACTTAGGTAATTTTTTTTCCGTTGAATGAAAAATGATACAAGCCAGTGGCTTAAACTTGTTTTAATTATAGTTTATCACGCGTTTTTTAAAACGTCAAGAAGAAGCCTACATATATCTGGAGAATACCTATGCCTAACTTTAAACAGCATTATATCAGCAGGTGGATCTTTAAATTTAAGTTTCTTAACAATAAGGAGAGAGGCTTTCGTACAGTTATAGGATGATATCTATTCTAAGAAATCTGCTCTTTATTCCTTGTTAATTCATTATAATCAGAAGCATATTGCTATTGAAATGTTGTAATGGATTAATTTTTTTGGTTATAAAATCAGTTGGAAAATTTGATGTAATAATCATTATTACAATTAATATTTCACTTTAATTAAATACAAGTTTGTAATATTTTTCAAACTAATTTCTGGACTGATTAAATCTTTTTGGAATCACTCCAAAAAAATTTAGTCTGTCAGTTTCGATCGTTACTATAATTATATAGTTATAAATTGAACGTACCAAGTAACAATATTATTACAAATAAATAGTATAGAGACAATAAGTTAATATTTTGTTTTAATATCAATATATGTTAGATGTTTTATTATAAATAAATATTTTATTTAACACAGCTTACAACAATTTCAATTTTCAATAATATTTTTATTTTAAAAAGAAATATAATCACATCCGCAACGAAGAAAATAAATACTATATTCCGTTATACGTTACTTAAAAATAGATTACCGCATGTACTATTATAAAAACATAGATTACTCTTCTATGAAGAATATCGGTATCTTTTACGAAAGAAAACTAAAAAGGACGAAACTGTGATTCGGTTATCCAGTAGACCAAATATTGCGCGAAAGGCCGAACATAACGATACCGATGTCTGTGAAATCTCTTAAACTTGTTAAATGCGTTTCTAATTTTTTTAATTAATCAATCAGTCCTTTACTTCAGTTGTTCTATTCTCAACCTCATAACGGAAAATAAAATAATAAAGTTGGTACATTCTTCAACTTAATTAAGAGATGACATTAATGTCGTAGGGGATCAAATTGATTCAAACGGTAAGCCTGTTCAGTCCAATAAATAGACACAAATATGAAGTAAAATAGACGTATATCCGATAAAGAGACATCGATGAACGTCCATGGGTTCCGAGGAAATTGCTTAAGAATACTGTAAAGAATATAAGAGTATTTTTCTTTTTTACTAGTTTGCGTTAAACGCAAACGCAAACGCTAATGAAGAGACATAATAGATATTCACATTAGTAAAAGCGGAATGCTTTTTGGACATAGGAAACTGACTGAAAATCACACATAGAATAATGGTTGGAACATCTGATAATATATTGATTAAAGATAATAATAATAAGTGATGCCATTATTATGTTTAATACGGCTTAATTATGTTTGGATTTTGCAACCATTATAATATGATATATACGGACTATATTGACAATATATTTTATGCTCTTTATGCTGCTATAACGTTGTGAACTGAAGAAACACCATGTCTCATATTGTACCTAAGTTATTTGGCATTCTTCAAAGCTTACGCAATCCAACCACGTTCCTAAACGGGATGGCCAGATGACAAAATGTCGTATAAAATACAACGAGCACGACTGTTTTACATATTTCATGCACCATGCGAAATATATATTTAGGGGCATAACATACAAGAATATAAATGTGACAGACGCCGTAGTTTCTCATTTTGTTGTTTTTTAAAATTCGTGGTATATAAAAACTCCTTCAAGCAGCGAAAATATTTTGCGTAGTTTTTGTATGTTTTAAAAGTTATAGATAATTGACATTTGAAATCAATTTTTACTTTACAGACACTTGACATTTGTAATTAATCTTGACTTTACTGTTTTGATTAATACCGTCACAATTATCTTTACATTACAATACAATTGTGACGTTATTCAATAAAAGTTTTTTGATTTTATTTGAAAACTGACTTGCAGTAACAATTCTGGGATATTAATATTTCGGTTAATTTCGATTAATTTTGGTTATAAGTAATAACACATATTATTATATTGTATTATGACACTGCTTTAACCCTACTAGTGGCAGTGGCTTGATTACAGTTGCAGCATATAAAAAGGAACAGCGCATTAAAAAACTTCATCGTTAGCTTATTGGACGTCCCGTACACACGTCAGGACAAAAACTTCCTTTAGTGTGGGGTCGCTTTCCCCAAGCTTAAGCGTCTTTCGTTTCAATAATTACTTTTTAGACATTGACGTATAGAAGATGTACATAAAGGATCGACAGTTCGTTTGTGCTGATGATTTGTAGAAATGACTTAGCCACATACTCCTTACACATCTGTGCGTGTTTGTCACATCATTCCTTGCTCAACGGTATCCTTATTCTGGTATCAGGTATATGACACACAGATGTCAAAACAGCAAAAGTTGTTTATTTTGCCTACTTCCATAGCATTATGTCTTATGGAATATTGTTATTAGATAAATGCGAGGATAATGAAAATTTTTTTGTATTACGAAAAGAGTCATACGTGGCATTTTATAATTTAAGTCCCAACCTGCGAGAGAAATTTAAGGAAACAGGTATTCTTAAATCTTCTTCACAGAATATTTTAAGCAATTTAATTAATTTATATAAAAAATTGTAAAACAATTAGTGATGTATATAATAATCAAAGTAGGAAACCACATAACCTTGCAAAACCTTGCTCCTGCTTTGCGCCTTGCAAAAGTACGTAAGTTGTATGTGGGGTTGAGTAAAAGAATCTATAATAAAATTCCAAATTCAATTTTAGCTTTGCCATAACAGCAGTTTAAAAACACTGTTAAAGAGAGGCTGATACAAAAAGCCTACCATACTGTTGAGGATTATTTAGATGATAAGAATGCGTAGATAAAGCTACTGTTTGACCCTGTAAAAGATAGTAATGGCCTAATGTAACTATTTATAAGTATTATTTTGAAAAGAGTATCCGCCGAGTTTCTTGCTGGCTTTTCTCGGTAGGAACAGCTTACCCAACCAGCAGTAGAATTGACGATTCAAAAGCACTTTACAAGTTTATTTGAATAAAGAAAATTATGAATTTTAATTTAAAGTGATGTTGTAAAATCCTCGCATCTTCACGGATCACAAAAATGTCTTTGTCGTCATAATTTGTATTTAGAATCGTCTTAAAAATATCACTGAAGGTCATGAACTGAAAATAAAAAAATAACCATTGCTTCATTAAGTACTTTTATTTTTTTAATTTAATGATTACAATTATAGAAAAATAATTATACATTCGTACACCGACTTTAAAATCGGTTCCATAAAGTAAATGAAGCTTTGCAAGTTAAAATGAATAAAATGTGTATTACATATCTTCTAAGTCATGCATCACTCTATTTATTTGTAAATACCACATTAAATTACGTTCAGTCGTTTTTAATTACTTAATACTTTTGTACAAATACATATAAATAAATGATTAAAGGAAGATGTACACTGTACAAAGGCGGTCTTATATCTGGAAATATTTTAAGGGATGGGAACATAGGCTATTGATAATCGTGGTACTGAAATCAACACGGACGATGTTGAGGGCAGAACGTATCTATGTTAAAGTTATTTATCTGTCTGCTATTATTTATTTATTTATTTTCAAGGGAAACAAACAGTACATAGTAAAACTTAATAGCTAGTACAAATGTTTAGATCTTTGACCAATAAAGTTTCCACTATTTAATAATTCATAAAAGCTAACAATAAGACAGTAATAATAATTTCAAAATATAATATACACACACACTATACTACTACACTATACACACAAAAAGTTACTATTATGTTAATTATGTTAGTTAAAATTATGTTAATTATATTCTTAATCTTTTGGATCAACATTTTTCAAATTACTACAATTTTAATTTAAGTAAGTAAATAAATTCAATTTACTATAATTTAAGCGAATTTAATTTAAATAATTTATGGAATTAGGCGTTACTTTGCGGAGACCCATAATACAAAAGTAATAAAAAAATTATTTTGCTTTAATCCGCAATAAAGTAAAATAGAAAATATATATAATGCTAAATGTAGAGAGGACAATCCGTTTTCATACCTACATGCAGGATTCGTGCAAACAACCTCCACCACCACGCACAAACCTCCACCACCCTCACCACAACATACAAGCACTATCACAAATTCAACAATCGTTTCGCCCAGCAACCGATGCATCATCAGGAGATAGACTCACGAAAAAATCGCAAAGCTTACTTTACTTTATCGCGGATTATAGCAAAATAATTTTATTATTACTTTTGAATTTAATTTATTTCTACATGCAGTAGAATAAAAAAATCTCGTATGCCTAAAATACCTTTACGTACTAATGGGTATTTTCACATTTAAGTTGACGTGAACAACGTGTACATTTGAGCCATAAGTTATTTAAATATAATTCTTTTACTATACTTTTGTTTTTATAATTACTATGTAAGCGTTTTAGTTACAGTGTATATAATTAGAATAAATAAATGCCGTTTGAGTTAACATTGTATTGGCAATTAAAAAAAATTAAGGCGGCTATATAGACACGGCGTACATTTAAATACGCTTGTTTAATATTAAATAAAATATTTAATATTAAACAAGAAACCCACAATTGACAATGAAAATAATGTTACGTCTATTAATTCCCTCGACAGCCTATTAACAAGGGGTAGAGCTCGTATTAAAATGATAAATGATTCTAATCATCATTTCTCCTTTACCAACATAAAATGGCCGGCTTCTCTTATATTGTTTGTAACTAACAAGTACGAAAAGGGGACGAATATATGGTCCATCGCAGATCTATTTCAACTGGTTGGTTTTACCCCCAAAGGTTGTCGTTTCATGCGTTAACTTTAACAAATTACTGTGGCAATGAAAGTTGAGTTACGCAACTCAGTTTTGTCAGTCGGAGGCTGAAAAGATGAATCGTTCATGTGACCCTTTAAATATTACACTTATTTATAAGAATGGACTAAAGCGATTTAGAAGGTAATCCATTTTGTATTAAAACATTTTGGATTAAAGAAGAAATTAATTTCGAAGTTCGAATGCAGGTAGCAATTGAAGTTAGACTCACCTCGAACCTAGCTGTTGTCTCCCACTATATATACCCTATAGTATATCCAATCTACGAAATCAGAATTCCTAGCCAAAAATACCAACCCAGTAGCCACCATCTATAAGCATTGATTTTTAATGCCCTCCTTTTCCGACAAATGAAAGGAATCCATAGTGATGACTTCCCAAATTGAGAAAATTCTGCAAGCAGTCGACTAGCTATCGTTACATAAATTCATTAAACAGTTTAAGGAAAAAAAACTTGCGAATCATTCTCATCTTAATCAAATCTAAAGTCGAACATCTTTGAAATTAACAGTTTTAATTCTGCCTAAAGTCATCGGTGAGCAGCAAGTGCGCTGCTTTATAGAGCTCATACTTCATGCAAGCGCTTACCTAAAATTCGGTATTATCTCCTCATTGGACGCTCTTTACAAGTGCAAAATTCCACGAGCGTTTATTTGGGAGTGTATGAAAACCTAATTCGCGAATGACATTGCTATATTATAGGTTTCCTGGAAGCGATAAATATCATTAAATGGCGGTTTCGCTAATGGAGAATCGTAGTTAAACCAATGTAAGGGCAACCGTGAAAATCGGCCCGTTGTGGTATTCAAATTCAAATTGGAAATTTCCTTTATTCCAATAAACTTATCAACAAGTGCTTTCTAATCGTCAACTCTACTGCTGGTTCGGAAAATTGCTTCTACCGAAAAGAGCCAGCAAGTAACTCGGTAGTTGCTGTTGTGCAAAACAAAATTCTTAAAATAATTTCATTTTCGTTATAGGCATCTTGTGTAAAGTCGCAGAATAGATAAATGTATGCATTTTTATTAGAAATGCAATATTCAATAGTATAGTAGTAGGCGTTATGTATCAGCCTGCTTTTGATAAAGATACAACTGATGTAATGGAAAGGCTAAAATTGATTGTAGAATTTTATTACAGAATCGGTTATCAAAAACACATAACGTGCTTTTGTATGACGCAAAGCATGCGCCGCTTGTTTATTTCGGCATCTACTTTGTCTATTTTACACATCGCCTATTTTTTTTCTGTATATATTTATGCACAAAAAGTATATCAATAAATAAATAAATATATGGGACACTTACACACACGGTCGTCCGTCCCCAAAGTAAGTAACTTAATACTTGTGTTATGGTAGACAGACTTATGGTATTTTAAATACATACTTAAATACAAACTTAAACACATACTTAAATATGACTCGAGAGTTACCAGTTACACTCTAATTGACAGTAAACAAAAGAGAGAGTAACATCAATTATCCGATGCTACATCCATTAATTTCAATATACCTATATTTACATTTTTGCTCCTATACTAGTATATACTTGTTACATACACTACGATACGATGTAACTCTACCTCGACCTAGCGTATTTGAAAGCATTATTATTATAATAATCTTATTTAAATATGTGTACCTAATTTGAAGACGTAAAGTGTTTTTTAAATTATTCTATTTTAAATTATACTAGTAGTATTATCTAAATTATACTAGCTTTTACCCACAACTTCGTATGCGTGGACTGAGTCGCGCGATAGGTTGATAATAGATGGCGGCTAAGGAATATTTATGCCAAATTTCATCGACATTGGTTCATCGGATTCACCGTTAAAGAGTACCAAACATATATCCATACTCAAAAACTTTTGCATTTATAAGTTAGTTAAGTTTTAGTAAGATAAAATTATGATTTATTCTGTTACAGGACCAAAGCTTCTTTCTGTCAGTAAACTCTAAAAGCAGTAAGATCTTTTTATAGTGTTGTTTTTGTCATTTTATAGAGTGTTTGTCTTCTTTCTGACAGTACTGGAGCGCTCAATAGAAATAAAAGTGTTCCAACAACAGTTTTACTTATTTTACTAGCTAGGCTTTGATCAATTCTTGCCTTACGTATTTCAAGCTTTAAATATAAAATTAATGTCTTTAAAATAAAATATAATAGCAAAAACTTACTACTTTAAAATATATAAATTAAATTACGAAATTTGTAAATAACTAAATTTTAATTATTTTTTACTTAAAAGAAAGTTTTTAAAAACTTAAAACAAAATTTTCTATTTTTTTAATTCATAAGCGATCCCCTTTAATATTTGATTCATGTCCTGTCATTTTTGTTATTAACATACGAATTTTGTCTTAGTGAACCTGTGTATACAAGATTCTGATCATCAACCATTCTTTTTTAAAACAGCAATAACTTAAACCTAAATCGACGTTAATATGTTCCTATTCATGTTACGAATGTACGTATTAATGTACACTATAAGATGAAACTATTTTAATATTATATCGTGTTCCTTCTACTATGGCTTAAGACTCTCAAATTCAGATAGTTAAACCGAAGTTGTCATTACAAGTAGGTAATTCGCACCGTCACTCTCTTAACAAACACTAATAAAGCCAACCGCTAAAAACGGAAATTCAAAAGTTGCGCTCCCGAAAGGGTTACCATTATTAAAATTAAAATTAGATTACGTTTTTCGGTTAATGCTGTTGTTTTGCGAGGTAATTATCTTGAGGGAGAGTTGGGTGATTAACAGCGTACGATCTAATTCGATAGCTGCTGTAATATTAACAAGTATCTCGGTGAAGCAGTTTTTGGTACGTTTTTGATTGCAGTTTAGTCCCGATGATAATTACTTTTGGGAAAGGGTTGCGCGAACACCTATATACAGGTTGTTATGATTTATCTTAGATTATTTTTATCATGGCATAATACCTTATTTATTAATGTTAAGGGCAGAAGAGTTATCTAGAATATCAAGATTGGATATGTTAAATTGACTTTTGTAGGTAAACTCTTTATAGGATGGTTGTAGATCCGCGTTGACAAAACTAAAGCTCCATTACTTTCACGTTGTAAATCATTCTTTAATTACAAGTTACTATTAATTCGCTATCTACACACCAGCTCAGTGGCTCTATGAGAGCGATAGTTACTACTTAAAATAATTAATAGAATTAGGCGTTACTTTGCGGAGATCCATAACACAAAAGTAATAATAAAAATTATTTTGCTATAATCCGCGATGAAGTAAAATAGAAAATATATATAATGCTAAATGTAGAGTGGACAATCGGTTATTATACCTGGATTCATGAATCCTGCATGTATCAGGTCATGTATTATTAATCAATTCATATTATGTATTATTACTTTTGTAGTTACTACTTACTTAGATACATAACTTGAGAGGTTCTTTTAAATCAACTGTGGTAAGCTTCTTGTGAGATATCATGAAGTAAATTAAATATAATATAGCAATGCTAGAGACTTTTCAGAGTAGTCTACACTTCATACAGTGCCTCCCTCTTCCACACACCAAATTTAGGTAGGATACTTGTACTTTTGTGTATATATTAGACTAAGTCAACACTGCTGTATTATTAACACTGCTATTGCTATATTTACTGTATATAAGCATATTTTAGATATAAAAAGTCAATGACAAAATCAAAAGCATGAAGCGGCATGTATAAACGTAGAGAGCTGATTGCGTTTCTGTTTCATATACTCAGACATAACATAAAATAACAAAAACATTTATTGTGCAAAACAACCATGGTGTACCGTGTATCACGATTTATGAAATAAAATCATCCTGTATCTTACACCGCTTGGTTGTTATTGTTATTGTGATTATGTACCGTCAAGTTACCCGGCACGCTATGACAGTGTTACACCCATATGCATTATTAATGGAGTAACTTACTACTTGTATGTGATGTTAATAACGTGTTAATACCTAATAAGAATACTTGGTGATGAATCTTAGTAAGGAGCACTTGCAAGAACTTTGAAACTGTATTAAGACGAACTACCAATATTATTTTTTTTACAGTCATGACGCTTTCCAACATAAACTTAACCTTTTATATCACATCCCACAGATCCTAGGGAGGCGATCGAAGCATTTTGCTCTTTCATTTCTGGTGCGCACAATATCTCTTCAAATGAAAATTCATTTTCGAGGCAAGCGCTTACCATTAGACATGATTGTAGTCAAGATAAACTAAGCTTGCCTATTAAACAATAAAACAATATTTACCTATCGATTTATTTGTCAATTACTTCATATTGATTTACCTCAAGTACAACCTGACATTCAAATAAGGTCTAATAACATCAATTATCTAATCAAGGATACTCACGATTTACAGTCTAAATCTATCTTTAAATGAGTTAATCTTGTATAATATATAAATGTTCTTAATCTCGGCAACGGTTCTGACGAGCCACACGAAATTCAGCATGTTGGGGGTTATGGGGAGGAAAAATCGATATAGCTAGGTTTCATTTTAAAAAAATATTGTTTTAATGCTTGTTTTCATTTAACATTTATAATAGTTTCTTTACAATAAAGTTAATACCAATGCCAATTTGTGTTGATATTAGGCATTGGTATCAGGACTTGTATCGGGAATATATAATTTAATGAGTTACCTTGTCACTTCATTATTAAGAATTAGAAATTGTCAAAAAATACTCTTTTATATTATAAAAAGTGAGAGTTTAAATCCCAGGCGCCTATAAGTTTCCTCATTTACCTAATATTTACACCATTAAATATGGTGAGAAAACAAACAAACAAAAAAAATTACGTGATATATATATCTGCCAATTCGCTGTGTGGTATCCGGCTAAATAGAATAGCACCACCCTCATTTCTTACCGGGGTGTCGTAAAAGGCGACTAAGGTAAGTCGACCCGCCGTGTGGTATCCGACTGAGTAGAATAGACCAACCTCATTTCTTACCGAGGTGTCGTAACAGGCGACTAAGGTAAGTTGACCTATCGTGTGGTATCCCGTTTAGAAGAATAGACCACCCTCTTTCTTACCGAATTATCGTAAAATAGTAAGCTGACGTTAGGCAGGCGGCCGGTCGTGAAAACGCAGCCAAATCATGTGACAGCATGTTTATAACATATCGTGCCGACCCCACTTAGAGTGGGATAAGGGCAGGAAGATAATGATGTGTATCTGCCAATCTGTAACGGATCGTAATGGATCGATGGATTTTATATCAAATACTTCTTTTTAAGTACAGCAGGGAGCAGCGGTATAGTAATAAGCCTTTTTTCTTTATAATATTCGTCATTTTTGTCTGTATTATCAGAAAAATCTAGTGTTTAATTTCACTAAGAGAAAATAAGCAATAAATTAAAATTATTGAATTACCACAGACCGAGTATAGCGGTCGCTCGGGAACCCTAAGAATCCCCTCACTAGCACCATCTAATCGGCATCCTATGGTCTCTATAAAATCACATTAGGGCCTTCTGTATACGCCTCGGGGCCGCTGAGGGCTGACATAGATACAAGTTATACAAGATGTGGCTAAGTATGCATTTAAAGGAGTATTTCATTGCTCAACTCGTTTCGCTTTAAGTTATTTGTTTACATTATACAACATTCAATTAAATTCAAAATAGTTATGATATACTGTATTATGACATGAAAACATATTGTCTCCTGAAATTGAATATTGTTAAATAGAATTTAAATAGAGAGGTTTTTAATCCATGTATCAATATTATATTTTTTTTGGAAAATTATTGTGTTACTAGTCGCTTCTAGATACGCTGTATCATCGTAATCCACCTTCTGCGCACGTTTTGGTAGATTAAAAATGTAATTAAGTTTTTATTGCAAATTCTATTGGCTTGTGCAAATGTTATTTCTATTTTTGGCCTGCAAATATGCTCGGGGCGTAATCCAAGGATTTTAAAGTTTGCTCTGTCTTGAGGCTTCCGTTTAGAAACTTAAGGGTGGTGATAGATTAACATTGCCCGATGTTTAAACCAATCATATAAGCATAGCCATAAATATGTTGATATTTATATTATCTTTTGATATTTATAAAAAAATAATATGTTTATTAAATATTGCCGAACTGACCCTGTTACGCGCAGCTAGTAAAACATTAATGTTCTGAATTAGACTCGCTATTGAATAACTTTCGCTGGCATTAGTTTTCATTTTGCGATTTTAGATGTTACCTAAGATATATAATTTAAGTAAGATTGCATAGAGAGATCATGTTAGGCATAAAAAACTTAAAGCAAACGTAATTAACTTTAAGACTGTATCTATATTTATTGTCATATTTCAACCAATTTACAAACCTTAACGAATTATGCACTAAAACCTGCCTCGTAAGGCTTTACGCTTTTAAGGCTCTGTGTATTGGTGAAAACAGCATGCAAATCAGTAGTTATTTATTTAATTTCGAACAGTAGACCACGGCCATATACAGCGGGGGATAAATTCTGTTACAAGAACATGGGAATTTTTTAAGTAAGCCTCCATAGTACCTACTTATTTTATTTTTATAACAATATAATTATTTTCTCTTCATTGCAGATATTACAGTAATTTAATTAGTTTAGTAAAGTGGTTCCATAATCTATACATACATCCAGGTAAGTAGGCAAGTTTAAGTAGGCCGTGCTTAGATGCATTTTAGTATAACCAAGATTAAACCATCATACGGTGCAGCAAATATAATCAGATCAAGGGAACAAGTTAAAATTGAATTAGGGAAAACTTGACCCATTGGGCATTATCCCACAATGGTCATATTATAGCAAAAATATGCCTTAATATTATATAGATAAAGCACATTACGGGATAAAGGTTGTGAGAGTTATAAATCAAATAAAAATCTATTTTATTGTAAAGACAGTAAAGCACAAAATTGTAGGTAGTTGTTTTTATATTTGAGCAGAGGGGTGGCCAGCGAGATCAATGCTTATTTGTATCTAATAGCAAAAAACCAACAGATGCAGGCATTTTACGGGTAAAATAATGTACTTAGCTGGATTTAGACCTCTCTTTGATCTCGGCTTTGCACTTTGGTTTTAGTAGCATTTTATTGTCAGGTGACGTCGGATTACTTTTATTCTTGGTCCACGATACGATTGGCTTATGATTTGGATTTCTGATTGTTTTAAATGAAATGTGACGTAATACTGTTTATAAAAACTTTCTTCTCGAAGGGTGATAGGATTTGATTTTGTTATTTTGATATGTTGCAGGAATATTTGGATTATACCCCTTTTAAGGTATCGTTATTTGAATAAGTTATCTAATTTTTACTGTTTATCGCATCGTATCGTATCGTCTAGTCATAATGTACAATAATTGAGTATTATGGTCAAACTCTTTATAAAATGCTGTAAACGTTTAGAAAATATATCATAAGATACTTGTTTTACCCGCGAAATCGATCGAGTCGATATCGATCTAGCTAGTTTTAATTTAATCCCTGTTTTAAGGCATAAAAAATGTTGAAAATGTAGAATTAATGGCAAATGATATTTTAGCTATCAAATGTAAAGTTTTGACAGCTCAATGGGTAACGGGCGGACCTAAAAAGTTCAACCCGGGATTGAAGCCCACATGTCACCGGCCCATTTTTGTCTCTTTAAATTTTTTAAAATTAATAATAAATAATATAATAAATATACAAGTTGTAACATTGTAATAAATGAAGTTTTAGCTTTTATTCAAGATAAAATCGATGTAATGAACGATGTAAGTTAGGCTTCAATATGCCGTTCAGCGTTTTCAAGCAGTGATATTGAAGAAGCAAGTGCTAATTGTATGACTCGCTACCCCAACGCAAAGTCAACAGGAAAGGTGAAATAGGTCTCAGAAAAATATAGAGGATATCATCAGCCTATTAAAGGGTACTGAGCCGGAGGTTATCCCTACTTTCGTGGCGAGAGACCTCCAGAATCTCCCGCCAGTGTCTTTTGATCACGTAGATGTTACGCGTGTGTTAAAGGACATATTACTCATTCAAAAGGAACTGAGTATATTGAAGGAAAAAAGGATAGATCAAGAGCAATTTGTTACAAAAGAAGATTTTAATAAATTAAAAATAAAATTGAAAAACCGTTGCATACTAATTCTGACACAATAAACAATGATATCTATGTAAATATAAGAAGGGGTGGATTTTGCTTGCAAGATTGTTATGACGGCAGCAGTGGGTCAACGGGCTAATGACCTGCCGTGATAATAGAGACGCGTCTGTTAAATTTCAAGATCAAAATATAATCGTTCCGCAACAGACTGTCGCGAAGCCTTGTGACCACAGTGCATCTCCGTCTTACGCGAGTATAGTTGCATTTGATAATACGAATAAGACTATCTCTGTCCCTCACCTGCGACAGGTAACTACAGCGCTTGAGCGGTTGGCGGAGGGAGCGCGGGCGCCGTTGCCATCCTTGAGTACGGCAAAGGTGAGCGCCCCAGTCGACTTGGTGTCGTCACACGGGGTGCGTAATGTATGTACAGATGCTTTAAGGTCTAATATCGAGAAGGATAAGGACTGGATACGGGTTGAAAAGCGTAAGACATCTCGTTTTAAGGGGAAGATAGGTACTGCCGCGGCTGATATTTCGACGAATTTTAAGGCAGCTGATTTAAAAGTGCCATTGTATATTTATAACTTTTCGAAAGAGACAACGGAACGAGATATCGCGGATTATATATACAGTAAGACACAGATACACATTGCTTCTGAAAAAGTGAACATAAAGTCTTCTAGAGATTATATTTCTTTTAAAATATACATTCCTAAAAATAAATTGACACAATTTATGGATAAAGCTCTTTGGCCTGAAGGTATATATTTTCGGAGATATATAGTTTTTAAAAATAAAGTCGCAGCTGATTAAGGCTATCTGTATAATATACTAACTAACTAAGGCTACAACTTGGTTAAAAAAAAATGGCACATATAAACGATAAAAACTTATTTATCACTAGACAGTGTAAGTTAGTTAGTTTCAACTGTAAGAACTTGAAGCGGTCGGTAGACATTCAAATTCAAATTCAAAATATTCTTTATTCAAATAAACTTGTAAACGAGTGCTTTTGAATCGGCAACTCTACTGCTGGTTCGGAAAGCTGTTCCTACCGAGAAGAGCCAGCAAGAAACTCGGCGGTAGCTCTTTTTAAAAAATACAATTCTTAATGCTACTTACATTTAATGTTTCTATCTTGTACAGGGTCGAACAATATTTATATCCACGCATTTTTATCGTCTAAATAATCCTCAACAGTAAAGTAGGCTTTCTGTATCAGCCTCTCCTTAATAGTGTTTTTAAACTGCTGTAATGGCAAAGTTAAAATTGATTGTGGAATTTTATTATAGAATCTTATACCCAAACCCACAAACGACTTACGTACTTTTTCAAGGCGCAAAGCAGGGGCCGCAAGCTTGTCGCAAGCTTATGCATTGTGCGAGACGTGTGTAGAACAGCAGATGTAGTGGCTCTGCAGGAAACTTGGCTGCTTCCCCACGACATTGCATATCTTTCTACCGTTCATGGCGATTTCTCATCGACTGGCATGTCGGCCGTTGATATGGGCGCGGGAGTTTTACGCGGCCTTATGGAGGTGTTGCGCTCTTATGGCGTAAGAGCGCTTTCTCGTCGGTAACTGTGGTAAAGTGTGATAGTCTGCGACTGTGCGCGATTAAGTGTCGGGTGCGGGAGTATAAATTTTATTTTTCTCTGTCTATATGCCAACAGACTGTGCTGCTAATCTTCCTGATTTTACAGACTGCTTGAGTGTAATAAATGCGGTTATTGAGGACAGCGGGGTAAATATGGCATATATTTTAGGTGACTTTAATGCCCATCCTAATGAGCTATTTTTTAATGAAATGCAAGTATTTTGTACGGATCAGGATTGGATGTGCGTTGATTATGAACTGTTAGGGGGTAATAATGATGTTTATACCTATATTAGTGACATACATGGCTGTAAGCGTTGGTTAGACCATTGCCTCGTAACTAAGATGGCTAGAAGCTATGTTGAGAAGGTTAATATAATGTATAGCGTTTCGTGGTCTGATCATTTTGCCGTTGAAATATACTGTAAATTTACCATATTGGATTTACATGTAACATCACCCCAGACTATGAACGAAATTATATGGGGACACAGGGATAGCGAACAGTTAAATTATTATACCGAATTATGTAACAATAAGCTTAGTACAATAAATTTGCCTGTAGAACTCATGCAGTGCTGTGAGAAAATGTGTAATAAGGCGGAGCACAAATTAATCATAGATGATGTTTATACGCAGGTTGTAAAAATACTTCAGTATGCGTCCACATCTAGTTACAATGCTCGCAAACGACGTAAGAAGGGCTATATAACGGGCTGGAACAAGTACGTCAAACAAGCGCATATGGATATAAGCGCAGAGCCTCCAGGCTCGACACTGCTTTCTCGCGTGGGTTTTTTCCGGGAGGCCCACACGTGGGGATGATTTTATTAAGATGACGGAATCGCGTAAAACTTTTAAAAAGAATTTAAAGTGGTGTCAAGATCACCAAGAACAAATAAAAATGGATATCTTGGCGTCATTACGTGGAGCAAAAAGTTTTGGTCAGTTCTGGAAAAACACCAGGCAATTGAGTGCGGGGTCGAGTCTTCCTGCGGAAATAGGTGGGGTGAGCGGTTGTTCAAATATTGCCAACATGTTTAAGGGAGATTTCCAGGTTCGTACTACGAACAATGTTCACCAAGGTGATGTATGCGCTCGGACTCTCACGGGCAATTCCTTGCAATTCTCTGAAGCTGATATTATCCAAGCGATCAAACGTATGAAGCGGGGAAAATCGCCGGGTCATGATGGTCTGAGCGTATGCGGGTGAGCAACTTTCCGGGGTTCTTAGGGTACTGTTAAGTAGGTGTATTAACCATAGCTACTTACCAGATGCTATGATAAAGACGGTGGTCGTACCAATAATCAAAAACAGAATGGGCGACGCAGCAGACAGGTTAACTACCGGCCGATATCCCTGGCTACAATCATAGCTAAAGTGCTTGATTCTCTGCTTGATACACAGCTAAGAAATTCGATTCAAATACACGACGCACAGTTTGGTTTTAAACCAGACTTATCTACTGAATGTGCCGTGCTGTGTCTCAAGCAGACAGTCAGGTATTATACAGATAGAAAAACTCCCGTCTATGCTTGTTTTTTAGATCTGTCCAAAGCATTCGACCTGGTTTCTTATCCAATGCTATGGCATGAGAAATGAGACCAATCTGCAGCCCGAAATCATAGCTCTGTTGGAATATTGGTACGGCAATCAGTCTAATGTAGTTAAATGGGGCGACGCCTTTAGTGAAACGTACGGAATGGAATGTGGCGTGCGTCAGGGAGGTCTGACTTCACGGAAGCTTTTTAATCTGTAGGTTAATCAGCTGATTGAGGAGCTTAGTCGAGCCAGCGTTGGATGAATAGATGGCATGCCAATGAATAACATTAGCTATACCGACGATATAGTTCTACTGAGTCCCTCAGTCAGAGGGTACAAAAGCTGCTCCAGATTTATGACGAATATGCGGAGGCCAATGGGCTTAAATATAACTCTAATAAGAGCGAATTTCTTGTTTTCAGGGGAAATAACAAACCAAATACTTATATTCCCACTATACAGCTGTGCGGAATTCCCCTGAACCAGGTTAAGGAATTTAAGTACCTTGGCCACGTAGTAACAGACACACTGGAAGACGACAGGGACATGGAACGAGAGCGAAGGGCGCTGTCAGTTCGCGGCAACATGCTGTCCCGCAGAATCGCACGTTGTACAGTTGGAGTCAAAAAACTTTGTTTAGAGCATATTGCCAATCATTTTATACTCGCGGTCTGTGGATCGACTATATGCGCTGCATACAGCGCCTTGCGCGTTCAATATAACAATGTTTTGAGGGCGGTGTTGAAGAGGCCCCGTCATTGTTGTGCATCGGCTATGTTTGCGGAAGTTCGCGTGGATGATTTTTACGCGATCTTGCGCAAGCGTGCTGCTTCATTTATGTATAGGCTCACGAGCACTTCTAACACCCTTCTCAAAACATTGTGGTGCAAGTACGACAGTCCCTTCCTGAACCACTGGAATGGTGTACAGTGCACACGCAATGGTGCATAGCTTTTGTAAATAGTTTAGTTAAGTTAAATTAGGTTTTAAAATTTTGTTATTACTAACATAGATTTAAGAAATATTGTTACTAACAACTAAGTAGGTATGGATATTGTATCCGATTTAAAAATTAAATAAATAAAATAAATAAAATACCGATTGGTCACCCAGGTACTAAAGATTAAATACCAGCGCCAAGTTCAACTACTCAAAATTAAAAAAAAAAACAATTTAAAAAATAATATATCTTTTTTTGTATGACAGTTTGGCCATAGACTAAAGGTGGGTATAGATATTGAGTAAAGTTTATTTTTGTTACATTTGAAATTAATATAGGTACAATATTATAATAGTACTTTTTGCGCGGTGATGTCTTAAAGAAGAAAGAATTATAATATTATCAATAAATAAAACTCAAAATATCAGTGCGTCTCCTACTACGTAGTTAATGTTACCTACAAGTAGTTGCATAAGTTAAAACGTTAATCCTTTTATCTACCCTACAATCCGACAATACTGTTGGAACATTCTAAATAATAGTAACATATTTTGAACAAACAATCGACGTTATCCCTTCAAATACTCTATGATCCCAAGTGTAACGAGATGTAATATAACATAATCGATTATACACCCCAAAATTATTCCTACACTACTTCCAACTAATCGTGTTTCTGTTCTGCAATTGTGTATATACGTTATTACTAATGCATTATGGTCTACATTGCTAAATAAACACAATAGAGACGTAGAACTAACATGTTTGTCAAGTGTAGTACTAGTATTTTTTTTGTTGAGAATATTAAAATAACGGATACAATTCTGAACTTTAATAGAACTCCGTAAGGATTATTTTACACATAATGGTTCATGAAAATGTGAAATTTTTGACCTGCAATACCATGGTTTGCTGGCCCATTTATCGGCCTGGGGCCCTAGCTAAGTGCATGGGCGGAATGTTGTCGGTGTTCGACTCTAATTTTATTGTTATTTCAATTCCATTTGTGGAACCCTAAATTTTGGGGAAAATTTTTGCTAATCATTGTTATTTGTGTTGTTGACATTTATTGTTAACTGATTATCGAATATCGATAAATCTAGTAATATCGATTGCTATTTTTGGATTTTCCACTTATGGTATGCTTTTTTGACTATAGACTGAACGCAATTTCAGCACTTAAGTGTTAACTGGTGATGCAGGAGAGATTTTATACATAAAATGATAATTGTATTTTCGTCAATGCATAGTAAGTCAGCGGCATGCAAGTAATCGCATGTCGCTGACCCATTTATCAAAACTCGGATCGAATAAATTTAACTTAACAATTTGGCGAAGACTACATTGTCACATTGATCTACAATTAATGATTTTACAATTTTCAGTTAAGCTGTTTAATAGACGCTACACAAGAGCATTATCATAAGTAAGAACATCTTTGGTATTAAAAATTAATATTTCCATTTTATCGTTAAACAGTAAATATTTATATCAAAACATTTATATAAATAAAACTTGTAAATATATTTTGTAGGTATTTCAGTTTGATAAATACAAAAATATAATACGTTAATTTAATTCAATTTTTGCGCTTAGGAGATACTATTTTATATTAGTTTAATAGTATTAAGCGCTACTTTGTGAATATGCATAATTAAATGAATATTATTGAACAATGTTTTTATCGCGGACTGTAGCTAAATAATATTATTATTACTTGGCATAAAGTTCATACTAATTATCTTGTATCTTGATGGCAATGTAGTTCTACTTATTCCCAAAAAAAATCTAAGAAATCAAACATATCATCTTACATCACATCATACAAAATGTTTGTACAAGTACTTTACACCGTGGTATATTAAAGCATTATGAGGCTATTGTTCTATAAGTTCTTTTATCTCGTCATTAATTCAAGTGAATTTGATGACTGGCTAACAAAATTTTCACATTACGTCTTATTTATTATCAAAAGTTGTTGGGCCTCATTTGGTAAAAAAACAATTTCACAAGTTCTCGCGGGCCGACATGGGACTGTCAACAATTTTATTCGCCGGTAGAAGTTACCGTGCGAAATAGTATCATAAAGTGCCGTAATGGACAAAAGAGGCTCTAACGATGCGCCGGCTGCGAGGCCGGCTTAATCTCGTAAATAAAATATTAAGAAGAAATCACTGGAACTGAGAGAGGGGAAATGTTGCAATTTACAGCATGGAAATTGCAGAATATCTTGGAGATCTGCTTAATACGATTTTAGGTCTTACTTTTGGAAAGTACTTGTACATTTCAGTAAATATAATGCTAAACGTCAAATCTGCGTACATAGAGTTGCATATTAATTTGAAGTTAATATTAATAAAAGAATAACGACTAACGTAGGTCGACCCGCCGTGTGTTCCGGCTGAGTAGATAGACCACCCTCATTTCTTACCGAGTTGTCGTAAAAGACGATTAAGGTACGTTGACCTAAAGTGTGGTATCCGGTTGAGTAGAATAGACCACACTCTTTCTTACCGAGGTGTAGCAAAATGCGACTATGTTACGTTGACGTCAGGCAGGCAGCTGGTCGTAAAATACGTAGCCAAATCGTTTGAGAGCATGTTTATCACATGCTGTGCCAACCCCTCTTAGGGCAGGATAATGGCAGGAGGATGATGATTAATTAAAGAATAACAGCTTTGCAGTAAGAAATAATATAATAAATTTAACGATGTGTACCCGGAATATGTACAATATTTTTTACAAACCCGTGTCATACCTTCGTATTTCGTGCGGAGTTTCCCTAAGGTTTATTCTCATTAATAATTCCATGTCTCTTTTCTTTAAAAAGATATAATTAGGCCCTATGGATAACAATTCGGCTAAGTTAGCCGCTTATATGGCATTCCCTTTGGACATCATTTGCTTTGAATTTAAAAGTGACTACTAACCAAACTAGTCGTTTGGTAGTATTAGCTCTGATATAATAATTGCATTGTTAACTTAACGAATTATTCCTGAGTTCATTGTTAAAGTATATTAATAGAAAGTTATATTGATCTTGTTAACATAGCCGTGTGGCATCCGGTTGAATAGAATAGACTACCCTCTGTCTTACCGAGGAGTCGTGAAATATGACTAAGGTAAGTTGACGTCAGGCAGGCGGCCGGCCGTAAAATACGAAGCCAAATCATGTGACAATATGTTTCTAACATGTTGTGCCGGCCCCAACTTGGGGTGGGATAAGGGCAGGAGGAAGAAGATGCATCTTGTTAACTGCTAATGGGATAAAAGTAATAAGGTACGTGATCGCCGAAGTTTACTAATTGAGTAATTGACTTTTGTGGTACTGAGTAACTTTGATCGGTATCGTTCACTGCATTGAAAAATCTATGTATTCATTCGAGTATTTAATTTATTATTTTTAAACCACACTCATTTTTATTTTAAATTATAATTTTATAAAGCAATTAAAAAGGAAACTGGGATCTGATTGATTATGAAAATCGATAATTTTCATACACTTGTACGTTAGGTATGACATTCCATACAACACCCAATTTAATTAATACCAATTCACTTAAAGAAACAAGTATAGTATATAAAGCTCATTTTATGTGTTATTTAATAATATAAATAATTAAAGTTTTTTTTTGACATCAAAAAAATGTACAAGTTATATCTATCTTAAATTACTTATTCCCTAGGACTATACAAATCATGCCCACGTGGAATGGTCCCAAGAATGCTGGCAGCGTTTCCGCGCTGAATCGCTAAGATTCTTTATGCGAAAAAGGAGCCAGTTAAACTTGCATAAATCAACGTGAACTTCAATAATTGTATATACAGAGACAGACCTAAATGATACAATTTATTATTTATACATATAAATATATAATATCTGGGTGACCGAGCTTCGCTCAGTAATTTTTTACAAAAAAAAACTTTAAAAAAAGAAAAAAAACAATCATCTAGTTGGGATCGATCCTTGGCACTCACATTTCTCGAGGCTGCCCGCTAACCGAATAAGCTACGTCGACTTGACAGTTAATGGCGAAAATTCAATTCAATATACATGTTAGTGTTTTTTAATGCCCAAAAATAGGGATAAAACAATATTTTTTTTACATAAAACCTAGCTAGATCAATTTTTCTCCCCCAAAACCTCCTACATGCTGAATTTGAGGAAAATCGTTGGAACCGTTTCCGAGATTCGGAAAATATATATATATATAAAAGATTAACTCATTTAAATATTAAGATATTTATTTTTTTATGCTTTTTATGATTCCGATATAATAAATTATATCTGGTACACGTATCGTAATTAATTTTTGTAATTATTATTGCATGTTAATAATTAATTAGCATTGTAAAAAAAAAATATTTGGTATAATGATTTTCTATATTCTATATTGTTCTATTTTTGAAAGGTTGATACTCGCGATACAGGGCGACCTAGTGCGAGTATCAATAGATCTCTGCCACAATATACGACAATGTATTAAGTTTAATTTATTAAATTTAAGCAGAATTATTTGTATTTTTTGGAATTAAATGAAATAAATAAATTATAAAATTTCAAAAAAACCTAATGATTACTTGAGATCCAAATTCATAACTCTTTCGTTTGAGTTCAAGTGTATCAATAAAATAATTTCATTTTTATCGTGTTCGTTACTGTATACAAAAAGGGATAAATTATAATAAGTAATTTAGGTATAGATCATAGTAAACTTTTAGATTAAAGGTAAATTACCGTGTGGATTGTACCTGACAGTTCTTGCTAAATTACACAACACCTGTCACATCACTAATTGACGACGGTGAAAAACTTGATAATGGGAAACTATTGGAGCTACGCAGTATAATATTCCTAAATTATTAGATCTTTTAAATTTACTCGTAGCTACATTCATTGGAGGGTTATAAACATTATAAACAAGCATTAAAAAAAAACAAATTAAAACTAATTAAATAATAACTAAAGAATAAAAATTAAAATTAATAAATATATATATATATATATATATATATATATATATATATATATATTTACACTAAATCAAAACCATCCATTCCATTGCAATGGGGTAGAGTTCCTAAAATACTGGCAGCGTTGCCCCTTTGTATGGCCAAACTTATTCGTTGGCCAAGGTAGCTGCCAGCTCTCGGGTCCCCGGTACGCTCTACGAGCCTTCTCGCGAGCTAGTTGAAGAAAGTATGAGCGTCCGACCCCATGGACACAGGTCTCTACACCAAAAGGCACAAAAATGAAGCTGTTATTATTATGTTATTATTTATATATCTTTACACTCATAGCCGACCACGTTAAAGAACAATAATAATTTTCAATTGTTTCTTTTTTGGCTTACTTCTTTTCCTAGTGTCATCTAGTTAGTAACCTGTAGGTATAACTTGATATATCAGTGTTGATTTCATATTTCTCATTATAACATTATACAAATAAATATATGGGTCGATTACACACGGTCGTCCGTCGCCAAGGTACCTAAGTAATCTAATACGGCATGTTACAATCCCACTGCTGGGCATAAGCCTCTCTCCGTTTCTGAAGAGAAGGGTTGGAGTTAAGACTCACCACGTTGCTCCATAGCAAATTGGTAGGTTACACATATCCCCAGATTTCTCTAGAGACATGCAGGTTTCCTCACGATGTGTTTCTACACCGAAATAATATATACATATATAAATTTTATATACATATAAACACCCAGACTCGAAGAACTAACAAATTGATTTTAGTAAACGTTGGCCCTTGGCGGGAATCGAACGCGCAACCCTCGTAGCCGAAGGCGTGTTCACTGCCACCTGCGCTAACGTGCCGGTATATGGTATATATGTATATATTTTTTTCTCATTAGGTTTGTACTAGGAACTGAGTTGTACGTTGGAAAATTGTGTCTTCGTAGTTTTGAAGTAATAGGAACAGGCCCACTTCATGCTTGCAAATATTTTTAATACTATTAATTTAATAACATTACATACAGTGTACAAAAAAACAAGAACTAGACCATTTTTTTGCATTTTAATAGCAGTATGGATAAAAATTATACAAAATTGCAATTTTATTTGAAATTTAATTTAAAGCTGATCAGCTTCCCATTGATGGATTGGAAAACACAAGATATATCGTGTTCCATGATACTCAAATTTCTCTAAGTGAATAAATACATTACAAGTGTCCCAATCGGGCACTAAAATAATTTGAGCCCTTGCGTATTGCTGACACGTGACCGGTAATCATACAAATTGAGACATGCTCGCTTGAACCACTACAGTAGTAGAGGAAAAACAATTTAATAGGTGATAGAAAGCGTGGGGTGATCTTTTCGTGTTGTCATATTACTTTTGTTACTTTTTTGCTTTCTGTTGCTTCAAAATTTGGGGTTAACTACAATACGCTGTCAAATGGAGTGCATGGTATTCATTTTGACATCTAGTGACATCTAGTGAGCGCTGTTTCGGCGCCATATAAATTGGTATCACGAAAACGCGATCGTGTGTTATGAATAGTCATACCTTATGATATATAGATACAGTTATTAACTTATTCTACTACTTCTGATATCCGCGTGTTCTTTTTTTGCAGCAACTTAAGGGTTTAAATTTTCAGAAATTAAATTAATATTCACATTATTTTCTTTATTTAAGTTTACTTTAACGAACACTTTTGAATCGTAGCTACTGAATGTAGCTACTACTGGTTCTGAAAGGTACCGAGGAGAACCGAAAGAGAAGGAACAGCAAGAAACACGGCAAATATTTTCAAAAACGATTCATCATTCTCTTGCCCTTATTCCAGGCACATGTTTTCTCTTTCTCTCCTATAATTTATAAACTCTGACGCTACTTCTTTTATATGCATCTCGTACTTCATTCAATCCAACCATCACCTTTAGTATACCCCGTATAGTATACATATCCATCTACATTCCTTTTTAACACACGTTTGGTGATTTTCATCCCTCCTCATTATATGTCATAAACATCTTGAAATACATAAGATGTTGCATCGCTCATCTTTTCAAAAATAATTATTTTAAAATTATATAAAAGTGTAAAAGATAGACTATTGCATTTATAAAATTAGTATGCACTAGAATGGATATAATCAATAAAATAATCTTTATATTATTTTTAATATTTAAATAAGTTAATCTTGTATATATATATATATATATATACATATATATAAATATGTTTTCTGAATCTCGGAAACGGCTTCAACGATTTTCTTGAAAATAAGCAGGGGGTTTTGGGGAGAAAAATCGATCTAGTAAGGTTTTATTAAAAAATAGTTCTTCCCTGTTTTTTGGTATTAAATTTTAATTTTGAATTGAAATCAAAGGATTTTTTAGATGTCAAACGTAATATTGTGACAGCCGATGGGTAACGCGCGGTCCAAAAATGTTCACAACCAGGATTCGAATCCCATATATCATCAGCACCGTCGTTCATTTTTTTATATTTTATATCTCATTAAAAATTACCGATCAAGGCTCGGTCACCCAGGTACTATATACTTAAGGTATTACAGCTGTTTAAAAACACTGTTAAAAAGAGGCTGATACAGAAAGCCTACTATACTCTTGAAGATTTTTTAGAAGATAAGAATGTGTGGATATAGCTCTCTTTGAACCTGTACAAGACAGTAATGACTTAATGTAAATAATATTAAGAATTATATTTTTAAAAGAGCAGCCGCCGAGTTTCTTGCTGGCTCTTCTCGGTAGGAACAGCTTTCCGAACCAGCAGTAGAGTTGACGATTCAAAAGCACTTGTTTACAAGTTTATTTGAATAAAGAATATTTGAATTTTCTATTGAATTTGAATAATCTATAAGAAAATGTCAAAGTAAAAATGAAGTATAAACATATTGAAAAGGACACAAACATAGTTTTCTATCTTCTACTGAACATGTCACAGCATTTAGAATAATTTATCCTCAATTTGCGGTACAATGTACGTCCGGTCCACAGTCGACACGTGCCGGTATCGCAACGGATCGCACGTCCGGTTCCGATATTCTAATATCGTTAAAGAAAAACATTTTGCGCTATTAAACTCAAATTATTACTTAATATTAAACAAATATATGGAACAGTTAGTACGGCCGTACCATTCCAATGCAATACTTATGTTATGGTTAACAGACGACTATGTATATACCAATATATACATAGATAATTTTAAATAAATACTTAAATACAATACTTATTTACCCAGACTCAGAATACCAACAAATTGTTTGAACATACGACCCTGGGAGCTAAATGCAGTCACTGCTTATTGCGCCAATGGGCCATCATTCAGATTTGTAGTTAATTCAATTTTTTTGTTTGGATTTGGCGTCCAAAAAACGTCCTGTACGACCCTGATGATCAAATAACGATCGCAAACACACACACATATTATACACGCAAATAGGGTCTTCGCCGGCAAAGACGACGTCTTAGTTTTTTGACGTTGGTCGGCCGTAGCCTCTCGCCATATTGCCGACGCCATGATGACTAATCCTTATTCATTAGCCCTCCACTACACGTCACCCTAAGCCGTGGTCCGGCCTCACAAGAGGCACCCTTTGGACGACGTTCCGACGAGAGTCTGCGCTCTATTCTCTACATTTCGTATCTTCAACGATGCTTATGCGCTCGCTAACAGCATATAGTCATTTAAAAAAAGGAGTTTCATATGTATCGTGGTTTATTATTCAACTTTTGATTCAAATAAGGATTTAGAACCACGCCCACAATTTAATATATAGTAATATTAGTTTAGACACTTTAATATAATGTCCGTTGATGCTCTATTGCAACCTGACTAGATTAAAACTAAAAGGTCTACTTTTCTATTTAAGCTTTGGTATGTACTCATACGCTTAAATAAGTATGGCCCACTCCTCTTTTTTAAATGAATTTGACTATATTTCATGTTTTGCTGGTCGTTCAAAAAATTATTAGGAAAAGTATGTATGAAAATTGATGTTAGAGCCCCAAAATTAAATTCTGCGTTCCATTTCAATATAAACCTAAGATTGTAAGTTGATTTCGACAGTTAAGCCGTTTTCAGTTTATCCAATTTTTATCCAGCAAACTTTCACGTTCAGATTATAATTAACAAGAGAGAAATATAGCAACAGATACAAAAGAGAGTTATAATTGGGATTAGCGCTCGCTTTTAATTCAACGTTAATTATGGTTTTAATTGAGGGTACGCGAATAACATATTTTACCGTTTTCACGAGTGTAACGCCAGGTAGTGATAGCAGAAAGCGTTATTTTAAAACGAACAAAATCATTGTTATATATTGTTATGGAACTTTCTTATTTTAATATCAAAAATAAACATTAGGGGTACTTAACACGTGTGTTCTGTTTTTAAATTATTTGGCTAAGATTGATATTATGATACATAGAAGATATTACATAATGGATTGTGTGTATCAATATTCTATACATTAAAAAACGTTTTATACATTAAAAGAGTGACCGCCGAGTTTCCTGCTGGTTCATCTCAGTCAGAGAACTTTTGCCAAACAGTCGTAGCTTTATTGTAATTTGACGATTCAAAAGTGCTTCTTAAAAGCTAATTTCAATAAATTTGAATTTTAATTCTGATAAATAATATTTATTGTGTTCCTAACTGTATTATGCGTGAAATTAAATTGCCAAAATTTTATTATTTAATCAATTTTAAATTGTTGTTCTCTATTAATGTCTTGTCTAAGACGTGATATTATTTTGCAGATGGTACATATGCGTGCGTCGGAACGGCTCGGGCACTTCCGGAGGCGGGATGGGGAGTGGAAGAGGCCACATCCGCCGGAAGCTTTAGCCCTCGTTCTATGTAAACGTACTATTTCTTGTTATTCAGTATGTGTATATTTCACTTTTATGTAACATTCTTATGTTGAGAGCTTTGGTGTTGCAAGTGCATGAATATGAATATTTCATTTTTTTATAAGTTACTACAGTTTCTTTAGGTGTATATTTTTGCTGCAGAAACTTGTATTGCTTTGTTACTTACAATAACTTAATAATACAATATGATGCTATTCAAGGTCATAACATCACTATAAACTTCTCATATGCTTGGAGATTTAAGAAATGTGTGTAACCTACTAATCCATAATAGAAAAGACTATGGTAGTCCTAAAGTTCCATGTCCCTCTATTCAAGGATAAAGAAGGCTTTTACTACTCATCAGGATATTTATACCCCATTACTTTTTTTATTAATAATATCTGGGTGACAGAGCCTTGCTCGGTAATTTTTTACAAAATAAAAAAAAAATAACTGGATAGGTGTTTTTTTAAATAAAACCTAGCTAGATCGATTTTTCTCCCACAAAACACCCTACATGCTGAATTTCAGGAAAATCGTTGAAGCCATTTCCGAGTTTCCGAAAATATATATACATACAAGATTAACTCATTTAAATATTAAAGATAAAATCTGAGAAAATTTAAAGTACTATTAGGATAATAATTAGGTATAATATATGAGTAATTAAAATATTACGTTTTGTCATATGGATGTGTTCTCCTCGACATCTCGGTAAGAAATGAGGGTGGTCTATTCCACTCAGCTGGATACCACAAGATGAATCAACTTACCTTAGTTGCCTTTTACGACATATCGGTAAGAAATGAGGGTGGTCTATTACACTCAGCTGGATACCACAAGGTAGATCAACTTACCTTAGTTACCATTTACGACATATCGGTAAGAAATGAGGGTGGTCTATTCTCCTCAGCTGAATACCACACGGTGGGTCAACTTACGTTAGTCGCTTTTTACGACACCTCGGTGAGAAATGAGGGTGGTCTATTCTACGCAGCTGAATACCACAAGGTGGATCAACTTACCTTTGTCGCCTTTTACGACATCTCAGTAAGAAATGATGGTGGTCTATTGTACTCGGCCGGATTCAATAGATGTGGTCTCCTAATATCGTGAATGAAATGTTAGGATTGTATCTAAGTTATAATATGTTTTCCAGTTAACAATATCTCATCATCCTCCTGCCCTTATCCCACTCTAAGTGGGGTCGGCACAACATGTTATAAACACGCTGTTACATGATTTGGCTGCGTTTTTACGACCGGCCGCCTGCCTGACGTCAACTTACCTCTGTCGTATTTTACGACACCTAGGTAAGAATGAGGGTGGTCTATTCTGCTAAACCGGATACCACACGGTGGGTCAACTTACCTTAGTCGCCTTTTACGACACCTCGGTAAGAAATGAGGTTGGTCTATTCTACTCAGCCGGATACCAAACGGCGGGTCGACTTACCTTAGTCGCCTTTTACGACACCTCGCTAAGAAAAGAGGGTGGTACTATTCTATTCAGCCGGATACCACACGGCGTCCAGTTAACAATATCTGTGGTACAATAAATAAAGATATATGGTGTCATTGATTCAAAATCAAATGGATAATGTTCATTATATTTGTTTCACTATAATATATTCTTAGTCATAGGACAGATAAATTGATATGCAACTTTTTAATTCATGAATAAATTCAAAAATTCAAATTCAAAATAGTCTTCATTCAAATAAACTTGTAAACAAGTGCTTTGGAATCGTCAACTCTACTACTGGTTCGAAAAGCTATTTAAACCGAGAAGAGCCAGCAAGAAACTCGTCGGACGCTCTTTAAAAATATAATTCTTAATACTATTTACATTATGTCGTTACTGTCTTGTACAAGTTCAAAGAGAGCTATATCCAAACATTCTTATCTTCTAAATAATCTTCAAGAGTATAGTAGGCTTTCTGTATCAGCCTCTTTTTAACAGTGTTTTTAAACTGCTGTAATGGCAAAGCTGAAATTGATTGCGGAATTTTATTATAGAATCTTATACCAAAACCCACAAACGAATAACGTACTTTTGCAAGGCGCAAAGCAGGAGCTGCAAGCTTATGTCGGTTCCTGCTTTGTCTATTGTATACATCACCTATCGTTTTATAATTCTTTATATTTTTTTTTAAAATTAAATTGCTTAAAATATACTGTGAAGCAAATGTAAGAATACCTGTTTCCTTAAACTTCTCTCGCAGGGAATCACGCGTTCTTAAATTATAAATGCCACGTATAGCTCTTTTTTGTAAAACAAAAATTTTTTCACTATCCGCACATTTACCCCATAGCAATATTCCATAAGACATAATGCTATGGAAGTAGGCAAAATAAACAAGTTTTGCTGTTTCGACGTCTGTGAACTGTCTTATCTTTCGAACAGCGTAGGCCGCTGAACTCAGTTTCCCTGCAAGAGTTGTTATACAAGTATAAGTCAGTCTTTCTGTTTGTGACGTTTTGTGGTTAATCCGCTAGGCCAATATTGATATTGATCGAGGTAAAATATAAAATAAAGTAACCCGTATTTGTTCTTGGGATCAAAGAAAAAAAACATATTGCATTGAGAGTACGTAAATGCATTAGTTGGCGCGAATGAAGTTTCGGGTATTACTAGTAAATTAATTATATTTAATATTTAAATGAGTTAATATTAAACTTAGATAGATATCTAAGTTTCATTAATAAAAATGTCTTTATCCCTGCTTTCGGGCACTGAAAAAATGTTAAAATTTAGAATGGAATCCAAATTATATTGTAGCTGTCAATTACCATAAACCAATCAATCATTTTTTTGTATCTTTAAATAAAATACCGATCAAGGCTCCGTCAGCCATGTACTAAATTAAATACTAATAAATGTAACAAAGTTCCTGTTAAGCAACAACTATTACGAAACAGAAAATCTCCTAAAATCTATAATTAACTAAACCGAATTAAAAAAAATTAAAAAATCTCATAAATTAACAATAACAAAATAGCCATACTACTTACATAGGATAGATACCACAAACACTCACTCACGCACACACTCACATCCACATACATACACAACAATCATGCACACAATATTATGAGTAAATAATTTTTTATATTTTGTTTATACACGTTGTAACTTGTAAGTAATAAGTAAGTAACCAAGAATACAAGTTAAGCTTAGTTTGGTTGCTAGTAATGACTTTTAGAGTGTAATCTAGATAATAATCATAAGCTTTTGTTAAATAATGTTAATCGAAACTGTGTTGAGCAAATAAATAATTTCTAATTTCTAACTATAGTGTGCGAAATCGGGTCCATATTTATTACTTAAAATAGTCTTCTATATTAGAACTAACCTCTTAAAAGAAAGTTCTCTTTTTGTTCTTTTAATCTTGGACCTTTTCCGTAATAAACAAACAAAAACATTTTTGGGAACAATGAATTGTAGGTATACTGCTTAACCAGTCTATGCACAAGCCCAGTAGTGGTTTCGCACCGATGTGCGAGTTCCAAAAAAGGGTACGCGATAGTGGTATAGTGTGTGTTATAAGCTTATAGCGGGGTTCATGTTATAGTGACGCTTTTATAGATAAATGTTGTTTAAGAATTCCTGTTAAAATACATTTTAATACTAGCTACAATTTCATTGTTTATGTTACTAAAGTAATAAAAGAAGTTTTCTAAATAAGTTTCATTCTTTTCTTAAAAAATGCATAAATAAAATCAAAGCAAACTCTCATTCGCTATTCGCGGGCTAGCAGCTAATGACAGCGGCTGTCACATCTCCCACGTCAAAATGGCGCGAAAGGTTGTGGAAAGATGTGACGCCTTGGCTTGCCTGCAGTAGCGACAATGCGGCGTGGTTACATTAATTATTTTATAACAAACAGCGATATATCTCTTTTATAATTATACAACACTAAAAAGCAATTTTCCCAAAGTCAACTCATTTACTCTTTGGTAACAACTCAATGACACGTAATGACAGCGACAATGTTTTTTTTATATTATCGACCAACTATATGAAGGAGGTTGTATTTAAAATATGTTGTAACAATAATATTATGAATTAATAAACAAGTTAAGCTCTACATAAATGTTTGTATCACATATGCAGTGTACACAACGCGGAAACGCTGCCAGCATTCTTGGGACCTTCCACGTGGGTATATTTTTAAAGTCCTAGTGTGTGAGTAATCGAAGATAGAAATAACTTGTACATTTTTGTTGTAAAAAAAAAACTACAAACAAAAAATATTATAAAACTAGTATAAAATACTGTACACATTTGCTATCACAATATCAACAATCGCTTCGCCCAGCAACCAAAGCATCATCAGGAAATAGACTTCATGTAAAAATCTTAAAGCCTTTTGAAAAATTTAGATATACCAAAATAATATTATTACGTGTATCTTCATTATAAAAATATTCGACCCGCCCTGTGGTATCCGGCTGAGTAGAATAGACCAACCTCATTTCTTACCGAGAGGTGTCCGGTTGAGTAAAATAGACCACCCTCTTTCTTACCAAGGAGTCGTAAAAGGCGATTAAGGTAAGTTGACGTCATGCAGGCGGCCGGTCGTAAAATACGTAGCCAAATCATATGACAGCATGATTGTAACATGTTGTGCCGACCCCACTTAGAGTGGGATAAGGGCAGGAGGATGATGATCGTTATACAAAATTGTCTTGAACTTGTATTTTCTTACAATTGTCCAAATCACTCCCGCTGTCTCCTCTAACATGGTCTACGTTCGACAAACTCCCGAAGGAACCACAGCGAGCGATAAAAGCGTCATGCATAATGTACGCCCGTCCGAAATCGAAAAATTAAGCTCCCGCCATCTGCCGGGCAAGCGGATAATTACGAAGGGTTGCCTCCTGTTTTGACATGTATCCGTCGGTTTGCAGGGTTATGATCTTCGCTAATTATGAGCACATCGCGGTTCGCGCTCCCACTGGATTTAAACAAAAAGCCTCTTAAAAGTTTTGTTTCCATTGCTAATTGTGTATGAATACTAATTCTGATTTATCTACGCCGTGTGGTATCCGGCTGAATAGAATAGTACCACCCTAATTTCCTACCGAGGTGTTGTAAAAAACGACTCAGGTAAGTTGACGTCAGGCAGGCGACCGGTCGTAAAAACGCAGCCAATTGATGTGACAGTATGTTTATAACTTACCCCCCACTTAGAGTGGGATAAGGGCAGGAGGATGATGATTAATTCTGATTTATCTATACTAATATATAAAGCTGAAAAGTTTGTTTGAACGCGCTAATCTCAGGAACTACTGGACCGTTTTGAAAAATTCATTGTAAGATAGTTCATTTATTGAGCAAGACTATATAACATAATGCTAAGATGAATAGGAGAGGAGTAGCATTAATAAATAGTACGAAAACGGGAAAATTTAAAGCTTTCCTTGCGTGCGCTCAGTAAACGATAATAGTTATTCAAAAATCATGTATTACAAAATTGTTCTCCTCTAAAAGTTCTAAATAAAAGGCCGCGACAGCATATAAGGCTAACCCACTTAAAAGATTTTTATGGTTATCAAAATACTATATTACAGGTTTAATCCTTCTATATATTTAATACTTAAATGAGTTAATCTTGTATATATATATATATATATATATATATATATATATATATTCCGAATCTCGGAAACGGCTCCAACGATTTTCCTGAAATTCAGCATGTAGGAGGTTTTGGGGGAGAAAAATTGATCTAGCTAGGTTTTATATAAAAAAATATTGTTTTATCCCTATTTTTGGGCATTGAAAAACACGAACATTTATATTGAATTGAGTTTTCGCCATTAACTGTCAAGTCAACGTAGCTTATCCCGAATAACGGGCAGCCTCGAGAAATGTGAGTGCCAAGGATCGATCCCAACTAAATAATTGTTTTTTTCTTAGTTTTTTTTTGTAAAAAATTTCCGAGTGAAGCTCGGTCACCCAGATATTATAATAGAATGAAAGGAATTCTAGCATTCAAAAACGATAAGGCATATTAAACTCATGATTTACATTATTACATTTATTTCCCTTTGATTTCAATGTTCTCTTTTACATTTCATTCTAATTAAAAATCTACCGATCTAGAGACTGCTAGATGAGATTTTTGGAAACGAAGTTTTGTGGGTGGATTGATTAGTAGTTAGATACCTACAAAACTCTCTTTTCCCAAAAATCTTCGCTGATTTCGCTATATTGTGCCTTGCTTAACTTATTGGTGTTTAACCTAATCGTATATCTTTAACATTTAAATGAGTTAATCTTGTATGTTTATATATATATATAATATATATATATATATATATATATATATATATATATATATATATATATATATATATATATATATATATTTTTTTTTCTTTCGGAATCTCGGAAGAAACGTCAAATGTCCTGACATTTGACATTTCTTCTTTTTTATCATCATCATCAAGCTGTACCCGCCACTACGATTGTATTAACTGATACCTGTTCTTCACTATCGGCGATGATCGTTGATCGTGTGAACGTGGATTATTGGCAAGAACATCGTGCAAGTTATTTAAGATAATCTATCATCATCATCTTCCTGCCCTTGTCCCACCCTAAGTGGCGTCGGCACAACATGTTGTCACATGATTTGGTTTGATTTGATTTTTTTTCTACGTATTTCACGACCGGCCGCCTGCCTGACGTCAACTTATCTTAGTCGTATTTTACGACACCTCGATAAGAAAGAGGGTGGTCTATTCTACTTAACCGGATACCACACAGATTTACAATAAGAAGCAAAAACGAAATAAACAATTTCCAACGATAGTTTAGTAAAAATTGAGCAGATTTATTTTATTGTATACCTTTAAAAAAAATTCGTAAGCAGAAGGAAAACTGAAAATGCCTTTTCATCCCTTTTTTAAGGTCAATGTTCGTGTTTTCTAATTTTCAACGTAACTGATTAGGTCATTTAGCTGTTTAGTAGACGTCAAGCAGGCGCCCCGTCATAAGCCCCCAAAATACTATAATTAACATCCTTACACTGCTTCGACTATTCTCAGATTTTATATCAATAAGGTAAGTTAAGTTGACGTCAGGCATGCGGCCGGTCGTAAAATACGCAGCCAAATCATGTCGTAACATGTTTATAGTATTATGTGCCAACTTCACTTAGAGTGGGATAAAAGCAGGAGAACATGGTGTAATTCTGGTGGTATCCGCGACTTCGTCTACGTACCCCTTTGTTTTGATATATGTTCTGGGATTTCTCATGTTCCCGAAGGAAGAACGGGATTTTTCATTCTATAAGTTGGCCCGATATATAAGCTACATTTACACCAAATCTTATTTAAATCGCTAAAGTGAACTAGCCGTCACAGACAGACATACAGACTTGCTCCTTTATAGTATTAGCATGGATTGAGCTACAACACGTAATCAAGCGGCAGACGATACCCTGTCTATTAAATCTCCGGCAAGACAGCATTGTAAAGTAAGTTCTAAAATTTGTTTCGCTTGATAGAAATTGAGGGTTAATTAGGATTTTGCCAATCGCGTCACGGGCAATCCGTCAACCTTCCCGAGTTAGAAGCGTGAAAAGGTAACAGACACGAGACGTGAATGGACCAATTAAATAATTCAGTTAATCGTGGAGCCGCCGGCGGCGACGTAAACATGCGTGCGAGGGACGAGGTGTCGTCGGAGGAGGGGTTCGTGGAGGGGAGAGGGCGTGGCCGGTGACGTCACGCAACACCCGGCTCAGTCGGTTATCATCCGGCACGTTGAGCGGTCGCGGCGACGCGTCGCCTGTTTCCTCCGAAGTACGATAAAGTCGCCAAAATTTTCGACCGGCAGTATCACTCACCCTCCAAGGTGTTAAAGTTGGAGGACGACCCGTGGGGGTCATGTGCCATGTACTCCCCGGACAAGATGAAGTCCGGCGGGGGACTGATGGCACCCCCCGGGTGTTTTCCAGGCCGGTACAGCCCCACGTACCGCAGCAGCGACCCGCGGCGCTGCGTGCCCAATCCTTCCGTGAGTAACCTCTTTGTAATCTATATTCTCCTGTTTATATCAACACCATCCTTCTGCTCTCCTACAAACGTCCAAATACAACTTTGAGGCATAAAGGATACGCGCAGAAAAATTGTTGTTTACACCGGGACATTTAATTAAATTACTAACTAAACTAAAAGTAGCATCTTCAGGTTCAAAAGTGTTTCGGTAAATCAAAAAAGACGTTGTAGGGGAAGTTGAATAATAAAAATAAAACATTGACAACGGGTTGTACTAATTATTTTCTTTTCAGGGTGGAGATGATTTGCTATGCGTTATATGCATTTTCTTGCTGGCTTGCTTTAGCGATTTTATATGGAGCTCCATTAACTTGTTTGAAGTCTAAGCGAATGTGTTTTCTACAAAAACTCAGTTCTCAGTGTCACCGACCACAGCCGATCAACACTTGAATCCTGGATTATTACAATTGTGAACGATTTTTCATAAACTATAATCTTAAACTAATTCGACGAAAAAATAATAAAAATTAAAATAGCACTCACTTGTTGGATATGTTATAAACCTACATTTTATTACATATACTATGTAAATTTGCGGTGTAAAGATACGCTTCCGGCGCGCCGGTTTCAACGCGCTTGTCTTAATTTAACACGAAATATAAAATAAATAAATACTGTAATATAATATAATATAATAAATAAATACTGAAAAAATGTTTTAAAATATTTGAATTTTATCGCGTTTATTTATTAATTAATAAATTTTGTGGATCCCATAGATTTCAGTTTAAACTTTCATTTAATTTATTCTAATTACAAAATCTTTAGCCTAAAAAGTATATAATTAGTAAACTAAATTATTTATGTATTTATTAACGATTTAATTTATAAATAATAATTAAAATATTGTTATAATACTACTAAAGTCACTGGCTATATACATATTCGTTAAATAACATTTTCAGTTTAATTTTAATTGCAATTAAAGCAAATTTTCATTCACGGGAAAATCGTATCGCATTTATTATTACCGGCGGCGGCTACGCTTTCGTAGCACCGTAGGCGCGTAGTGCTACACTTTTTCCTACAGAATAATAAGATTATACCAATAAAAATGGTAATTAATAGAATAAAATTATTAAGTAAATAAAATCTAAATAATTTAATGTTTTACTTCGATAATAGGTATTTAATTATTAAATTATTTTAATAAAAACTTATCTTAGGTCTTTATTTCTCAAATGTTATCAGCTATTTATAACAATTATCAAATATTTAAAACTTTTATTTATTCTGAAAAAAAATTATAACTTTATTCTATTTAAACAAATTGTGACCGTCTTAAGAGCCTTAATTTAAATTAAGAGCAATTTGTCACTAAGCCTATATTAAGAGTGAATGGATGAAACGATTTAAATTATTATTTATTAAAATCTTTTATTTTAATTCGTAGTGCCTAAAATAATGTTTAAAATTACATAATTATACGGATGGAATAAATATTTTAACATAAGCCTTATGTTTTTTGCTCGGTCAAGATAAGATTGTCTTTAGCTAAAAACTATATTAATACTTTAGGGATTCTTAATTAACGATGGCTGTGAGTAAATTTTAATAATATAAAATAGTATTCCATTAAAGTCATTGCTACAATTGTATTATAGAAGACACTGAAAGCTGAGATGTAGAAAAATGTGCTAATCATTTTTTGTTTACAGATGTTCATTGAAAATCTTAGCAAGGATGAAGATCGGCTGGCTAACTGGATTATAAGGGATTTTAATCTGAGTATTGAAAAAGTATTCAAAATTTATAAGTGACGTCATCTTATTTCTTATGTACAGTTCTGAATAGTAACTAGTTTTATTTTTCTGAATAACTTTTTTACATCTGACGTGTATCTAACCAATAAATACAAAATCTTAGATACAAGTATTGTCAATGGTCATCGCATCACGCGTGAAACATGGAACATTTCGCTAAATCTTTTTTGTTTTGTTTATTATTGTCAGAAAAAGGTTCTTTTGAAGAAAAAAAAGAAAGCGGATTGCACTCCATGAGTGCCGGAAAAAGTGAAAATTTTAATATTAATGTTGTGGATTTTTGATATTTTGGCATGGTTAGGGAATAATTTTACACAAATTACTGTATTATCAGTATAAAAGTATTATCTACGTGGTAAAATAAATTGTGCACAACAATTTACATTACATTCAAAATTTTACGCTTCAGAACTGTTACAATTATTTTACAGTAAAAAAATTATCTCAGAAAAATCTATTTCCAACTATAATTAAAAGAAACGGCAGGCGCTGGCACACATTTTTTCCGCGCGGTAGAAAGAGAGAGGGATACTTCCTCTCCTACGCCGAGCCGGCGGTCTACTCTCTCTCCGTTTTATGAAATTTCGATCAGGTCACGTGTCCAAGATTAATATTTTTACCAGAAATAAAAAGTGCACAACGCCACTAAACAAGTTTTCACTTAAAAAATAAATAACTATTTTCGTCTTTAATGCATTGTGCTGTGGCCACAGCTAGTCATGGATAGATATTAAATATATTCATATATTCTGAGATATGTTTGATATATACAAGATAGAATGTGGAAAGTTAACCGTGTTTTATCCGGCTGAGTAGAATAGACCATCCTTATTTCTTACCGAGGTGTCGTAAGAGGCGACTTAAGTAAATCGACCCGCCGTATGGTATCTGGCTGAGTAGAATAGACCATCCTCATTCCTTGCCGAGGTATTGTAAAATCCGACTAAGGTAAGCTGTCGTCAGGTAGGCGGCCGGTCGTAATATAGGTACGTGCCCAAATCATGTGACAACATGTATATAACATGTGTCGACCCCACTTAGAGCGGGATAAGGACAGGAAAATGAATGATGATTATAGAATGTGACAAGTGTTTATTCCGTATAAATTTTATATCGTATGACAATATCAATTGTATTTTTTAATATGCTTTGTTTTATACTTTATTGACCAATACAATTTAAAATCAAATAGTCTTGCCAGGAGCGTTCATTAATTATTTAAATAGACTTTAAATTTTGTAGACCAATACTTTTAAGAAGTTCACCGGTTTAAGAATGTTGATAACAAAAATTATACATATTAAATGAATGTTTAATCGTTTAAGCAATATTATTTTTCTTTGAGTTTAAAACCGCTTAGTTTCAATATAGAAAAATTAAATATGATTAGTATAATATAATAATAATAATAATGTTTATTTCTGTTCATGCTTGTGTTTGTGTTCTGTTCATGTGTCTTCGTAATTATATATAAGTTACATCATCCTCATCATCCTCCTGCCCTTATCCCACTCTAAGTGGGGTCGGCACAGCATGTTATAAACATGCTGTCACATGATTTGGCTGCGTTTTCACGACCGGCCGCCTGCCTGACGTCAACTTACCTCAGTCGTATTTTACGACACCTCGGGAAGAGAGAGGGTGGTCTATTCTACTGAACCGGATACCACACGGTGGGTCAACTTACCTTAGTCGCCTTTTACGACACCTCGGTAAGAAATGAGGTTAGTCTATTCTACTCAGCCGGATACCACACGGCGGGTCGATTTACCTTAGTCGCCTTTTACGACACCTTGGCAAGAAATGAGGGTGGTACTATTCTATTCAGCCGGATACCACACGGCGTAATTATATATAAGTTACATGTGTCATAATAGTTTTTTTTTTTCACAATTATAAGTCTGGTTCCAGTAGAGCTTCTGTTTCCTCATCATTTAGTACTTTTAGCCATACGTTTTATATTTTTTTGCATTCATATAAAGTTTTAGGGTAAATGCAGGTTTTTTTATTTATTTTTATGATTAGTTTACCTCACTTCCCATTTCTTAGAATGTTCGTAAAGCTATTGTCAATCATCGCGATCTCTACATTTGCTGCATTGTTGATTTGATTTTTTTGTTCATCTGCTAAATAATACACTGTTATGAAAATTTAAAAATATATATTTACCGTTAAAAAATATTATCGATAAATTAAACTATTTTTTTCTTTCAATCAGAGTGATTTCAAATAATTTCATTGTTATTAATTCATTGAACATATTCATAAAATTATAAGACAATTTTTTTTTGCAATTAATATAATATAGCCTTCGTTTTATTATATTATATTAAATATGTTACAACCTGGATTTAATATTAACCATCACTGAATAACCATAATTTTTCTACTATCAGGATCGCTCTCATATTTTAAGTAAAAACCTCAATCTAGAGTAGGGCTTTATTGTGCCATCATAAAAACAAATAGACATACATACACGTGAAACTTATGTAAAGTGTGTTAAGTCATGTTAGGTGGTTGAACTCAACCATTTTTCACCTACTTAATAGCTAAGATGCATAGACAATGCAGTAATGGCCGGGTGGAGTTCATTCCCACCGTGGCATTGTCTATGGTCATTGTACTTAATGTCAGGTGACAGTGGTCAGACGCTAGCCTGTCATTAATGTTGGGTTACTATGTTGTTATTAGTAATTACAGATTTACAATTCAAGACTATTTAATCCCTCTAAGGTTGACCTCAAATCTGTCATTATTTAATGTGAAACAAATATTAGTCACATTAAAATATATATATTTTTTTACATCGGTAAATATGATTAAGGTTTACTAATATTCTTTTTTTTTTTAATTTAACAGAAAACGATAAATATTAAAATCGAAATATTTTTTATCTGCCCGTAGACAATGGATATCGATCGTGCCGAATGCGGCAAGTTCCGGATTATACGCATTTCGGTAATTCTCTGAAATTGCAGGTTTTAACCTGTTATCCCTCACCGTGAAGTGTATGATAAGTGTTCTAAACATATATGTTTTGAGGTTATATCAGTATATAGGAAAATACTAGTGGATATAATTTTAATCATTTGCTAATTTAAGATCGGGTATATTGAATTATCTTGGGCTATTGTTACACTTCAAGAACTATGATAACTAATACGATTTATTTAGGTATCTGTTAAAAGTACCTCCTAAAAGTATGCGATGGGGTCTGCTACGATTACAGGTGCCTTAATGGGCCCAAGGTGATATTTTCCTACATTATTACATTATTTGTATAATAATAATGCTAAATGCTATATCACTCTTTATATACCTGAAACAACATCATGAGGGAAACGTGATAATTACGGAAAGTTAGATTTTAGTAGCATTGTCCGTGCCGCCATCTTGAATTCGAATAGCGCGCCGTGAAAAGACCGCTTCATCCAATAAAAAGATTTAAAATATTTTTGAGTGTTAAACATGAAAAAATTCGTTAGTTAGTAGGTATATATATTTATTTTTTACTCTTGACGAAGAATCTGAAGAAAAAAATAGAATAATAAGAATAATATAAATATCGGATGCAAAAGTATCTTATCCCCAAACTAAAAACACACATGCAGGTACATAAATTGACAGTATATTGTGATTTATATAAAAGGCAATTATTTTTTTAATATTCGACCAACGGGTACTGCCGTAAACTTAGTGTATATTTTTTACTGAAATTAACTTTAATTTGAAAACGTTAATTCGAAGATTTAACTTTCTCGTTATATCACCTCTGAAGTAGTATTATATCAAAGTTATAGCTATAATTGTTAAGTGCCTGGGTGAGGTAATTTTTTTAAGATATATAAATTCAATAAAAAAAGAAACCAAAGATTCGGGAATATCTGGGACTCGATACCGGGTATTTTTACTTCTTTAGTCCACCCGTTCCCGTTCATGAAAATTATTGGAGCCGTTTCCGAAATTCAGAATATATACACATACATACATACATAAATAATTATATAATATTTAATAATACTATATAATAAAATTAAGTATATAATATATATTAAATTAATTAAATTGTAAAATACGTTCGAAAATAAGTATGCAACTTATGAATAATTTTTTGGATTTTATTTACATGATGTTGAATGTCTCTATACTCTGGTTTTTTTTATACAATCATTAATAATTAGTAGATCGATTTCTAATTTTAGATATTAGATGGAGAAATTAATTTACCAAGTTTATATAAATAAAATGACACAAAAATTAATATCTTCTGCTTTCTTGTTTTCTTTCTTTGTAAGACGCCTTAAACATTTTCAAAAACAAAAGTATGTATTGTGTATAGCCTTGGCATTCATAATTTTAGTATGCATATAATATCATAGTATTCACAGTATGCACAGATCATCTGATAGATATACAATCGTTGGCCCGTTGGAACAGTAGGTAGAGACCCTACCTTCAGCTCCGCGGATCGGGGGTTCAAAAATTTTCTATAAATGAATTTGTTGGTCTTTGAGCCTTGGTTTATATTTGTTTTTGAGTATGTATTTAAAAAGTATATATTCACCAGTTGTTTGTCACCACAAGTATTAAGTTAATTACTTTGGGGACGGACGGCCGTGTGTGTAAGTGTCCCATATATTTATTATTATTAATCATATTTCTAGCCACAAGTCTAGTTAAGAGTTTGAATGTTTTAGGTACACGTCAGTTTTTTATAAAGTTCTATCACGATACAATAAAAAAGTACACTGGCACTGATCAGTTAATTGTGGCCTTGTACGGGTGTTGTTGGCATTTGAATGAAGGTTTTAACACAAGGTTGGTAGAGCGCATGCCGTCAAAGTTATCTGATCAACCTAGAACTGCACTGTTTGGGCATAAAGTTTTACTAATATATTTATATATATTAGTAAAACTTTATGGTTTTATGGTTTATCGGTTTTATTCTTTATAGAATAAAACCGATATATAAAAATACAATCTATATACTATAAATTAAGATTACAGAAATTTGGCATTTTCAATTTAAGTGCGCGTGTTTATCTGCAAGAGAAGTTTAAGGAAATAGGTATTCTTACATTTGTTTCACAGTACATATATTTTAAGTAATTTAATTTTTGTACTAAAAAATATAAAGAAATATAAAACCAACATTAATTTGCGACATAGTCTGTCTATGGTATAGATTCTATACTTATTATAAAACAAAGTCCCCAAAGCTGTCTGTCTGTATGTGATAGATTTTTTTCAAAATCGATCTGAACGGAATTTTGTACGGTTTTTACTAAACGGTAGTGCAAGTCTTCCAAAAGGTTTTGGGTTGATAGTGCATTAGCGTTTTATGCAAATAGTGATAAAAAGATCGCACGGTCGTAAAAAAACTCGCCTGCTGTTAGCTAAGACGAGTGCGCCGCATAAACCAGCAGAGATACACTAACGTTATGAACTAGAGAATTGTAGATCGACAAAAATACTACAAAAAGCCCGTAATAACATGTATCTATCTCTTATAGTTAACACACAATAACTATTTTTCTATGACACGCTTATTTCCACGCGGGTGAAGCCGTTGGCACAGCTAGTATGAAATAAAAAAGTTATCCTTAAGAAAAAACATTAAGGAACTTACTTTTAGAGCGTTATACACACCTGTTGTCAAAAAATACTCGATGACAGGCTTTTTCAATAAGCGTACGCGCTACCATCTAATAAGTTTATTTTGTACTTTTTCCTTTGAAAATATAAAAAAAATGTGAAAAAATTGACTGTATTGCTTTAAAATAACACAGTGTGTCCTTTTAAATTAATAGCAAAGAAAGTAAATTTAAAGGTATCATTTTTTTATTGTAACTGCTACATATACTGTTTTTTTTATTGATATTACGTTCAATATAAAATTTATTTTAACGAGATCCATTACATGAAAAAGCCTCTTAAAGAGATAAAAAATGCAGTAACATTTCATTTTTTTACTGAGGTTAGTTCGGCATAAATATAATTGGCTTTTTTTAGCATATTTAAGATTGATTTTCCTTGTTTTAACCACGTATGTGAGTACTATAGCCAGAATAATATTTTTCCAAATATACTTGCAGTTTTCAGGTAACGTACCATAATCGTACAAGTCAAGCTTTACGCAAGACTTCAAGCGATGAATTAAGTGATGAACGACGATTAAAGCTTTCCTTGAGTGTGCTGAGTAAACTGTTAAAGTTAATTAAAAAAACATGTATTACAAAATAGTTCTAAAAGTTCTAAATAAAAGTCCACGACAGTATATGTGTAGCTTTTAAGGTTAACCCACTGTAACCATTTTTATGGTTATCAAAAGACTATATTAACTGTTTTAATCATTCCACGCGAGCGGAGCCGCTGGCGTTTGCTAGTTGTAATATAACCATAGTTATATTACATAGGTATATGTAATATAACTATGGTTTTCTTTACGTAACTTAACGTCAACGGTTCAATTGCGCGGACATGCCAAGAACTCTTGCAGACTAATTGTGAAATCAATAGCAACCACCATTGCTTGTTACGGCGGGCAGTCGCCCTGGTATATAATATGGATATATTGGAATTAATAATAGCTATTGTACAAATATAGGGCTAATTATGATTTTATTTAGGTTATTTGGGCTGAGAAAAATTGTACTTATGGCATTTGCTATTGATTAAAAAGATAGAACTGTTATTTTTTAGACAATTTTGAATTATGAAATAATGTACACACACACGCACATACATTTTTTATTTTAAGTTTTATTTTTTATATTTTGTTCTGTTACTATTAATATTTCACTTAATCTGTTAATGTAAATAATCTATTCATAATTATTGTAATCTAGTTATGGCCTTATTACGCTGTGTGGCATCCGGCTGAATAGAATAGTACCACCCTCATTTCTTACCGAGGTGTCGTAAAAGGCGACTAAGGTAAGTTGACCCACCGTATAAAATTCTCTCCTTCACCTATATAAAATTCTTGTGTTACAATGTAACTAACATGTTCTTCGTCTGTTCTCTTCTATTTTTCTTCTATAAAATAGAAATGACTAGTTTTTACCCGCAACTTCGTTCGCGTGAACTATTGTCGCTTAGGTCGATAATAGATCGCGTTATTCAAATGTAATTCTATTCCTTTTGAATTAACAGGATTTCTATAGTCGTGAAACAGTAACAAACATACATCCATACTCACAAACTTTCGCATTTATAATATTAGTAGGATATATAATTTTTTTATAAGGCTCGTTTTGAGCACTATTCACTTTTCCAACAGTGTAATGATTTATATCGTGAAGAAAACAGCAAAAAGGGGAATCCTTGGCGAAGAAATTAAATGAGTTAAAAGAAAGACGTGCGCTCGGTGCGCGGCGTAGAAAGGAAGGGACGTTTTTATTGAGTGTTGCCAACATTGTTTTATGTGTCTTTAACATAACTCCCAACACAAAAGGAATAATGTATTATATATAAAAATTTTATTAAGTGGACTGTAATTTTGTTTCAATAGGTATCAATGGTTCAAGTTATTTGCCAATAACCCTTTGTACTTGTTAGTGGTTATGTTACTGAATTTAATTACAATTAATAAAGTAATGTAATAAATAAAAAATGGTAACACATAAATGCTATTTGAATGTTTATACAATGTTTCTTAAATTCTTATTCACCTATTTTGATAACCAAAATTTCTGACATTATTATAAGAAAATTTTGTAAAATACAAATTTTGTCTTCATGTTAGTATCTTATTAATGTACCCTTATATACTATTTCTTATATAAAGATAATAGGTGTTTGAGAAATACTACAATTTAAAGAAAATAGACCGTATACACTGTTGACACTGCAATTAAGTTTAGCTATATAAACAAATTTACATGTCTGTTACACAAACACATTTTACATACTGTGTCATTTAAGTCTGTATAAAGAAACTATGATTTTACTATAACAATATTATAGAAAACATATTTATTTGTAAGCTAATAAAAACTTTTAAATTTGTAAACAAACTTATATAGATCTACTAATCTATTTATAACTACATCTATTTATACATATTATAATACCCCTTAGTATTTAATATAATGCAGTTATAATATTATGTATTCATAATGTATTTTAATAACACTGAAGCTTATAGAAACTTACTCATAGAGCAAGCCTTATACCTAGTCTCTTGGCATCTTCCCAGATCATAGATGTCTGAGAAGCATCAAGGCCTACTAGAAATTATAATTATAGGTAATAATTAATTATCTAATGGCAACAAGATATTTAACTGAAATTCTATGACATTTGCCATTAAAGTTTCGTTACATTTTAAACAAAGTATACAATGCTTAACTATTTATTATAATAAGTGGCTTAACATAAGCCTGTAACTAACATGACTTGCTTTGCAAATTATTTGATGCTTTAGAGCATTAGGTAAATCAGCATGTTGCAGCCTACCACCTACTCTCAGTAGATTATTTATGTCCAGAAATGGATTGAGACCCAACATTTTAACTTTAAATTACCTATTATTTGCAAAGAATAAATATCATAAGAAATATTTATGTTGTTCATGATTAATTAATAAATGCAATGCATTTTTATATTCAGCATATGAAACAAAATTGTTTTTTATTATTTTAGAATATCTTATAGAGAATTCAGTTTTATATTATTACAGAATCCTAACACATATGCTAATATTTATTGTGCCTTTAAAATATTTGAATATTTATTACTAAATAATCAAAAATAAGTCTTGTGCAGTGTTGAGATACTGTGCAAACCCTCTCGTCATACACAGAAATTTTATTATGAAATAAATCTGTGTTTTCTCATTGATGACAATTAAAAAGGCTTTGTTTGAAGACTAATTCAGGCAATACCCTGGGCACTTTTAAACTATTGTTGATAAATTTATAATCAGATTTATTCATCTCCTTCGGCCCTGTCCACCATAAATGATAATTTTGTAAGTTATGAGGTTTTATTCCCCTACTTAAGCAATCTGAAGGATTTTGTTCTGTACATATATATAACCAATTAAATTCTTTAGTATAATCTTTTAATAATTTTACTCTATTAGCTACATATGTATTTAATTTAACTATATCAGTATTTAGCCATGCTAAAACTACTTGTGAGTCACTATAGAGGTGAACTTCATTGATATTTTGTTTTTGCTTCAAATTATTATACACTTTATGCATCAACTTTGCTAATAATAATGCAGCATTTAATTCTAAGCAAGGTACACTTAATTTTTGATTTACTGAATTTATTCGTAACTTTGAACAAAGAAGAGACATGTTAGCCTTTTCATTGTTTTCAGTCCTTATGTAAATTGAACAACCATAAGCTACAGCTGATGCATCTGAAAAACCAATTAGTTGTAATTTTTGTGTATTGCATAGAGTAATATTTCTTTTTATACTAAGAGTTGGCATATTTATCAAACTTTCATAAAAGTTTTGCCATTCTTTTTGTATTTTTGAAGGAGGTACAGAATCCCAATCTGTTTTGGTTCTCCATAAATTTTGCATAATTATTTTGGCTTGTACAAAAATCGGACCTATAAGGCCAAGAGGATCATAAAATTTGCTTATAAAAGACAATATTTCTCTTTTAGTTTTAACAGACTGCCTTGGTGGCGGAAAAAAGATGAATGAATCAGTATTAATATCAAAATTTAAACCTAAAGTTTTGAAATCTTTTTGTAATATTATCTCACCAGAATACCATTGTGTTTTTGGTATATCATTTAGAATTTTGGCATCATTGGCTGACCATTTGTGCAAATTAAAACCTCCTTTAGCTAATAATTTTATAAGTTGCTCTTTTGTTTGTATAATTAAATTTAAATCAGAATGACTATACAAAATATCATCAACATAGGTAGATGAAAGAATTACAGAGCTAGCCAAAGGATACTCATTACAATATTTATATGCTAATTCATTTAAACATCTGGTAGCGAGATAAGATGATGACTTCAAGCCATATGTGACAGTTTTTAATTGAAGGCACTTTATAGGCTCATTTTGACTGTCACGCCATAATATAGTTTGTAATGACCTTTGATCTTTTGTCAAATTTATATTTCTGAACATTTTACTAATGTCACAAGTAAAAAAATATTCATTCTGTCTGAATAATAATAATATATCAAACAAATCATTTTGTACAACTGGGCCATTTAATAAAATATCATTTAATGAGACTTTATTTGAAGTTTTCATAGATGCATCAAATACTGTGCGCAAACGCGTCGTTACAGCATTTTCCCGTATAACAGGATGATGAGGCATAAAATAAATTGCATCTCGCGAAAGATCATAACTTGAAATGTCTACATAACTGGCATGGCCTAATTGAATATATTCATGAATAAATTCTTTATATTCCTCATATAATGAAGGATTTTTAGAGAACCGTTTCTCTAAGTTTAAAAATCTTTGAAGCGCTAAATTGAAAGAGCTTCCTAATACATTATTAACATCATAGATGGGAATTTTTAATGGCATAGATACTTCAAACCTATTATCAATAAGTTGAACTGTGTCTTTAAAGTACTGTTCACAGTATTGTTGTTCAGACGTTTTATGCTCAGTGAATATTTCTGGTACAGCCTCAGATTGCCAAAATTTACCTATAGTGTTCTTTATGTCAGAGTGACATTCTTGACAAAATAAAGAAACAGTAGAATCCTGGAGAGGTTGTGCCGGGATATTGCCTGCAACTATATAGCCGAACTGCGTATGGACGAGACGGGGTTGCAGAGTATCACCAAACTTTTCGTACTGCACATCAGACATGGGCAGCATCGCCTGAAAATAGACATCAGCACCTAGTAAAATATCTATATTATTTGGTTTATTAAATTGGTCATCTGCGAGCAATATATGATTTGGAATGTTCAAGATTGATAAATCTATTTTGTTCTGTGGTAACTTTGAGGTAATTTTATCAACAACTAAGCAATCTACTTTAACTTTATAAGGGTAACAACAGGAATGAACATCTAATAATAATGATTGTTTAATATTTTTCTCTGTATTAGCTATTCCCACTATACTTGTAGAATTTACTTTTAGTTTCTTGCCCAATAATTTTGTTAAATGAGTAGTTATAAATGATGACTGACTGCCAGTATCAAGAAGAGCTCGTGCAATTATTTGTTTACCTGTGTGGGTAAAGAGCTTAACCTTCACAGTGGGCAATAACACTTGCTTGTTATTATTTAATCCTGACAACAAAGCAACTTCTGCAGAAGGCTCATCATCAGCGTGCAAAAGTGAGTTGTGACCCATTTTACAGAACGAGCATTTAAAATGAAAGTGACACTTGCTTTTGTGAAAGTTTAAGCAAATCTTACATAGCCTTTTCTTTTTAATATACTCACTGCGCTGCTTCACAGAAGCTAATTTAAATTTTGGACATAAATATAATTTGTGAAATTCCTTACCACAGAAAGAACATTCTTTTTTCTTGTCACTAATAGCTAGATTTGAATTTTTTATTTCCATACATCTCTTTTGTTGTGGGCTGCTGTTTGCCTCTTTGGATCCTGCATTCTCGAGAGCTAATGCTCTTCCTTCCAAATACTTCAAAAAATCTGTAAATGTAGGGGTTTTAGCGGAATCCCTGTCTAAACAATAAGCTCGGTTTGTAAGCGGATCGAGCTTGCGAGACAAGATGCAAACTAATATGCTATCCCACTGCTCAATAGGCTGATTTAAATTTTTTAATGCTGCAACATGCTGCTTAACCTCAGAGATGAAATTTCTTAATAAGAAAACACTAGTTTTATTTAAAGGTTGCAAATCTAGTAAGTGAGAAATATGTTCAAAGACAATTTTATGCATATTATCATAACGCTCGTGCAGAATTTTCAACGCATCCTTATAGCTAGAACCAACCACTGGAAGATTCTTAATTAAATCATAGGCTTCACCTTTAAGAAAGCTTCGCAAATATACAAATTTTTGAATGTCACTGATACCTTTATCGTTGTGCACTAAAGCATTGAACAGTTCAATAAATGGCTTAAATTCTAGGTACTTACCACTAAAATTTGGAATATCAATATCTGGTAACTTAAATTTAGAACAAGTTTGGTTAGAAGCTGTGGATGTCAGATTCTTTTTTAACAATTCCATACATGTGAAGAAGGAATTTTCTACAAGTGTTGGATCTTCGCTGTCATCTATAGTGATTAATACATCATTATAGTCCTTGAATAAGGAAGTTACACGTTCTTGCTTAAGTAAATTCATTTCTGTCGAACACTGAGCAAGAAATTCTGTTGTCAAGGAGTTTTTTAGACGTGTTATACTAGCTTTAATGTAACTCCTTTTAGTCAAAAGTGTAGCTACATCTTTACTTTGGCTAGTCATTTTGAGTTTATTAAATTACAAACTTAAAAAGAAAGTAAACAACTATCTGTCAAAATGTTATGTTTGAAGAACAACACTTGTTTATAATATAATACTTATTCCTTAGGACTAAGCCATTAGTATAATAATAATACTGTCTTATAATTTATTGCTGCACTACATATTAATTAAATGTTTTAAAGGTTTGAATTTATTAATTACGTACACTGTAAACTTTTGACACTTCACTTTTAACACTTAAAAGTTTTAGGTTAAATGTCTTCTTTTGTTCGGAAGCAATATGGCGTTGCGTTCCGAATTATTTATTATACTCACAGTGACATTTTTGATTTTAAGTTAGGATACGTTGACGCAGGTTGCTCGTTGCAATTTTTTCAGTAATAGAACCGAAATAGCTGGCTGATTATAATTTCAGCTTCCATTATCCCGTAAAACAGGAATTGTATGGCGCGTATAGCACGCCATTGTTGCCGCCGCCTCGCCGCACAGGGATTCGCCGAGACGCACATTATATGTCTCATTTCTTCGACTTTCACTGAATTTAATTTGTGGCAAATAACAAATAGTGCTAGGATCGAAGGACCATGAAGAAAACAGCAAAAAGGGGGGTCCTTGGCGAAGAAATTAAAAGAGTTAAATGAAAGACGTGCGCTCGGTGCGCGGCGTAGAAAGGAAGGGACGTTTTTATTGAGTGTTGCCAACATTGTTTTATGTGTCTTTAACAATCGTCGAAAGAAATTCCCTCGCATCTAACACCTAATCACCTGGACGTGATAAAACAAATTAAAAATAAAACTTGCAGAGGAAAATTAGTAGGTCGCAATTTGAAATGTTTTTCACTTCATTTTCGTATTCCAAATGAAATTGCATCATTATCCAAATTAAACGGATATTAACACGTGCACAAACAGTGTTAAACAAATGAACACGTCTACTTAGTATACACGTCTACTAAACTATAACATTGTATATGTTAACAAATCTCTCATGTAGGCGCAGGCTGTTATTGCATTTCTGCTCATAGTTAGCTACAACTTTCTCGTTTCGGCAAACGTTGTAATCGGTTGTGGGGAGAGAGACGGGTATAGTCTGTCTGTGCTGTCTTATTTTATTCATGGAGGCGAGAAACAACCACGCTATGAGACGGGCTTATGGTCGATGCTTTGCGAAAGTTAAGGATGGATGATACCTCTCATGTTCGACTGCAAACAAAACAAAGTCGAGGGTGAGCGGCCACGGACGATTGTTATTCGACTTATATAGTAACGTCTGACATTCGTGAAAGATATGATAATAGTAATAAAAAGGGCAAAAGCATCTATTGGAATCTTTGATAGTATGTAAACAAGTTTGAATTGAAGAGGTGTGTGACTGCTAATATATAAAATTATTAAAAAAAAGAAGTTTAAAATAAATTAATACTAATATTTTTTACGACTAGGACTTTATTAATTGACACTTATAGAGATTTTTTCGTACATTTTTGATATTTTTCAATTTTTGCTCCAAAAACATACTTAGCCGGTGCCCGCGGCTTAGTTCGCGCCAACTTAAGCGTTCAAGTATAGTGCAATGTGTTTTTATCTGAGCACCCGAAAGTAAAACGGGTTTTGCCTTTACGTTTTAATTGTTCCAAATTCTCTGTCCTCAAAAAATCTGTCCAGGAAATTTTTGAAAGCGTAACAAACAGAAAATATTTCGTATTTATTATACCATTATGGAATAATAAATAATGCGAAAAATTACAAATATATGGGGGAAGTAACTGCCTGTTATTATCATAGGGATAGGTCGTGTCTCCTTTTTGTTAGAGAAGTTTCGAAGCTTTGACCCATGATGCTGAATCAATGTAACCAGGTGGGTTACACATATTCCAGAAATTCTCCAGATATATTACAGCTTAAGACCTTTTTTGCAGAGAAATATCATTAAGTATATACAAAAGAAATAAAAATATTATTTTTGATAGAAAAATTCATTATTGTCTACCCGGGCTTTGAACCCATGACCTCTGGAGAGAGTCACACAGTCCTATCGGCTATCACAGCTTCATGCTTGTTAAGTTATAGCTCAAAAAATTGATATGAATCTTTTGAGACTATGATGCACCCCTATTATTTCTATGTATTAAATTAGCTGTGGAAGCCCAGCGGTAACACCGTGCGACTCTTTCGAGGAGGACACGGGTTCAAACCCGGGCAGACACCAATGAGTTTTTCGGTTAAAACTTGTGGGTCTAATTGAGAATTGCAATTTATCACATGCTTTTCGGTGAAGGAAATATTGTGAGGGAACCTGCATATCTCTAGAGAATTCTAGGGATATGTGTAACCTACCAATCCGCATTGGAGCAGCGTGGTAGGTCTTAGCTCCAATCCTTCTCTCCAGAAACGGAGAGAAGAGGCGTATTCTCAGCAGTGGGATACTAACAGGCCGCTACTTACTCTCTCCCATTAATATATTATAAAATTAATTATAATCAAATAATAGTACTTTTCTTTCTTCTACCCTTATCCCACTCTAAGTGAGGTCAGCACATCTTAAAACATGTTGTAATATGGTTCGTCTAGGTATTAGGTCCTTACATATGAAATTGGCGTTTTGTCGTACTGGCCACTTCAATCTCAAATATTACCTTTATGGTTAGGAATTTCAAATTCAAATTCATACAGCTATTTACTCATGCATTTGTGTTTCAAACCCCCTAATTCATATGTTTTTTCTTCTTTTGTTTTTTTCTTTGTGTCACTCTGTTTACAAAATGGAAAACATGAAATATCGCGTTATTTACGAGTATGAGTTTATGATAACCGATTGTCCGCTCTACATTTAGCATTATATATATTTTCTATTTTACTTCATCGCGGATTATAGCAAAATAATTTTATTATTACTTTTGTATTATGGATCTCCGCAAAGTAACGCCTAATTCTATAAATTATTTAAATGTTATATAAATACAATATATGTTGGCGGTAAACGAAAATCATTTACCGGAACAAATACCTCTCAGGAACAGATATTATATATAGCGTTAAGCGTCGTATAAAACAAGTAAGAATACTGCAGTAGGCGAGATTTCTAACTTTGTAGTACAAAACCTTCGTGGGCATACCGAACAATAAGGCTTTGTGTAGGACACCCCATTGTTGCAACATTAAAGGTGAAACTTCCACGAAATTTATAGGGCTACCAGTGAGCCCTCGTATCCTAATGTCTGAAAAAAGTGTAAGCAATATTGACCTTAACGCAAGAGAAGCAATAAGACGTTACTGCATAAAAGAAAATACAATACAATATATTCGTACGAGAGAAACCCATGAAAAATTCATGAATTAATTATTAGGCGAGTGTATAAGAGAAAACTTAATTTTCATCGTTGTAAATGACTGTGGTAACAAACAACAAAAAAATATTTTCAAAAATTATTCACGTGTGGAGATTTAGATTATTTTTTATCTGCGTTAGTAGTTTTTTTTTTTCTTTATTGTTAATCAAACAGCGTTTCACAAGTTTTTGTAATGAACTATAAACATTGCTATTTCACAATAAGGCGAATAAAAGATTACTCTAAAATAACTTAAATTTAACAGAAAAAAGTATAGTTAGTGTGTGTCTGTGTGGGTGTGTGTATGTGTGCTATTTGTGCTATTTGTGCATGTGTGTTAAGTCTGGTATGCGTGGTTTTTTCTCTCCCTATCCTTTAATATATTTTAAGTATATATTATGTAATTTATAAATTTCCTTTTTAAATTGCGCCTTAGAGATATAGAATAAGTCTATTTTGAAATACTTTTAATTATAACTCTATAATAATTAGTATATATTTTCGTTACATGTAACAGAGGGGTATGACGTGTCCTGTAAGTCGGGACATGTAGATTCTGTATCTGTATATATTATTTTTTTTTTACTATCTGTCTCAACATATATATTACTCACTGAAAAATCATATTTTGAGATAAATGGGTTTAAATTGTCATTGTTAAGGAGAATGCATAAAAATGCTTTAATTTGCTTAAATAAACGGTGTAATTTTAAATTGTAAGTTCAGCCGGTGTTGCTGCTGAAAATAATGTGTATTTTAACATTTGCAACTATTTTTAGTCAAAAACACGTGTTTTTGAGTTGTGCCACTATTGCAGCCCATGAGTTAAATATGTAAAAAAGTAGGTATCTATTATCTAAATATACAGAATATAAACAATAGATACCTTAACAGAAAAGAAACAAGAACTATTACCGAAACAACGAAACTCAACAATTTCTAATCATCATCCTCCTGCCCTTATCCCACTCTAAGTGGGGTCGGCACAACATGTTATAAACATGTTGTCATATGATTTGGCTGCGTTTTTACGACCGGCCGCCTGCCTGACATCAACTTACCTTAGTCGTATTTTACGACACCTCGGTAAGAAATGAGGCTGGTCCATTCTACTCAGCCGGATACCACACGGTGGCCAACTTACCTTAGTCGCCTTTTACAACACCTCGGTAAGAAATGAGGCTGGTCCATTCTACTCAGCCGGATACCACACGGTGGCCAACTTACCTTAGTCGCCTTTTACAACACCTCGGTAAGAAATGAGGCTGGTCCATTCTACTCAGCCGGATACCACACGGTGGGTCAACTTACCCTAGTCACCTTTTACGACACCTCGGTAAGAAATGAGGCTGGTCTATTCTACTCAGCCGGATACCACACGGTGGGTCAACTTACCCTAGTCGCCTTTTACGACACCTCGGTAAGAAATGAGGGTGGTCTATTCTACTCATCCGGATACCACACGGTGGATAAACAGTATATACAGTAACATAAATGGTAATGTGGAATAAAAATAGATACTCAAACTGGCATGACAAAGACATGGATAGTGTATTTAGAGCTATTACACAAAAACGAAACAATAACAATGTCTATCACTGCCAGTTTCCAATTTTTCCAAACGACCGATCTTTGACAAACGTTATTTATTTACGGCATTAAAGTATAAGAATTGAGAAAACAATATTTCTTAAATCACTGAACGCTAGCGTACGTCACACAAATAAATGAAGAATACCTACAGGTTTTGATTTTTGTAATTCAAAGGGGAATTTAGTACTGCCATTTTCTTCAATATGAATAGAAATGGACGATGGACGATAAAGTTCAAGATGAAATCAAACTATAATTACCGGCTAAGTAGAATAGACCACATTCATTTCTTACCGTGGTGTCTTAAAAGGCGACTAAGATAAGTTGACTTACCGCGTGGTATCCGGTTTAGTAGAATACACCACCCTCATTTCTTACCGAGGTGTCGTAAAAGGCGACTAAGGTAAGTCGACATGCCGTGTGGTATCCGGCTGAGTAAAATAGACCACCGTCATTTCTTACCAAGGTGTCCTAAAATACTACTAAGGTAAACCAACGTCAGGCAGGTTGCCGGTCGTAAAATTCGTAGCCAAACCATGTGACAACATGTTGTGCCCAATTGTGGGATAAGGGAAGGATGAAGCTTAGAAGGAAGATGAGATGAGATAAAGCTCTTATGATTAATTTAACACTTAATTTAATGACGCTTTACTGATGACGGTTTTCCGTAACTTTAGCTCAGCTTTAACTGTGCCAAATTTCATTAATATTATTCCAGACAGCCAGACATACAAACATCATATTCGTATGGATTATTGATATTCATGAAAGCACAAAATTGGTAAGTAGTACCTACATAGTTAAGTATGGGTTAAATTTTATATGCCACTAAAATTTACTTTGAGAACTCATTCACTCCTACAACTAATGATAATAAATACCGAGAATTAAAATAATTATCCAACAAAATTCGACTTTCATGTCTTAAATTGTAAAGGTAAAATTTTAACTGGTAAACCAAATTACCAAAATTTTTAACTACCAATTATGGTATTCGTTTGTACGTTCTATATTTTTTTACATCCTTGTTTTTGGAATATAAAAATTATTTGAAATAGATGAGTAATAATAAAATTATTTTGCTATAATCCGCGATGAAGCAAAATAATTTTATTATTACTTTTGTATTATGGATCTCCGCAAAGTAACATCAGATTATAGAAATTATTTTTCGAATAGGTTTAGTACAATATTATTTATCAAATATAACATACATAAAAGTAAGCGTATGTAAAAAGCTGTGCAAGCTTAAATGACGATGAAATGCAAGGTAAAGTTTTTTCAGCTAAACAAGCGCTGCAAATCAGACTCTATCTCCTGATTTAATGAAAACATAAACATAATAAACGTTTTATTTTTATTATTAACGTTTTATTCAAAACGTTTATTGAAATTTAAAAGAGGACCGTTACTTAAAATATATTTAATTACTGCATATTAAGAAACAAAGTCCTCCAAAAAGGAAACTAATAAACGGGTTTTTATGCGATTTTCTTTAATAGAGTGATTTATATAGAAATGTACCTTGGAAACTGGGGAGGTCACTTGTTTGGGATGCTACATGTGTAGACACGTTAGCTGCATCACATATACAAGGGACCTCTACTATGGCGGGAGCAGCGGCTACCACTGCAGAACATGCCAAGAGGCGCAAATATGAAGACATAAATAGAAGCTTCATTTTTGTGCCTTTTGGTGTAGAGACCTTAGGTCCATGGGGCCCGGACGCTCATACGTTCTTCAACGAGCTCGCGAGAAGGCTCGTAGAGCGTACCGGGGACCCGAGAGCTGGCAGCTACCTTGGCCAACGAATAAGTTTGGCCATACAAAGGGGCAACGCTGCCAGTATTTTAGGAACTCTACCCCATTGCAATGGAATGGATGGTTTTGATTTAGTGTAAATATATATATATTTATTAATTTTTATTTTTATTCTTTAGTTATTATTTAATTAGATTTAATTTGTTTTTTTTAAAAAAAAAAAATGTAAATTGTAATACAATTTACATTTCTTTTTACTCAGCTTTTTGTAATTTTTGTAATAATTATGACAATAGAATTGTTATTGTTGAAAATGTTGCAAAGTCATAAACACTGGCTTATCCTTTGAGTTATAACAAAACAAATATGTTTTAATTATCCCTCTTCTGTAGGTTTACAAAAAAGTTCATGATGGTGTATATCGGTCTACGGATGGCTAACTATACCCATTAAAAATTCTAAGGAAGTAATCATGTACAAAATGCGGTTAATCTACTCTAATATATAAAGCTGAAGAGTTTGTTTGTTTGTATGCGATAATCTCAAGAACTACTGGACTGATTTGAAAAATTCTCTGAGTAAGATACTCCATTTATCGAGCAAAGCTATAGATTCTATAACATCACACTGAGATGAATAGGAGAGGAGCAGCAATAAAAAATATTGCAAAAACGGCAAATTTTAAAGCTTTCCTCGCGTGCGCTAAGTAAACGGTGAAAGTTATTGAAAAATCTCTTATTATATTAAATAACGATAACTACTTTTATGTTCAAAATTTTAATTGACACACTGATTTGCATGCAGGCGAAGCTGCTGGCACAGCTATTTATTCATAAAATAGCGATATAGTGTCCCTATCATCTAGTTATAATTTCTACTGATCCTACATAATCCCCAGTCAATATTTTAATTTATCTTCGACTTAGACAGAAACTCTACCTTTTTAAGTTTAAGTTTATTAACATTGAATAGACGTCTGACTGCTTAGGGGTTAGCACTAATATATCTGTCCCTAAAGAAAAATGTGTACAATTCATTACGGGTTATACTGTAAAGGAAAATATGATGAGGAAAATTGGATGTCTCGAGGGAACTGCTGGAATATAACTCGCAAGGAATTAGACCCGTAAGTCTAAGCCCCGTATCTCTCCAATGCTTGTGGTAAGCAACTAGATTCTGAACCGTACCTACTTGAAAATATATTAAATCAAACAAGTTTAAGAAAAGGTGTCCGAGCTTGTTGTTATAACAAACGCGGATCATAGCAAAATAATTCAATAATTACTGTAATCTGTGTTTGTTGTTATAACAAACGCGGATCATAGCAAAATAATTCAATAATTACTGTAATATGTGTTTGTTGTTATAACAAACGCGGATCATAGCAAAATAATTCAATAATTACTGTAATCTGTGTTTGTTGTTATAACAAACGGGGATCATAGCAAAATAATTCAATAATTACTGTAATATGTGTTTGTTGTTATAACAAACGCGGATCATAGCAAAATAATTCAATAATTACTGTAATCTGTGTTTGTTGTTATAACAAACGCGGATCATAGCAAAATAATTCAATAATTACTGTAATATGTGTTTGTTGTTATAACAAACGCGGATTATAGCAAAATAATTCAATAATTACTGTAATATGTGTTTGTTGTTATAACAAACGCGGATTATAGCAAAACAATTCTATCATTACTTTTATACTATAGAATTTTGCAAAGTAACACCTACTTCTATAAATTATACATTCGTTATGTAATGGATCGTCCAAGATAATACTCCATATAGGTGGTGCTGTGTCCAAAACTGTATACATATTAAAACAACCACGTAGGCAATATTTCTCAACAGATCATTACAATATTCAAACAGTCTAGCCCATCGCAGGGGTGATATATCTGCTCCCTGTGCAATAGTGGAACAAAAAACAAATACTGTTTCCAACCGGGTACCCAGCAAACTAACGATTCGGTTAGCGTTGCACACTCAATTATGAGTTAACTGCACCACGAGTTAACTCGGGATGTGTCGCTAACTACGGGTTAAATATTAAACAAGGTTCGTATTGTGCGGTGTCGGTGCCGGGCGGCATCGGCACGAATATGAACTCAAAGTGTGTTTGTATTAGACTCCCTATTGTTAAGGGTTTCATTTTTGAACTTTTAAGTCTTTTGGGTTAACTGCCTAAAGATATGTAAAATATGAAAAATTACGGTATTTATCCGCCTAATAACGATATATTTAACGTTAGAAATTTCTAATTATTATATTGTTTACGTTTACATTTTTAATATTATGATTCTTACTTTTTTATAGTACATACTATTAGAGAAAGGTAAAAAAAATGAAATTCTTGATGAAGCTATGATACCTTTTTTTAGTGCAATAAGGATAAATACATAAATAAATAAATTCTTGTTTATTTTCCGAGGAGTTAAAAATACGTAAAAATAAAAATTTAACTAACTTATACACAATCAGATCATAAAATAATCTATGCTTTTTACATTTTCTTTAATATTAAAATGAGTTCATCTTGCGTATATATTTATATTATTGTCAAACTAAAAGCGTGTTATACGATGTTAACTAATAATATAGGTTTAAACATGTGTATAAAATAATATAGTACTGGATATTAATAGGTTAAGTAAAACCTTGTGTATGTGTTTAACTACATTGTGCTATATTGATATTTGGCCTGATATATTTTGGATATATATAGAGTGTTAGTCCATATTAGCCCTAAGTGTACCACTTATTAATTTATTTTCGCGCGTGTTTGTTTACTCTTTAAGCTAGCGACCAGCGGTGCGACCGTGTGAATCTCTAGAGACGATCACGGGTTCAAACCCAGGCAGACATCAATCAGTTTTTCTATAAAAAAAAACTTATGTGTATTGATAATTGCAATTTATCACATGCTTTGCGGTGAAGGAAAACATCGTGAGGAAACCTGCACATCTCTGGAGAATCCTAGGGAAATGTAGTGTAACCTGCCAATCCGCATTAGACCAGCATGGTAGGTCTTAGCTCCAATCCTTTTCTCCAAAAACGGAGAGAGGAGGCCTATGCCCAGCAGTGGGATAGTAAGTAACAGGCCTTCACTTGTTTACACTTTGCGATAACTCTATAGACATTCACTTAAATTATATGGCATTTAAACATGAAATGCATAACATACCTAACGCTTTTAACTTTATGAGGATTAGTATCTACTGTTTACGTGCAAATAGTTTTCCAAGCTAAAAGATACTACCGACGAATGACGTTTAAGCAGACCTATAATTAAGGAATAATCCCATTTTTAAATAACCAATTAAAACACAACCTTTATTAATTATGCACCTAATAATATAATAATATGATTATGAATACCTAATAGTAAATAAATACTTTACGTGTACTGTAGGAAAATAAATTCATTTAAATGAAATAAATTTTACAAATATTTGCGCTGTGACTTACCTAAATTATTTTCATATGGGACAAGTAACAAGGTTTTTAATCCGCATTAGACTAAATGTTAGTTTAAATGTAAATAGGTATACCTATAATGGTATACGGCTGAGTGACCGCCCTCATTTTTTACCGAGGTGACGTAAAAGGCGACTAAGGTAAGTTGACACGCCGTGTTGTACCCGGCCGAGTAGAATATACCACCCTCATTTCTTACAGAGGTGTCGTAAAAGACGACTAAGGTAAGTTGACCCACCGTGTGGTATATTGTTAAGTAGAATAGACCAACCTCATTGGCGGCGGCCAGTCGTTACATAAGTAGCTGATTTGGCTAGTTATTTTAGAAATCAACTAATAACATGTGCTGACCCCACTCAGAGTGGGATAAGTTCAGGAGAATGATGATGAAATAGTGTGAGAAATATGGCAGTGTATATTTTAAATTTACACAGTTATTTTAATTTTAAAAATTAAGCTTAGGGATTAGATTATTTTTATATAATATTCTGTTCATATAGTATAGTAGTATATTCTTCGGGATAGGTTTTTTTTTCCCATTATATTACCATAATCTCTTTGTGCAGATTAGAGGCAGAAAGTCCGATAAAAGAGGGACTATTCATATTTACTTCTCCGCTACGAATGATCCTGTAACTTCATTACCGATTCCAAGTGAGACTGACGCGTCCGAATCACATCCGACCAGCAAAAAGAGCTTATATGAGTACTACATAGGTATACAGTGTTAGAATCATACGGAATCTGAACTAGGATTTTAATGTTAAAATTATGTTCGAAACGAAAAATATAAAATGAAACTTAATTTTTACTATTTGATATTATGTTAAGTCCGTGCAGTGTAGACATAGCATTCTAGAGTATGAGACTCGAGTTTTCTGATCCGATGAGACGATACAATATACACTTTATATGTATTTCCCTTTGATTTCCATATTCTATTTTACAACGCCTTATTATATTCAGTCCAAGAATATGTTGTTCCTGTTCTCCCAACCACCCAATAGAACCTTTTTTCTAAAAATCTCATTCCTTTCCTCGTCTAAAATTCCAATTATTCCACCGATATCGTCCCTTATTTCTTCCCTTTTCCTCTTATTTTCAAAGCTCTATGTTGAGTCTTGTATTCTTTTTCTTCTTCATATATCCACCCTTACAATAGTATCGTCCACTTGAATTCAGATATGTTATTTGAAAACTGTCTTTGATTTGCAAACCTGAAATCTTAGTTCGACTGTGAATTCTCGGGGTTTTGGGGGATGTCACTCATCCTGGTATGCAATTTGACTGCCAATTATGAAATCTTTACTTACACTCACATTCAATAAAATACCCAATTGTGGAAAAAAAACAAAATAATGAAAGTATTATTTTGTTATTTGCTATAAATAATATTTCCATTACTTTTGTACCACGGACCTCGACAAAGTAACGCCTAATTCTATAATTTAATTCTAATAAACTTAATCTTCTATACCTACATCTTTTATCGTACTAAGATCTTATTTTTCCTGTAATAGAAGCTTAAATATATGCAATAAATTCTCTAGGCATATGAAAGTTCACTCATGATTTTTTCTTTCGTCGAAAATACAATGTAAATATTGATGAAACACTCTTTGATAAACTCTTAGATGCCTAAAGGAGCTACGAATCTGCTGCTGTCCTAAAAGGATGGTGATTATAAAAATAACCTAAATGATTAACAAATATCCGATAACAAAGGGCCTTTATTCAGCAAAAGCTAGCTTTTATGAAAAGTTATCATCTGTACTTTAAGTACTTTTGTATCGTCAACCAAATTAAGGTATGGAAGGTAATGGAAACATAGGATCTAAGAATGATGATGAATGCACCGATATATTTTTCAACTATTTACTAGCCCACACTACAGTACTTTCCAATTATATTTTTTTTTAATTAGATACTTTGTTTGGTATGCCACATAAACATTAAGATTTTTAATAGCTATTAAAGGTTATGTTTTTTAAATGTCTACCTTTTCCTGTAATACAACAGTGTTTTGAAAGTGACATATTAAAAGTAAGGAAATAATACTTGCAGAGAATTGAATTGGTAAGAATTGGCCTTTTCATTTTACCATAGCAAAGATAAAAAAGAAACAAAAGCGTTGTAATACGAAATTACCTAACAAAGCAATAAGAAATATAGAAATAGTATTCTGCGTCATAGATATACACTGTCCATTATATTAACCATCTTTTGACAGATTGACGATTTACATATTTAGTGATGTCCTAAAGATTCTCGTATGCGATACCATTCCGATTATAGTACCTACTATCATTAATCGAATTACGTACCTAAGTAATTCGATTAATGATAACCTACGTAAACTAATAACAGATATAGAAATCAACATTTTGATTTAATATTGCCTTAGTTTTTTGAAAATAAATGTTAATCCGTGTGTATTTATTATAATCATAAAAAATATATTATACATCAACTGGCAACATCAACAGACCTTCCGCTCGGCCGCCATTTTGACGTGATCTGTCACTCTCAACGAAACGCCCGTGATAGTCACACGCATTTACGTTCGCTGAGTGTTCTCTCGCATCTGTTACACCTTGAGTTAAGTAGCTTTATTCCTCGGAAAAACTTTTGTGAAACTTATATTAATTGATCGTGAAAATGCCGAAAGGACGTGTGTTGAAAGCACAATCGAGACAGTTAATGTTAAAACTTCATGAGTATTTTGAGCAAGAAAATCAAAATGGCGGACCTCTTATACCTATCACGCAAGTCCGAAACCGTGTTGCAGCCGCGTTGGGGATCAGTCTATCAACTGTGACTAAAATCACTACTGATGCCTACGGCAGGAGCGGCTTGGAGCAAAACAAACCATCTACACCAAAAAGAAAGCGCTGGGCTCATAAGGTGACAGCTGTTGATGACTTTGACGCTGACGCTATTCGTCGTCATGTATATGATTACTACTTGAGAAAAGAAATTCCAACTTTGAGAAAACTTATTGTTTCTTTGAAAAGAAGTGGTCTAGTTCATGGTGAAAAATCTTCTTTGGTCAAAGTTTTGAACACAATTGGCTTTTCATATAAAAAGTTAAATAAAAGAAAATTATTAATGGAACGCACAGATATAGCTATAGCACGTTGTGATTTTTTAAGAGAGGCAAAGAAAATACAAGATTGGGCAAATATTGTTTTCACGGATGAAACATGGCTCAACGCTAACCACACACTATCTCGTTTCTGGACTGATGATACTGCTGATTCCACTTCCTCAGTACCAATGGGAAAAGGTGAGCGCCTAATCATTTGCCATGCAGGTACAGCAAAAGGATTTGTACAAGACGCACTGTTGGCATTTAAATCGAAGAAATCAAATGACTACCACGAAGCGATGAATGCAAATGTGTATGAAGAGTGGTTCAAAAAAATGCTCATTTCATTGGAAGAACCATCAATAATTTTTATTGATAATGCGCCCTACCACTCCCGTCAAATTGACAAAATGCCAACACAGGCTAATAAAAAGCATGAAATAATTAATTGGCTTCGGGACAATGGAGAAAATGTGGACGACTCAATGTTAAAAGTTGAATTAATAAAAATATTAAAAACCAAAAAGAGAGCAAAACGCTATGTAATCAATGAAATGGCACCAGAATATGGCCATACTGTTCTTCGGATTCCTCCATACCACTGCCAGTACAACGCAATAGAACTTATATGGGCACAAGTAAAAGGGCATGCTGCGAGATGCAATACAAGCCCCCCATTCACAGCGAATAAAATGTTGCAATTGCTAAAAAATGCTTGCACCCACGTAACGGCCGAGAACTGGGCAAGTGTGGTGGAAAGAACTAAAAGAGTAATATTCTCTGATTGGGAACGTGATATTGCGTTTGATAATATATTATCTACACAAGAGCTAATAATAACTGCTACTGAAGACTCCTCATCGGAGGAGTCTAGTGTTGATTATCATTCCGACGACTCGTGCTAATAAAATAAATTAAAATATCCTGATTGTTTTATTTGTATTCATGTATTAACTAAGAAGAAAGTAAAACTTTATATAATGTTATTAAATGTCTTTTAATACTCGTAACATCGATTTCTACCGATTATTTTTAATCTGTGGCATAATCGTAGTAACCATTATGTGTGACATCACTAAGTGGGCGGTACCCATCCATAAAGTACAAATATTATTTGTATGATATTTGTACGTAAGCAATACAAAACTTAATGAGCGTGAGCTGTCAAAAGACTGATAATATGATGGACGCAGTATAGTACATTATTGATACTCTGGATAACATTATCGCTAGGTTCATAACGAGGGAAACACGAAATGCCAAGCAATAATAAATTTAAGTTCACCGCTAAAAGCTATTTTAAAATACCCTCAACTGTCATCGTCAATAACGAATATGACGTCATACCCTTCTCGAAATCGAAATGTGGCACATAAATACCCAAAAATAAACATCCAATGTTCGTGGATTTTTTATTAATTAATGTACAAAATTATAAATTTAATATTCTTTTTAATGTTGAATAATATCTAAAATACATATCTCATAGAGATAAAATACTTTGAAGAGCAAGGATAAATTTTCAGGCACATTTCAAATTCGTTCACACATTCATATATAGGTATTCTATTTCATTAGTAACCTTCTTACAGGTTTATGTAATACTCGCTCATTTGCATATTTAAAACTTTCATCAGATAGGTACTTGTGTCTCTTATAATTAAATTGTATAAATATATGTATGTCATTCATCAAATGCGAGTTAAGAAGGAGTGTGAGGGCGGCTCAGACTTATTCTCTTATTGCTAATCTCACCAAGACGCGTCGGGCTGAAAAGACTGTACTTGGCTTAACCGATGCGGTGTATTTGTTTATCCCTATACACAATTCTGCCGCCTGTTAATCGACAACTGCCAACAAGGTTTTTTTTTAATTCAGCTTCCTCTAACATAATCAGAGTTCTTATTTGATATTTTTATATTTATTTACAAGTTTATTTTGGGTTTTTACCCTCTAAGGTTGGCAGACAATATTGCAGTCTTGCTGCTTATTTTACAGTGTTTTCTTATATTCTAATTTTACATAGCATTTTTTAAGCAAAAGTTTTAACTATCAATTGCAATTACCTTATTTTTACTTATCAATTTTTTCCTATTTTTTTATACCAAATTTTATATTCTATCTTTAACTATTTTACTATTTCTATATTATTATATACAAGTGCGTCTTTGCAATAACTTTTACCGGTTTATTATTTCCTAACAAATTATTTCTTACATTTAATTAGTATTTCTGAACATTGAAGCATATTTCTTTTAACGGTTCTTAATTCCTATGGTTTATTACTTATTAGTATTTTATTACACATGCCAACAACGTTATTGGTGGGGCATGTTGTGCATCCGAAGAATAATGATAACTAATTTAAAGGCCACTTGATTAACAGCCAATGATCATCAGGCCACTTGATTAACTGCCAATGATCATCAGGCCAAGCTTGGAAACCATTAGCTCTCAACCAACAAGCGTCTTGAGCGGTGGCGTAGCTACTGGAAAGCTAGACAGAGCAGGGCCCCGGGGCCCCCAAGTTGAGGGGACCCCTCGGTTTTTGACAAACTATAAATTGAATTTGTGAAATTTCTCCCATATTTGAAATTAAAGTAAATATAAATAAATTAGATTTCAGGATCGCGACGACAAAAAAGGTAATTAATTTTAAAAAATGCAGAGAAATTGGCAATAACATTTGAATTTGTATTTTTTTACAATTATATTTTACAATTTATATTTGGCTTTTAATTTTATTGTGGAATTAACTATACTATGACAAATGTGGAATTTGTCAAATTCAGAACACGTCGTATGTGTCAACGAATGTGACACATACGATAGTAGTTCAGTTGGGACCCTACATTATATTCTGCCGCAAGGCCCTTGTTTAGCTAGCTACACCACAAGTCTTAAGAAAATGGTTTATGGTCATTGATTGAGACAAAGAAAATTAATAACATTAAAAATATAATAATATAATCCTTGTTATCTTAATACATATACTATTTAAAATAAGTACTTAGTACTCTAAGTACTTATTTTAAATAGTATATATTTTGAATAGTATATAAGTTCGGTGTTAATATACTTATTAACACCGAACTTATGTTAAAAAATACATATAATATGTAATAAATAATATAAATAAATATATGGGACACTTACACACACGGTCGTCCGTCCCCAAAGTAAGTAACTTAATACTTGTGTTATGGGTGATCGACAACTGGTGAATATATACTTATATATTTTTTAAATACATACTTAAATACAAATATGAATAATATGTGACACATGATTTCGCAGTAGCAGACTGATATAAAACAAACCGGGTAGCGTTTCAAATTTTCCTCAACAGAGTAGTTCCCAAAACCTATTAAGCTCCAAGATGTTGGTATTTTAATAACTGAGCGCACGTCGGCGGTGCTTCGTAAACTTGAAATTAACTTGGTGCCCACGGGAGGGATATGCACTCTGCCATGAATACGGCTCCTGCTTCTATTGTTACACGCTATAATAAGATTCTAGCTAGCTATTTTAACACTATATTGAGGTGCGGAACCCCTCTAAGGAATCGGCCCGCGCCAAATGCTTTTATAATTCACATGCATATATAATACACGTAATTTTGTCAACGTATTCATATATAATTCAACAAATTAATTATACTACTAGAGGTACCTATGAAAATACTCTTTTTGCTGTTACCGAAATAAAAACTAGATTTTTTAATCCTATATGTTAGCCTGTTATATTCAGCTTCATTAGTCATCATCTTCCTGCCCTTATCCCACTCTAAGTGGGGTCGGCAACATGTTATAAACATGTTGTCACATGATTTGGCTACGTATTTTACGACCGGCCGCCTGCCTGACGTCAACTTATCTTAGTCGCATTTTACGACACCTCGATAAGAAAGTGGGTGGTCTATTCTACTTAACCGGATACCACACGGTGAGTCAACTTACCTTAGTCGCCTTTTACGACACCTCGGTAAGACATGAGGGTGGTCTATTCTACTCAGCCGGATACCACACGGCGGGTCGACTTACCTTAGTCGCCTTTTACGACACCTCGGTAAGAAAAGAGGGTGGTACTATTCTATTAAGCCGAATACCACAATTCAGCTTCATTAGTACCAAATTTTATAAATAGTGTTCAGTTTCATTATGCTTGAAAGCGTATAAGGTAAATAGACTTTCGCATTTATTAGTATCGATTGTATGAAATTCATGTGTAGGTAGAAAATGATAGGGTTTACTCGTACGTTAAGTGCATAATCCCAAACACGGTTCAGGCAGCTTACGAGTTTTTTTTTTTATAAAAGTAGGTATGTGCTTTATGGTTAGGGTTAAAATCGTGATGATATCGTTGTACAGAAGAAGGGCTCTATCGTGATAGACAGTTTCTTTATTATCAATTAATGTGGATTCAATGTTAATTATATCATTATGTTATTATACAGGTTTAATGATATAAAAATACAAAAGTAATAATAAAATTAATTATTTTGCTTTAATCCGCGATGAAATAAAATAGAAAATATATATAATGCTAAATGTAGAGTGGACAATCGGTTATCATACCTGATACATGCAGGTGTCGTAAAAAACACATGCACAAACCTCCACCACCACCACCACAATACACAAGCACTATATACTATAGACTATATACGTCGTGGAGTCTATCTCCTGACGATGCTTCGGTTGCGGGGCGAAACGATTGTTGAGTTTGTGATAGTGAACGTATATAGTGCTTGTGTATCATGGTGGCGGTGGTGGAGGTTTGTGCATGTGTTTTTACGACTCCTGCATGTATCAGGTATAATAACCGATTGTCCACTCTACATTTAGCATTATATATATTTTCTATTTTACTTCATCGCGGATTATAGCAAAATAATTAATTTTATTATTACTTTTGTATTATGGATCTCCGCAAAGTAACGCCTAATTCTATAAATGATATAAAAATAGATAAATGAAATAACAGTGACTATAATATTGGCTCGATAGACAACATTTTTTACAACTTTATTTAGCGTTAGTGTATATCCGCACTAGCTTTTACTCGCAACTTCGTTTGCGTGGACTGTTGTCGCGTGATAGGGTGATAATAGATGGCGTTTTTCAATGTCATGCTATTCCGGTAGAATTAACAGGATTTCTATAAAGCCTATATGTTACGCCACAAACTTTCGCATTTATAATATTAACTAGTACTTAAATAATTAATGGTATGATAGCATAACTTTAACAATAATTAGTTTTATCTTTCATTAAAATAGTTTAATTAAAATCTTTCTCCTTACAGATAAACCATAATAGTTAGCCGAAATTAGTTAAATTCAGATAATGTTTTTTCCCCAAAAAAAATATGGATTATACGAAAAAACAACAGTAGATCTAAATTTGCAATTTCAAAAGAGATTGTCTTGTCTTTTGGCATTTTCGTCACGCTCAATTTATAAACTAGCTTATTATCCACTGTTAGCGCACACTATATACAATAACACGATATAATAGGAATACCACAATTCCCGTTCCGAGATGCACTTCTCTTGAGTGACGAACAAAGTCTGACTGTCACTGAAACGTTTTATCAATAGGAAGACTCAACCGGAAACAACACGTCACAGTGCTGTCACCATTTTAATCAAAAAGGGCGCGATACTCTTGTATCATGACTGTGTTGCTATAAAATACAAAGCGAAAGTCAATGGCGACAACACCACATATAGATAAAAATTTCGTCAAAAAAATTGAAATGGTAATAAATAGAAAATCGGAAGGAATAATTTATCGAGGGGCGAAATCACGCCGGCAGATCAGATGCATATTATCATATCTACAGTTTACGGTAGAATTTACGCGTGTTATCATTTTTACGACCGGCCCGCATTGGAACGTCGTAACATGTCAGTTCGTAGATACATTCGAGACTCAATTTGTTTATATTGATTTCTTATATAAACCAAGACGTTTATATTATTAGTTTGCAGCATAGTTAAGATAGAAAATATTTATTTTTATCTTGACTGATGATGACCTCTGGCCAAAGTTATATTGTACAAATATCAACCCTTCAATTATTTTAAATAACACAATAGTAAAATTAAGATAGTGGTTGTGGGATGCGATTGAAAGTAAAGATTGCAATTAAGAATTTTATAACATATTATCATCATCATCCTCCTGCCCTTATCCCACTCTAAGTGGGGTCGGCACAACATGTTATAAACACGCTGTTACATGATTTGGCTGCGTTTTTACGACCGGCCGCCTGCCTGACGTCAACTTACCTCTGTCGTATTTTACGACACCTCGGTAAGAATGAGGGTGGTCTATTCTACTAAACCGGATACCACACGGTGGGTCAACTTACCTTAGTCGCCTTTTACAACACCTCGGTAAGAAATGAGGTTGTTCTATTCTACTCAGCCGGATACCAAACGGCGGGTCGACTTACCTTAGTCGCCTTTTACGACACCTCGGTAAGAAAAGAGGGTGGTACTATTCTATTCAGCCGGATACCACATGGCGTATAACATATTATATACCGTAAAAAAATAACCACCGTATCCGACTGAGCAGAATAGACCCTAATTTCTTACCGAGGTGTCATAAATGGCGACTAAGGTAAGGTGACCCGTGGCGTGGTATCGGGTTTAGTAGAATAGACCACCCTCTTCTTTACGGAGGTGTTGTAAAAATCGACTAAGTTAAGTTGATGTCAAGCAGGCGGCCGGTCGTAAAGTACTTATCCGAACATGTGACAACATGTTTATATCATGTTGTCTCGACCCCACTTAAGGCCTGCCCAGATAAGGGCAGGAGGATGATGATGTTACGTCTTAATACATTCTTTATAAAGAATGTAATTATTTATAAGATTATAGGCTAATATTCAACCCTTCAGAAGTATGATGTTACGGTGGGTAACCCTATTATTTAGATTTCACATCGATTTTCACCATACAAGCGACACATGACGACTCACACGTTTGGTCACGAAACTTTCCGAACTGCAAAATAAACTGCAACATATTGAATTATTTATAACGAATTGTTAAAATACTTTTACAGTATTTATTTATGTATTTCTTTATTGTACATACATATTGTTTGAAAAGAAACGAAAAGAAAAGAAAACATATTGTTTTATCTCTAAAAGGGATCTCTGATAGTCAACCTTTGAGTAACCGAAGGACAAGAAGTGAAATACGGGTAATATTGAAAGAAAGAAAAAGAAAAATAACGAAAAACAATATACCTAGATTATTATTTGCACACGTTACAAGTTTACAAAATTTTTACATAATTTATAGAATTAGGCGTTACTTTGCGGAGATCCATAATACAAAAGTAATACTAAAACTATGCAAAATAATATTATTATTATATACATGCTTTTTATTATTATTATTATATGAAGACATAAATAGAAGCTTCATTTTTGTGCCTTTTGGTGTAGAGACCTTAGGTCCATGGGGCCCTGACGCTCATACGTTCTTCAACGAGCTCGCTAGAAGGCTCGTAGTGCGTACCGGGGACCCGAGAGCTGGCAGCTACCTTGGCCAACGAATAAGTTTGGCCATACAAAGGGGCAACGCTGCCAGTATTTTAGGAACTCTACCCCATTGCAATGGAATGGATGGTTTTGATTTAGTGTAAATATATATATATATATATATATATATATATATATATATATATTTATTAATTTTTATTTTCATTCTTTAGTTATTATTTAAGTAGTTTTAATTTGTTTTTTTTTAATGCTTGTTTTTGTAAAATAGTTTAGTTTAGTCTATGAAAATAGCCATATCTTAATTCAACGATTAAATTATTGTTTATTTTATTATTATTATGTACATTCCATATTATCGATGTTATGATAGTATATCTTCCAAACGGTAAACAATATTTAAATGTTAAACTTAAAAAATATTCTCTCTTCTCTTAGCCAAATAAAGTTGTCATTTTTTGATGTAATTAGCTGAATAGATATATCTCGGATTTGAAATACACACAGCTACATAAGGTCACGCAAATCTTCTTCCTGCCCTTATCCCAGTCTAAGTGGGGTCGGCACAACATGATATAAACATGTTGTCACATGATTTGTCTACGTTTTTACGACCGGCCGCCTGTCTGACATCAACTTACCTTAGTCGCCTTTTACGACACCTCGGTAAGAAATGATACTATTCTATTCAGCCGGATACCACAGGGTCGCGGGCAAAAGATATTATAAAGTACAAATATAATAGAATGAATACCTAATATTTTTCGTTACTAATATATAAACTTAACGTAGGTATGATAAGTTAATAGTGATGTATATCACAATTAAGAAGACCACAAAATTTGTCAACGGTTTTATCAAACAATGACTTATAACTAATAAATAACCTACGTCATAACAAAAATGACAAGATAGCTCTTTCATAGAGTTCTTTCGTAGTTCCAGTAATGTTTACATATAACATTTATATTCTGATAGTATTGGGATGTTCACGGTTTTTTTATATTGTTCAAAATAGTACAGGAACGACAAAAAATTAGCAGGAGGATGACGAATATAAGGAGTCACTTTAGTATCCTGTACATATGAAATAAATTTATTATAGGTATTTGTTAATGTTTTGAATTCGTTAAAATGACAGGCCAAGTTGACTGTAGTTTAACAATAATAAGTGATTAACGAATTTATTTAGTTATTTACAAGACACTAGTTTTTATCCGCAACTTCTTTTGTGCGGACGGTTGTCGCGTGATAGGCTGATAATAGATGGTGCTTTGCTTTCATCCTATTCCTTTAGAATTAACAGGATGCCTATAGCCTATATGTTATTCCAGTGTATAAGGAATAATTGCACCAAATTTCATCGATATTTGTACAGCTGATTCGCCGTGAAAGAGTAACAAACTTACACCCATACTCACAAACTTTAGCATTTATAATATTAGTAGATTGCTATATATTGTGTGTACAATGCAGAAATCGTCTTTGCAATAATAATTGTTAGGTGCTATTAATCACTGCAATGGCAGAATTATTAAGAATTAATATTGTGCCGTAGGATACACAGCAATTAAATGCATTTAATTGTGTGGATCGTATATTCAACACGTGTGGAAATTCTCATCCCTATCCATCTAAACTTGCTAAATTTTAAATAAATTTCTTGATTATATGGTTCATATGTAACTATTAGTCTTGAGTTATTTCACTTTATTTTTGTAAATAATCGAGATACGTTAGTTTTATATACCTACTATGTGATCATGTGTACTTTTATATTCTAGGTACTCATACGTTTCTTATGCGCAATAATTACTTAGATTTAAATAATATAATATAATTAGAATATAAGAGGTGCATTATTCTTTTCTTGAAATTATGGCCTGCTATTTCCCTAACTATTTAATAACGCATTTTAATAGTTTGATTTTCAAATAGATGTATAGTGTAATGTGTAAGCTGCAATAGTCCAGCGATGAGACGGTGCGACACTTTGGAAGAGTAACGGGTTTAAACCTTTTGCAGGCACCAATGACCATTTTGGTAAATCATCATCATCATCCTCCTGCCCTTATCCCACTCTGAGTGGGGTCGGCACAACATGTTATAAACACGCTGTTACATGATTTGGCTGCGTTTTTACGACCGGCCGCCCGCCTGACATCAACTAACCTCTGTCGTATTTTACGACACCTCGGTAAGAATGAGGGTGGTCTATTCTACTAAACCGGATACCACACGGTGGGTCAACTTACCTTAGTCGCCTTCTACGACACCTCGGTAAGAAATGAGGTTGGTCTATTCTACTCAGCCGGATACCAAACGGCGGGTCGACTTACCTTAGTCGCCTTTTACGACACCTCGGTAAGAAAAGAGGGTGGTACTATTCTATTCAGCCGGATACCACACGGCGACATTTAGGTAAATCTTATGCCTAATGAATATTTGCAATTTATCAACACTTTTTGCCTAAGGAAAACATCTTTAGATATCTCTATCTGGGGATATGTGTAACCTGCCAATCCGTATTGGGACAGCGTGGTGGGTCTTAGCTCCGAACTTTTCTGTAAAAATGGAGAGAGGAAGCTTATGCTCAGCAGTGGGATACTAAGAGAGCATTACTTTTTTATCACATATATCACATACAGGTGTTGTAAAATAAATTTGTTTTTGCGTTGAAAGATGGATATATTTTTATTGAAGGTGCAATAAAAAATCAAGGGGTGTTTATAATTAGTAACTCGTGCAGTACCGCGGTTACCTCGGGTAGATTTAGGGACAACATCGCTTCCGGTCAACATCACGCGATTGACACCGAGTCTTCAAATAGGGATTGTGAACCTTTAATAATTCAGTATTAATGATATATTTTCAAATAAGTAGATGAGTAAATTCAAATCAGATATACCAAATTGGACAAGCAAATAAAAATGTTATGATGATGAATATTGAATAGTTACATTCTATATGAAGTCCAGTATGAAGTTTCAGTCCATGAGCTGAAAGAAAACTCGGTACTTCCTTCACATTCTCGATTGTACCTTCACTTTTCCTAATCACAAATGTGCTTGGGAAAGCGCATTGTTAGCGCATATTCCCTTGAGAACCGAGAAGAAAGAACTTGGTTAAGCTAGAGAAATTACCTAGAAAGTTATATTTGAATTAATAAATTAATAATTAAAAATAATATTAATAATTAATAGTCAAAATAATTATATTAAATATTAAATAATCCAATAGGTATTATTCTTTAATATATAAAAGATTGTTATATCTAATTGGTAAGAAACGAAGTAAGATCAAATTTGTAAGAAAAGAAGCAGATGTTTCTAACTTAACCCTTCGAGTACTTTCTATAATGTATATATTTTTCCCTGTTCTGGAAAGAAAAATTAGTTTTTCTATCCTATATATTAATTCAGTGTATGTGTGAGCTATAATTGTGCTAAATTTCATCTGGGGATATAAACGTCCAGTGAATGAGCCATGGAAGTATATCATACTGAGGGATGGACACATAGACTCGTATTTATAATATTTTTCATATTAATCTTGTTAATATATTCTATATAGTACCTATTTAATAAAGTTGTAAGAGGATGAAAATATACTTATATGGCTTTATCATTAGAGGTTTTCCCAACTTCACGCTACTCTCTGACCGCGACTTATGATCCCGACAGGCAAACTTCAAACGACAGCGTGTCAATAAAGCCAATAAACTCGTCGAAACTTCCTTAAGTACCGACCGAACACAATTTATCGATTTGAGGCGGCCTATGCTACCCTAAATGTCACTTTACAGCCGATATTGATAGTCCGTGACAGGAACCTTACTGACTTTCCCCATATCAGCTTTAGTCGCCTACATTTTAACTTTGTTGTGTAACGTAATCGCTCTAAATTCAATCTTATTCCTGCAAAATAGGGCTTAGTGTCGATACACTGTCAGCAAAACCAAGTTTGTGATGCGAGCAAAACTACGCGACATCTAAGGAAATATTTTCTTTGATAAAACGTGCTGAGGTTTCCTCCAGCTTAGGCGGATTTTCTTTTTTCTCTTTCAAATGCGGTCTTTTCATAACTGTCGGGGATCAATTCGGGCAAGAGATTTAGCTCCTTAATCTAGTTGTATCTAGTGCCATAAACCTATTAAGTAGAACGTTTAAAAGTGAAGCCTATAATAAGTATAAGTATGCGGATAATTCTCTTTTTATCTATATAATACTTGTTAAAAATTATAGTATAGTAAGTTTTAAATTATTATTATTATTGTATAATTAAATTATTCTGCCAAATTTCATCGATATTGGTTCAGCGGATTCGCCGTGAAAGAGTAACAAACATACATAAACATACATTTATATATTGGTAGGATATTAATTAGTATTTTTTATAAAATATCATGAAATATTCTAATTTCTTGTAAACCAATGTATCTCTGTATAGTGCAATAAGAATAGACAAAATAAAGAAACAAAGTCAACAATTCTATTTTTATTATAATTTTAATAAAAAAAATTAATATTACACTTTTGTTTGAAATTTTTATTTTCGAGTATTGTGCACAGATACAAGATACATTTTGATGTACCCTTTAGTGGATGCGTTGAGTTTAAGACAGTGCGTACGTCATATAACATTGGGTCACTAGTACCCAAGTTTTTAGCTGATAAATCTGTTCCCAGAAACGAGGTTCATCCACCATTTTCAAATTGAGCTTGGATTGGCTGAGTAGAATAGACAATCCTCATTCCTCACCGAGGTGTGGTAAAGGGGCGACTAAGATTAGTTGAAGTCAGGCAGGCCGATCGTAAAATATGAACCCAAATGATGTGACACCATGTTTATAACACGTTGTGCCGACTCCACTTAGAGCGCTATAAGGAGAATGATGGTTACTTTTATGAAGTATGTTTACCATTAAATTTTTAGAATAAATGTACAAGTAAAATACGAGTTACTTCTAGAGATATTGATATAACTGTCTAGGTATCTAATATAAAATACTACGTATTATAAAACCAGTATCTTAGATATAATAAAACTAGCCCACCGAAATTCAAAGTGGAATTGCCTCTCCGTCTTAAAAATTTGTAAGGAACACGAATGCGCTCTGCACCTCGCAATAAAACTTTAATACAATTTACCGGCCGTTGACGACCGCTGCATTTTACGTGCACCGTAGCGGAAGTGTGTACTTAAACAAGATGGCGGCCGGCGGTCACGTGACCACGGATTCACCCCGGCTTCCGGCACTCATTCACAAACATGTCAAGTGTATTACAGGTAGTTTGATAATTATCAGCGTGATTACATCAACCCTCGATGTTTTTATGGGTTTCATATTATAGCACTGCATATGTTATGTTTTACAGGTTTAGGACGGGACGGTACTATTATTGGACAATTTGAACGATTACTTTAAGGACATTTTAACAATTTTAGTTCATTATTGCATTTGCTCCGAGGAAATCTGGCAAGGAACTGGCAAGATAATTGTATAAGATTATTATAACCGTCGACTGCTTGATATATACTATGTCCACTGAGGACGCCCAGCGGTTAAAATAAGGCGAAGAGAACCATTATATTTGACCTGCACAATTGTCAGGTCGGTTCTAGTTCGGTGTGTTTACTCCTATGCCGCGATACGATACTGCGCTCTATGTTTTATGCCTGTCTATTATATGGACGATCATCATGCAATTGTCTTTATTATTATACGGAACATACGATTATACGTATCGCCCAACGATTCCCTTTGATGCACGTCTGGAAAACCGTAAATTCCCGGTTTGTTGGCGATCATAAACAATGATTTGCGAGTACACCTGAGTACGATCTCTACGCGATCGTGTTTGCCTTAATAGTTTGTAATTGCTGATTATGACAATCCATTACACACTGAAAGCTAGCCTAAACTAAAACCTTTTTTAAAGATAATTCAGTATAATAGAATGAACTGGAAACTAAAACATATATTTAATTATTTTCATCCTCTGAATTTATTGAACTGATTGACCTCTAAAATTATTTAAATAATTGAAGGAGTTATGTGATAATGTGTTGTACGGTTCATATGATCAGTTTTGACAACATTTTTAGATATTTTATTTCAATTCAAAATTATAGTTGTCTAGTTAATAAGTAAAGTTTAAATTAACCATAGCGTAACAGATAACTTTTCCACTTAAGAAAGTTTCGTGCATATAATAATTTTAGATGAATTAAGATTTTATTAAAATAAGGTAAAAAAGCAGGTATTGAAACATTATATTAAGTTTGATATGATACTAAGACTGTTGTTATCACTATTAGATCTTAATTAGATTTTATATAACACTGTTTCTGCTATTGATGTACTTGAACAATTTTTGTCATTTTCATCACCATTCATCATTCTCCTACCTTTATCCCACTCTAAGTGGTGTAGGCACAACATGTTATAAGAATGTTTTCACATAAATTGGCTATGTATTCTAAGACCGGCCTGACGTCAACTTACCTTAGTCGCCTTTTGCATACATCGGTAAGAAAGAAGATGGTCTACTTAGCCGGATACCGCATGGCGGATTTTAAGTCAATTTCATACCACAATTTTTTATATGTAAAATTACACATAGAACCCAATGTCTTTGAGCCGATTTAACATTAACGTACCTTAGGGATTAACTAACTGTTCCTTAATGTTAACGCAAAATCCCTATGAGTGGTGCTTGATTGTTTAATATTTACGAGAATTTTGTCTTGGTTAAATTTCGGTTTGAAATTGATCACAATTAATCATTCTTTAAATATATTCAGATGGTAGTACGAACAAGGAAAAACTGTGATGTATATCTCAAATCAATTATCATATCTTAATCGTTTGAATTTTCAGTATCCTTTTTTCCTTTTTAACCATTTGTGTAGCTACTATTTTTCCTATGGCTTCTGAATGTAGAAATCATGGCAGATAGAAATGAAGTATATTATACCTTAGTATCCTACTAATCCTATGCTATCCTACTAATAATACTAATATTATAAATGCGAAAGTTTGTGAGTATGGGTGTACGTTTTTTACTCTTTCACAGCGTATTCAATGAACCAATATCGATAAATTTGGCGCAATTATAACTTATACACCGGAATAACATATAGACTGTAAAAATCCTAATAATTCAACAGGAATATGATGAAATTTAAAAGCGCCATCTAATATCAACCTATCACGCGACAAAGTCCACGCAAACGAAGTGAATATATTTGAAAATATTATATCGGATACAAATATGTCAATACAAACTTTATTCGGAAATAAAAATCGCACAAATTCACACCAAACACTAAGCCTACAGCCGTCACAATTGAAAAAAGTAACCGGGCGTATTGTAGGATCCTATAAATTTCCATAAAACATATTTTCAGTAACTCGGTATTTTGGTAAAAGTACTACACTACTTCGGCACACATTTAAATATTACTACATAAGAATGGTTCTCTATATTGTTCGGCAAGAGAGAGAGAGATCACTCTCTTAATGATCTGAGAACTATACATTTAAATTTAGCTATTCACCACAAATATTTTAACTTAGTTATCTGATCACCGTCAAAACAAATCTGGAATGAAGCCAACCCCCTACAAAGTCAATCCAGCCTGTATGAGAAACCGAATTTTAAAAACATTCCGCAGGCCAATAATTGCATAAAATTAATCACCGTTACGTTCGGTCCGAATCCCCCTGTTTCCCCTCAAAGGACACAATAAAAAGCCGCCAAAACGCTGTGCGTCTGGCTGTCAGTCCGTCTGTGTCAATCAATTAGACAAGCATATAGCGCATACCGGTACGCAGCGTCAAATCTCTGGCCACGCCTTGTATTGATCAGGCCCGCCCCGTTGTGCTGAAATTCGTGGTGCGCGTTTTGCCCTATCTACTCTTTAGTGAACTCTCGTGATAGAAGGTACTGCATGTTTTTGGATGAATTTGCTTCATAAGGATTTCATGTCAATTACTGCCCAACTGGTTAGTTAGTAAAATGATTCGATAATTTTGACGGAAATTACTCTTATTCTGTGATACTAAATTCGTGTTAAACTATACACACTTATTTAAATTAATAATATTATAGTGATACATTATAGAATATAAAAATACTATTGTAACATTTAATTAAAATTGTATAACTTGCTTGTCAAACCAAAGTAATTTACGTACGCACCTACCTCAATAACATGGAATTCAGAAAATAATATTAAGTCCTTTCAAATTGTATATTTTTAATTTTTCAATAAAGAAATATTAAAAATAACACATATGATGGAATTCGTAGATAACTTTTAATCCTCGTTGGATCAGTGCTAGGAGAATAAGCCCCATGATTCATCTCTTTTACCCTTTATCCTATGCATTTAAAGGTCACACATACGAGTAGCTCGGAAATGCTATCGAGATGTGTGATTTTGCTCTTGATGTAAGATATTCCTTCACTGTAAAGCACCTGATGAATTTTTAATGATAATTTAACATAAAACGTTTTTAAAGAAAGCTAAGCGTTGTTCAGTGTTTAAAGCCTCGAAAGAAACATACACTCTATTAAGCTATCTTGTCACATATTGTTTAACAAGAGTTTGCTCAACGTCTTCGCACGAGCAATAGATGCCAGGCTTTGAGTGCGATCCACGGTTGAATTCAATATCGCGTGCGTTAGTTAACTTTTTAGTTAACGATACATTCTAGCTTATTTCGTTAAATAATGATTTAAAGGATGATACTGTTAACTATTTAAGTTCCACCGTGCTATATCCTAGCTGAGTTGAATAGACTACCCACATTCCTTACCGAGATGTCATAAAAAACCGACTAAGGTAAGTTATCCGCCGTGTATAACCGGCTGAGTAGAATAGACCATCCTAGTTTCTTACTGACGTGTCTTAAGAGGCGACTAAGGCAAGTTGTCGTCAGGCAGGTCATAAAGTAACCAGCCAAAATATGTTATGTCGACCCCACTTGGAGCGGGATAAGGGCAGGAGAATGATGATTCAAGTATTTCAATTGATAGAGAAATTACTACTATACATAGCTTTCCAGTTACGCATATCACTACATAATATAAAACAAAGTCACATTCTTTGTTTGTCCATATATCCCTATGTATGCTCAAATCTTTAAAACTACGCAACAGATTTTGATGCAGTTTTTTTTAATAGATAGAGTGATTCAAGAGGAAGGTTTATGTGTACAATAACATTTAATTCCGAGTAGAGAAATACTGTAATTTTTGAGATTTCTAATGTGATGTCGTAAATAATTACATTTTTTTCGGCTTACATTGCAAACGCAGGCTAAACCCTACGAGATTTATCAAAATGATGTACTAAGTATTTGTACACCTTGAAAAGGTCTACAGAGAAGTCCGCGATGGTATACCTTATGGAAAACCCACAATAGCTTTTTTGTCATTTACTTTTTATGAAAAATAATGCCTTATGTTCAAAGCAATTTTTATACAATACAGCATTAATCCTTATACAATTAAGTACCTTAAATAAAATGTCGCAAAGAATATATCGCTCTTTTAAGAGTTTGTTTAATGACAAGGAAGCTGTGAATGTTATCAATAAAGACATTTTGTAAAAATAAAATACATAGGGAAAATGTAAAAGTAAATAAGTAAAAATGGACTATATGAATTTAGATATTCCAAAGATAGCAGGAAATCTTCTTAGTATAGGGAGAGGGGAATTATTTTTCTCCAAATTTAACGCTTGCGGGCCACGGGCACTAATGAATAAATCAAAACTACTGGATCGATTTTAATAATTTTTTTTCACTGAGTGACATGGGCTATATATTTTATACCCGTGCGAAGCAGGGTCAGGCGTCTAGTATAATAATAATTAAGTATTTATAGTAAAAATGAGTGTACTAAAATATGCTTAAAAAATATAGATATGCTACCGCTATAACTGTAACCTAATAAAGTTTCATATCCGGCTATACATGGTTTTGTTATAAATATATCAAAACTTGCGTGACTAATTGACGTGACAGATTTACGGACAAACAAACACGGCGAAGACTTTGTTTTATAATAATACATGGTGCTAAACAATTCTAAAGACCTTATCGGTTTCAAATTTAATGGACGCCAAATTTATTACAGAAACTAGGTTTACTTATTTTAATTAATTTATTAGCCACATTAAAACACCTTCTGGAGGTACTTTACGCTGAGTGTACAAAGATGTAGGGTTACTTCGCATTCGGCAATTTGGCCGTGGTTAAGTGAATAAGGAAGCACCTGCCGTGGTACGTTGCCTTGCTGATAATATTGGCAATAACAATTAACTCTTAACGGTTATTGTTACAGCCACTCGCTAATGCAGCGTGTTATTTGGCGGGAGCCGTGGCGGGATCCCTTTTAACAGCTTCGTTTATCGCTCGAACCGGAAAGCCTTATACTATTTTATAATACAAAATCCTTATTACGGATACATTTATATAATACTAGCAATTGCCAGCGGCTCTGCCCGCGTGGAAAGATTAAAACCGTAATATAGTATTTGGATAACCACAAAAATGGTCAAAGTGGGTTAACCTTAACAGCTAGACATATGCTATCTCGGACTTTATTTAGAACTTTTAGAGGGGAACAATTTTGTAATACATGATTTTGGAATAACTTTCACCGTTTACTTAGCAATGGACTATCTTACATTCAAAGAATCTCGAATCGGTCCATAAGTTCCTGATATTACCGCGTTCAAACAAGCTCTTCAGCTCTATATATTAGTATCGATACATAATATGTTTGCGGCTCGATGTGATATTGTTGTTACCTTGAAATCAGCTATTTTAGTTTCGGTCTAGTTTCGGGTAGGGGTTTCAATATGCAAATTTCAATATTGAAAACAAGAATGATAATTTCTGTGAGATTTAGAGCAATCCATTGCTATGGTGTTGATTTTTTTAAAAGTCGAGACATTTATTAGTTGTAAATATCTCGATTTCTTCACGCAGCAATATTGAAGGGCGAGATACGGAGTGACATAACTGCAAAGACTCTCAAACACTTGCCACAAAATGATCTTCTATCCTTTTTGCATATGTCACACCTACGCAAACATTGAGGCCGGCTTATTTTATAGCTTACTAGTGGCCCGCTCCGGCTTCGCACGGGTATAAAATATATAGCCTATGTCACTCAGTAAAAAAATGATTAAAATCTATCCAGCAGTTTTGTTTTATTCATTACTGCCCGTGGCCCACACGCGTCAAATTTGGAGTAAAACAATTCCCCTGGGGTGCCAAAGTGGTCGGCCTCCCCGTGGCGCACCCTGGGCAAGCTTAGTCTTGGCGAACGGACCAATCCAGTTGTCCTTCTGATTAGCAGAGGGCAATCTGGACAGGCCGGGGACTCTGGGGGGGCTGAGGTGGGGTTCCTAATTAGCGACGGGTCTAGTTGGGCTTACTCTAAGTCTAGCTGGACATGGTTACGGCCACCATCGGCGAAACCCGGAAGCACAGCAATGGGAACGGAGACCTTCGGGTTGCGAAGAAGAAAACCTCTATAAAAAATTACCCGGTGGGGGCGGAAACGCCTACCAAGGCGTTGTGGCCCCTACTTGGGGTGCGGTCTCTCCCTGTTGACCGTGACATAACAAACGGAGGGGAGTGAAGGGAGGCGGCGGAGCGTTTCCACGAACTGTTGTTCTGGATCCAATCTGCTGCTGGTGAGTCCAGGTGTTAGTGAATCGCCCAAGCCCATCGTCTGCCGCCCTAACTGGGGACCTTCGGGTGTTCCGAACGGGGTATATCGGAAGCCTGGCTTACAGGTCCCCGAGGCGGTCGGTGCATCTGGTGCTACCGATGCACCGGTTAGCGGAGGGGGGCTTCTCTTTCGAGGGGCCCCTACCCGAAGAAGGTGTTTGTTCCCTGGGATCAGAGCTGTTGGCGGGATGGGAGCAATATGTACAATGATACCCTGTCCTTGCCATCGGCAGCGTGGTGGAGCACACAGGTCGTTTTAGTCGGTGCGAGTCCGACATAACTGCCGGCTGTCCCCGTCGGGCGGCGGTACCCATAAGGAGCTTTTTTCTGTATAAAAAAAACAATTCCTCTTTCCCTATACCATGAAGATTCCCTGCTATCTTTGGAATATCTAAATTCATATACTACATTTTTACTTATTTACTTTTACATTTTCCCTGAGTATTTTATTTTTACAATTAAGTACAGAATGTCTTTATATATAACATTCACAGCTTTTTTGTCATAAAGAAAGAATCTTCATTACACAATACAAACATGTTTTCTTTAGAGGTTACTCTTGATAAAGCGACATATAGTCGGCCATGTGAAAAAAAACCCGTCCAATCGCAGCTAAATTCGAAGTGCTATAAGACAAAGCGCGCAATCGCTATACCCTGCATTTTAAATCTGTAACATCTTCGAAAATGTTCATTTAAATTACAAATGAAGAAGAAAATGTCAAAAAAATGCTATTGTGGGTCCATAAGAGATAGACATAATATGTATACCATCGCGGAGTTTTTTGTAGACCTTTTCAAGGTGTACAAATACTTAGTACATTATTTTGACAAATATTGTAGGGTTCGGCTTGCGTTCAATATAAACGGAAAATAAATGTAATTATTTACGACATCACATTGGAAACCTCAAGAATGATAGTATTTCTTAACTCCATATTGAATGTTTATAATAAAAGTTTATAATATGTTAGATTATACATATAAACCTTTCTCTTCAATCATTCTATTGAAAATCCGCATCAAAATCTGTTGCGTAGTTTTAAAGATTTAAGCATACAAAGGGATATAGGGACATAGGAACAGACAGAGAAAGTGACTTCGTTTTATACTATTTAGTGACGTTTAGCTATTATAACTAACTATGATATTTCTCCTTTATTCTTATGCAATAATAAAAATCAATTTTCCCAAAGTCAACTCATTTACTCTTCCTCAAAAACTACTCAATGACACATATGATAGCCACAATGCTTTTTCATATTAATGACTAACTCTGAAGGAGGTTGTATTAAAAACATGTTTTAACAGTCGACCATCCTGACAACATTTGTGACCCTGCAAATCTCATAAGCTGACTTCTGGGAATGAATCTACCACTGATTCGGAATGCTGATTGTACTGAGAGGAATCGGCAAGAAACTCAATACTTGCTCTTTTAATCTGTAAAAGAAAAATCATTTCGCACCTTAAGCTCACCCTCAATCACTGTCATAGCATAACACAGCTCAATAAGTGGCAACCAACTCAGCAGATACACACGTAAACAGACTCGCAAATGATAACGCTCAAAGAAATTGTTCTTGGAGCGTTATCATTTGCGTCATCATTATCACCACATCTAGGCAGAGCCTAGCTGACAGTCGCTGCAGATGGCCACAGTCTAGAAAACAATCGTTACAACTGGAACAAATCCAGAGAATAATCGTCATTCTAGCTGACAGTTCTATCGAAAAATAGTCACGGGCGCGTCTATGGCCTCACATAGCACATCGTCACGTTGATCTTACAGAGTTAATAAACCGAATACCAATTACCATCATAATATCATCATAATAATCTCTCCAATAAAAACCCCATTTTTTATTCCATAGCATCGCATATCGCAACTATCTCTCAAATTATACGAAATTCGCACTCTCCGTGTTGTCTCAAGATATTGATCGTCATTTCTTTTTTCTTTAAACTCTTTAAATTTCCAGATATTCCTTTTGTCCACTCTATTTGTGAGTTTAGGTTACATCCCCTTCTGAATATAATAAACAACGATATTTTTCCTTTGTACTTATTATATTATTATACTTATTCAATAAATAAAACAGTTTTCCCAGAGTCACCCATTTACTCTTTCTCAACAACTTAATGACACATATGACAGCCACAATGCTTTTTCATATTAATGACCAACTCTATGAAGGAGGTTGTATTATATTAAAAACATGTTGATCATTGTCAAATATTTTACCATACTTCACCAAAGAAAAATTACGTTAACTGTCATCTATGTTTTGTATTCCACTGACATTTGCGTTTTGTTATTCAATGTCATAGTCGTTCTTGTAATACCACGATTTACAGTGACTTGACGGGATAAAATAAATGCGGTCGGACGGGATAAAAGGTATCCTATGTCCGTCTCCTGGTTCTAAGCAACCTCTACACCAATTTTCGGCCGAATTGGTTCATCCGTTCTTGAGTTATAAATAGTGTAACTTGGGACCAACTTTCTTTTATATATATAGATTGGGATTCTTTAAAACGAGTGAATTTTTCGTATAATGTGAAGCTAAAATTTGGCAATGTAGAATTTTATAGAATTAGTTCAATTAATAAAATTAAAATTATTAAAATTAAGTTAATTTAATTATTAAAATTAATTTAAATAACGGCTACAATAAGTAGTAGCTCAGCGGATAGTGGGCGGATTAAAGAAGTGATAATAACCTGGATTGAACACCAGCTTCACCATTATTTTTTCATTTTTTTCAAGTCCATGATTCAATAATAAAGTAGTACCTCGGTGACCGAGACGGGGGGAAATCTTCCAAAAGATACCGGAACTCTTAGGGGTAAGATCCGGTTATGTGGGATTTCTACCCACTAAAACACCCTCGATGGACAGTCTCCGCACTAGCAGAGAGGCCCCGGGATCTCTGACGAACTGCACCGAGGTCTCTCTAGTGCCGTGCACATCGTGCTCTACAAAATATAGAACGGAGCTTGTGTCTGTAACAAGCTCCGTTTCCTCTCGGGGTCGAAAAGAACGGCCACAGCCCCCACTCTGACCGATCGTGACCCCAGAGGTCCCATTGGCCGGGACTATCAATTAGGGCGGTTTCTACGGCCTCTTCGTCTCTGCCTGCGATTCGATCAGCCCTTTCGCGGTTACGCTCGGCAGTCTCCTTCCTGCCAATGATGGTTTCACAAAAGGAGACTAAGGCTTTCCAATCTCTCTCACTTCTCAACATGGCAGAGACTACCGCATTTAGAGAAAGATCTGTTCCAATACTGTTTATCAAGACACGCCGCTCCACATCCCACGTAGGACACTCTTCGAGCGTGTGCTGTGCGTTATCTTGATCTCCTCCACAATGGTAGCAATGGGGAGTAGCCTCACGTCCAATCCGACACAGATACTCACAGAAACGGTGACCGAGCCTAGTGAAAAACAGTGATAAAACGTTTTTTTTAAATAAAATCTAGCTAGATCGATTTTGCTCACCCAAAACCTCTTGCATGCTGAATATCAGGAAAATCATTATATATACATACAAGATTAACTCATTTGAATATTAAGGATTTTTTAACGAATATTGTATATTTGTAATATCTGCATAAATAACTATAACTAATAATGAAAATATGGGTTTCCTAGACCTTTATTCAAAAACACAACACGCGTGTGCAACATTAAATAAAGTTCTTTGTACAAATGCATAACATATGAGTTTTACCACTTTAGCTGCAAAATTCACACTCCCGAGACTTTGCACGTTAAAACGGTAAACTGCGACTTTAAATGCGGTAAACACAACTGGTATTTACTTTGACCGCTTGTCTTGTAATTATTTTAATTGGAAATTCTAATGCACTAGATTTAATTTACGTGTCAATTTTGTTTATTTGAAGTGTGGTATCGGGCTGAGTAGAATAGACTCATTTCTTACAGAGGTATCGTAAAAGGCGAATAAGGTTACTTGACGTCAGGCAGGCGGCCGAAAAATGATAAAATGAAAATAAAAATATTTTCAAAAAAGTGCGTCTAAACAGTAATTTTAAATACATGTACAGTCTTGAATTGTTGAATAACTGTAGCTAAATCATTCCATGATCTTTTTCGTTTTACTGTACGGGCAAGTTTTTTTCAATAATAATTGCTATCTATTTCATAACCTCCGCAGGCAGGTGCAAAATAACTAAACACATTTTTAAAAATTCCTGATAAGAATGAGTGTTTGAGTAGCGTATATATGGTATGGAATTTCGTGCTAGTGTATACCCGGTGCTTTTGCCGGAGCCTTTACCTGCGACTTCGTTCGCGTTGACTATTGTCGTGTGATAGTTCGATAATAGATAGCGCTATTCAAAGTCATCTTGTACAATCAACAGGATTTCTATGGCCTAGGCATATGTTATTCCGGTGTATAAGGAACAATTGTGCCAAATTTCTTCGATATTGGTACAGCGCATTCGCCGTGAAAGAGTAAAAAACATACATCCATACTCACAAACTTTCGCATTAACAATATTAGTAGAAAAGGATAGGATTTACGTAAGCCCACTATAAGCCGAATCGTTATAAGTATTCTGTGATCACTCAATCTTATCAAGTTACTCTTAAAGTAAATACAGATAATTCAGCAGGTATTAATCGATAATAGACAGACGGAGAAAATGTGCCGGCATAATTTTGGCTAGAATTGAAATATGGTACTTATTATAAAATAAACCACGCACACCAGTAGAATATGATCGAATAATTGTGAAAAACTAAGAATGAATTATTTATTTATTTATATCTTTAATATTTAAACTAAATATATTTTTTCGGAATCTCGGAAACGGTTCCAACGATTTTCCCGAAATTCAGCATGCAAGAAAGGGGTTTTGGGGGAGAAAAATCGGTCAAACTAGGTTTTATTAAAAAAAAATGGTTTTATCACCGTTTTTGGGTATTCAAAAAATACTAAAATTTACTTATTTATTGAATATATACAACAATTTTTGTCATGAAATGTCAAGTCAGCGTAGCTTATTCGGGAAACGGGTGGTCGCACGAAATGAAAATTCCTAGGATGGAGCCCCATCTACCCTATTGTTTTTCTTTTTTTTAAGTTTATTTATTTATTTTGTAAAAAATTACCTAGCAAGGCTCGATCAAACTGGTATTATTTATTTATTAAGTTAGTAATGTTGCGAAAATGATACATAAAAGATTTGCCTAATATCATTTTTATTTGTAATGAAATTATTTATCCTCAATCCATACAATCCATACCGATTTTGGGAATATATAAATTTCAAGAATATTTTGATCAACTTCCTTTAGCCAAACTGATGATAAGTTGTAGTATGAAATAACTTACATTTTATAGTAGACTGCGTCAGTTATAGGGTGAATAACCTTCGCTAATGAAACTGGTTAGGTGTCTTTCATTATTACCTCCCCACTCATAGTCCAATGGAATAGCAGTATTCGCTTTGTATATACTTGGTACATAATATTGGATCTATTTTGATTCTGACTCCAATACGAACTCTCGTTTAATATTGTACATTCAATGCATTTCCATTATTATTATAATGATCTCTATTGGTATCAAAATTATAAAATGGTTATGTTGGTTAAATATCTATAAAAGAAGTAACGTTTTATTATACTACATTTCATTTCTGTGTGAGAATAGTATAAGAAAAGGGCTAGACATTTTACTTAATGTATTATTTATTTATTTAAATAATTCCATAACTTTCATTTTACACATATATATGTTCCCAAGGTCTGCACGTTTTGTCCCATTATCGCAAGTTTTTTTGCAGAGATTTTTATATTTTTTTCTCTATAATGAGATGACGGAGCGAATCGGGAAAAAATCTCGATCTTATCTGCTTGGATAATTTATCCATTCGTATAATCCCAAAATGACATATTTGGTTTACGTAAATATATGATTATTTTTGATAAGATATTTTGTATTAATAAATTAATGTGACTTTTCATTTGACTTAAACATTGACAATGTTATTATTATAATTATGTAAAATTAAAATATTTATCAGAATATTTATTTCGTTTCTCAACCTGTAGAAGGTTGTCTGGAAGATATCCGGCCCAATATAATATAGATGAAAGATCGCCCTACTATACCTAGGAGAATTTTGTATCTTAATTGTTAAAGGGACCTAGTTCTGTAGGGTCAGGGAGATATTAATGAGAGCCTAAATAATTTAACTACCAAAATATGTTGCCTACTAGTAGCTAATTACATATATTTATTTATTACAAATTTAATTTATATTTATTTAATTAGTATGACATGCAAATGTTTTGAAATCAATAGAACTAACGAACTAACTAAATAGTCATACAAATATTTAAAGACACATAGAGTTTAAATGAATAACTTTTAACATCAATTCATCCGTGTTTTTATGAACTAGCATGTATATTTTAATTTAAGCTCCTTAACATCGACATTACCTAAGCTTCTACATACGTTATACTTTCGATAGGTTGTAAATACTGATAGGAGGTACTCTCATGTACCGTTCCATTTAGTACTTTCGTAAAAAGCTCGCTTGAAACTCTGTCGATTGAGTGCACCTTAATTATCAATTCACAAATCCAGCTCGCATCCGAGTCTTTTACAAACTCCCTCCAATCCCTCTAAGCCCCAACGACGCCCCTAAACAACTCTCCGAACATTAAATACAATATCTTTAAATTGCTTCTAAGTACCGCCACCCTCATTGGATATTTTTATCGTCATTACCATAATCTCCGGCTAGTTGTCTCTTTCTACCCTCTTAAATTTAGTATTTTCTTCTTGTTCTGTCAAAGCTTTAAACTCCACGCGAAATTTAAGGCTCATTCTCTTATGATTTAGGTTAGATTACTTCGCAGTTCTTAGGCACTTTGTATACGATTATGTCGCTGTAATTGTGCGAATACGCTGAAGCGCTTTCCGCGTATAATTTTTACTGCTCCTGTAACTTCCCACTTCGTGTGAAACTGTTCAGGTGTTTATGCTGAACGGCACATGTAAATTAAACTGTCAGATACAAGTAGCAAATAATAATAATGATAAGCTGTCGCAAGTGACGCGAAAAGGCGGTTGTTTTCAAAGTGCCGCCGCTAAACGTTTTTTTATGAAACATAATTTTTATTTAGTTGACGCTTCTTAGTTTTAAAAATACCATGTAATTTAGAAAGTATTATACAAATTGTTACGACAACTTTGTATTCTAGAGTTTGAAATCTGCTTATATTCTTTAGATCAAACTTTAAATTAGAATGTGGTAATGAAACAAGAACCATGTTTTTATTTCAAGTAAATTACCTAATCAATAATATTTCATATTTGTTCTTTATTTTGTAGCTCATGTAAAAATAACTTCTGATTTAACCGATAATGTCTTAGTTAACTAACTTAGTTAACTTGTAAGTCTTAGTTAAAATAATTCATATTAAGCTGTACTTACTATTGGTTTTTACGCGGTATTTAATAGATCGTTAATACTTTATGGATAGTGTGCTTATTATCAACTGTTACTAAATTTAAACTATTTTTATTTCCTATTCCAAGAGCCTCTGAAATTATCGTTACAAGTTGCTGCCAGGGTTGTTATCATATTCCTTGACTAAAAATGTGGTTAAATAATTTATTATACAGGTTATAAGGCACATTAATCATGCGACCGATACTTGCGACCTTCTTTTGTAACAATAGTTTCATGGACAAGAGTTCGAGGCGAGGTTCGGAGCTTCCACTCAAAATTATCCCAAACAAACGTTCAGTATTAAAAGTTTTCAGAGTGGAGGCAGAGGTGGAGGGTCGGACCTCCCTTATTTAGTCACGCCATTTAACAGGCGCGGCAAAGGGCTAAGAATTAATTATTTATGCGACTAGGCACGGAATTGCGCGGAAGATGTCACAGTCAACTCTGGACCCTTTCATATTATACGCGTTTTTCGGTGTAAATTTAAATATTGTTTCTTCTAGGTTTTGGGTAATTAATAACAAAAATATATCTTTATCTTTAATATTTAAATGAGTTAATCTTGCATATATATATTTTTCCGAATTTTGGAAACGGTACCAACGATTTTCATGAAAGTCAGTATTTGGGTGGAGGAGGGAAGGGATACAGCTAGGTTTTTTTTTATTTTATTATATTATTTATATTTTATATTTATAAGTAAAAATATTATTTTGTTAAAAATTGTCTTCAGGCACTAAAAAACTGCTATAATTTTATGAGAAACTAAAGGATAATTTCGCTGTCAATTGTTAAGCCATGAAGGCTTAATTGAGTAACGTCGTCTTGATTACAGAAAACTAGGATCGAACCCAGATAAAAAAAAAAATTATTTATTATTTTTAAATTGCTAAAAAAAATTACTGTGCAAGGGTTACTTATGTACTCCTTAGCCGTGTGGTATTCATCTGAGTAGAATAGACCAGCCTCATTTCTTATCGAGGTGTCGTAAAAGGCGAGTAAGGTAAGTTGACGTCCGGCAAGCTGCCGGTCGTAATATACGTGACAAATTATGTAACAACATCTTTATAACATGTTGTACATTGATAAACACTTTTTTTTTCTTCTATTCCCATTCTATTTTTCGAAGGTATTGCTACAAACCGTGTTATACAGAATTTATGATAACGGTTAAATAAATTACCCTTTAAACGGTGATTTCGTGTTCATATAATCAAATTATGTTTCATAAAAGTTAAAAATAAACCGTTGAGTTTTCCATTTAATACAGTTTATTTGCGAATATAAATTAAATTTTGAGTACATATGATCAGGGATACGATAGATCGCATCATCCGCTATAGGTTCCCGGTTTGATTAACGGTTGAGACAATTAAAATATATTTAATATTGGCCAAAATATGGTCCTAAAGGCTGGAGCATATTTTACTACGTTACTGGATTTTCCCAATAAATTATCCTTAGACGAAACTCAGTCACATAAGCGGCATGACTAGATCTGAGACTTAGTGTGACGTGATCTGATAATAGAACAGTTTTCTATGGTTTATCCCTCTTATTGCGCACTGTTGCGATGCTTCTATACCAGCCAATTACGGTTCCTGAGTAACGTATATTCTTAATTCAAAATATCAATTTACCAGCTCTATCTCACTGCAATCTCACAGCTATGTTGAGAAGGGTGATCAATAATTCTTTACGTTTATGAAATTAAGGCATGAAGATTACTATTGATTAAAATTTCATTAATATCTGTAGGCGTGGTCGATACTCGACGTTCTGTTTGGTTACGTAGTACTGTGCAATTAATCAAATAGAACTAACTATTTACTTATATGTTTTTTACTAGCGTGCGCATTTGTCACATTTGTCAAAGACATATTTCGTATTATTGCATTATAATACTTCGAGTGACTTACTATCATTCTCCAGCCCTTATCCCGCTCTAAGTGGGATCGGCACAACATGTTATAAACATGTTGTCACATGATTTAGCTTCGTATTTTACGACCGGCCGCCTGCCTGACGTCAACTTAATTACGTAGTATTTTACGACACCTCGGTAGGAAAGAGGGTGGTCTATTCTACCGGATACCGCACGGTGGGTCAGCTAACCTTATTCACCTTTTATGACTCCTCGGTAAGGAACGCGGGTAGTCTATCCTACTCAGCCGGATACTGCACGATGATATGATGACGGCGATACGACATCATATGGTGATGATTGTCATTTTTTCAGGTTATTTATGTATTCTATTATATTGTCACTAGTTCTTGATAAGTGTACAAAGTTTTAATTAAATGTCTGCTCAAAGTTGGTCAAAATTGAATTCAAAGGAGTCAGTTACATACATACATGTACATACAGGTGAAACATATAAAATGTGTACTATAAATGTATATGTGAGCCTGGTTTTTTTTCGCAGAGTCGAATACTGGAGGATGCATCATTGATGTGCAACTCATGGTCGCCAAGGCACAATGTAAGTTTCAGCTTCAAGGATTTCTCTTATCATAGTAACCCCATATACTGTTTAGTTGAAATCTGCCTAGCGAATGTAGATGCATCTATCTTTGGCCAAAGATAACCTATTTTTTTACTATATGTTTACTATATGTTTTTATTTTAACCCTGCTATGCGATATTATTGATTGGTTTTTATTAAAGCATGTATCCTGATATACAAATAATAATGTAAGTTTTTTTTATTGTTCCTAGTTTTTAAATATAATAATTACATTTTATGTATCATCATATTTTTTTAAATATTTCGTATGTATTGTTGGAGCAATGACAGCAAAGAAAAGGTAAGAGGAAAACTTAAACATTATTCAACTTAGTTGTAATACTAGTTACTACACTCAGTTTCACTATTATTAAACTAATCGTATCATATAATTAAAATAGCAGTAAAACCTCATGTATTATTCAATAAAGGTTCTATAAATATTAAATTTAAAAAATTAAAATTATTAAAAAAATGACTTAAGAAACTAAAAGTTGTAAAGAAAGTTTAAGACCGTTGAATAACATTTTTTTAACGGTAAAGTTCATATTGACAGTTTAAATTTAGATGCTTTTCAAAGTATTAGTTAATGTAAAGTTATCATCATGCAATTAAATAGGAGGTAATATTTTTAAATATCTAAGTTTGGATCGTAAAAAAAGTAATCAACATTATATTGAAGTAAAAAAGTAAAGTAAAGTAACGGTCTGTTACTATCCCGCTACTGGGCATAGATTCACTCGATTTTTGGTGAGAAGGATTGGAGCTAAGACCTACCACGGATGTGGATTAGTAGGTTACACATATCCCTAAAATTCTCTAGAGATATTCAGGTTTCCTTATAATGATTTCCTTCACCGAAAAGCGCGTGATAAATTGCATGTATCAAGTAGACATATAAGGACCTTAATTTACTATAAAACTATACAACACTATAAATACATAATACTATAAAGCTGTACTAGAATACATCAGAGAATGATAAGAATACAGAAAACAATTTATGCGACGTTACAATAAGTACAGATTTCTTTCTTAGGTGAGTTAGGAGATAAAACCAACTACGATATTAGATACCCTTATAACGAATCCAAATCTAACGCTTAGTATTAAAGTGAACTAATTCAGAAAAGTTGATTTCTAGTGGATGCAATAAAGCGTAGCGCCTACAAAACTAGCGAGTATAAAAAGTCTCATAACTTTAAAGAGTAATAAAACACTAGTATTTTAAATAGTTTGTAGCGTGATGTCATAGATGGCATTGAAATGAGGATAACAATGTATCTAACTCTATTAAGCCTTGTTTTGAATTAGTTTAGTCTATATCTAACCGTGCGAAATATACACGCCAATAAATTTAATAATCAACAAATATATCCCAATATTGTATGAATCGGTCAGATGTGACAGAATTTATTTCAAACTTCAACCAGAATTAATATAAAGCCGATATATTATCTTGAACTGACATATTGTTCCACTATAAAAAAAAACTGACGGCCGCAAAAATACTTAATGCCACCTGCTCGCCAATATCGTGATATGTCAATGCTGTTTCGTAACTGATTCTGAATTCAATGGATAATAATTGCATTAACTCTATTAATAGGTAATCAATGGATAATTGAAAGCCAATTCATGTTACTCATGATATTTTCCTGACAATCCTTTATTACTTAATAAATTTTATAAATGAAATATTTTAAATAATTCTTTATTTATATTTAAAACAGTCAGTAAGAGAATAATTATATTATGATTCCATACTTAAAGGGTATTTAAACTCTGATACAAAACTAATTTAGAAATATTTGTTGGTGTCTTAATTGAATATTTTAGAAACGCAAAATATAAAAGTTAGCAAAAATGTTTTTAAAAAATGTTGTTATTTTATTTTGCAGAATAAAGAAAGTTGTACATACATTAATAGTTTCAAGATTTATGTACAACTCACTTTATTCTTAAAAAATTTATACCTTAAAATTGCCAAGTATAGTTATTTAGATATATAGTATACAATGATGATATGATGAATGATAGCTGTGATAGCCCAGTGATGCGATTCTCTAGATACGATCATGGGTTCAAAACCTGGGGTAGGCACCAATAAGTTAATCTGTTATAACTTATGTGTATTTATCATACGCCTTTTCGGTGGAGGAAAACATCATGATGAAACCAGTATATCTCTAGAAAATTCTAGGGAGATGTGTAACCTACTAGGTCTTAGCTCCAATCCTTCTTTCCAAAAACGGAAAGAGGAGGCCTATGTCCAGCAGTGGGATAGGAACTGGCCGTTACAAATGACAGTCTAAATAACCTATGTTTTCAAATAATATTATAGCAGTTTTTCAGTGCCGGAAAACAGGGATAAAACATTTTTTTTTAAATAACACTTAGCTAGATCGGTTTAAAGCCCGTTAAACCCCTACATACTAAGTTTCCTGAAAATCATTGGAGCCGTTTCCGAAATTCAGATTCTATATATATACAAAATTAACTCATTTAAATATTAAAGATACACTATACTAGGTAATGTGAGTTGCTATGATATTCTCATAAGTGATGAATAATATTTTGATTTACTTGATGTTACTTTACATGCACTGACGATTGAATCATAAATAGCAAACATTTTTATTCAATAACACCCACTCCACGTGCACGTGAGTGCAGCCTGTATAATCGCAAAGCCCCCTCCGCTTTCAGTTCTCTGTGACACTTGATACCTACATTACGTGGCACAGATGTATCTGGGGATTAGAAGATGTCGCCAGTTAACCCTAAAATGAGAACGTTGATGAGTAATAATAGTAATGGATTATATCAGAGCTTTAGGGATTGCCGGGTCGCACCTTTGTTGCTAGTTTATGTCTACTACGCGCTTTAGTGGTAAATTCAGCAGTCAGTTTGTACCGTTAGGCGGCCTTCCCTGCTTAATCGTTACAGCAATTAAAAGGATCACTGAATACAAAAACAATTATATACATATATACTTATTTTTTATATAAAATTTCTAAATATTTAAATTATTTTATCGACGTTTCCACTAGATACGATAATATGATAAATATCTTCTTAAATCGATATCTAACTTTTTATTCTGTAATTAACTTTTATGTATGATTTTTTTCTAAAGCTAAGTAATGTCTTCTCGTAAAACCTCTCTACATCAGATAAACAATTTGTTGAGATCACTCTAATAACTTTAAATTTATGGGCACCATTGTTTTATGACTCCATTGCTAAGTAGCGGGGATGATTATTTGTGTATCTTACGTGTGTACAATGTAAGTAGTTATAATTTTATCAATGTCATTATTATTTGATATTTTACAATAATATATGTTGGAAAAGTAAATGTGACTATACCCTTTTACGTTTTATGTTAAGAGCAAAGAGTCATTTTCTCAAGAGTCTTTTAAAATTTCTCATTTATTGAAGAAAATAAATCACTTTAATAATAGTATACACGCTCAACAATTATTAAGGTTTATTATTGTCTTAATAACAGTCTAAAGTAGACATATATTTTATGAATCGAGAAGACAAGTTTTCACAATCAAACCATCAATCATTTTTGGTACAGTATCTTAAAAAAAGTTTCATAACACCACTGTTAATCTTTATTTATTACCAGTACGTAGAGTTATATTTATTGTTACTGCTAGAGTTTCTAGTACCTTACGTTTATTTTGTTGAGATTCCTAGTATTCTTCAGATGCAGTATTTTCGACTACTGTGATTCGTGGAAGTTAGAAGAATATGCAAGCTAGGACATTTTCCTGTAGAACAAATCTTGTCATTTACAAAGCGACCACTACCGCATAGTGTCGCCTACATTTCTCCTGTCGACATGTTAGATATTTCTTGCTGGAACTTTATCATGTAATTTGATCCTAGACTCGCAATCTAACTGAGATGATTTATCTTCGGCCATCCAGTATGATTAATGTAAATTGAAGGAAATTGAGTAAAAAAATGATTGTATTCGGATATAAGATGATTTACTTAAATTTCTAAGGAGTTTACCTAGTATCGAAATTATAACGCAATCGTCTTCGCTATGTATTTTTTACAAATCATTATTGCAGGCAATCCTGATTTTAGACAGTTTCACTGGTGGTTTTATTCCCCGGGCACTTCAAAACAAATTATTACATATCTCACAGCAGCGGGGTCAATTTGTTTAGCAATTACAATTAGACGGGGGCATGCAGAATCACTTCTGTAACACGATGCTAATGATTTGGAAAGAGCGGAGGGAAAAACTTTTGTTCCCACGTTCAATTGTTTTTTATTATCAGGATAGGATGAATACAAATTACACATTTCAATAGAAGTTGAGTTTGGGTATTGAATAAAATTATGACATACAAAGTAAATAAAGTAGATGTAGAGAATAAGGTTCTTAGAAATTAAATTGTAGAGAAAATCGCAAAATATATATTAAAGGATGTTATATAATCTATGAAAAATTTATTTGGATAATTTTAAAGCATTATAATAGTAACATTTTTCGTGTCTTATTCTACAATGTAACGTAACGTAACGGTTTACAATTTAAGAAAATTTTATTCTCATAAGAATTTACATTCACTTAAATGAGAACTTAAAACTAAAACTTAACTAAATACAATTGCGTAACATAACGTAACATAACATTACTCGTAAAATAATATTAATTGCCATCCCATAAAAATGCGAATATGCTTGTCAAAAGAAAACAAAAAAATAATCTTAATTCAGAACTTCGACATTTTAAAAACAAAACAAGTCAAACCGAATCCAACCATTCAGATGCAAACCCCGTCTTTAAAAGGGGACGTTGAGATAAAACCTGCAAACGTGTGTACCACCGGTAAATCGAAAAGAGAAACTATCACTTTAAAAGTGTTCCGTGGCTCTATAAACTGCCTATTTGAGAGTCGGTACGCGCGCCAAGCATCTGTCGGGAGTAACCGAGAAGAAGGCATGGATCCGAGTAACGAGTTACCAAGTAACACGAGGTCAGAGTCACTCATAAATAATTTAAAGTAATCCGGGAAAAACCCCTGTCCGCGGCCCGTCGGTAGAGCCTCCATGACTATTTCATGTGACCAACGTATTACGTCTTGTGAATTAGTGTTGCCCTTTTGAACTAGCCGCTTTAGTGTTACTTTTATATAAATTTGGCTTAATCTCAACGATAATATGCGAAAATTATTTGCATTTTAGAAATTACTCAAAAAATTAAAATAGCACATTAATTTCCCTTGCCAAGTGAGTTATTATATTGTAAAGATATGAAACTTAGACTCACAACTACACACAGATAAGATTAGGTATATTAATTTTAAACTGTTTAAAACTGTTCTTTATTACCTCATATTAATAATGTCTTATTAAATAATTTCGACATACGATTCACGCGTAATTCAATTAAAATATTGGTTAAACATAAAGACTTTTAAACGAAACCGTTTTTCCATTTTACAGCTATTTATGTTATTTTATTCACATGCTTTTAGTTTCCATTATTTATTTCATATTGGATAATGTAGATGTTTTAATTTTTAAACATTGTTATTATGGAGATAAAAAAAATATTTTTATATTAGATTGTTGCATGCTTAATTATTTTTTCCCTAAAATTTTATTTAACATGAACTCTAATTGTTTTGTAATGATGGCAATCAGATGAAAGTAGACATTACGCCACGCCACGTATCTTATTTAATTCTAATATTGTGAACGCTTTGATCAAAGCTAAACTAATATAAATTCATATAATTGTAAATATTAATTATCTTTTAAATGATAATGATTATTTTTGTGCCGTTCCCAGGGTGATCTCTTCAGTGGATTAAACGATGGTTTGCTGAGTAGAGCAGAAGCATTAGCTGCAGTAGATATAGGCAAACATCAGTCCGGACCTCAGCCTGGCCCGCCGCTACCACAGCTTAAGCATGACATGGTGTACCATCACGGCGTCGGGGGTCCACCTCCGCACAACACTAGGCCGCATCAGGTACTATCGGATTCTTCGTGTAAGCTCATTATTAGGTACATCCCAGGTAAACTGTAGTAATTATTGAGGGTTTATTAGAACAAATTTTACGTCTTATTGATGCTGTATATAAATATTAACTATTTATTTCTTAACTTAACTATTTAAAAATTTATTTATTTTTATGACTTCCTGTGTGAATATTATTATCCCAAGCTTAAAACTTCAGGACTTGATAAAAGTACCAAAATGTATAAATAAGGTTTTTGATTTATTAATTTGTCTATGTAGCATATAGTATTTGGTTAAATCCACTCAATAAACTTTGATCATTAAAATCTTCATATACAGGGTGTTTGGAAGGTCGATGCAAAGCTGCAAACAGGAGCTAGTATAGACTATTTAGAACCATTTAAACTGAACTTATGTTAGGCGAAGTGCGACTATTTTTTTTTTATAAAATTTTAAAGATTTTTGAAGAAAAATCCGAAGTTATGTCATTATTTGCTAATAATCGGCCATTTTGAAGCCAAAGTCAATTATTTTTTATTTTATTTTATTAAACTAATGTGTAAACAGTGTAATAAAACATGATTAAGGTATCTGTGTTAAGAGATATTTTTTTTACAGATATTTGAAGTCAATCATTTCTTTTAAGATCAGAGAAAGCTGATTTTTGATGGCATTTAAAAAAAAAAATAGATTGTGCTTTTTTAGTTTAAACATTTTATTAAATATGCCTGGTCATTGTTCTTTATTTTGAGGTATCAACTATGCGGATAGCCCGCAAATTATTGAAATTAAGATCTACAAACTAAATTGCGAGAGAAAATTAAAATTTATAGGCGAAGTAATTAAAACAAAATTTTAATGAAAATCATTTATTTTTCGTGTTCAAAATGTCCGCCGCGGTGTCTAACACAGGTCCGGCCCGTCTTATTATTTCTGTTGTTGTTATTTTCAACTTCATGTCCATTTACATTGGTCGGGTTACAAACTCGTGCGTATTTTACAACACATTTCGTCGGCTTGCTGAAGATGGGATACACCGTGTGGAACCTGGAGTCAATGCAGGTAGACATAGTACTGATATTGAGGATGATATTTTGGCGGCGTTTCAAGCTGATCCACATACTAGCACGAGAAAAGTAGCACGAAATTTAAACATTTGTCATTGGAAGGTGTGGAATACAATGCACAAAAACAACAAGTACCCGTTTCATGGTACGGGTGTTCAAGGCCTTGAAGAGCGAGATCCTCAGAGTAGGATTCAGTTTTGTCGTTTTCTTCTCAACTCAGACATTGAAGATGCATGGTTCCTGAAGTCAATCTTGTGGACAGATGAAAGTAAATTTTCAAGGGAAGGCATTATTAATTTCCATAACCTTCATCTATGGGCTGAAAAACATAATAATCCACATTGGAAAACGCAAAAATTATTCCAAAAGAAATTCTCGGTCAATGTGTGGGCCGGAGTTATTGGCAAAATTTTGATTGGGCCTCATTTCTTATCAGATAATTTAAATGGAAATAATTATTTAGAATTCCTGCAAAATGATCTTCCAGAGCTTGTAGAGGAGTCTGGGGCCTTGATATTCGTTAGCGACCGAGAGCTCATTTTTCAACAAGATGGTTGTCCAGCGCATTGGACATTAAATGTACGGGAGCACTTAAACAATTGTTTCCCCAATAGCTGGATTGGCAGAGATGGGACCATCCCTTGGCCCGCCCGTTCACCTGACCTGACTCCGCTTGACTTTTACGTGTGGGGTCGGGCTAAGGAGCTAGTATACACAAATTTGGAAATAAACACAAAAGAAGAATTAATTGACAGAATTAATTCAGCGTTCGCGACGATGAAAGTGGAAATGAAGTTAAAGATAACGACAACAGAAGTGAGAAGTCGGGCCCGTGCTTGTGTTAGAAACCGCGGCGGACATTTTGAACACGAAAAATAAATGATTTTCATTAAAATTTTGTTTTAATTACTTCGCCTATAAATTTTAATTTTCTCTCGCAATTTAGTTTGTAGATCTTAATTTCAATAATTTGCGGGCTATCCGCATAGTTGATACCTCAAAATAAAGAACAATGACCAGGCATATTTAATAAAATGTTTGAACTAAAAAAGCACAATCTATTTTTTTTTTAAATGCCATCAAAAATCAGCTTTCTCTGATCTTAAAAGAAATGATTGACTTCAAATATCTGTAAAAAAAATATCTCTTAACACAGATACCTTAATCATGTTTTATTACACTGTTTACACATTAGTTTAATAAAATAAAATAAAAAATAATTGACTTTGGCTTCAAAATGGCCGATTATTAGCAAATAATGACATAACTTCGGATTTTTCTTCAAAAATCTTTAAAATTTTATAAAAAAAAAATAGTCGCACTTCGCCTAACATAAGTTCAGTTTAAATGGTTCTAAATAGTCTATACTAGCTCCTGTTTGCAGCTTTGCATCGACCTTCCAAACACCCTGTATATTTAATTTTAATACCCACAGATATCAATTTATAAATGTAGTCAATGGATTATGAAGAAAATTGTTTATTGTTTAGCGCGGAAACCGCTTTAAAGTATACACATAACGTAACAAACATCGCGTCTTGAATAATTTTAACTCTGCGCACTAATATTTAGTCGGCACAAGTATTTAAAAAAATAAGGATAAAATAGGATTAATGAAATTTTCTTGATTGTTGTAACATAGGTCGCGGAGAATCAATAAATGAATTTTTGTTTCTTTTGCTTGATACGTACTTACTTTTCATAACAACGTGCTGGCAATAGGTCACCGCATTATTTTGATATTTCAAAAAATTACAGAGTGGTATGTGTAAATTAATCAGAGAGTACTAGTACTAGCTTTTTAATCCTCAGTGATACTATATACTACAGTTTACTAACTGTAGTTAAATAAAACTGGGATGGCTAGTAAGAAATATAAAAATATTGTTACGGAAAAGAGTCTATACTCATACCCTATATGTATTATACCAATCATTTGAATCGAATGCAGTGACGATAAAACTAAAGCGTACTCATAAAAATGTTGGCAAATTGGTACACTCCACGCCTTCGCTTTGACATAAATAATAATAATAAAAGTAAATGCATTTCTCTATGCCCCATACACCTTGGAAAATCTTTTAGTCTTCCTATGTCAGTAGGCGAGCGAGGGTTGGCTCCTTTGGGATTACATTGGCGTGGGGTAGTACAGGGGCTGTAATGTGTAAGAAATATACTCGCTGCGCCATAAAAATGAGGTAATTTTATGCACTGTTCGATGTTATGTCGATTGTAATACTTGCCTTAGATTTTTCACATAACCAAGATACACAGAACCCCAATTGTAGTTTTATTAGAAATGAGCCAGTAAGAGGAATATACGATATTGGCCAAAAATTAGTACATTATGTGTAAGCATCAAAAGAAAAAAATATTTATAACTTATAACATTTAAGCGCCCAACTTAGTCTCACTAATTCCTGTGGTCTTGTACTTCACTTAAGATTAATCGAAACTTTTCTTAAACTAGCAGGTCTTGCAGTGACCCGAAATTAAAGTACACTGAGGTTATAAATTAGATGATAAATTCGGTTTTTGACCCCATCTCAACTGTACGAACAAATAAGTAATAAAAAGAAGTCTATCGCATGATGCTATTAATACGAAAATCACAAATATATACACTGTTATACAAAATACTAAAACTTCTTTTTTATATTGTTCGTAACTTGTATCGCTATAATATATTTTCTACGAAAACAAAAATAAATTTCAAATTTTGCAATATTTGAATTGGTATTATTATATAAATTATTGACTAGTTGAGTTACTACATAAAATTATACAAACAAGAGCTTTGAGGGATCTTTCCCTTTTCCCAGTGCGGTACAATTTTCCCCTTTAAGCTATATTCAACATCGCATAATACGTACTTTATATACACAGAACCTAACATCATCGTTTGGGTCGGCAAATGCGTCTGTAATTTGAGTAAAATATATGTAGAGTCGACTTTATATTTTGGTAATAATTAATTATCTTTTAAACTTTTTCCTAATGTACAGTTTACTCCATTGATCATATACTAGTAACGCAGAAATACACTGGCGTTGAATACGCAATGGCAATGAGATTGGATTGTTTTTACTTGGAGTGACTTTCGAAAGCCAATTAAAAAAGTTTGCAGATGATACAATAATTTTAACCGAAAACAGAAGTCGTTTGCCAAATTTCTTATACATTCATTGCACCGGCTGCAGTCCAGAGAAAATTATTATTTTTTAACGGTTTAATTGTACTACTCTAAATAAAATCTTCGCCACCCGAACAATTGAAAATTTGAGAAAACTTTGTTACTTAAAAAACTTGAAACTTTTACAATTAATTCAAATTCAATATTCAAAGTTAGAATAGGACAAAGTTTGTCGGGTCAGCTTGTACTTACTGAATAACTGCTTCTTAAAACCTGGCGTTGAATGTTTTTTTTTCCGAACTAAATACAGAAGAAGAAACCAAAGTCTTAATAGACCTAAATTTGTGGAACGCAGATATAGATCTAATAATTAATAAAATTTCTTATATTAATACAATAAAATAGATATATTACATCTGGACGTGCCGTCGACATAAAATTGATATATAATTTAGTCTACTATACTATTGAAAATTACATTTTAATCTAGAGATTACTCTTTAGAGATTTACTCTACAGATTACTCTTCGACCGGTATAGTAATGGCTAAATATAACTAGTTATAAGAATTATTTTAAAAATAACAACAACCTAGTTTTTTTTTCGAATCGACTATATGCTGTTAGCCCTAACGGCTTTTACAGCGTCACCGGGTGGGACGTGCGAGCGCAGAAGCATCGTTGAAGTGCACCTAGTTTCTTGGTGGCTCTTCTCTGTAGGAACAGCTTTCCGAATCAGCTGTAAAGTTAACGATTCAAAAGCACTTTTTACAAGTTTACACGAATAAAGAATATTTTGAATTTGAGTTCATGACAATGTGCATATATTATACGACATTTTGACAGAAATTAGTAGTTCCGTACTTTTTTTAAATCTGGGATCCGAAATAATAATAAAAAAAACTATTTTTATAAATAATACTAATGTACGTATTTGTCTGGGGAATACAGCTCGATCGCCGCTGTTCGATCGTTGCTAGTCAACAGAGACACAACTAAAACACAAACTGTAAAGTAGAAGAAAGGGGAAATATAAAAAAAATATGTTTACCCATGGGAATACAGGACATATGAGCGTTTTTACTGTTGTCGAGCAATTGTCGCCCCACTGGGGACTTTTGCCGACTTGCTCGTGTGCTTAATACACGTTGCTTAAAAATAATAATCATTTTCTACAACAGCTATAGCATAGACTTATCTTTAATATTTAAATGAGTTATATATAAATTTTCCGAATCTCGGATACGCCTCCAACGATTATCATGAAATTCAGTATGTAGGGAGTTTTGGGGGAGAAAAATCGATCTGGCTAGGTTTTATTTTTAAAAAAAGGATGTTTTATCCCTCTTTTCGGTAGAATACTAAAATTTATGTTGATTCAAAAGATAATTTTCGCCATTAAAATGTCAACTCACGATAGCTCATTTGATAAACGGGCGGTCTAAAGAGATGAAAATACTTAGGTTCGAGCTTCAGCGCCTAAAAAAGCTTACTATTTAAAAAAAATTATAATTTTCATTGATTTTTTTTTTATATCTTTAAAAAAATTACCGAGTAAGGCTAGGTTAACCAGGTACTATATATTGTATAGGCAACATAAATAAATATTTTAATTTTTTCCTAACACACACCAACCACAAATTATTGAAGCGACATTAGGCTATACAATTATTGTAACAGGAATTTTCACAATTACTTTGTTCTTGTTATCTGTCAAATTGCTGGTTGCTAGTATTATTGCAGTTAAGTTTCATTTAATTACACTAAATTTTCATTTAATGGTTGTCAAACTATTAAATTAAAATGTAGTTAAAGTGAGTTTTCTCAACTTCAGAGCTTACTGAGCCCGGTTCATAAAATAATTTAAGTCACAAACTGAATGATGAGTTTTATAAATGGATTTAAGATTTGAGTTCATATACAGACAAGATTTAAAAAATTCAAGAACAAATTTTCTCATATAGTAAGAAAGACTAAGATAAGTCATTGATTTTGTCTTAGATATAAATTAATTTATAAGTTTAGGTTTAAATTAAGTTGCTTATTATCCTTATGGCAAGATTGTAACTTCAAAAAAGTACTTCCATTGTAAATATACTTTATAATAGGAAAAAATATACATACAAATAAATGTATAAATATATGGGACAGTTACACACAAGTCTGTCAGTACTCAAAGTAAGTAACTTAATTCTTGTGTTATGGGTACAGACAACTGTTAAATATATAGATATATAATTTTAATTAAATAGTTAAATACATAAATCCACCCAGACTCGAATAATCGACAAATTATTTTAAGAAAATGTTTGTTGTTTTAAAAAAATCGAACCCCCAACCCCCTTAGCTGAAGGCAGGATCACTGCCACTGCACCAACAAGCCGGCGGTCAGTGGCCAATGATTATTAAGTAATATTTATCAATGTCAAGTCAATGGTGAAGCTTAAACCTCATTTCTTACCGAGCTGTCGTTAAAGGCGACAAAGGTGACTTAACCCAGCGTGTGGTATCCGGTTGAGTAGAATAGACCACGCTCTTTCTTACCCGAGGGTAGTAAAATACGACTAAGGTAAGTTGACGTCGGGCAGGCGGTCGTAAAATACGTAGCCAAATCATGTGATAACATGTTTATAACAAGTTGTGCTGACTCCTCTTGAGTGGGATAAGCACAGGAGGATGACGGTGAAGCTTAAACTTATAAATAATTTATATTTTAAAATAATTATGTTAATATCTAAATAACTGGAAACGTAATGACACATATGACAACCCCAATTACACAGTCACAACACATCATGGCAATCATATTACGAGTACGTCGTCCCATCAAACATACGCGCCTGTAAGCTGCATTACGAATAAAAATAGGGTAGCGTATAAATCGTGTGGGGCCATAAATTTTGATTCAAAGAAAAAATCTATGATTAAATAAATCATATCTGTGAAAATAATATTTCCAATAGTTAATTTGAAAATATAAAAAAAATTGTTTCAGTCCTATAAGTATGTATTAAATTTAGTTATTAATCCACTTTTACTATAATAATATAACAATGAGATCTGTAGAGACTGAACAATGCGCGCTTGTAGGTTCGCGGGAACAAATCCTGGGAGTTTTCCATGAATTTAATAAAGTAAATAAAGTATGCCTAAATTATATTCATTATAGCCTTAAAGAAATGAAAAAGGAAAACTTACATATCTCTAGAGAATTCATATGAAGTCAAACTTCCAGACTTTAGTAGTAGTGGCAACAAAAATCTTTCGAAAAGAAACTAACAGACAAATAATAAACACAAATAAGCGATGTTACGTAAGGACTAATTAAAGAACTCGATGGATTTATTAATAATATTATTTTATTATAATTCGCGATAAATCTTATAATAGTTGGACGTAGTTGGCTTATTATTTAATGGTCTTAATCAACATCGAAAGTTATACTTAAGTCCGATACAGTCCTCCACAACGCGTCGTTTTAAGCCGAGGTCCGGCCTCACAGGAAGCACCCTTAAGGCGACGCTCCCAGGATGCTGCGGGCCTCTCTGGAGACCCGCTCTCCCAGCACCTCAACCCCCGGCGATGCTTCTGCGCTCGCCCACTCTCTCGGTGACGCTGTCAAAGCCTTCACGGCTAACAGCCTTAGTTAGTGTTCGAAAAAGAAAATCGAAAGATATGCTCGTGTACGGCATGAACGTATCTGCCATTAATTTTAGGCTATTTGTACGATATTATATTATATTTTGTTGATGTAAAGTAAATATTTAATTAATAAAGTAAAAACTAATATGAAAATTAGGTAAACTTTCTTTTTCTCTGTTTCAATCAATACAAATGTATAAAAACACGCAGACCCGCTAGTTAAATCCGTACGTTTCAAAACCTTTACGCACACCCTCTGTAAGTTAGGCCACTTGTTCAAATCATAATGGCGCGATACAAATCACTATTAACGGGGTATAATTTATTTAATATCCACTTGCAATAGCAACGTATGACTATCTGTTGGGGGACCCCTACTGAAGTGTCGTTTTATTTGCTATTTTATTCATTAATAAATATTTTCTTTTCTTGTTGTAGTTTCTATTTTAATGATATTATGATATTTAGTATTAAAAAAACCAGAGAAAACTATCTCAATACCATATCGTGATACAGCTAGTAATATATAAAAAAATCAACGAATGGAAAGGATAAATCAACCTCAAAGAAAGGATAGAACCTACCAAACTAAAAAAAAAAAAACAATTTAAAGCATTGATAAATAAAGAAATTTTAACTTAATAAAGTTACTTAGTAACAACCAACTTAAAAGACAGTAATATTTTCCGCACTCAACTTCTAATTAAAGCTAAGCTGTAAACTACACAACTCTGCACAATAATATTGCTGGAATAACTTTAGTCATGTGCTATGGCTTAGTTATGTGCAACATTCTTGTCAATTTTTTTTAAACATACAAACAAAACACAAATCAACTTAATGTATTATAAATAAAATAGAGTGAGTATAAATAATAACTCTGAAAGCCAACCGGTGAAAGCAATAATGAAATCTGCTTAAATGAGAGAATCCCAGGAATTATGTGTTACTTTTCAATCCGCTTTGAAGCGTCGTGATGCATTTAAATCTCCAAATCGTTTTAAAAGAGGAAGGCTGTTCCCAGCTATGGCTGCTACTTTAAATAGTAATACCTAACCTGAAAGCTGAAAGTTAATTGACTATCCTTTGATCTTGGGAATTTAATTATGAGCCAATAGAACTAATTGTCATCGCATTAATGTCTTTACGAATAATTTATTAAATACCAACACAAGAAATTATGTAAATTAACCTACAAATGTTATTGACATTTTCCGATTGCTTTGATTGTCATAGAGGCTATTTTGTAATAGCTCCTATTTGAATGTCAATCGACGAAGATTACCGGTATCGAGAACTACCTATTTTTACTATTACGAGTAGAATTCTCGTAATCGGTACGATATGTTGTTATTGGGGACACAGCAAACAACCAGCAAATTTATCGAATCATTTTTTATTATATTATACTTAACAGTATTGAGTATTGAAATTTAAAATATATTCTAAAATGTGCTCGATACAACAGCCTTTTAAAGATTTAAGAAACATTTCATAAGATAAAGGTATTTTTTTTAACTTCTCCATTAAGTGATTAAAATTCACGAAATAAACTAAAATCAATTAAATAAACTTTGAGGCTTTAATTTGCATAGGTTGCTGGAACTTGCGGCTTTCTTTGCATTTAATTTACTACGGAGATAAATGACAGATCCTCTTTTTTAGTCTCTATCCTTTTAACTGCAAAACTCAAAAACTTTCAGTGATGAAAGTTTTTGAGTTTAAGCATAAGTAAGCAAACACTAATACATTTATTATATAACAATGATTTCAATTACTAGCTATGTGTCATTAATCTATTCAAAAACAAGTAACCTGTTAGTAATAATTTCTCCATTTCTTGACCTAAAATCTTTACAGTAATAAGTTTAATATATTTCTTAATTAATTTAATAAATTAATCACATTAGTCACTTAAAAATGACACGATAAATATGTATTTTGATTGTAAAGAACATGCAATATAAACTGTAGTTTTTTATTCCATGTTCTTTACAATCAAAATACACATTACAATACATTATACTACACACAAAAAACTACAGTACAAAAAAAAACAGTTTTTCAAAAACAAAGACATTGTAAACCGTGTCGCATGTACGTTACGTGCTACACGCGGGCCAGTACGGTATAATTGTGATCTACTGGCCCCTGGGGAAGCAATACTGGGACCCACTGCACCTACCGCCCCTTAGAAGTGGCATGGAAAAATTGTTAGCCAAAGACATACGGCCTGTAACTATACTGAAATATATTACCTTGAAGGACTTCGATTATTATTGTATTGATGTGGTCGTTGGTGACTATCCTACTAATATTATAAATACGAGAGTATTGATGTATGTTTGTTACTTTTTAACGGCGAATCTGCTGAACCAATGTCGATGAAATTTGGCACTATTATTCCTTATACACCGGGGTATAAGGAATAATATATATAAGCTATAGAAATCCGTTAATTCTAGAGGAATAGGATGACATTGAAAAGCGCCATCTATTATCACGCGTTAACACTGAACGCAAACAAAAGCTTAGTATGTTAATCACCGGATATGACACCACCTGACGACGAGGTCCGGGAGCTACCATTCCCAGACCTCCCCATCGAACCAGACATCCCTTAGGTCACCTCGGTGACCTGGGCTCACCCTTAGGTCACCTAGATGACCTCGGCTTAACTGCCCGCGAGGAACTGCCCGGGCAAAGAGGTAGGCCTCGAGGTCCGTACCCCGCTTACCCCCTACCCGGGGAGTCAGCGAGACGACCCTGCTGGTTAGTATGTTAGTAATTGTTATATCTGTGTCACATGCATTAAAAGCATAAATAAGCCTGAGCATATAAAATTTCTAATATATTTGTAATCGAGAATCAAAATCATTTTACACAATATATTTTAATGTGATTTTAAAATGTGTTTAGTTAGAATAGTAAAGTCTTTAAAGTTTCATTTTGGCAATCCTTCCTGTTACCATTAAGATTTCATAATAAAATAATTTTTATTAGAACTTATTTCATGTGGTATGATGATGAGTTTATAAGTAAAGCTTACTTATTAACTTTAGAACTTAATATATAATAGGAACTCGACTTGTTTAAAGAGATAATATTGAAAGTTGAAATACCCACATATGGACAAAGTTTTCTGAACACTGCAAACATTCATTTTCGCTACAATGCCTGCCTAAAGCATGAGCATATTGGTAAAACACTCGCAACCAATCAACGTCACAACAGACTCACCCTCCTATGAAAAAACAAGTGTTTGCACTCATAAAGAATGGGTGCAAATCTGCACAAAGATGATTGTTTATATTTCCATAACGTCCCCGAGTTCAGCTATTGTTGGTGCTCCCTCTTTGTTTACAATAAAACGTCTGATTTAACATGAATGTTGAACGTCACCCTATATCTATAGTAATCCTCTTAATAGGAGAGAATTTGACAGTATGATAAAAATGAATTTCAAAAGCCATTTTTTCCTCAGATGGGCCACCATGGTATGGAAGGATTGGATATGCTCGACCCCCTTACATCATCTTCGATGACCACCCTAGCGCCAATGGGTGAAGCGGCGCCACCTCATCATCAGTTACACGGCTATGGAGCTATGAATCATGTTATGAATCACCATCACCACGCTGGAGGTCTAGCTCATGCACCACCAGCTCATTTGGGACATCCTTCTGCTGCACTACACCCTGATACAGATACAGATCCCCGTGAATTGGAAGCTTTCGCAGAAAGATTTAAGCAAAGAAGAATAAAACTTGGTGTAACTCAGGCAGATGTCGGGAAAGCATTGGCGAATTTGAAATTACCAGGGGTGGGAGCGCTCTCTCAAAGTACAATCTGCAGATTTGAAAGTTTAACTCTGAGTCATAACAATATGATAGCGTTAAAGCCTATTCTACAAGCATGGTTAGAAGAAGCAGAAGCACAAGCAAAAAACAAGCGGCGAGATCCGGATGCCCCTAGTGTGTTGCCAGCAGGGGAAAAGAAACGAAAAAGAACATCTATAGCAGCGCCAGAAAAAAGAAGCCTCGAGGCGTATTTTGCAGTTCAACCTCGACCTTCTGGTGAAAAAATAGCAGCAATTGCAGAAAAATTGGATCTAAAAAAGAACGTCGTTCGAGTTTGGTTCTGCAATCAAAGACAAAAACAAAAGCGTATGAAATTTGCAGCGCAACACTGACCGGCGGGGGGCGGCGCGGCTCTGCTGTATCCAGGAACTGGATATGGCTATTGAGTCGCCAGCCGCACCGTCATGGCCGTGGCCCTGGCTTCAACGATCACATCAGTGACGTCGGCGTCCCACTGCCATACGTTCCTTTCGTAAGCAATAATAGGATCTCATTTAAAAAGCGTATTCATCTTTACATATTTATAATTTCCCGTCAATCGCAATTTAAGTCTAGTATACGGTTCTGGTTTTCAGTATTTCAAAATGTCCTTCATATACTTTTTGATACACAGGGTATGTACCTTCTTAATTATATACATATCATTATAATTAAAATTAATTGCGTTATCATTAAAAGTTTATCATCATCGCGCCGAGTTTTGATGTTTTTCGAACATAGAATTTGTACGTGAAAATTTAAAATCTGGATTTTTAAGAAAATGTGCCTTGCAAATAATCAATATTCTGTGTTTAATGTTAGTATTTCATCGCTGTGTTGCGGTCGAATCGGACACATTGAATGAAATGTCTCGTCGAAACACCATTCATCGAAAAACATTCGATAAAATTTATATTGTACCTTAGACTGTAACTAGATTAGTAAATTACGAGACAAAGTAAAGGTAAATGTTTGTAAAGGTGGTAAATGTGATTTATTTCAAAATACTTATTATTTATTTTGATAGCTACTTGCTAACCTTCTAATCTAGGCACATTATTTTTTCCTAGGTTGGTATTTAACATTATTTTCCCAAGTCCTCTGTTCCTGTATTATTAAAAGTTGTACAAAGTAATTATAAGAATGCTCCTTTTATAAATAAAGTGTAGATAGAAGTTATTTTCTAGTTGTGATATATTGTTTACTTTGACTATTTTTTTGTTGATTATACACATGCCTCTCTAATTTCACGAAAATGGCACAATTGTAGAATAAGAGTTTTATTAGTGACATTAGCCAAAATAGTCTTTAAAGTCATTGTAAAAAGTCACACTTCGATTATATTTAGGTTTTAGTAAACCATAGTTACTAAATTGAAAGGAATTAGTACAACGCGGGTGAATTTTAATGTAATTAATGTTTTTAATAGGATTTATTATACTGTATTATTTAAGCCTTGATCGTTTACTTGATACTGTTGGGTTATATGTAAAACTACATTTAATATGGCTATAAATCTTTTTAGTTTTACCGCACCAAAGACCTAGTAGAAGTAGTGACAATGTGCATCATAATAAAACAAAAAGCTTAATTAAGGTAAAAAGTTAAAATATTGCAGTTTAGGAATAATATTCTTAAACAAAATTTTGTACATATAGTTAGTTATAAGTGAAGAAATGTGCAATCTAGAATTTGGTAATTATTATTAAATAATTATAAATCTTAAATTTGCTCATAAGAATTTATTGAGTTTTTTAACAGGTATCGTGTAGTTTTTGACAGCTTTAGCACTGAAACTAGTCATAACAAGGGTATTTTTTTATTTAAGGATTTTTGTTGTAAATTAATAATTACTGTACCGAATAATGTATATATATCGTACGAAATAAATTAATAATTTTGTAGTTAATTTGGCAATTCATTATTTTAAACTTATCTCTAAAATAGAACGCCTGAAAATACATATTGATCGACGAAGTATTTTTAGTATTAGCTTTAGAAACTTTGAAAGTTTTAGACCTTTATATAACGATTTTTTTAACGGTAATGTTCAAATTGAAAGTTTAAATTTAGATGCTTTTCAAAATATTAGTTCATGTGAAGTTTTCATCATTCAATTAAATAGGAGGTAATATTTTTAAATATCAAAGTTTGGATCGTAGAAAAAGTAATAAAAAATATTTTGAAGTAACAAAGTAAAGTTACGGCCTGTTACTATCTCACTAGGCATAGGGTTCTACTCTCCGTTTTTAGAGAGAAAGCTGAACGCTGCTCCAATGCTGATTGGTAGGTTACACATATCCCTAGAATTCTCTAGAGTTATCAATTAGACACATAAGTTTTAACCGAAAACTCATGCCTGCGCGGATTTGAACCCTTGACCCCTCAAAAGAGTCGCACGGTCTCACCGCTGGACTATCACTGGCTATTTTGAAGTACTTCGCGATTCAAGGAGAAAATATGTTATAATTTTAGAATTATTTTTACTGTGGTATATTGCAATATTTCGCAATGCTGCTATAGTACTGCATTATCCACAGTACTGCTATAGATTTTTTGCATATACCCATTTTAGGAATGTTTTCAATAGAAGTACCTACTTCTATATACGACATCATACAATATATTTACTTTCTTATATGATCTTGGACGACGTAAACACATAGTGAGTGTTATGAGACGCTATCTTGTTATAATTGAGCAATACGACTACTTTCATAAATATAAAAATTAACAAATTAAAAACAATATTATCTAATTTTTAAAGCTTCCTAATCATTTGGATTGCGGCATTACAGTTCAAAAAAGTAGAGACCCGATCGTAGTAATATAATCTTAAAATTAACATCATAATGGAGATGAAAAATTATTATAAAAAAATTAATTTACAATCTACAAAATATAAAGTAAACATAACAAATATGTAATATTGTTTATTTCTTTTGAAATAATTTCTTCGGCTATCAATCTCATTTTCTCAATTTCTCAGATTTTTAACCAAGTAAATAAACTCTTATTATCGTTGTAAATAGTACCTAATATATAAAATCAAATTCAATTGTCTTATTTAATAACTTGCTGAATTTTATAACTATGAAAATATATATTCGATTGTAGTATAGGTTCTTCAATGACAAATAAAATATCTTTATTAAAGGTTTATTTAAATATTGTAATAAATATTTAGAACTATACTTTATCAGAACATAATTTTTTAATACTATAGTCAAGACTTAATAATCCAATTTTTATATTGGAATAAATTTTAATTGGCCGTAATCCATCATATAAATTTTTGATATTATGTTAGTAGTGTTAAACACAGCACCTTGTTATTGAGAATTATTTAAAATATTGGATACATTGTTAGTTTTCGACCGAGTGGAATATTATTAACAAAAAAAAAAAAAATCTCATCTAATACTTTAGTAATAAAAGTATTGTTTTGAATATTAGGGTTTCATACTTCGTAAACTACAAGTAAATTACTACTGATCGTAACTTGTTCGGAACGTCTGAGTCACTTATAATGTAATGTCTATTACAATAAAAATGTTACTTTTTAACAACATTAAATAATAATCGGGTTATTATTCATCTATTCTATTTTACGGTCAATTGGATAAAAAAACCAGATTAGAAAATTTTTGGAGCAGCTGTAAATGATGTTTTAGAACAATAGGAAGCATATACTTCCAAATATTTTTTCATTCTTGAAAATATGATTTCATTTGCTCATTTATTTTAAAAATAATTTCATTTTTAATATACAATGCATTAAAAACTTTCAAGTGGCTGCTATATTCCTCTTTCAGTCTGCTTAACCCGCTTAAAACCATTTTCCCACCTACAACTACATATTGTATTATGGATATGGGCATGCGATAAATTTTAATGTTCAAGTAAATTTTGGGTTTTGTCAACTTTATCTATATTTATTGTTACTTTAATCTATGACTAATCTGTATCCAGATGTAGAGACATAACAATTTTCCAATCGTCCTAAACATTGCGCATGTACGATTGGGAAATTAAAGTCCAGCGTATATACGAATTACCTATATAACTTTAAAATGGCAACATCGATATTATGGGGGCCAATGAAATTCAGTAGCAATATTTTTTTGGTAAACGTATCGTAATAATTGTATAAGTGCTTAAACAAATTACAATAAAGCTGAGCCAGCTTTAGGTAAATATTTATAAATCACTATTATATAGTTTACCAAGGATTTGAAGACATAAAAGTTGCTTTCACAGTCTCTTGGCTCGACTTTGCTTTAATAAATAAGAAAACTGGTGTGCGATAAGTAGCATCTTCATTAATTATATTAGTTTATAATTGCAATTAATTGTGACGGAACCAAAGCCAATGATTTCAATTTGTATTTATATTACTTATATGTTATAGTATTTGTAATACACGATTTGACCAATGTAACGATTTAACACTATAAGTTCTCGAATCAGTGCTATGTTTAAGTAGACGTTAGTAGATTCTCTTGCAATTTATTAATTCTTAATTACATTATTAATAAATCTAAAAGGACAACACTCACTTGAAAAAACGAATAAACAATAAAGATAAAAGAATAGAAATATTAGTAAATACTTGTTGTTTTATTACCAACCTTAAATAATTAAGATGATGATGATGACGTAAATTAATATCATCTCTCTTCTCGAGTGAATTTTTAAATACAGTAGATGCAAGGCAACTCTACCGAAAAGTCGAATCTTATGTAACGGAAACTTGATTTTATCGCAATGTGACCCATATATTTATATAATAAAAGTATGAATTGTAAAAGCTTAAACTCTACTAACACCTTTAATGACTTTTGATAAATTATAATCATAATTGATATATCATAAATGAGACCGACAGCTTTTATAGTGCTAAAAACCAGGGTTGTTATGTACTCTGGGTTTTGCTAGAATATAATGGTCATCAGAAAGATGCCGCAAAACAACTAGTTAGTTGCCATATCGGTAATATTGATCCTGTTATGATAATAAAAGAATTGTAAAACGAAATAAAGTACGATTACTCTGACAGAAAAGACAATTGTAAATGGGAGAAAGAATTAAACTTAACTTCACCAATAGAATTTCCATCCTTATGAACAGATATTCTGCGAAGGCGCACGAAGCGCTTCGCTTAGTGATTTGTTTACTCATCAAGGGTATGGAATTATTTTCTGACATTTGTCTTTGCCACCAATTATGATGTAGATATCATTTAAATAAATATTAAGTAGATATTTACTAGAAAAGCGCGTTATTAGACTGTACCGTTTTCTATCAGGCATGATTGCAGTAAAATAATAAAATCGCTAGCATATTATATTTAAAAATTTAAATTGAAGAATCTCTACGAGAAATATATACGTATGTAATGAAATGTTTTATCTTTCTCACCTCCAAACTTTATTTCAAAGATGGTACGAGATGATGAGAAGAACCAATACCATAAACATAGCTCAGCGTGGGGCGAAGCTGAAGTGATAGGCTTTGGGTTCTTAAAGTGTTGGAATGGTGGTATGGTCACACTTCACCGGAAAACGCAGTGTCGGTAAACTACTATGAGATGAACTGAGGACCTCAAACCAAACGGGACAATATCGTGTGATGCTGAGATCCCGTGAGAGACCAATGTCCAGCAATGGACGTCCATCGGTTGATGAAAAAGAAGAAGACACAAATTTATTTGAACTCACAAACAAAATATTCGTACAGTAAGTGAATACCTTAATAAGAATTACTAGAACTTAGACCTGAAATTAAGAAACAGCCAGAAAAAGGTAATGTAATGTTGTCTTATCCCTCATTAGTGAGCTAATCGTCGCAAAAGATAGCATATTTTGTATGCTAATTAGCGCGAGCTCTGGTGCTACGCTCTACACAAAAATGGTCTCACACAAATTATTTATTTAAATTTCTTTCTTATATTATAAAAAAATGTATTATTTAGCAGCAACGTATATTGAAGTGAATCGAGCGCGGAAGTAAATTTATTTAAAATTTGTTGTAAAGCAACGGCATATAACCCACAACTGGGCCTAATCGATATCCTTTCACCTTATTTGTAGAGAAGGGTTGGAGATCAGACCCACCACGCTACTCCAATGCGGATTGGTAGGTTATATATATCACAGATATTCTTCATGCTTTCCATACTTTTGAGGTTTCCTCATGATGTTTTTCTTCAACAAAAAGTGGATATGATAGATTAAATCATAACTAAAGAATAAAAAATGAAAATTAATAATATATATATATATATATATATATATATATATATATATATATATATATATATATATATATATATATATATATATATATATATATATATATATATATATATATATATATATCTTAATATTTAAATGAGTTAATCTTATATATATATATATATATATATATTCCGAATCTCGGAAACGGCTCCAATGATTTTCCTGAAATTCAGCCTCCCACATGGTTTTGGGGGAGAAAAATTGATAGCTAGGTTTTATGTAAAAAATATATTGTTTTATCCCTATTTTTGGGCATTAAAAAACACTAACTTCGAAACCTGGCTAACATCGAAAAATACTGGCAGCGTTACCCCTTTGTATGACCAAACTTATTCGTTGGCCAAAGTAGCTGCCAGTTCTCGGGTACCGGGTACGCTCTACGAGTCTTCTAGAGAACTAAACTCAGTGGTGAAGCTTGAGTTTGAATGCATGACCCTTTCGGGAGAAGCACACGGTTTCACCGTTTGGCTAATAGAATTGGTTAATTCACTTTATGGTCTACACCATTTATGATTAAAAAAAATAGTATATCAAAGGTCTTTTCGAAATAATTACAATAAATATTGTGTCATAAACAATTTTTGCAGTTACTAATAGAACCCGATACCGTTTTACTTTCCTTTTCTTCTTTTTAGAATAGAGCTCATATATATTCCAAAACATTTTTATGTATGCGCAGATTTCACAATGTTTTCCTTCGCCGAATTCGAAGTGCTATTGGGCGAAGTGCGGCGTCATTTTAAATCTGTAATATCTCCGAAAATATTCACTTAAATTACATGCTGTAAACGGCTATATTGATCTATATTAAATCAACTATTCATTTAAGGTACTTAATTGAATAAGGATTAATTCTGTATTGTATAAAAATTGCTTCAAAAATAAGGCATTATTTTTCGTAAAAAGTATGTGACAAAAAATGCTATTGTCGGTTATCCATAAGAGATAGACATATACCATCGCTGACTTTTATGTAGATCTTTTCAAGGTGTACAAACAGTTAGTACACCATTTTAATAAATCTCGTAGGGTTTAGCCTGCGTTTGCAATGTTAGCGGAACACCATGTAATTATTTACAGAAACCACTCTACTCCGAAATTTCTCTACTCGGTATTGAATGTATTGGATACATACAAACCTTCCTCTGGAATCACTCTATCTATTAAAAAAAACCGCTTCAAAATCTGTTGCGTAGTTTTAAAGTTTTATGCATAATTAGGGATATATGGATAAACAAAGAATGCGACTTTGTTTTATAATATGTAGTGATAAGTGACAAATAAACAAAATAATACCTTAAAAATAAAAACCTTATAAATAAAACATTATTAAAAAATCCATACCGGCTTCTTATTAATATTCAATACTTATTAAGAAATTAAACATACTGTGACCTACGGGAATGAAATAGTTTATTCAGACGTACGCGTTTCATAACAAAAATATAAAAATGTGCGTTAATAACCAAATAATTTAAAATAATTTAATTAGCCACCCTTTACAAAAATTGTTGACGCAGGATAATATTTTCAGATAAAACAAAGCTCAAAAGTTACAAGAAATATTTTCTGGTCTGCAATTTATTAAATATGCAATATATTGATACTTCTTGGATGTGGCACATTTATGTATTATAAGTTACAAAACTAATAAGTTCGAAATAAAGGTGGTATATCGAGGGATAAACGTGTAAAGGTAGGAGCACACCATTGCTAGTGAGTTAGTGTCACACAAAGCCATACGTCACTTGCCTCTTGGGAGAGCTGACCCAGACTAGCCGCTACTACGATACGCATTTTAACACAAAAGTATAATTTCAGTATGTTATAGCACTACTAGCGATACTAGCTTTAGAAATCTGAAACTTATATGTATATATATATAGAATACATGAGAAAGTCTGTCTGCTAGGCTTTCACGGCTTACGCTATATATAGATGAAATTTGACACAGTTAAAGTAAATAAACAGGTATAAAAAATCCGGAACTTTCGGGAACAAGGAAAAAAACATGTAATTATTGATGATAAATAAACGCGAAGGTTCGCTTGAACGAAGTCACGGATACCATTAATATCCAAATATATCACACGCGTAGTAAGGGCAAGAGTCCGGCGAAGCGACCATCGCCGACGATACATTTTATTGTCGGAGCAAAGCGAATTAAATTATAGAACCATCTTTCTAGTTATAGCCCTTACAGTTGAATATGAGTTCACAGTCTACCTCTTTTGTTTATATATTATATCCAACTAATATTGAATCCAAGATTTACGTATGATTTAATATCTTTATAGTATTGTCAAATCAAATCCAATTAAATCAAATTAATCTTAATTTAAATAAGCTTTTTCAAATACTTAGAAGTGTCAAGGATCCATATGATTAAGTAAGCTATCGCTAATTCGCTAATACCGAATATTACGCTTACTGAGAAGAACCAGCAAGAAACTCGGCCGTCAATTATTCGATAGAAAAATATTTAATATTAGTCGTAATAAAGCACAAAAACGCAATATGAGTTTTTTCCTTTTCCCAGAAAGAAAAACGGGATTATTTTTCTTATATGTTACACTGGTGTAGGTACTTAATTGTGCCAAACTTTGATCAATATTGTTACAGCGGATATAGCCGTTAAATAAAAAGACACATAGACAGATTTTTGAAATTATAAAGTAAGTAAAGTAAGTAGCGGCCTGTTACTATCCCACTGCTGGGCATAGGCCATCCTTCTCTCCGTTATTGGAGAGAAGGATTGGAGCTAAGACCTACCACGCTGCTCCAATGGGGATTGGTAGGTTACACATATCTCCAGAATTCTCTGGAGAAATGCAGGTTTCCTCACGATGTTTTCCTTCACCGAAAAGCGTGTGATAAATTGCAATTTTCAATTAGACACATAAGTTTTAATACAAAAACTCATTGGTGTCTGCCCGGGTTTGAACTCATGATCGTCTCTAGAGATTCACACGGTCGCACCGCTAGGCCATCACAGCACATTTGAAATTATAATACTAGTTAATAATGATTATTAATATAATATAGATTTTAATGTAGAAATAACGTTATTCCAATTTCATACTAAATGTTGCAGGAAACATAACAGTATATTCCATTATTAAAAAACAGCAATGAAACTAATCAATCAAGTACAATGTTTAAGCAGAACGGTGTAGTTAAAGTAGGAATTGCGTGGGTGGTAATCGCCTTGGGCACTAATTTATTTCGTATTACACTTGGTGTTTGCCCGCATTTAATTCTGTTAACATTGAAATACACCACATTGCTGTTTAATTCAATGTTCAAAATAAATCGAAACTTCTGTCATAGAATTCCTTTATATTATCGCACTGCTGAGCATACGCCTTCTCTTTTCTTTCGAGATGATAATTGGATGATGCCCAACACGCTGCTCGGTAGATTACAAATATTAATAATTATATAATACTTCGTCCTTATTTAAATCTGTCCGAACTAGATGCCACTTCTACTATAGCCTCCCACGTATTCAGAAAATCTCTGACAATTCCATTCCATCCCCCTTTCTCCTTTTAATTTTTTATCTATATTTCTTACGGTTTTCAAAAACTCATGTCAACGCTTGACGTATTCTGTCCTTTTTATATCAGACCTTGAACTATAATTAATATAATTAATTATTTAATAATAATACCACATGATCTGGCTGCGTTTATACGTCAGACAGGCGGCCGGTCGTAAAAACGCAGCCAGATCATGTGACAGCATGTTTATAACATGTTGTGCCGACCCCACCTAGAGTGGGATAAGGGTAGGAAGATGATGATAATTAATTATTGAATTAAATATTATTATATAATTAATTATTAAGTAAATATATAATTAAATATTAATATCCATTTTGGTTAATGTAATGAAAAATTTGACGCCTTAAATATATACAAACTACCTTCTACATGCGACTTCGTTGGCGCGGACGTTGTCGTGTGATAGGTTAATAATAGATTGCACTTATCAATGTCATCCTATTCCCTTAGAATTAACAGGATTTTGATAGCCTACATGTTATTCCGGTATATCAAGAATAATTGTGGCTAAATTTCATCGAGATTGGTTCAGCGGATTCGCCGTGAAAGTGTAACAAACATACATCTATACTCACAAACTTTCGCATTTTAACATTAGCAGGCTTAGAAGGATACCAAGGTAAGGAAAAAAAATTCATATCATCATATTATCCGATTAACAAGTCGATACGGAAGGTCATTATAATTTAGGCTTGTCGAAAACTTAGGTAGAGGTTTGGCGGTGTGTTTGATCAAGCCTCTGCCCCAGGCGCGCTCTCCCCTCAGTTCGATGATTGTTACTCCCTAATATTGGATGTATGGAGATTGGTCTTGTATTGTGTAACACAAACAATATTTGACTAATCTAGCTGTTTGGTTTAACGGTCCTAATTGGATGAATGTTTGCCGATGTTTGGCAATGATTCGGTCTGCTTACCGACAGGCACTGAGATGTATTCCGTGATGTGTATAGAAATCGGATTAGTACCTATATAAATGCCAATTGATCATTCATGGATAGTTGTTTTTTTTAATTTCTGAAATATATATGGGAAATTTGTTAATCAAGAAAGTTTATTGGTTAATTTTTAAATCTATATTTATAGATTTACTTAAGATAAGTAAATATATATAAATATAAATATATTATATACTTAAGATATATATAATATATTAGGTACTTAAGATAAGTAAATATATATAAATATAAATATATAAAAATATATATAAATACGATAACACTTCTTTTATCGTAGATCAGTCAATCTTAAGTTACTGCTACTATCTTATATACTAATATCTGGGTGACCGAGCTTCGCTCGGTAATTTTTTACAAAAAAAACCTTTAAAAAAAGAAAAAAACGATTATTTAGTTGGGATCGATCCTTGGCACTCACATTTCTCGAGGCTGCCCGCTAACCGAATAAGCTACGTCGACTTGACAATTAATGGCGAAAATTCAATTCAATATAAATGTTAGTGTTTTTAAATGCCCAAAAATAGGGATAAAACAATATTTTTTTTTACATAAAACCTAGCTAGATCAATTTTTCTCCCCCAAAACCTCCTACATGCTGAATTTCAGGAAAATCGTTGGAGCCGTTTCTGAGATTCGGAAAAAATATATATATATATATACAAGATTAACTCATTTAAATATTAAGATATATACTATATTAATTAAGTCTTTTTAATTAATTAAGTATATATACTATACTATAATAATTAAGCCATTATTGTAATACTCAATTTTGAAAAGAGTGACCGCCGAGTTTCTTGCTGGTTCTTCTCGGTAAGAGCACCTTTCCGAACCAGTCGTAGCTTCATTGGAATTTTGACGATTCGAAAGTGCTTGTAAAAGCCAATTTGAATAAAGAATTATTTGAATTTGAATTTATCTTTGGTCTATCTTATCAACAATTCTGCTTAAAAAATAAGATCAAATACTCATTGATGATAAGAGTAATGTTACATAGAAAGTTTGGATAAATCTATGGCCTTGGATGCAGCCATTTTTTTTAAAGATCATGGAAAATCAGTTTTATTTTTGTATAAAATTTCTGAATATAAATATATATTTTTTATAAAACAAAAAAAAACTTAAATCACTTTAAATAGCTCTATTGTATTCTTCAAAAAACAATTTTGTACACAAAAGTAATAAAATTGTTATTTTGTTGTAATTCAACATTGCAGAGTGACTTGGGGTCTAACTCCTTAAGGTGCTTACGGGGTTGCGGGGATGAAGGATACGGGGTGAAACAAATGTTGAGATTGTGGTTTTAAATATGTACAGTGTATTTGTAGAGTGGTGTTGGTGGTAGAGGTTTAAAGTGTATGCGTTTTTACAAATTCTGCGTGTATCAGGAATGAAAACGGGTAATACACTACTTTCCGCATTCCTTATACTTTATATTTGCTTTTAATGAGAATTTTAGCACAAAAATATTATTATTACTTTTGCAGTATCCGCAAAGTAGCGCTTTATTTTGTAAATTAGTTTTTTTCCGGATATACCTAACAGTTAATTCGTTATTTTCTATGTTATATGTTTGCTTACAGTATTTTTGTCTACAGCTTTTCATTTCTATAAAGCGTCTAAACTACACAACTAAATTTTATAGGGTTAATAAATAACAATTATCTGTACGAAGGTAATAAACGTGCAACGCTTGGGCGATGTCAGTAACAACCGCATTATTGTTCCATTAATATTTCAGAATGGGCAGAGGTTAGCAAATGAAATATACGCCTAATATCTACTCTGTAATTAAGAAAAGTATATTACATTAAAAGAGAAAACATAATTACATAAAAAATAATGAATTATAATATCAATAAAAAAAATACCGTAAACAAAAACACAAAAGTCTGTCTGTCTATTACATTAATCCACTAGACCATTGTTGATGAAATTTGGTAAAATTGAAGCTAAATACCAAGTTACACATATAGAATATAAAATTCCTGCTTTTCCTTCGGCGAAATCAATCTAGTTCATTGGAGGAATTTTAACGCTAAAGACGCAAAGAAGTCGCGGGTCCAATTAGTATAGTCTCTTTTCATACCATTACTGAAGCATGGACTTCAGTAATAATAATATAATGAAGGCGGCCAGAAGTTATTATTACAGCAAAGGTATAAAGAAGCCCTCTTTTCAACCAATCTCTTCCACATTAGACATGATCTTGTGCTGCATGATACAAAAGGTTTTCTGTGATCTACTTCACACCTTCCGCGGAATTGCAAGAGAAAGTTCCACCACATTACATTTTCAATGCGGAAATGCCACAACACCTTTTAGGCACCAACGTCTACTGTTTCTATAATAACGTCACATATCTTCCTGATTTTGTCCTCCTTTCTGATTTTACGTTGCAAAGAAACTTCATAGTTTCCCCTTGTCTTCACGATATCAATCTCCGGTTGTAAGTGTTTTTGCCAGTATCAATGCATCATTCCTTTAACTAGCCAATGAATATACACCCCAAAAACTAGTATATCATGAAACTTTTTGACACATTGAACTAATTACTAAACAAGAGTAATAATAATTATGATTTCTTATTATTTCGCACACTATTTACGTTATTAAAATTTTCGGATCCTTGTAACAGGATCGTTAGATGAAGCGTGTGAACTAAGGCCAAAAAACTGCCTTAGAAAAACAAACGCTATAGACAAACTATTTTAAATAAAAGCAGTAAACTTATACTGAAGTATTGGAAATGACCAACCCGTTTACTACGATATCTTTAACTAAGTGAATAATTTATTTTATCAGGGTTATTAATGTAATACCTAAAATGTTTATTATTTCAACGCAGCGATTGCTATTGATTATTATGAATTTATTTTATGCTCTATCCTTTAATAAATTAATTATTTCATACAGAAATTAATAATTTAAGAACATATGTAAAATGCTCAGCTATATCAGAATTGCTAACACAATAGTCAGGTATATATAAGTATACTGGCAAACAGCACCTACACTGGTATTTCCGATACCTCTGTATTAGGGTACCGTATAGAATATAACAATAGGCACTTATTTGTGATATCTATTTGTAAAACACATTATCCAAGTGCGAATTTCTCAATGTTCCCTAAAAGAGCGAAATCAAATCAACCGAACCCGCTAAGTGGCATACCTGATACGGAACCAGAAAACTCACTGTGAGCTATAAATAAATCAATTCCCGACCGCGTGGGGTGTCCACGTAGCCAGGGGAACCCTAAATTTAGATAGGGTGTCACTAAATCACAGTTATTGTTAAATGCAATATCCGGAAATGTGTTATAGATATGTATAGAACCTTTAATCCTGCTATAGTCAGGCGTTTTATCTGCCTTTAATAACGTCTACAGAGAACTTTAAGCAAACGACATAAATAAAGTTTTTACAAGTAAAGTAAGTAGCGGCCTGTTACTATCCCCCTGCTGAGAATAGGACTCTCCTCTCCGTTTTTTTTGGAGAGAATGATTGGAGCTATAACCTACCACGCTGCTCCACTGCGGATTGGTAGGTTACACATTTCCCAGAATTCTCTATAGATATGCAGGTATCCTCACGAAGTTTTCCTTCACCGAAAAGCGTGTGATAAATTGCAATTATCGCTGGGCTACCACATCTTTACAAGTGCCTTTGAATAAATAAACAGGAAAGAAAACATACCTTTTATCTATTTAAGACATTTGCCAAAATATACAAATTATATACATTATTGTACATAAAAAATTATCTTAAAATAGTTTATTATACGAGCAGCTTGAATAACGTGGGCTGAAACATTGTAGTATTCGTCTTAAATTAAAATTCTTGAAAGTTTTTATGCCCTTCGCACCATATCACCATATAAATAATGATTTCAAACGCAAAAATAATGCACACATATTTCAAATTAATAATGGAAATACACGATAAAATTGCAAAGCTGTCGTTGAATATATCTTCTGATGATGATCTAAGTGATAGTAAACGTGTGTAATACTTGTGTATTGTGAGGAAGGGCATGTGTTTACAAATCCTGCATGTATCAGCTATGAAAACGTATAGTCCACTGTACATTAAGCATTTATATACGTATTTTCCATTTACTTAATCGCGTATTATAGCAAAATAATTTCATTTTTACTTTTGTATTATAGATCTCCACAAAGTAACGCATAATCCTATAAATCACATAAATTTATAGAATAAAACATTTTTTTAAAAACCATTGAGACGTTTTATATTTGCTCCGAGGAATGAAATTTGTCAAATTAAACCTCCCCTTCAGCTACAAACTTTAAAAGTTCAATTAACCAAGGAAACTTCTACATGGGGACGAATTTCATTGCGTGAAAAGTAAAAAAAATTAAAATTTACCATGTTTTTACGACACTTAAAAGAATTTCGGTGCCGAATTTTCCCTACCTTTCACGATTTCATTACACTTTAACCAAGTAATTAATTTTTTTAGTCTAAATTAAACTGGATTCAAGCGATGCTTATTCGTGCGAAAATTTGGTAATTTATACTTCGTTTAATTACAATTGGGAATTGAATATTGCCTACAGTTCTCAAAGTATTACTAATCAAAATTTTAAACCATTGTATCCTCTACTCTCCTCAAATATATTTACCACCCACATCTCAACTGCAAATACTATATATAGACTATTATAGTCTCAAATATATTACGCCGTGTGGTATCCGGCTGAATAGAATAGTACCACCCTCATTTCTTACCGAGGTGTCGTAAAAGGCGACTAAGGTAAGTCGACCCGCCGTGTGGTATCCGGCTGAGTAGAATAGACCACCCTCATTTCTTACCGAGGTGTCGTAAAAGGCGACTAAGGTAAGTTGACCCACCTTGTGGTATCCGGTTAAGTAAAATAGACCACCCTCTTTCTTACCGAGGGGTCGTAAAATACGACTAAGGTAAGTTGACGTCAGGCAGGCGGCCGGTCGTAAAAACGCAGCCAAATCATGTGACAGCATGTTTATAAGATGTTGTGCCGACCCCACTTACGAGTGGGATAAGGGCAGGAGGATGATGAGTCTCAAATATATTATTTTATTAAAGAAAAGAGTAGGCGCTCATGTAACCATTGGTTTACGGTTCTGAAGGAGAATTCTAGATTAACTTTCATTATATATACTCGTATACGTGCCGCCTGAATACTTGTTTTGGGTCTTCTCTATTGACCTCTGGTTTCAAGAACTTAAAGAGTCCAAAGGTTATGGCAAACAACGACAATAATTTCTTTTTCTTTTCTAATAAATAAATTAATCCGTGTGTGCGTGCATGCATGCTCGCGCTGTGTGTGTGTGTGTGTGTGTGTGATTGTTTACACGCTCCAGCAGCTTGTTGGTTTTGAACTCCAAATACTCATGTTCTCAAATAAAAAATTATAAAACTAGACTTCTATAGCTATAGCAAATTGGTTATGGTTATAGATGCATTAATAAAGTTGAAGAAACTAAATTTTAAAACTATTTCTGATATGTTTAAATCGGATAGGTTATAATGAAAAACGCAGTCTTTACTTATAGTAACTGGGTTTTGTTTCACTTTACGCCTAATTCGTTAAGGGAGTTAGTTTCGTACGTTTGTAATTAAGAAAACTTTTCGGATTATCCCAGTTTTTCCACCTCCGGCTACCAATATAATTTGATCCCGCACCCCCCTTTTTGTATTAATGAAGCGAGTAGTTAGTAGAGTGATCGCCACTAAATTGAGGGTCATAGTAAATTGGCCGTTTTATCCCATTTTTCGGCCACTTATTTAGTTTTAGTTTATCACCGTATTTCGGAAACACCCAGCCCCTAGACAGTGAGAAATTTGCCAATTTAGTTGTTGCAAATTTGTTTTGTTAGTAACGTGCTTCGCTAAATGCCGTTAACGTTAGCAATTCATTCCCTTTGTCGGCTTTGTGGGTGTTGATTCCATTTATTCATACAGAAATGATATAAACATGCTTATTATCATATATTTGACTGGCCCGCTGGAGCAGTGGGTAGTGACCCTGCCTTCAGCTCCGCGGGTCGAGGGTTCGATTCCGGCCGAGGACCAACATTTTCTATAAATGAATTTGTTGGTCTTTGAGCCTGGGTGTTTATTTGTATTTAAGTATGTATTAAAGAATATATAAGTATATGTTCACCAGTTGTCTTTCACCCATAACACAAGTACTAAGTTACTTACTTTGGGGATGGACGACCGTGTGTGCAAGTGTCCCATATATTTATTTATTTATTTTAAATTAATTTTATGATTCTACTAATCAAGACATATTAAAACTTTATAATGAAAGTTAGCGAAAATGCTGCCAAAAACTGATATTAATATCGTAGACTGCCTGACATCAACTTACCTCAGTCATATTTTACAACACCTCGGTAGGAAAGAGGGTGGTCTATTCTACTAAACCGGATACCACACGGTGGGTCAACTTACCTTAGTCGCGTTTTACGACACCTCGGTAAGAAATGAGGGTGGTACAATTCTATTCAGCCAGATACCAACCAGATACACGGCGTAAAAAAAAACTCGTAAATATATGTATGTAAACTCATAAATAGTAAATTTCCCACTCATTCATTCAATCATGACACGTTCAAAAGATATATACATGTATGTCAGATAAGTTGCCTTAATCTATCCACTTATTATATTTTGGTACTTTATCTTCATGTTTATTATTATTCGTAAATAATTAATACATGTTATAAATTAAAAATATATATGTATAAGTCGATATGAAAAGAACAATTAATACAGTAGGTACTTGCCAAAATGTAAGAATTATATTAGTATTCTTTCCTCTGGCATATTTAACTAATTTAATGTTAGTTACTAGGAAATTACTCTAAAAAATAAAAAATAAACTAAAAAAAGTAAGGAGTAAATTCTATGGCAAATGGTGCGTAGAGTAAAGATGAGGTATTAAATTTACCATTTACCTATAGTGAGATAATCAACGGTTGCTTCCATTATAATGACAAATTATACAGTTGTTTTTTATGTTTTTGATTTTCATTATAATTAGGTGCATTTTAAGAAAATATTAAATATTGTATGAAAAAATTAAGGGACCAAAAGTCTTCGAGCATTAAGGAACGGAGTACATAAAAAGTATACAAGACTCCTACATATGTAAATACCTGTAACATAGCTTAGAGATATGTCAAGAGAGAGCGCTTCTTTGGAAAAAACAAAAGAAAAATTCAGTGAAATGCTCGCCATAAATTGTTCTTCTCGCGGGACTTGTAGCTTTTGCATACCGACCGAGTAGTGTGAGTATGTTTCGGTCTGGATTTTTTAAAATTTGAAATAACTTTATAATAGATAATATTTAAAACAAGTCGCATTATCCTTGTTTAATTAAGTTTCAGTTTATGTTTATAAATGAGAGTAAAAAGTAGAGCAAGAGTGTAAAAATAAAATTCGATTTGGCATAAAATGATTTTATTTGCAATCCTAGAGAGTTTGATACAGGAACGAATGGCGACACCATGAACGCTATATTTAACGGTTGATATGAGTTAATTTCCATTCAAATAGTGCCAGGTCACCAATTTTATTTGTTTTATATTTATAAGCCATATATTTCAAATCTCTTAGAATGAATTGTATAAAAAAACCACAAACATTTCATCGGGATCGGATTTTTTTTCAACTTAGCGTTTATGTCGTTCTTAATTATTATTTTTGTTCTGCAGAATAAAAAAGGTATTTTAAAGAGAAAAATCCTCAAAATATACACGCATGTACACAATATTTTCAAAGATTCACACCCTCAGATGCTACGCACACACATGTTCAGGCCGGCATTCACTTGTATATTCAAAGTACAATGTTATTGCCCTCGCCTACGTAGCGCCACGAAAGCATGATTTCCCGCGTGGTATATCCTTGAAAAAATCTTTACTTTTAAAATATGTCTTTTAAAATTATTACTATTATTTTCTTAAATAAAAAATGGCAAGTAGTGTAGAGCTTTTTATTCTTTGCCATTGTGTAACAAACTAAAATTCTTTGAATCCCCGACTTGATTTGTTCAGGTTTGTTAAATTAATTTACCGAGAAGAATATGTAACAATTTGGTCCTAAAATTAAAAATTACGTTTAATTTAACTGTGGCGGAATGTATATTCATTTGTCATTATCTCGACAGGACATTTAGACAGATACTTTGGTCTGTCTACATGTTGTGTATGTGGTTCAGAACTAAAATTAAAATTGTGATGAGTGATGAGTGAGATTTACAAACAGAAAGCACAATGTAGCTGTGGTGAAACTATTCTAAACTATAACATTCAGTATCTATCGGGGGGCTAGACGGGGCCCCTGGGGCCCCAACCCAGGGGGGCCCCAACCCAAAGGGGCCCCTGATTAATTCGAATCGCGAAGAATACGGAATATTTTTTTGTTGGGGCCCTAGTTTATTTTTACCCAGGGCCTTTGCTTACCTACGTCACTGATAACATGTAACCCTCAAACGATATATAAGTTCTCATCTTCTGCTCCTTATTATTTTTATATACTGCCTGCTTAACAACACCATGTCAAAAAAATATTTCGAAAAAAAAAATCTAAATTCCAGCAATACGAAAAATTTCTGTTAGGACTATAATTTTTATTTATATTTGTTTAATATTGAATACTGAACGTGGGAACGTAGGTAATGAATAAATTAACAATATTCAGATGTGTACGCTCTGTTTTAAAACGTAGGTTCCTACATAAATGCCAATATACATCAAAGAAATAAATCTTTTAATGAAATAGGGTTAAAAAAACAACATTTACATTTTCCTACTTTTATTACGAAATAAATAAACTACAATTAAATCTACTTTACTAATATTTTTTGTCTTCAGAGTTAAAGTAAAACAAAAAATAAATGATAGACATACACATTTTTTGTCATTCTTCTTCTTTGGCGAGATACGTGTCGAAATAATTTTGACAAAATTTGTTTAATTACAGTAGTGACCGTATTATTTATCAATAATTAAATTGTATTTATTAAAATTATTTACAAATTGTACCTATGGCATGCCTACGTATATATGGCACGTCATCAAAATGTTCAATAAGATTGTTAAACAAACCTTAAAACGTTAAAAATTAATTAAAAATAATTCAGAGTGTAAAATGCGAAAATAAATGCAGCTGGTAAGTACAGAAGTCATATTGGTAAAAAGTACTATAATATTCAGTGTTACGATAGTAACCGCTACGTACATTAATAAAAAAATAAATTAAATTGATAAACAACCAAATCAATTTATCCTTTATGACATAAAGACAAAAGTAACTTTTAAGAGTCTTAAAACGTTGTCACATATAATCCTAAGTGTATTTATGATTGACTGAATGTATATTAAAAATATTCTCATTTTTCTTTTTTTTCTCAAGTTTTCCATTACTAAAAATGTATAGCTTATAACTAAAGGCACACTTTTTTCCATAGATATTTGATACAATGATAAAATACTGACATCTTTTTAAGGAAAAAAATATTGCATTTCTTGTTTTCTTTACTAAAAAAATATCCTTATATGAAAGGATCGTTACTTGTGTTAGTTATTACTCGTTTCATTGGCTTTTTTAATTAAATTTAACATTAACTTAGTTATTAGATGTTAATTTATTTTTAATAAAATTTATAAAATGTGTGGAAATAAAGTTTTCAATAATTGTACAAGAATCTGGCATTCAAACACCAAACGGACGATGACAAAACTAAACAATTAGATTGCCCCAGCTTTAATAAACTATTGTCTGTTTGCTTATTTTTGTCGTAACCTTATCACATCATAATTGTTTTGTTTTAAATGTTAACTGTTATACATTGATTTTGTTTAAACATGAACTTTTTATTTATCACTTCGATTTGTGTGTTCCATGTACCCAGTTAAATTGTCAAATTTTATAATTCATTGATTTTTCGTATAGATACAAGTACAAATTGAACGATACCAAAATTATTGTTAATTATATATATTTAATTACAAATTGCGTATTTATTGGTGGTAGAATGTCCCCTTTTCGTTGGCGATTAATGATCTGTGCGATTGTTATCTAAAGCTCGCAGCCCTGCTAGGGCCCTCGGTTGGTTCAAGTACGATCCTCTTAAAACACCCATCGGGCAATTGATTCAAGATATCCTTGATGTTGTCCACCTCGCTGCGAAGGTGATCATGTTCGTCTTGATACTGCTTCATCCATCTGAAAATGTTTTTGTATTACTAAACTAAAATCCAAACTGGTTTAATGTCACATGCTTTTGAATCGTCAACTCTACTGCTGGTTCGGAAAGCTGTTCCTACCGAGAAGAGCCAGCAAGAAACTCGAAGGTTGCTCTTTTAAAAATATAATTCTTAATACTATTTACATTATGTCGTTACTGTCTTGTACAGGTTCAAAGAGAGCTATATCCACACATTATTATCTTCTAAATAATCTTCAAGAGTATAGTAGGCTTTTTGTATCAGCCTCTTTTTAACAGTGTTTTTAAACTGCTGTAATGGCAAAGCTGAAATTGATTGCGGAATTTTATTATAGAATCTTATACCAAAACCCACAAACGAATTACGTACTTTTGCAAGGCGCAAAGCAGGAGCCGCAAGCTTATGTCGGTTCCTGCTTTGTCTATTGTATACATCACCTATCGTTTTATAATTCTTTATATTTTTATGTACATAAATTAAATTGCTTAAAATATACTGTGAAGCAAATGTAAGAATACCTGTTTCCTTAAACTTCTCTCGCAGGGAATCACGCGGTCTTAAATTATAAATGCCACGTATAGCTCTTTTTTGTAAAACAAAAATTTTTCACTATCCGCGCATTTAATATGCAAGTAAATATGTAACGAAGAGATTACCTGATTAATCAATAGCAATTTTGATATTCTTGATCGCAAGTATTCGGTAGCTGAACTTTTTATAAATATTTGTTATTGTCTAAACCTCTTTTACTTCTTCATTACTTATATACTATTATTACTATTATACACCAGTTTGATTATTTTTAAGAAGAAATTACAATTACCGTTGATGGTTATTCTTAGCTTCTGTTAAAGATTTAATTTTGCCATCTAAGTCCACCGCACGTAAAGAACTTTCAGCCTTGTCCAAACTGTCCTCTGCAACGAATAAAATGTGATCAACATACAAAAATGTATACAAATATTTACTTTAAAACTTCGATAAAGCCTTCTACTCACGTAGTCGATCAAGAGCTGCCACATCTAAAGTCGGCAAGTTTTGTAACTCGTCCATAATGACTTTCAAATCTTCCAAACCCTTTGAAACTTGTTTTTCGGCCTCCCTGGCGTCAGTATTAGCTTGTCCTACCTGTTCCAAAAATATTGATCACTATACAACATTTATGTTAAATTAAATTTATAACTAAAGCTTAAGTACTAGTTTTTATGATTTAAATGAATTCATCTTGTCTCCGCTTTTTTTCTAAAGTATTTTTAAAAGATATCGCAATATAATGGCTTAAGTTATACAAGTTTTAGAGTACCATATTTTGTTTTTGTTTCAAACTAAATCTTTTTACAAACATAGCTACCTTCATTTTAGCATCTCGAGTGAGCTGCATGTTATCTTCTGCCTGTTTCTCCAACTCTTCAATTTGTTTTGCAGTTCCTTGCACTCGGACTAGAAAATATTTTTTGTTAGGTTAATTTATTTATACACTAAACGCAATCAAACCAAATAGAATATTTAACATTATAACATACTCGATAGCTTTTCGGCTTCATCCCGAAGTCTGCGGGCTTCACCCCTGGATCTAGATGCTTCTTTTCTTATGTCATGCGCTGCCTAATTATAAAAAAATAAATTTGAAATATAATAGTTTGTATCGATCATAATGAATTATTTGTAGAGAATTTTAAGTATCTGAATAATAGATTTCAACTAAAAAGCAATGTATTTTATATTTCAACAAAACGTTATAACCCCTAAGATGCCTTTACACAAATCTTTTCGTGAACTATAAAAACCAGTTACTTCAGAGGCCTTATCAGCGTATTTCTTCTGAGCTTCTTGTGCTAAATCTCTAGCTTTCTTAGCTTTGTCACTAGCTGTCGTCAGTTCCTCAGTTATACTTGTAATGCTTTCTTCAGCTGCCGCTACTTTCTCTTGTACTCCAGGTACGTCTAATGCTGCTTGTTCAGCTAGTTCGCGGGATTCCGCTACTTGATTACTGAATTCTGAAATATTAATAACTCTAATTCCGAAGTGCTTGTGTATTCGATACTATGACGAATCATTAGATTAGACGAATTAGATGATTAATTTAACAAATCGATTTCACGACCTTTGAAAGAATTTACATGGATGGCTTTACGTTCAAGTTGAGATATATTGGCGTCATATTGAATATTCACTATCATTAAATTTTAACTATTGTGAATAGCGTTTCAGTAACGTCTAAAATAAAATTAAATTTTTAGTACTTTTTGATGAACCTATGTGAAGAATCTAACACATGTATTTTTGGTAACGTTGTTTAAACATTATATGTAAATTTGAAAATAACATTACAAAGAGCATTATTTACAAGTATTCTTAATATTACGTCAAAGAATCACATTTAAACAGTTTATAGGATTTGTACATTATAACGTTGCAAAAAATTATATTTGATATTTTATGTGATTATATTTACGTTAATACAATAACAAAGAGTTACCCTTGAGAGTTTTGTATATTTCCTTTGCTTCTTTTAAAGTTGTATTGGTTAGTTCCACATCTTTTTGTGCTTGAGCTCGTAGCTCATCAAGTTTAGCAAGTAAGTCATACAGTTTATCTTGTCTTTCATGACCTAGCTTCAATAATACCTTTCCTCTGCTAATTTCTTCCTCTAAAGATTGAAGTGTTTCTTCAGTTGCATTCATAAGTTGCTCCAACTCTGCTGACTTTTCGTCAATCTACATGAAATTAAATTTTACTATAGGAACTATACAATAACAATTGCCTTATTTCAAGTATTTATATTACTAACTACATCAATTTCCGAATTCATGTTTTATAATAATTATTACTTACGGTTTTATTCATTTCTACTGCAGATACGTGTAATTCATTGAGCTTGATATCTGGTAGCAAAGTAGTGTTGACCTCAGCATAGAGCCCTAAGGCTTCATCATACACAGTCTTAGCCCGTTTTAAAGCTTGATCAGTTAGTTCACCTAGACTACTTAACTTTCCCACTGCTGCGTTTAACTCATTTGCTAAGATTTGCACTTCGTTACTGTTAAACAAATATGATTCTTACTATTAACAACCTAAAGATCTATGATGACTACAGAATAATTGAACAAAACATAAATTCCATATTACCTTATGTTAGCCTGTTTCGTTATACCATCTTTGGCAATTATATTTGCAGATAAAGAAGTGTTCAATGCTTTTTCAGCGATATCTCTTATATTTTTTGCATCATTTTCTAGCTTTTCAGCTAATAAACGAGATTCCTTGGCTAAAGCAGACATGTCGACAGATTGTTTGCCAAATTGATCTGATCTGTTGCGAGCTTTAGCTAAAGCAGCGGCTCCTTCTCCATCAAGATACTCCAATGCACTCTATTATAAAGAAGAAATTTGACTTACATATATTGATTTGTGAATGGTTGATTTTATTATTTAGTAAGTAAGTAATACAAAGTCAAACTGGTATGTAACTTTTGCATTATGTAATAGTATAATATATTAATTTGATTGAGTACAATTGAAATTAGATTTGCATTGAGAATTGATATAAGCATATTCTATTTAAGTAATGATAATATTGTAGAACACTTACATTAATTTCTTTTTGCGCAGCTTCTATAGTATCTTCTGCTTTAGTAACATTACCTTTACTTTTTTCAACGGATTCATTGCCTTCGTAGCTTTCATCTTCAATTTTAAATAACATATTTCTGAAAAAATATGTTTAACATTGTGAAATGAATTTACTTTATTTTATTTTAATGATTTCAACGATCTGACATATCATTAATATGTTGAATATCATCAATCCATAAAAGTTATTGTACATTTACGAGACACAAAAGATTATAAAAAGTCTTTTCATGGATAATTTAAGTCACATGTTAACATTAATAAATACCAGTGGTATCCACGACTTTGCTCGCAACGAATCTGTTAAAATAACCCCATCATTTTTCTTACAGTTTTTTTTTTTGTTATAAAGAAAAAAACTGATTTTATAAATTCATTGATAATTTAGTTAATCCGTAAAAATCTGCAAACAGTCATAAATGGCTACCAAAAGTCCTACTTTTGGTATTTATTTTATTTTACCTGACATCAGCTAGTCTGTCAGCGAGATCGGCAAGGTTACTAGTAATACTGGTACCAGGACCGCTGCCCAGCTCAGCCTGTGCCTCTTGTGCTAATCTATCTATTTCACCCCTTACTCGCTGCAACTCTTTCTCGAAATCAGCATTTTCTACTATCGTAGGCGCTTTCGATATTTTTGCTAGTATCTAGAAGAAAACGTTTTTCACGGTTTACAACTATAAATATTTACACTTGTAATAATATAAAAAATGTCAGAATTATCCTAATATAATTTACATAATTAATTTTTTTCGTGATCGTAAGTTCTAAAGGTATACAACAATATATATAGTTCCATATATATTTATAAAAAGAGTGGAGGTTAAGTAAATGAGGTCGTGGTATATTGTATAGCGGTGCAATATAGTCCTTTACGATTATTACTAGTCTTGTTGTATCGTAAGTATGGAAACTTGCTTTAACATATACGTATGAATAATACGTAAAAAACTAATTATAAATACCAATACTTACATCGTCCAACTCCTTTAGTTCTTTTCTATGTTCGTTCACTGCGTCTTGCACGAGATTGTAACATGGAGGACAATCCTCACAGCCCTGTCCGTCACCACGACGTTTCTTATTCTCCATACACCTTTTAACATAACGTTATATATTATTATGAAATATTATTCATCATCATCTTCCTGCCCTTATCCCACTCTAAGTTGGGCCGGCACAACATGTTATGAGCATGTTGTCACATGATTTGGCTAGGTATTTTACGACCGGCCGCCTGCCTGACATCAACTTACCTTAGTCGTATTTAACGACACCTTGGTAAGAAAGAGGGTGGTCTATTCTACTTAACCGGATACAACAAGGTGGTCAACTTACCTTAGTTACCTTTCACGACACCCCGGTAACAAATGAGAGTGTTTTGTTCTACTCAGCTGGATACCACACAGCGGGTCGACCTACCTTAGTCGCCTTTCACGACACCTCGGTAAGAATTGAGGGTGGTACTATTCTATTCAGCCGGATACCACACGGCGTTACACACATTATTAAGAAATATTATCATCGTATAAAATCGGTGTTTATTGGTATTTATCTTCAATAATGAAGAACTTTTTACAAGGCAGAAAAAACAGTTTAAAATATACAGTACATATTACATAAAGTCTTTTGTATGTGATAGGGCACATCACACACAGGCCAGGCACTAATGACATTTTACGTAATAGCTTATATGCCTAAATTTGGCAATTTCCCTAATTTAATATGTAATCTACCAATCCGCATCGGAGAACCGTTGTCGATCTAAGCTCCAACCCTATATAAACGCCTATATATAAACGCCTATGAACAGCAATGGGATAATAACCAGCCTTTACATTCTTCCTTTTTAGCCTACAATATATATGGTTTTCCTTCTTTTAAATCATCCAATCTTACCTGTCGCAACGTCGGCCTTCAACATTACTCTGGCAAGAGCACTGGCCATCCATGTCACATTGGTAATTCGTGGAGCCCCACTCGTCACAGTCACAGTCATGGCAGCCTTCTCCCGAAAATCCATAATGGTAAGCACGACAACGATCGCAATGAATCCTGCATAGCCATGATACAAAAATTATTCTAAATAAGAATTAAATAAATAAGAAGTTACGATCATCATACCCGATATATAAACAATTCCGATGTATTGAAGTTAAGGTTCGTTTTTTTAAATAGTTAAACGAACTACAACAAATTATAATAAATCAAATAGTTTTGATTTTGATTTAGTATCAAATCTTTAGCTGTGGTGGTGTTTAATACGTAAGTATGCAAAAAAAAACACTTACCCATCAATACCAGGCTTACAGAAACATTGACCAGTAACTGGATGACAAGTCGAATTGTATGAACCTTCAAGATTGCAATCACAAGTTTTGCATCCTTCACCAGACCTGATATCGTAGAATCCATCCTAATAGTGAGAAAAAAATATGGAATGATTCAAGTATTCTTATTTTATAAAGATAAAAATATAGACTATTACATACATGGTCGTCCGTTACCAAATTAGGTTATTCAACATCTGTGTTATTGGAACAAGAAAAAAATATATAGTACATAACTGACGGTACTTTAACATTTTAGTTGCCGCCAATGAATTTGTGGGCACAGCTTGGCTATATATAAGAATGGAATGAGTTTGTTAGTCTCAATATAAACTCAAGAACGATTTGCTAATTATGTTTTTAAATTATTGAAGCCCAAGAAGATCAAAGGGCGAGAAAATAAGAAGAAATTTCGACAACGATTTATATCCCTATACAAAGTGTTCCCAAGTGTCAAAAACGAACGAACATGTCTCTGGAATATTTAAATACCCGTAGCATACGCATAGGTACAAAGTTGACCGGGTTAGCTAGTTCAATATAAATATTACCTCACATCTGTCGCAGTTTTTGCCGATGACATGTGGCCGACATGAACAGTATCCTGTGAGACCGTCACATTGTGGAGGACCTTCCGCACTTTCAACTGTACCTGCCTCATGACATTGGCATGGTTTACAGTCTCCCTTATTCTTCTGATCAAGCGCGTCGCCAAAGAATCCTGTAACATAAAGATAATGTATAGTAACGGCATTTCACTATCAGGTCACCTCTCTTCTTTTGGAGAGAAGGGTTCGAGCTAAGACGCACCAAGTTGCTCCAAAGCTGCTCAAACACATATCACAAGGATACCGTAGAAACATGCTGGTTTCTCTACGAATGACTTTGTTTCACCGAAATACACATGATAAATTGCAAATATAAATTTGGCTTATAATTTTAAAGAGAAAATCTCGTTGGTGCCTGTTCAGGGATTGGACCCTGACCGCGATATTAGCAACAAATCACTACATAGTATAAAACAAAGTCACATTCTTTGGTTGTCCATATATCCCTATGTTTGCTTAAATCTTTAAAACTACGAAACAGATTTTTATCCGGTTTTTTTTTAATAGATAGAGTGATTCAAGAGGAAGGTTTATATGTATAATACCATTCAATATGGAGTAGAGAAATACTGTAATTTTTGAGGTTTCTAATGTGATATCGTAAATAATTACATTTTTTCCGCTTACATTGCAAACGCAGGCTAAACCCTACGAGATTTATCAAAATGATGTACGAAGTATTTGTACACCTTGAAAAGGTCTACAGAAAAGTCCGCGATGGTATATTTCTATCTCTTATGGATAACCCACAATAGTTTTTTTGTCATTTACCTTTTACGAAAAATAATGCCTTATGTCAAAGCAATTTTTATACAATACAGCATAAATCCTTATCTAATTAAGTACCTTAATACATTGTTGATTTAATATAGATCAATATGGCCTTTTACAGCATGTAATTTAAATGAACATTTTCGGAGATATCACAGATTTAAAATCCCGCGAGGAGGACGCGCTTCGCCATAGAGCACTTCGAATTTAGCAGCGATCGGACGCGCAACTGTCGCTCTTTCAAGAGTAACCTCTAAAGAAAACATGTTTGTATAGTCTAATAATAATAAGAAATCTATGAATGTTGTATATAAAGACATTCTGTAATTAATTTTAAAAATAAAATACATAGAGAAAAATGTAAAAATAAATATGTAGTATATGAAATTAGATATAGAAAGAAATATTCTTGGTATAGGGAGAGGGGAAGTTTTTTTCTCAAAATTTAACGGGCAGTAATAAATAAATCAAAACTACTGGATCGATTTTAATCATTTTTTTCACTGAGTGACATAGGCTATATATTTTATATAGTTCGTGCGAAGCAGGGGCCGGCCGCTAGTAATATATATATATATATATATATATATGTGAATTGAACACATTGTACCCATTTTTATGAAAATTACACGGACGAAAATGTATGAAATTTGGCACAACTAATGTTTATATAGAGAAGAAGAGCATAAACTAATATTAAAAAAACACAAATATACGATAAATTAAAAAAAAATCATTACACACCTTACCGTACATATTATACACACTCACGTATACTCTTTTGTTTATATACTATTTATTTATAATACCTAAGTATTATAAGTATTATACGCTAACGCCGTGTGGTATCCGGCTGAATAGAATTATACTACCCTCATTTCTTACCGCGGTTTCGTAAAAGGCGACTGAGGTAAGTTGATGTAAGGCAGGCGGCTGGTCGTAAAATACGTAGGCAAATCATATGACAACTTGTTTATAACATATTGTGCCGACCCTACTTAGTGTGGGATAAGTGCAGGAAGATGAGGATGATGACCTAAGTATTTCATAATTACGATTCAATCCTTTATTTCAATCATTGTGAATTACGGTCAAATATCGACCACGTGGCCACGACTACTAAATTTAATATTACCAAGTCATTACCGCTTAAGCATTTATCACAATGCTCGCCGGCAGTGTTGTATATACATTTAAGACACTCTCCCGTGGTCCTGTTACAGTTGCCAACAGCATTAGGGTCCACGTTCCCGTTACATTGACACTCCTCACATGCTTTAAGTGGACCAAATTGACCGTTTGGATCACCAAAATGTCCATCAGCGCATACTTCGCATCGCGGCCCTGATAAAAAAAGTGTAAAAGTTGAATAAACCTATCCAATACAAACTCGATGATAAATACGAGAGCTATAGATGATAAGGAATAGTTTATTAATGTCATCAAATAAATATGGTAATAAAATAAATGTTATACAGTCCATACCATAAAATATAAATGTGAAAGTGCTGCTGACTATTACGCTTCCACGGCTAATCTCTTAGATTAATATTGATGAAACTAAGTATGAAGGAAGCATTATACTGGGCTAACATTAAGCAAAAACCCGTTTTTCCTTAGGGAACAAGAAATAACACATAAATAATTGAGGGAATATTGACAGTTAATTTAACTACCATGTATATACAAAAATGTGGTATTACTAGTTGATAATAAAAATAAATACAGAACAGGATTCTAGAAATTAAAAATGATCATATTACTCAAGTAGTTATAAAACTTCTAGATGAGCCTTTGGAACAATTTTTTTTTATTTTCAAGTTCCAAAGAACTCGAAAATACTCAGAAAGTATGCCGCTCTTGGCGCCCAAGGATGATAAGTCATTTATGTATATAAAAAAGACATTTGCAAAACTCACTAAAGCTCGAGAACGGCGAGACCAATTAGGCTGATTTTAATTTTGAAATATTTGTAGAAGGTAAGGGTAGTTTTAAAAAGCGAGAAAATGTAAAAAAAAATTTAAGTACAATAGTAAAGGTTACAATTTGATGATCCCGCACAAACTGTTCATAGAACCTGTAAAACTGACTGAAATATTAAGCAAGAAAAATAACTTACGACTATGGAATACTAAAAGACCCGTAACATGCTTATTCAAGGCAGTTAGAAGTTTGTTTGTTTCAGCTAGTATGCGTATAATAAGATAAACGTGTTACCGGCGTATCCAGCTGGACAGTCAGTACAAACGATGCTTTGATCCATCAACTGAATGCACCCGCTGTCTTTGGGACAAGGGCACGGTTTACAGTCATCTGGAGTACCGGCAATGGCGTTACCATAGAAACCCTTCGCGCATAGCTCGCAATTACTTCCAGTAGTATTGTGTTTACAAATACAAAAACCTAGAATTTAAATGAAATCGTTGATTATAAGCAATTTATAAAAAACTTTTACATATTATATTTTTTAATGTAATATTACGGGAAGCATAAATAATAATAAAAAAAAATCAAAAGGATAATAGGACTAAGTTACAATCAATTTTCAGAATTATAATAATAATGATCTTAGAGTTTATTAGTGGAAATATACTATATTATCATTCTAAAAGTTTTTCACATTCACGGACATTTTGTCCGAATTTATAGTCTCCTTTAAACGTGATCCATACTTTTGTTCAGTGATCAATGAGAATAACAGAAATCTGGTACGAAATGACATAAAAAACAAAAAAAGTCTTAATTTATGTAAATAGCAACATTTATACCTTTATTTTAGCCAACCATTCTGAAATATCATAAATTTTAATTTTAAAGGAATCTAATGGAATTTTCAACATTATCAGAAGTTCATTATTATCGACATTGTATTCAAGGTCCCTGTAAAGTACATATCACGGGGTGACCTTATCTTCCATCTTGTATATTATATGTATTACAAAAAGCTTTGTGGTTACACACCTGTCGCTGTATCACATATATGTGCATGGCCATTACAATCACAAGGTATACAAGTGGAGTACGGCCCACCGTTCGCTGGCTCATGTTTAAATCCAGGAGCGCACTCTTCACAATAGTCTCCAACGTAGGCATTCGGACACAAACATTTCTCTACCCAATTAGCAGGCGCTGAACCTTTCTCTCTGCCGATTTCCGCAGTATCCAATTTGAAACCGGTTAAGTATCCTTGACCACCTTTATTATATGTTCCTCTTATCTTAATTGCAGTTAAATTTTGAAGAATGGACATAAACTCAAAGTTTGGTAAAGTTGGGGTCCATCCATAACGAGGATCCTCATGTAACCTGAACGTATATTCTTGTTCCTATAACAATATGATAGCATAGTAACCAAATCACTGTCCTTTCTTTTCATCACAATATGGCCATCGCAAGCATTTATTAAGAGTTAAAAAACTAACATATACTACATAGAGTAATTCTTAAACGATCCGAAAAAAAAAATATTTATGACCAGAAAAATAATTCGTTATATACAAACAAGATTTACTTTTACTATTTGATAACTCTATTTCTGATAAAAAATAAAGCTTTAAGTCTAAGTCTAAGCTAAGTCCATATTCGTAATAATAAAATATTTGTAAATATTTACGTTTGAAACATGAAATTCGCTTGGTCGTTGCAACTTTCGCAGCAAAGCAAAAAAATATCACTTAAATGTATATCGCAAAGCGTTATAAAGTGTACCATACCTGATCAGATGGCTCTGGATTATTTTGACCATAAATATTCATAGATACCGAAGCACGAGCACCTTCAAGAATTATGTCTTGCGCTGACGGGTAACCTCTACTTTCTCCCAAACGTAATGAAAACTTCAAATCATGGTTGTAAGATGGTCTTTGATCACCAAGAAATTGCTTAGAAGCAACAAAATAGATGATTTCAGTATCATTTGAAGATACGGCTAGAAAAAATACAATAAGCTTTGTTTAAATGATTATTGATTCGGCTTTTGTCACTAATTTGTCCTTCAGTATCAATGTACCTAAACTAAAACACAATGGCTGGGTTTGGATCACCACTGCACTAGGTAGAGTATTAACTAATCATATCTTATTTATAGAATTAGGCGTTACTTTGCGGAGATCCATAATACAAAAGTAATAATAAAATTATTTTGCTATAATCCGCGAAGAAGTAAAATAGAAAATATATATAATGCTAAATGTAAGTGGACAATCGGTTATCATACCTGATACATGCAGGATTCGTAAAAACACATGCACAAACCTCCACCACCGCCACCACAATACACAAGCACTATATACGTAAAATCGCAAAGCTGCTTTGCGATTTTGGTCGTGGAGTCTATCTCCTGATGATGCTTCGGTTGCGGGGCGAAACGATTGTTGAGTTTGTGATAGTGAACGTATATAGTGCTTGTGTATTGTGGTGGCGGTGGTGGAGGTTTGTGCATGTGTTTTTACGAATCCTGCATGTATCAGGTATGATAACCGATTGTCCACTTACATTTAGCATTATATATATTTTCTATTTTACTTCTTCGCGGATTATAGCAAAATAATTTTATTATTACTTTTGTAATCATATCTTGGTTAAAACTATTTTCTTTCTAACTCAACTACCTTAAATTTAATGAAACTCGTGATAAGAAAAAAAACTCTGTTTTACTTTACCTCAATACATGCAAAGAAACTCTTAATCACGGCCCACGTGGCTAATAAATATTTATCAGTAAATATATGAAGTTACGATCTAATTCCTACTTATAATATTATAAATGTTAAAGTTTGTGAATATGAGGATGTATGTTTGTTACTCTTACACGGTGTTTGTTACGCTAAACCAATATAATTGAAATTTGGCAAAATTATTCCTTTTATACTTGGGCAACATATAGGCTATACAAAACCTGTTAGTTCTACAGGAATAGGATGACACTAAAAAGCGCCATCTATTACCTATTACGCGACAACAGTTCACGCGAACGAACTCGCGCATAAAAGCCAGTGATTTATGCTATTTATTTATATATGCTAATCTGACTACTTCGTATAATATTTGTCATTAAATTGTACAAAACAAATATTCCCTCCATATTATTGCCTGTAGCGTTAACAAATTTGACGTGGTTTTCTCTAATTGACAGAGTGATAAATAAGACAGTTTTTTGGATTAATACTGGTCTCACATACGATAAAAAATATGCTTTAAGGGTTCAGCTAGTAATAATATATACAAACTAGATAAAAATGTTTGCTTTGTAGTAATTGTAACACACCTATATTCTGCATATTGGCATTGAACTTTAGCAGAGCCGATTGATGGTTAATATTTTCAGCGGTCCACTTTTCCGCATCTCTAATAAAATGCGCACTTAGTTCGTGCGCTTGATATTTCGGCGCTGAGCTGCACTGTGATGAATGTCCAAAACAAAAACATGGTGTGCAACCAAATTCATTTTCGATATCCAAATTGAAGAAACCTGGTTTACATCTGCAATTATGTTTTTTTTAACAAGTTTATATAAAAGATAAACGTCAAAAGAATAAAATAGTAGCTATATAGGACTAGATAATACTCACTCTCTACATTGTCTACCTTCAACGTTTTGTTTACAATGACATACGCCAGTGACAGAGTCGCATTGGGGAGTATTGCTGAAGGACCCGGATTCGTTACATCCACAAGGTTTGCACCCTAAGTTGGTGAAATCATAGTGATTTGGCGCACATACGTCACACTTGTCCCCTGTGACGCCAGGCTTGCACTGGCATTTGCCTTCAGCATTACATTGCAAGCTTCGAGATCCTAAATAAAATTGCTTCATTTATCATCTTTTACAATTTCAATTCAAATTTTTATATAATTCATTTCTAATGGTATATTCATTGCAATTTGTATTAATTTGCCAATGTTGTGAGCTTATTGATGTAAGAAAATTCAATATATGGCAAAGTTTGTGCAATATGAACGAAAATACGGAAGATTCATCCACGCCATATAGTACAGAGCCAAGTGGCGAAAAATAGTCCTTAGTAAAATGTTACATAAAGGTCACGACCCTCAGCAATGAGGATTACGACGCCAGGAGGAGGTTACTACTGTTTTCATCCATGGAAAAGGTTTTCTGTCCTATAAATATTTACCTATTGCATTACAATTACAAGACATGCAGATCTCCTGGGTTCCTTGGAAAAAGTTCTCTTTGCATCGCTCGCAATTAGCTCCATCCCTGTTCTCAGCACAATCGATACAGTGGCCGCCGTGTCCAGTTCTCTCGTATAGATCTTTGTCGAAGTAACATTTGTTCGAGAATCCATTGCAATTACAAGCTGCGAAAGAAAAGAAGTGCTGAAATTTGTTAGAACAAAAGCTTAAATATTTACGCCTTGCTGTAAATTTAAAATATTTGAATTAGGATTTTTATTGCCATATAAAAATCAAAGTAACTACATTAATTCCTATTAATATTTTCGCAAACAGCACATAGATAGATATCAAATCATAATAAAATTCTTCAAGACTTTTTTAGACTTGTTTACATAAAGATTAAATTAAGTGTAAGGAAAATGCTTATACGTAAAGCATATTATTCATAGCATTTTATTCGGTGATGTTTAGTTAACCAGATTATAACATGATTTATAAAATGTAAATGGAAATCAGACTTGATTGTCTGATAGCGATTCTAACTTTTATGAGATGTTCTGACATTGTTCAATATAATTAAAAATTGAGTTATTGTTGTGCGATAATAATGATTTCGCCACAGGCTGTTTTGAATATTTCACGAATTGTCAAACTGAGGGTTCAATAAGAAATGTACCTACAAAGGTATATATATGTATATAAATTACGCAAAGCGATGCAAATGCTAGAGTCTACAAAATAATGGTTAACGTTTCATCCATTATTAACCAATATAGAAGTATATATTAATCTGCCGTGTGGTATCAGGTTGAATAGAATATACCACCGTCATTTCTCACATAGCTGTTGTTAAAGGCAACTACGGTAAGTTGACGGCAGGCAGGCGGCCGCTATCATAATAACCAGACAGAACATGTAACAATATGTTTCAAAAATGATGTGCCGACCCCACTTATAGCGGGATAAGGGCAAGAGAATAATGCGAATATTAATCACAGGAAATACAATATCATTACATATTTATTTTAAATTTTAATGTTAGATTAAATTTATATTCTGTGAAGGCCAATAAAATGTGGTTTTGGAATAATTGAACATACAAATGACAGTTATAGCGAAATAACCAATTGGAAAATAAAATACATTTCAAAAGTTACTGGAATGCTTATGGATTGGATAAATAGATACCTATGAATAAAACAATATAATATTTGCTGAAGCCTTGCCAATAAATATTTTCTTTAATACAGCAGCACAACCAGATTGTATTAGTGAAAAAGATAAAGAAAGTGTTTAAAACTGTAACTCACCTTTGCATTCGTGAACGTTTGTGGGCGACGCACGACCCCAAGGGGCATCATTATAGAAATCTAGACACTTCTCACAGTCGCGACCAGCTGTGTTGTGTTCACATCTGTTCAATTTATTATTGCTTAGAACGTAATTTGAAACCGAACATTGATGAGAATAAATATGACATCACAATCTAATCGGACGTGGACTGGAACATATTCCTTTAATTTTAACATATTATCTGCTTCAAATGGACGGATTGTCAATTGTTTGACGGTCAGAAACTACATTATTTTAATATATAACTCACGACCATAGGCATGATTCGCCAGAATGATCTACGCTAAGCGGCACAAGCTCGTGGAAATCCCTTAAAGAGACCTAAGCCCAGTAGCGGAGATCCATTAGTGAGCAGAAGAAAAATATAGCGATGATTTTTTATGTAACTTTTAACTGTCAGAAGATATACAAAAGTGTATTAATTTAGACGCATCACAAATTGTTATCTTTCTTTAATAAATATTTAAATGAGTTAATCTTGTATGTATATATATATTTTCGGAATCTCGGAAATGGCTCCAACGATTTTCCTGAAATTCAGCATGTTTTGGGGGAAAAAAGTCTAACTAGGTTTTATGTAAAAAAAAATCGTTTTATCCCTGTTTTTGGGCATTAGAAAATACTAAAATTTATATTGAATTGAATTTTTGCCATAAGCTGTCAAGTTAGCGTAGCTTATTCGGGGAACGTGCAGTCTCTAGAATTGTAGGATCGATCCAATTAAGTAATTGCTTTTTTTTAAAGTTTTTTTTCTGTAAAAAATTACCGAGCAAGGCTTGGACATCCAGATATTTCAGAATTAAACAAATAAGTTTAATAGAAAACCCGTAAGTGTCTGCGGAATCTTTGCTCTAGCTCGGACAAAGTTCTTCGAAGCGGTCACTGCATTAAGTGTTCTCACTGCGTCAGTTTTGATGCTAAGAGGTTTTATTATAATAGAGATAGCTTCTTTGAACGGCTATGGTGAACAGTAAGGTGAAACATTATAAGGTTATAGCCGATGAATTTCCGGCATAACTGCAATCCGAGTGATAGTAACATATTAACTGCAGTAAACTAGGCACCAGGCTCCAACGATTAACATGTAATCAAATTAATTTTTTTTAAAAGTAGTATCCGCCGAATTCATGGTTCATTCATGCCGCTCGCTGGTTCTTCGCGATAGAAGCAACCAACAGAATCACTGGTAGCTGCTTTAAAATCATTTGACGATTCAAAAGTGCTGGAAACAGAATCACTACATATTATAAAAAAAAGTCGCATTCTTTGTCCATATATCCCTATGTACGCATAACACTTTAAAAGTACGCAACAGATTTTGATGCGGTTTTTTTTTAATAGATAGAGTGATTCCAGAGGAAGGTTTGTACGTATAATAACATTCAATAGCGAGTAGAGAAATACTGTAATTTTTGAGGTTTCTGTAAATAATTACATTTTTTTCCGCTTACATTGCAAACGCAGGCTAAACCCTACGAGATTTATCAAAATAATGTACTAAGTATTTGTACATGTTGATAAGGTCTACAGAAAAGTCCGCGATGGTATATGTCTATCTCTTATGGATAACCCACTATAGCATTTTTTGTCATTTACTTTTTACGAAAAATAATGCCATATTTTTGAAGCAATTTTTATACAATACAGCATTAATCCTTATCCAATTAAGTACCTTAAATAAATAGTTTATTTAATATAGATCAATATGGCCGTTTACCGCATGTAATTTAAGTGAAAATTTTCTGAGATATTACAGATTTAAAACGCCGTAATGGATAAATCAAAACTACTGGATCGATTTTAATCATTTTTTTTACACTGACTGACATGGAATATATATTTTATACCCGTGCGAGGCAGGGGCAAACCGCTAGTAAAGAATATTTGAATTTGAATTAAAGTATATAGAAATGATGTGAATAAAAACCTGCAATATCGAGTCCTAGTTCCGTCAGGTAATGAATGCATATCACACACGGACGCATGCCCGTTACATTTGCAGCGGGCGCCAACTGCCACGTCAGCTATGGCGTACCAATACGATTGCAGCACTTGCATGTCACCGAATATTTCGTCACCAAACGTATTTAGACGATCGAGAGTTATACGTATATCTGTAGCTGTTACCCATTCCTATAAAAAAAAATGTTATCATAACTAATCGTACGATTAGTAAGTAGTAAGTAAGTAGCGGCCTGTTACTATCCCACTGCTAGGCATAGGCCTCTTCTCTCCGTTTTTTTTTTGGAGAGAAGGATTGGAGCTAAGACCTACCACGCTGCTCCAATGCGGATTGGTAGGTTACACATATCCCCAGAATTCTCTAGAGATATGCAGGTTTCCTCACGATGTTTTCCTTCACCGAAAAGCGTGTGATAAATTTCAATTAGACACATAAGTTTTTACTAAAAAAGTCATTGGTGCCTGCCCGGGGTTTGAACCCTAGACCTCCTCGAAAGAGGCGCACGGTGTTACCGCTGGGCTACCACAGCTTACAGCTTATCGTACGATTAAATCTAATTAATATAAAGTATTTATACATATTATGTCTAAAAAAAACCAAATAATGTGATCGATTTTCTAAGATTTTCTCAACGGATTTTTGTACGGTTAAACCAGAAAATAGTGCTATTCTTAAGGAAATTTTCGGTTAATAGGACATTCTGGGGAAGAGCTAGCCGGATTTTGGTGGGTCTTTCACAGAAAGATAAAAGACATTGTGGAGAATGAAAAGTAGCTTACATGTTAGGCTACTTTTTATTCTATAAATCCCACGGGGTTGGTTGGATGGATCCCTACGAGTACATAGATAGGTACGTTATTTTATTTCATATCGTCTGTAAACAGCACATTAAATTTTTTCGAATAAAATTCTTTACCTGAAGTTCTGGGCTGCTGTCGAAAGTATAAGCGGACGGTCTTCCTTCCAGTGTTGAGAATAGTACGTTGCCACGAGTTAATGGTGAAATGTCTGAATACTCGCTGGTACAAAGGGCTTTTGTTTCTGCGCCCAATTCTGCTGCGCGCTGCTCCAGCACTCCATACGTATCACGACACGAAGCACTAATCAATTTAAAAAAATCTACGTAGGATGTTAAACATAGCATTTGTTTAGTGTCCTGAATTCCTGACTTAATAAAATAATAATTCTATGCAATTATTATAATTTTTTTATTTTGATTCTTAAACTGACGTAATTATAAAAAAGATATTTTAAAAAATAACAAAATAATATATAATTATATTATTTCAATTTGGTCGTAGAGACTTTGTTTTTTGATACACATCCTTTATTAAATAAATAATTCACATTCATTACATATAATTTTTGCAATTATAAGAGGGAATTAAATCAAATATTAATAGCATAATATTATACTTTTCAACATATCAAAATGTAAACAAGTATAGTTTTGAACGTAATATTTAATGAAAATCAAAAACTTTCGCAGTACTCAGATATAGATACATTTATCTAAATGCGGGTGTAGTATAATATTTAAAAACACTAAGGTATAAATCAGACGCTTACCTAAAATATTGGTAAGGTTCCCAAGCGGAATTTTCCCCTAATTTCTTGTAAATAGCAAAACTTTGTGGACGCGGCGAGTAGAAAACCAGTCGCACGTACGTAATATCGTAAGCTTTTCCTGCAAGTAAAATATTATAAAGATGTCTTAAGGACATAGAATATTGTAGTTTAGAACGAACATTTGCATACAAAATTATATAATTAATTTATTGCAGTTTTTAGACACAATTTTAGTACATAATACGTAAAGTATTTATATATGTAACTGGCCAGTTGAAAGTGACCCTGTCTTTAGATCCGTGGATTGCGGATTCAATTTGCAATACCAAGACTTTCACATGATGTTTTTGGTTCTTCGAGTTTTGGTTGTACATATATCTTTAAAATGATGTATCTTTAAAAATGAAATATTATATATACAGGGATGTGTGTAATTATCCCATATATTTTATAAGAACAATATTTTTCCTTTAAAGTTATTCAATAAATAAGAAGCAATTTTCTCAAAGCCCACCCATTTATTGTTTCTCAGCAATTTCACACATTGTCGGCGGCCGGCGACAATGTTTCTTTTATATTATTAACCTAACTATTTTAAGGAGGTTTTGAAACATGCTATAACAATTATTAATTTATTTCTGCAAAATAGAAATATAAAGAAAATCAGGAAGGATACACAATCTTCTTTAATGCTGCATTATTAATGAGTCAGGTTTCTTTGTTAAAAAAAATGGGTAAATCTATGGCTGCTATATACTGCTGATAAAGGATTTGATACTGTTAGCTTACCCAAATGTAATGTTAAATTAACTTGATTAGGATATCGAATGCCTTCCTTCATGGTCTCCGACTGCCACCACGTATGATTATCCTGCTCATAATGCAAGTCTGTTAAGTAATAACTTGAGAACTGTCCCGGCTGGCAATAATCACATGACCTGCGAACAAAGCAAAATATCAAGCGCCGCTGATTGTACATGGTGTTAACGTTCAAGACTACTAATATTATTGACTAGCTGTGATTGCGGCCTTGCCCGGGAAGAAATCAGTGTGTAACAAAGTTTTTCCTGCGTAAATTCGTTTATTTTCTGCACGCGACTAAAATGCCCAGCAAGTGAGTTACAATTGCGAGACCTCTCCAACAAGTATAGATATAGCTTTTAAAGTACGTCTGTCTTTCTGTGTATTTGTATGACCCGCCATAATACGCTTGGCCAATATTATTAAATTAAGCACAACAAAAGTATAACATCGGGTTCAATACAGAATTTAAAAATCACGACTTTTACTTCATTTCCGTTTTGAGGAATCTTACACGAATTTTGTTTCATTCATTCATTCACACCTAATTCTATAAATTATATATAGGCTATTTTTTCTTTTGTTAAAGGTACTAAAAAGAATCTGAAAAAAAGTATGTAAAATGTTATATCCATACTAACCGAGTAGAGGTGCCAGCCGAAGTCTGAATACAATACATTTTTACGCCATTATCTCCGCAAGTGTTTGTTGCCTCCATTTGTACCATAAAAGCTGCATTCTCGAACTCCGGTATACATCTCTATAAAATAAGAAAACGTTAAAAATATATATCTAATAACTAGAAACATTAATTGTTAAATAAGAAGCTTAAAAGAGCATGATTTTACGATACGGAAGTGAGTTTACGTGCTTGCTATAGATGAAATTGCCACCGAAATAGGTACTTTATATTTAGAACTTGTGTTGATGGGGACGTTCACATTAGTGTTCCATGTACGCTTGTAGTAGTGGATACAGAGCACATAAAATTAACAAGTAGTTTAATTTAGTTGTCTTACAGACTAAATTTGATATCACTAAATTTTTTCGACATTCGTATATCATCATTACCAAAACATATGTCAGTGCTATTGCTTTTTCGCAATATATTTTGTATATATTCTTAATATGGGCTCATATTACTGGGAGCAGTTATAGAATTTATTAATACACTTAAAAACTCTATTGTATAGAGAGATATTACGGTTTATAAAATTTCATCAACCTCCTGTTGTCGCCACTGACTTCCGCTTTGTATTTTATAGCAACAAAGTCATGAAACAAGAGTATCGCGCCCTTTTTGATTAAAACAGTGGCAGCACTGTGCCGTTGTTGTTTCCAGTTTAGTCTACCTATTGATAAAACGTTTCAGTAACATTCAGTCTTTGTTCGTCATTTAAGAGAAGTACATCTCTAAGCGAGAATTGTGTGTTGTATTGTGTTATTGTATATAGTGTGCGCTAATACTCCTGCTCTAATCCCACTCTAATAGGGGTCGGTACAACAAGCTACAAACATGTTGTCACATGATTTGACTACGTATTGTACGACTGGCCGCCTGCCTGACGTCAACTTATCTTAGTCATAATTTACGACAACTCGGTAAGAAAGAGGTCTGTTCTACTCAACCGAACACGGAAGGTGAAATTACCTTAGTCGCCTTTTACACCTCGGTAAAAAATGAAGGTGGTCTATTCTACTCAGCCGGATACCACACGGCATTAAGTTTATAAAATTTTTAATTTTTTAATTAAACGTAGCGAATTATTATGTTTCAACAAAATTATACTTTTATTAAGAAACTTCGTATTATAGGTATATTTATTTGAAGCAGTATCCATTTTATTATTCCTCCGAATATAAGGGCAGCCTACAAAATTTTAACATAATCGTAATATTTCACAATGGTTATATTATCCTATCAACACGTCGAACAACGTTTTTGTTTTTTGAATAAATTGTTTTGTTTTTCTCAGTTTCTTACAGTACACAGCTTTGAAATGTATAGAAATTTTATTAGCAAAGGACAAAGTTTTGTAATGGATTGATTAAAATTATGCAAAGACAGATCGCAGCTTTTGCCGATATGATTCACAAGATTCCTATAGCTAATCAGATATCTACATATTTACGAGTATTACTGGGAACCTTACGTATGAGCCAAGGTCAATAGAGTTTAAGAAGGTTACTATGAATGTATTCAAAGAATTACATCATCAGGGCGCTAAAGTTTAGCGATTGTTATATAGTTGCAAGTAAATATATTTAAGTAAGTATATTTCTTTATAATTCACAAGATGGGCTCTCGGATGAGTTTCAATAGAATAGTTTCAGTGAAATGAGATTAAAAGTGCCTGTGCCTAATGGATAAAAAAATCTCCAGATTTTTTTAGCGTAGCAAAATTGTGGAGAAAAACTAATGAGAATATTATCTTGCTATAATCCGCGACAAAATCTATAATCCGCGATAAATATAAACCGCGATTTTTATCGCGGATTATAGCAAAATAATATTCTCATTAGTTTTGTATAATGGACCTCCGCAAAGTAACGCCTAATTCTACAAATTATATTTTATATTATAAATATTTATTTTAAGGCATTATAAATTAAAAAAAATAGTTAAAATCTGTAAAATATAATAAGCTGTACAATATGACATATCTGTATGTGTTTAACGGATGCTGCGATAAGTCCGTTCCGTTGGCCCCAGATAACAAAACATTAGGCTCCGAGAGTAAACGAACTCTTGCAATATCATGGGCTTACAACATTCAGTTTTCTGTCTCGATAACCTTACGGTAATCTACTGAAATTAGACCAACACTCCTCATAGTCGTTACACTAAGAACTGCTACAAAACTTCCATCTAAAGAGGGAAATTAGACAAACGAAATAAAGAATAGATAAATTAAAGCAAAAAATATGTAGTTTATAAAAATGGACATCGTTTTGTAAAATTCAATGTTACAAAACTTCTACTTAACGAAAAAACTACATCACTTTTAAATATATGTGCTGGAAACACACGTCGAACACATACCTACACACACACGATGAATTAAATTCAAAATCAAAATATTCTTTATTCAAATAAACTTGTAAACAAGTGCTTTTGAATCGTCAACTCTACTGCTGGTTCGGAAAGCTGTTCCTACCGAGAAGTGCCAGCAAGAAACTCGGCGGTTGCTCTTCTAAAAATATAATTCTTAATACTATTTACATTAAGTCGTTACTGTCTTGTACAGGTTCAAGAGAGCTATATCTACACATTCTTATCTTCTAAATAATCTTCAAGAGTATAGTAGGTTTTCTGTATCAGCCTCTTTTTAACAGTGTTTTTAAACTGCTGTAATGGCGGAATTTTATTATAGAATCTTATACCAAAACCCACAAACGAATTACGTACTTTTGCAAGGCGCAAAGCAGGAGCTGCAAGCTTATGTCGTTTCCTGCTTTGTCTATTGTATACATCACCTATCGTTTTATAATTCTTTATATTTTTATGTACATAAATTAGATTGCTTAAAATATACTGTAAAGCAAATGTAAGACTACCTGTTTCCTTAAACTTCTCTCGCAGGGAATCACGCGCGAATTAAACACACTTTTCATACGCTTTACTAACTTTAAACATACTGGATAGGCAATCGTGTATACCACAATTTCAAACAACCGACCACACAAATTCGTAGAAATGGTATTAAAGATATTTTCTATCATCATCATCATGCGCTTCTTCATCATAGGTTAATGGTGAATAAAACAATACGTGGAAAACTGTGTATTCCGAGGAAATTTCTAGGATGATGTATCCTAGTTAAAATAGTTGATCTACAAACCTACTGGAAAAACTTTGTCAATTTGAACTCTTTATCACTATTACCAATCCAACACTAGTTTAATATAGAAAGCCTTTTTTTTCGTTCGGCTTCCACAATTTACAAATTTTTAGACTATTAGAATACGACGACGAACTTCGGAAAAATTGTTTCTCAAATATTCATTGGATGAGAACACCATAATGCTATCTATTAAAGCTGCTCTATTACAAAACATAACGTAATTATAAAAACTAATAACAACTTGCGCGTTCACTAGATGTCGCTGTGTTTATAAAATGTGTAAATTCCACTACAATAAGGGGTCCAGACGTCAAAGTTACTAGGCTAGTGAAATGTTAAAAAATATTAATTTGGGGCTTTATTTACTTTAACTACCTTCAGTCTCAGCTGACAATATGCATCCACTTAAAATTTATACTTTAAATATTTATGCCGTTAAAGAATGTGGTATAATATTTCTAAGTTCAATTTAGATTAGTAATATATATATGTAAAGTAAATCAGTTTTTAAACAAAAAATATTTTATTAAGTACATATTCTTATGCATTTTTTAAACGCCGTCACTCGTCGATTTTTAACGTAATTTGCTATACTAATTATTTACAAAGTATTAAATTGGTGGAAATAAAGGTGATTCACAATGTGATAGATTACATTATAACTTTAATGAACACTATTAATTATATTATAATATTACTGAGACTTCATCTAACATGCAAACATTTATCAATGAGCTAGATAGCGCTACATAATGCTTAGTTTGTATTACTTGACGCATAGATTACAAACACAACTGTAGAGATGTCAAAAATGACACAAACAAAAAGTTTTAAAAGCTCCACTTAAAAGTTACTCACTTGTGGCTGACCATCATTATTGTAACATGATGCTAGTTTCTGTGGCCCAATCCTCGGTGTGTGATAGTAATCCTGTGCCAATGCTATAGTTATGAACGTTAGAAAGTATGTGTAAAGGAATGGCCGCGCCATTTTGTGGGAGCGCGTGCAGCCCGTGTCGACACGTCTGCTAGTCGACCGAGCACTGACGCTCGGCTCGTTTCATAATACTAGGCCAAAGATGAGTTAAGGGTATTAAGGTATAGATAAGTTGCCTCACTGAGGATAACGCTATTATCCTTATTTTTTTTAATTTGTTGGTTAACTCTACCGCTATTACCTTAGAGACCTACTTAAAACATATTTTATTAGATAAGTGATCGAATGTGAAAGCTATGGAAACACTAGATGTCCCTAACAGTATTTTTATTATTTTAGAATTGCGTAGAGAAGCTCGTTTTCTTCAACCGATATCTTCCTTGTGCGAACTGCTTTATAATGATGAGTTGATTGCTTTAGGTGGCTAACCTGATGGTGATGATTACATTTCTCTAAAAATATTTTTTAGAGAAATAGGGATAAGTCCACCTTTGTACATATTCTTTTTTTATCTTTTCTTTCTCTTTATGTATGTTCTAAAAAGAATAAAGAAATATAATAACTAACTAAATAAATATAATAAAATAACGGCTCTACCCGTGTGCAAAGATTAAAACCGTAATATAGTATTTTGATAACCATAAAAATGGTTACAGTGGGTTAACCATAAAAGCTAGACATATGCTGTCACGGACTTTTATTTAGAACTTTTAGAGGGAAAAAATTTTATGATACATGATTTTTTAATAACTTTCACCGTTTACTTAGCACATGCAAGAAAAGCTTTATATTTTGCCCTTTTCATAATATTTTTATTGCTGCTCCTCTGCTATTCATCTTAGCGTAATGTTATAAAGCCTATAGCCTTTCTCGATAAATAGACTATCTTACACTGAAAGAGTTTTTCAAATCGGCTGAGTAGTTCCTGAGATTCAAACAAACAAACAAACAAACAAACAAACAAACAAACAAACAAACAAACAAACAAACAAACAAACAAACAAACAAACAAACTCTTCAGCTTTACATATTAGTATACATAAAGTACGATATATAAAGATAATTGGCGACTAAGTAAAATAGAATATAGATATAATGCTAAATGTAGAGTGGTACAATCCGTTTTCATACCTAATATATGCAGGATTCGTAAAAATACATGCACAAACCTCCTCCACCGCCATTGCAATACGCAAGCACTACACACGTTCTTACATACCATTTAATATACGTTGCTTGAAACGAATATTAATATAATTAATATATATTATATTCGCTAATATTGTTATTTTTTTGTATTATAAAGTAAATAAATTTTTGTGTCCTAGCAGGTTAGTTGTATAAATACGACTTGTTATTAATACTAATTTGTTAGGATCATCTTATAAGTAAGCTTGAGTTTTAATTTAATCTGCCGTTTTACATTTTGTGGCTAAATTTAATTATTTGAGCAAAGTACTGTTTGTTCTGTCTTTTCTATACAATTAAATCTATGACAAATGACGGAACGCATTTCTAAGCGCGGCGCGGTGGCCTCATAGCGACCATTTTTTTGTTCACGAACCTGAAAAGGTCTGAGCTTTTGTTTTCTCATTCTGCCAGAATGCCAGCATGTGTGGTCATCTAAGCGTAGAACCTACTAAACGGAGCGTATTTCTATAGTGACTATAATGAATAATACAATATATATCCTCCTGCCCTTATCCCACTCTAAGTGGTGTCGGCACAACATGTTATAAACATGCTGTAACATGATTTGGCTGCGTTTTTACGATTGGCCGCCTGCCTGATGTCAACTTACCTTAGTCGTATTTTACGACACCTTGATAAGAGAGAGGGTGGTCTATTTTACTAAACCGGATACCACACGGTGGGTCAACTTACCTTAGTTGCCTTTTACGACACCTCGGTAAGATAGTATAGTTTTGTGTTTAAACAACATATTATATTTAAAACACAGTACATGTTAAGAAGAAATATTTATAAATGCCATAGGCTTTTAGGAGTGGTAAATTGTTATTAATTGTCCCTATTTTCCATAATTATAAAAAGTTTAATATAACAATATATATATATATATATATATATATATATATATATATATATATATATATATATATATATATATATATATATATATATATATATATAGATACGATTAAATATAACACATTCTGCGTTAGATTTTTCTGTATTGCTGTTAATCAAGATTACATTACTTTAGTAATGTTGATTAAAAGCTAGCCTATTTCACTCTTCCAGCCCTTTAACTAATTCAATACCCAAAACACATCAATCTATAATTTCATCATCGTTCATACGTCAAGAATGACCAACAACAGACGAAGTATTGCATTCTTTATATCTGCAGTATTTTTTTAACTTAAAAATAAAAGAAAAATAATTGGGTAGGTGGGGCTCTGACTTGACAGTTTACGGCAAAAAAATGTTTTGTATATTCAATATAAATGTTAGTATTTTTTTTATGACCAAATACAGGGATTTATTAAAGATATTAAAGATGGAATTTACAATAGTAATACTATTTTGGCACGATAAAGCAAATAGATAATACATGTCATAATAGAGTGGACAATCGATATTCACAACATTCATGATTCATGCAGGACTCGTAAAAACGCATGGACTACAAACCTCCATCACCACCCACAATCAAAAGCTCAATTATTACATTATTACTTTGTGTTATAGATTTTCTCAAAGTAACGTATATTTCTCAAAATTAATTACAGATTTTTCTTTATCATAGGAAAATAACGCTTATTAAATAATAAATCCAAGTAATCAGCCGTAAAATTTAGTAATAATACTTAAACATGTATATATTAGCGCCTTACATAAGGTAATCTTCCATGTGGCAGACATCTGGGCAAATTCATGTTAGCAATTTATATGGTTTTGTTATAAAATCTATACCTAATTTGAATAGACGAACATTTGGTGTTGATACATATACATTTACGACTGTAGATTGTACGAAGCAATGTTATAAAATTGTAACTCTTCTTGATTAATACTAGTTTAAATTTTCTGGAAGATGCATCCTTCAGACGTCAGATATTTCAGAACATCGAAAACGACGATAACAAATAATAGAGTTTAAAGACCTGTGAACTATGTATCCGGGAAATGGAAGTTTAATCGCGTTCTAATTCTAAATAATAAGATAATAATATTTTTTTATATTCATATATTTATAAGTATACATATTTAGAAATAAACGATTATATTAACAATACAGTAAAACACATATTTTGTGTGTTATAATTTATTTATAACATTTTTATAAAATATTGTATTTCAACCTAAAGTTTAGTTTAGCGGGCTGTTACTATTTTATTAAGCTAATTCGACCCACCACGACCCTTCAATGCGTAAATCTCAGGAATTCATCACATGGTTTTGAAATGCACAGCATGATTAATTCCAAAATTAAATTTTACAAGTAAGTGATTAAAGTAACTGATAGATGTCTTCTGTCTCTATGACTCTATGACTCTGATCCTTTGTCTCTAGGATGAGCCCTTGAAATTCACCAAAACTGTTGGCCATATTCTTATGTCACCTTAACTAGCCAACTTGCCAAGCCACACGTAACAGGCCTAGATTCCTTTCACAAATATACCTACATCAATGTCCAATCAAAATTCACTTTCAAGTCAATATGTTCTTTTTACGAAAAATTACACATAGGTTGGCTTAACTTATAGTTTTTTTTAAATTACATACATCAAATAATTTATAGAATTAGGCGTTACTTTGCGGAGGTCCATAATACAAAAGATTTCATATCAAGATCCATAATACAAAGGCTCTACGATTTTGTCGTGAAGTCTATCTCCTGACGATGCTTCGGTTACGGGGTGAAACAATTGTGGAGATTGTGGTGGTGAATGTGTGCAGTGCTTGTGTATTGTTGTGCCATCGGTGTCGGGTGGTGCATGAGTTCTTACAAATTCTGCATGTATCAGGTATGAGAACGAATAGTACACTCTACATTTAGCATTACACATATTTTATTTTATCGCGGATTATAGCAAAATAATATTCTCATTACTTTTGACACACATCAAATTTAAATCGAGCTCAAAAAGTAATTTATAGAATTAGGCGTTACTTTGAGTGTAGCTCTTGTATGCTGTGTAGGTAGAGGTGCATGCGTTTTAAAAATCCTGCATATTTCATATATGAAAAAAGTTAGTCCACTTTACATTTAACATTATATATATTCTCTATTTGCTTTAACGCGGATAAGCAAAATAATATATTATTACTTTAGTGTCTTAATAAATAATAAATAAAAGCCTACTATACTGTTGAGGATTATTTAGACGATAAGAATGCGCGGATATAGATATTGTTCGACCCTGTACTAGATAGGAACGATTAAATATAACTAGTATTAAGAATTATATTTTTAAAAGAGCTACCGCCGAGTTTCTTGCTGGCTCTTCTCGGTAGGAACGCTTTCCGAACCAGCAGTAGAGTTGACGATTCAAATGCACTTGTTTACAAGTTTATTTGAATAAAGAATATTTTGAATTTGAATAAGAACCTTCTCATTTATCCACGTAATTTAGTAACATAATTCATTGAACTTTAAAGAGATTTACTTGCGCTGTAGATGGTAAAACGTAAAGGTTACACAAATATGAATATAAAACCGGAAGGTTTTAAGATTTTTATCCACCACCAGCAGTACCGAACCAGCGGAAGAGTTGACGATTCAAAAGCACTTATTTACAAGTTTATTTGAATAAAGAATATTTTGAATTTGAATTTGAATTTGAAAAAAATAGAAATGTATTATTCAATTTGTTGTGATAATGAAAAGGTAGGTTAATGACTCGTAAGATAATTTGCTTATAAAATTACAAACAATGCAATATACAAACATCGCATTACGTCAGCGTTATGAGGCCACTACATTTGATTAATCGTTTATACGTGTATACAAAGTACGAGTAGGTTTAGTTTGCCGTCGAGTCAAGGTACCTTTTAGACGAAAGAAATTAACGTGTTAATATTTTCTGCCTTTAAATTGTAAATATCTTATAAGTATTTATAATATTTTTGTAAATACCGCCGTGTGGTATCCGGCTGAAAAGAATAGTACCACTCTTTTCTCTTACCGAGGTGTTGTAAAAGGCGACTAAGGTTAGTCGACCCGCCGTGTGGTATCCGGCTGAGTAGAATAGACCACCCTCAATTCTTACCGAGGTGTTGTAAAAGGCGACTAACGTAAGTTGAACCACCGTGTGGTATACGGTTGAGTAAAATAGACCACTCTCTTTCTTGGCGAGGTGTGGTAAAATACGACTAAGATAAGTTGACGTCAGGCAGGCGGCCGGTCGTAAAATACGTAGCCAAATCATGTGACAACATGTTTATAATATGTTGTGCCGACCCCACTTAAGGTGCGATAACGGTAGGAAGATGATGAATATTTTTTTTTAATACAAGAGGGACCGATTATTAGCTTTCTTAGATCTTTTAATTCCTATTATTATTGTTGTAGAGAATAAGGTGGTTGCCTTGGTTAAGCAATTTAAATCTAATAAAATCAAAAATATCTTTATTCAAATAAGCTTTTAGAAGCAATTTTGAATCGTCAATAATAATCAATATGATTAATGAAGCTACAACTAGATCGGAATGTTGTTCTTACCGAGAAGAACCAGAAAAAAACTCGACGGTCAATCTTGTAAACATTTTTAATGTAAATTAAATTAAATTTTACATTTAGGAAGTAAACAAAAGTCAACAATGTCCAGACGGTTTGTTTTAGGAGCTTTAAGTTATCAGTGTGCTTATACACTGTCCATTATATTAACCATCTTTTGACAGATTGACGATTTACATATTTAGTGATGTCCTAAAGATTCTCGTATGCGATACCATTCCGATTATAGTACCTACTATCATTAATCGAATTACGTACCTAAGTAATTCGATTAATGATAACCTACGTAAACTAATAACAGATATAGAAATCAACATTTTGATTTAATATTGCCTTAGTTTTTTGAAAATAAATGTTAATCCGTGTGTATTTATTATAATCATAAAAAATATATTATACATCAACTGGCAACATCAACAGACCTTTCGCTCGGCCGCCATTTTGACGTGATCTGTCACTCTCAACGAAACGCCCGTGATAGTCACACGACACGCATTTACGTTCGCTGAGTGTTCTCTCGCATCTGTTACACCTTGAGTTAAGTAGCTTTATTCCTCGGAAAAACTTTTGTGAAACTTAAATTAATTGATCGTGAAAATGCCGAAAGGACGTGTGTTGAAAGCACAATCGAGACAGTTAGTGTTAAAACTTCATGAGTATTTTGAGCAAGAAAATCAAAATGGCGGACCTCTTATACCTATCACGCAAGTCCGAAACCGTGTTGCAGCCGCGTTGGGGATCAGTCTATCAACTGTGACTAAAATCACTACTGATGCCTACGGCAGGAGCGGCTTGGAGCAAAACAAACCATCTACACCAAAAAGAAAGCGCCGGGCTCATAAGGTGACAGCTGTTGATGACTTTGACGCTGACGCTATTCGTCGTCATGTATATGATTACTACTTGAGAAAAGAAATTCCAACTTTGAGAAAACTTATTGTTTCTTTGAAAAGAAGTGGTCTATTTCATGGTGAAAAATCTTCTTTGGTCAAAGTTTTGAACACAATTGGCTTTTCATATAAAAAGTTGAATAAAAGAAAATTATTAATGGAACGCACAGATATAGCTATAGCACGTTGTGATTTTTTAAGAGAGGCAAAGAAAATACAAGATTGGGCAAATATTGTTTTCACGGATGAAACATGGCTCAACGCTAACCACACACTATCTCGTTTCTGGACTGATGATACTGCTGATTCCACTTCCTCAGTACCAATGGGAAAAGGTGAGCGCCTAATCATTTGCCATGCAGGTACAGCAAAAGGATTTGTACAAGACCACTAAGAGATGAATGTAAATGTGTATGAAGAGTGGTTCAAAAAAATGCTCATTTCATTGGAAGAACCATCAATAATTTTTATTGATAATGCGCCCTACCACTCCCGTCAAATTGACAAAATGCCAACACAGGCTAATAAAAAGCATGAAATAATTAATTGGCTTCGGGACAATGGAGAAAATGTGGACGACTCAATGTTAAAAGTTGAATTAATAAAAATATTAAAAACCAAAAAGAGAGCAAAACGCTATGTAATCAATGAAATGGCAGCAGAATATGGCCATACTGTTCTTCGGATTCCTCCATACCACTGCCAGTACAACGCAATAGAACTTATATGGGCACAAGTAAAAGGGCATGCTGCGAGATGCAATACAAGCCCCCCATTCACAGCGAATAAAATGTTGCAATTGCTAAAAAATGCTTGCACCCACGTAACGGCCGAGAACTGGGCAAGTGTGGTGGAAAGAACTAAAAGAGTAATATTCTCTGATTGGGAACGTGATATTGCGTTTGATAATATATTATCTACACAAGAGCTAATAGTAACTGCTACTGGAGACTCCTCATCGGAGGAGTCTTGTGTTGATTATCATTCCGACGACTCGTGCTAATAAAATAAATTAAAATATCCTGATTGTTTTATTTGTATTCATGTATTAACTAAGAAGAAAGTAAAACTTTATATAATGTTATTAAATGTCTTTTAATACTCGTAACATCGATTTCTACCGATTATTTTTAATCTGTGGCATAATCGTAGTAACCATTATGTGTGACATCACTAAGTGGGCGGTACCCATCCATAAAGTACAAATATTATTTGTATGATATTTGTACGTAAGCAATACAAAACTTAATGAGCGTGAGCTGTCAAAAGACTGATAATATGATGGACGCAGTATAGTGCGAGTTTTTTGTAACAGCGACATCTAGAGACCGCTGTTTCATCGCCATACAAATTGGCGTTACGTTGAAGCGATTGAGTACTAAGCACTCAGGCCATATAAATTTAATTTCTCGCTAACTGCATCATGTAATTCCAGCCGCAGCGCAATAATTTATAAAGTAGTAGTAGTTTTGATTACCTAATTAATATCGTTTAAAATTTTTGTTATATTAAATGTAGTATATGGGTTTTCCAAGCTGTGTACACAGAAACAAAAGAGATACTGTCTCCTTTAACGTAGTAGGATGATATACACACGATTAAAAAAATAACTAAATAATTATCATTACCATTCCAAAATACTACTGCCAAAAGTGCATTTTCCAGTGCGTGGAATCTATTCTAGCACCTTAAGATCAAAACATCCATTGTTCACGGTTCTTCTGCTATGCGCCCCGCCCCGCCCATCAAATCTTTAGCTTCGCGACACGCTAAACTATATTCGTAACTTAGGTTCTTCAAAGGATCTCCTTATTCCTAAGTAGATCAGATAGAGATAATCCAAGCATAGTCTAGATCCATCTTCATCCATCCACTGAGTGAATCGAAACTTTCTTATGAGGCCCAGCACCAAAATTTCCTCTCGGTATATAAACTTACTGGCAACACAAACTGTTCGAACATTTGTCTTCAGTCGTCGAGGTATTTAGAACGAAAAGATCTCGCGTAAATTCCCAAACGCTATCTTAACTAGAAAAAAACAACTTTTAAAATTTCTTCCAAAGATTTACATATTGTGTATTAAAAGAGATTTTTATTAAAACGTCGTTGTAGTTAACTTGTATAGTTATGTAGTCATAGTTCGAGGCGTAAAGTGACCTGCGTTGTCTCACCCCTTTTGACAGCCCACCTCTGCGCAGTCTTTCTCTCTAATTAGTGTGTCCCACACAAAAAACTTACACAACTCAAGTTTTAGAAGTTTTGGGTACTTTTTATCATAGTTAACAAAGTTACGAATTAAGAAAAAAAGAGATGACAGTTACTGTGTTGATAAGAAAAGTGCCTATTAATAGAAAACTTGATTCAATGATGTATAAAATAGAGGCCATGTATAATAAAGAGAGCTGCAAATACATCGTGAACATTTAAATGATAATAGAATAAGGTTGTTAATTTGACTCCTGCCAGAGAAAGTCAACAGTAAAAAAAATTGTTTATTTCTAATACATTTTTTTAGGTTTTAAAACTAACGATACTACTCGATGTTCGATAAGACAATACAAATAAATGTATTAAAATTTTGACAACTATTAGATTATTATTAGGTTTTGGTTGGCCATCGCGGGAGAAGTTCTTAAAACATGAACTCATTGTCGAGTCATAATGTGGAAAGACATAATCACTACATATTATAAAACAAAGTCGCATTCTTTGTTTGTCCATATATCCCTATGTATGCATATAACTTTAAAGCTACGCAACAGATTTTGATGCGGATTTTTAATAGATAGAGTGATTCAAGAGGAAGGTTTGTATGTATAACAACATTCAATACGGAGTAGAGAAATACTGTAATTTTTGAGATATCTGGAAATAATTACATTTTTCCGCTTACATTGCAAACGCAGACTAAACCCTACGAGATTTATCAAAATGATGTACTAAGTATTTGTACACCTTGGAAAGGTCTACAGAAAAGTCCGCGATGGTATATGTCTATCTCTTATGGATAACCCACAATAGCATTTTTTGTCATTTACTTTTTACGAAAAATAATGCCTTATTTTTGAAGCAATTTTTATACAATACAGCATTAATCCTTATCCAATTAAATACCTTAATTACATTTTTGATTTAATATAAATCAATATGGCCTTTTACAGCATGTAATTTAAATGAACATTTTCGGAGATATCACAGATTTAAAATGCCGCGCTTCGCCTTATAGTACTTCGAATTTAACAGCTATATGTCGCTTTTTCAAGAGTTTGTTTAATAACAAGGAAGCTGTGAATGTTGTATATAAAGACATTCTGCAATTATTTGTAAAAATAAATAAGTAAATAAGTAGTATATGAATTTAGATATTCCAAAGATAGCAGGAAATCTTCTTGGTATAGAGAAAGGGCCACGGGCAGTAATGAATAAATCAAAACTACTGGATCAATTTTAATCATTTTTTTACACTAACTGACATGGGATATATATTTTATACCCGTGCGAAGCAGGGGCAGGCCGCTAGTAGTAATAATAAAGAACACACTGCCTATATAAAATTTTAAATGATTTCTTATAAGAAGGTTGCCTGGAAGAGATCACTGCTTAGGGATAAGGCCGCCAGCCTTGCATCTGACAATATATACACGTAGGTTGTTAATAATTGTTTCTCTCAAGTACATAATGTAAAAATGGTGAGAAATTGTTAAACGCATAACAACAGCCGCTACCAAAACCGCAACTTGAAGGCGATCACGACCGCTCTGTCAAGAGCGCAACGATAGAGAAGAATTAGTACATAATGTATTATATATTTTTTTGTTGTACAATAACGATTATTTTGATTTGATTTTTGAATGTGTCGAAGTCATACCTTCTCCAAACTGGCTTTTTTATTTATTATATTATATCTATAGATAATCTCATTATAATGTATGATATAGTGTACTAATAAATGTGTATGTATTTACACAACAATACACGAAATTAAGCCTTAGATTATGAATCTAATGATACTTAATTACACGTGTTAACATGCCTTTTTATTAAAAGGTAATATCAATTAAAAAAAGTGCGACGCGACATACGCATTTTAGTCATATTACAGTTGTGTTCTTTAATTGTAATAAACTTGCGTTAGGACATTTTCCCCATAGAGCAGTCGTGCACGCGATTGTGAGGATAACCCCAGTCCTTGTCATCGGTTGATTGTGGCCGCCGCCTCTGATACATCATGGATGCTAAGGTAACTTACATTTTTATCTAACCTCTAATTTTCTTACATATGAAACTAAAATAAAAAAGTATCAATATTAGAAATGTGGAAGAATTAAGGTGCACACTATCTGATATTTTTTTAAAAAGAAATTCTAGTTGTTTACAATCTTTCACTTTCGTTACTTCAAAATTAATTAATTAATCAAAATTGTTTTTAAATACTCTCTTCCTATTCCATAATTCTTAATTCATATGTAATGTATGTTTGTATTATCTTAAGTGTTAAAAATTATTGAATTATAAGCAATTACAAACAATTATAAATCTTGATCTATGTCTATGACATTATTTACTCTTTAATTGTCAGATAAACAGTCCTTTAGATAAAGTTATTTTGTATTTATCTTAATATTGTCTTGACCATACACTATAATATAATTTTTCATTAATATAAATAATTTCTACATACTATAAAAATCTATCTGAAGCAAATACATATTTTTCATCTGAAAGACTCGATTCAGGTCAGTTTGATAACATTTGCTTACTCTATGTACTTTATCTATTTTTGGAGTTCAACAGTTCAGTTTTTTTTTAATGAAATCGTTAGTGTTATAGACGCACATTTGATATCAATTTTATACGTGCTACTATTTTTTTTATCTACAACGTGACTAGATAATTTCCTTTATCAACAAATATGTTACTAACTTATATTTGTGTTCAATCTCTACAAAAATCAGGTTGCAATTTATGAAAATAAAGGTTCAGTTGAATGACCTTAATTGACAACGAGCGAGTAAATTATATATATCGTTATTAACTGTGACCTATAAAAATTATATAAGGATTAAATACAGAAGGTGGAATGCATTATTACATATAAAGTATGGTCAACTAATTTTAACCCTGTAAAATACGTAAACTTGTAGTCATAGATTTAAATTACGCCCTTTTTCTTATGCCTAAAACTATACATATTATAAAAAAAATTATTACAACGCTTCAACTGGCCCGTTGGCACATACCAGTGATCCTGCCTTCAGCTCCGTGGGTTGCGGGTTCAACATTTCCTTAAGAACCATTGTTTTTTTTTCCAGTCTGGGTGAATATGTATTTAAGTATTTATCTAAAATTATATGTATATAATTAGTTGTCCGTCGATTGTCACGCTGTGTCTAATTAAGTTACCTAATTTTGGAACAGACGACCGTGTTTGAAATTGGCCTATATATTAATAATAATAAAAACACTTCGTCTTTAAAAATGAGGAGAATAAATCCTTATTTTAAGCGCTATAAATGTAGTTGTATAAGTTTCGCTGAGAATAGAAATATATTTTATTGTACACCATAATCCCCATATTATATAAAATTAAATAACAATTTTAACATAAAACGTTTTTTATACGATTTAGTCTCTTAATTCAATTTTAAATAAATAGAAGCGATTCATTTTAAGATTATTGCATTTTATTATGCGAAGAAGCCTCTTTGTCTGAAGATATTAAAAGTCGATGATAATACACACGAATGATGTCTATAGTATTTAAGTTTAAGAAATTACAGTATTTTTATTTTAACATTATTTACATAGAATAAAGAAAAAGGTATATTGAAGTTGGAGCCACGGCAGCGATCCACGGTTGACACCAAGTTGGAGATAACACCGCAGGTAAATTAAATTTATTGTTAGTATCGCAAGTACATAAAAAATGATATAGATAGATTTAAGAGTCATCATCTTCCTGCTCTTATCCCACTCTAAGTGGGGTCGGCACAACAAGTTATAAACGTGTTGTCACATGATTTGGCTACGTATTTTACGACCGGCCACCTGCGTGACATCAACTCAACATAGTCGTATTTTACGACACATCGGTAAGAAAGAGGGTGGTCTATTCTACTTAACCGGATACCACACGGCGAGTCAACTTACCTTAGTCGGCTTTTACGACACCTCGGTAAGAAATGAGGGTGGTCTATTCCACTCAGCCGGATATGACACGGCGTATCTAGATAGATATAAGAGTATGCACAGGCTATTTATAGTACGCTGTTCTTTGTCGCAACCGTGCCTTATACGCGAAGCAGCGCTATTTTTGGCAACATTATTCATTTCTGAAAATTGAGTTAGTACCGAATTGGCATTCCTGTTGTACATATTCGTCCATCTTGTCTTAGGACAGTGAGCAAAGTACGGCCCGCGAAAATAATTAATACGGCCCGCCAAGCATCAATCGACATGGATAGTATATGACCCTTTATAACACAAAATGTTGATTTTCTATAATTCTGGCCCTCCTCTAGCATTTATTGATCTATGTCGCTCCCTATTAAAAAGTTTGCCCACCACTATATTAGACCTTCGTTGGAAAAATTATTAGAAACCAGCGCTTATAAGACTAAACCAGTAGAAACTGCTTACGTCATATTATCCGCTCCTCTGACTACATCTATTTGCATTTAATTCTAATAGTTTCATATTTGTTTCATAAAATCTAGAAAATATCTTAAAACTTATTACTACGCGTTCAGATACATTACACTTACTTCAAGAAAAATCTAAATAAGTGTTATTATAACACACGTAAATTATCTCAAAGTATCTCAATGAATCCTTAAGACATATTTTGATTGTAAACATGGAGTAGCTTATAACACGTTTGAACTTGGAAACTTGATCAAACATTTTTCAAAAAGTTCACTGTTACCTCTGATTTTTAAGTCTTAACAATAATACTCCTTTAATATGTGCTCATTAATTTTGTAAATTTTTATTTTCAAGCCTGACACATCGTGCTAATTGTTTTAACAAGTATACACATGTTTAGCTTCAACAAGATTAATACATCTCGATGATATGGTATTTATATTATGCCTAGGGGATTCCCCAAAATGATGCAATATCCGTTATAAGTCATTTGATACAGTTACAATAGATATAACTTAATGACTATTTATGTTTCAATCTCAACGGTGTCTACCATGACAAATATTTCACTGATATCACATTGCGCCAAATGCATAGCTTGCTTAATAAATTTTACTATTAAACGTGATTATGTAAGTGAATCCTTAACCTTGTTTATCAAGCGTCAAGCATCAAGCCCACGTACACTTTGAAAGTCATATTACATATTCTTAATAAATTATACAAATAATGTATAATTTATAAGGCCTACAACCGACGGCATGTAATTCATGTTGAACGTTGATCTCCCTGTTAACCTCGATCCCCATATTGGAGCTCGCACTTACAAGTGCATCTCAAATCTCTACTTATCGAAAGTCATAGATACTTCAAACAATCACCGGACTCCAGGACTTAAACATCAGCTCCTCTCTTCCCGGAATTATTTATTTGAAGTGCAAGTTCGGCATCTCGCTGGCAACTGCAGCATTAGCATATGTAATTTAATTATATTCATTGCAAAAGTTTATTGGTGATCTTTTTTGTTAGGCCGCGTTTTGGGCAGGCGAGTAGCATGGTAATGTTTTTCAAAACTCACACAACACCTTGCACTGATCCTATTATTCTTTGTAACTCACTGGCGTGCTGAGTATAGGAGTCATATTTGACCGAAACAACCAAATATGTTCAAATTTTTTATATATATTTAACCCCTTAAAGTGAGAAACAAACAAATTATCATATCATTATTATTATATAAAAATAATGAATAACAAAAAAAATTACAAAGAAGTAGACCTTTCTTTACATTTCACGTAGTTTTTTAAAACTGTTGTCGAATTACTGTAATTTTATAAAATGGTATAAAGTATTTTAATTAAAAATGTTTTTTTTTTAATTTTAGAAGGTTTCATGCGAAAAGGTTATTCATTCGACCTTTTATTATTCGTTGTAAAGAGCCATTGCTAATTACGTATTGCGCAAAAATAATGTAATTGATATTTTCGTAAAAGCAAGTGTCATGTTCCAAAATTAATTATAACATTATCCATAACATTAATAGATTTTTAGAGATAGATTTTAAGGGAATTTGACATACTTCAGATCTTATATAGAGTATCGCATACCCGTGGTTTTAATTTGTTATGAATGTTGTAAGTTGCAAATTTAACTTGTACACTACACTAGTCACTTATTTTCTAAATACTTAAAACAGATTATTCCGTCCTATCCCTCCGTCCTATTTTACAAATAAATTACTAGTTTGTAATCCATAAAATCAATAAAATTTCAATTCTTTTTTTTAAAAGTACAGTTAAATACAATTACAGTTTCAGATAATCAGTTTTGTGACAGACCTATAATTAAATTTCGACTATTTAAATGCTACCAACGTATTTGATTTGTACTTATCCAAAAGTCATAATCAAATTATTATCCGTGATGAAGTAAGACAAGTGGACAATCCGTTTTCATACCTGATACATGCAGGATTCGTAAAAACACATGCACAAACCTCCACCACCGCCACCACAATCGTTCGTGAATCTTTTATAAACTTCCCCTTTTATTACTTTTGTTTTTATTTTGTGCTTAATCATTATTTTAGTTAATATAGACTTCTATCTAAGAATTAAGTATCGCATCCTCTAGACTTTAAAACAAAACTGAACTGAACCGTAAAAAAAATTATGTTTTTGTAATATTATATTAATTCTTTTTATATTAATATATCTCATCTTGTAAATAAAATCATGTAAACCTAAGGAAATGCTCAATGTATTGTTACTGAGTACTTATTTTTAGCCTTGTATATAAGATACAAAATTGTAATATATTCATCATTGATCACTTAGGACGGTTTTTTCGTAAAAAAAACCACTTAATTATTACGCGGTGTCCTATAAAACGAGGGGGTGGAGCTATTTAATGGATTGAACGAACAGGGTTGCTTTATCATATTACCAATTTACTGAGATTTGCGTACCTTTTAGTGCATGGTTTTATTTCGACACCGATTCCGTTTAACCCATTAGGCATGGTGTTACCTTAAACAGTAGAAAGGTGTTTGTGGAACTCATTTTGATATACTACTAGTACGTGGATCTGAGCTTACGCTATAATCTAGTTTTTACATTACTTATATAGATTCTCCTGCCATAATCCCTCTCTAAGTGGGGTTGGCACAACATCTTTTTCGCTTTTATTCTCTTCTACCAATAGTCGACTCTAGCGCTGTTCTATGTGTATGTCATACTTCACACAATCTGTTTTCTGTTTTTCGGACTCTCTCTAGGCGCATATTCATCCACATTCATATTTTTAACACTCGTTTGGGCGCATGACCATGATTTTTTATGTTATATAGACAATTAATTTAATTGTTCCTTGTATTACAGATTATATGAATCAGATACTGACGTTTGAATGTTCTTATGATATATTCCTAATCTGTGTTGTCGTAACACTGAGTACATGTTTACGGAATTAATAATTTTAATGATAAATTCCATAGTAGCATCGCCCACTTTTTTATAACGTTAGAACACGGAATTAGCCCTACGTCACGCAGTTATCTTTACATACTTCTGAGGTTTAATATTATATTTTGCAGACAAAAATTAACTGCCATTGACATAGAAAATAATTTGCATAAATTAGAACATAGTCAATATTCCTTTAATGTAAACTTATTGAGGTGTTATGTATACGCAGTGGAGACTTTACGAATGACTGACAATGTTTGTATTGATACACTTAGTGATACTTCGAGAACAGCTCTTGCTTTCGCCCACTGAGTCACAGATTGGTTTTGAATTTGGTAATTATTGAGTAGATATAACCATAGATCTATACTGGCCAAGATACAGATGTTTTATACAGATTTTGACGTTTCACATTTGCACGCCCATTTCATGGAGTAGATTGGTATTGTATCATCTGTGAACATTTATGAAACAAATCTTACCATAGCTCATTTTCAACAGAATCTAAGGCATTCTCAGTATACCCCAAATGGCCCGTTACTCTTCGGTTTCCTGAATAAATTATTGAAGCGTGTAAATGTGGTCTATAGTAACAGTCTTTTCGTAATCAGAAACAGGATGAAACAACTTGTAACCTGAATCAATCAAGGAAGGAGAGGAACCAATATATCTCCAAAAAATTGTAAAAACATATTTTAATCACTGCAGAGACAACCCTAATAAGTATAGTTAATCAGAATCGACGATTAGCAGTCATTCATTGGCGCTCGAAGACTGACTGTTCTTCGTCACGGCATTTAGCAGGGCGTGTTCAAAGTAAAAAATAATATCGGGTTTACATACATTCTTATAAATGAAGGCGGCATCAATACTAATTTTTTTTGGCCGAATAAATAATAGGACTTTCAAGAGGGTTGAGATCCCTGTGGATTGCGAGACACTATGAAAATCCGTTACAAAATATGAGATCTAAATACAAAACATTCGGTTACCAAAGTTGCCGTCAAACGGGACAACATCAAGGTCGAGGAGAGATTTTTACTTCAGTAGTAATTTTTAATCCATAATACATAAACGAAATATGACGTTATAAAAAATAAAATTATAAAATAGTTTAAATATATGTGTAAAGTATCATATCAATATTAAAAATATATATTTTTTTGTTACCAAAAAAGATGTGGTAATTAGCATCTTTCACCAATATTTTGACAATCACTGTTTTTTCCACTTGTAGACATCCTGTGTCAGAAGTGTCCAAGTCATCTCGTAGGATATTTATTACACAGCATTAATAAGCGTTAGTGATCCTTTCTCACTGATAACCACAGATATATAATTACGAATAGTTTATCCGTTAAGCATCGTAACCGATTCTTACTACTTAACGTAACTTATCAATTCAATGGAAGTGCAACGTGAGAAATAGAGTTTAGCAATTAAGGTGACACATTCAGGCGAGTTTTGTCCTCATATCCTGCAATCATAACAAGTGCTCAAATCTTTGATATATACATTTTATTCTTATAGTATCTTAGTTGTGACTGAACATAAGGCAATAAATTTACCACCACGCCTAACAATAACAAGCTATGGGCAGTTCTAATTTTCTGTGATAAAGCTGAACATACACTAAAGAAATTTAAATCTAAAAATAATGTTTACAAATAAACTGTTATTGATTTTGGTATAAATCATTATCCTCCTTCCCTTAATCCACTCTAAGTGGGGTCGGCACAACATGTTATAAACATGCTGTAACATGATGAGACTACGTATTTTACGACCGGCCGCCTGCCTGACATCAACTTACCTTAGTCGTATTTTACCACACCTCGACAAGAAAGAGAGTGGTCTATTTTACTCAACCGTATACCACACGGTGGGTCATCTTACCTTAGTCGCCTTTTACGACACCTCGGTAAGAAATGAGGGTGGTCTATTCTACTAGGGTAACATCCGGTACTGTGGGATTCGGGATTCCTATGGACATGGACAGCCATTGCGCTTGTAGAGAGCCCCAATTTAAAAAAATGCATAAAATCGTACAGTGCCTAGTAACTCAAAGGAAACTTTATTTTTATATTGAAATACAAAGAAATAGCATATCGTGGTTAATTATCTTTGCGGTTAATTAACCACAGAGTTAGAGTTCAAGGAGTAAGACGTCTACGAAGCAATTTGGCAACAATATATAACTAAGGTATAATTAAAATTATACTAAATGAGAAATCGTCCTAATCTAATCCAGTCTCAAAGCGACTCCCTACGCAAAACACCTGAACGGTGCTATAAATCGTTTAATTAATTGCTCAGTCTGTGGCGACCCTACTTCCAACAATACACAACAGTCCGATTGTTACCCTCAGGTCGTGAACTTGTATGTTCCTCTGTGGACAGCTAAATTTTCAATTATTTTTCTTTGGTGCGTCTATTAAGTTTCTTTTTATAATAGATTGGCGTAATAGTGTATACATTTTTCAGTTCAAAAATGACAGAATTGACGCTTAAATAATCAGTAATGAAAAAAATTTTCAAGAAAATCATCTAATCAAATTTTGAACATTATATTATTTTTAAAAACTTTCATATAATTTGTATAAATAAATATTTTTTAGTAAATTAACAAAAAATATTTATTATAACAACGATATTAAGCCAATTCTATCATACTCGAGTTTTAATTTTGTTAGTGGTGCCCCTCGAATTATCACATAACCTTAATGGTGGAAGAAAATAAATATATTAATTGACCATAACAAGCGTAAAGTGCTAAATAATTACGACGTTCTCTACAGAACATGAAATAGCTCCAATTAAGGCGCACCTTTATGATAATAATAAATATTTTAGGAGTTTTAAATTATTCTGAAATTAAATTTCCTTTCTAAAACGCTACATGTCAGACTTATACCTTTTAATCTCATGTAAAAGTATGAGAACTTTCTGATTTTTAATTTAGGGAAATAAATTTACTGGTTTATCTTGATGTTAATTTTTTTGGGCATAAATTTTTGTTATTCGATTCATTTTTCAATTTCGATTAAATGAGTCAAATAAATTTAAAACTAAATATTTTTTAAAAGCGTATAAATATCAGTATAAGGTGTATAATATCATCTTTACACGCAAAAAAACACATATAGAAGCCGTTACAAAAGTTGAGTTCATTGAAAAATTTAATTATTTAAAGAAACAGAGAAGTCAAGACTATTTCTGATGTATTATTGCATTGGCATTGGACCTCCTTTATCTTTTTGCCATTTCGTAAGACTAACTCCTCATTATTTGTTGGTTTAAAAGGGTTCTTATGATCGGCCGCCGTCATCACCTCAACCATCAGTAGACCGCCTGTCAGTAACGTGGGCAGACCCTGGAAGTATGACATCCTCTGGGGTCAACCTTTTCCATTTGCCCTCTGAAGTCCCCGTTAATAATGAAGTCAAGTTTTCGCCGTCAACTGGAGGTAATTGTATTTTTTAAATAATAGTATTAGTATCAAATAAAATGAACTTTCTATTGCATATTATATATGTAAAAATATCTATTTGTCTTTCTTTTCTTATCTTTTATATCAAGTATCTCCAAAGCAAACACGTAAATCAATGTTCGACCAATAAACCTAGTTCTATCAACCTAAATCAGTAGATCGTGTTAATTAAATCCATGGTGAATCAAATCGGTAATTGACCAAATAACTAAAAATTAGAGCTAATATTATGTATAAATTTACCCATGTACGTATTCAATACGCGTAATATTAAAAGCTCAATATTAAAAGCGTCCTCTTCTGATTTCGTTCTGATTACTAATAAATATGTCATAATAATTACCGGTAATCCTCCTACAAAAAATGGATTTATAAATAGTCAAATAACATGAACATGGTTTAAAGAAGAGCTATTTAATTTATAGAATTAGGCGTTACTTTGCGGAGATCCATAATACAAAAGTAATAATTAAATTATTTTGCTATAATCCGCGAAGAAGTAAAATAGAAAATATATATATAATTCTAAATGTAAGTGGGCAATCGGTTATCATACCTGATACATGCAGGATTCGTAAAAACACATGCACAAACCTCGACCACCGCCACCACAATACACCAGCACTATATACGTTCACTATCACAAACTCAACAATCGTTTCGCCCCGCAAATCGCAAAGCTTTGCGATTTTGGTCGTGGAGTCTATCTCCTGACGATGCTTCGGTTATAAGGACCGGTGTATAAGGAATAATTGTGCCAAATTTCTTCAAATTTCATTGGTATGCTGGATTCGCCGTGAAAGAGTAACAAACATAAATCCATACTCACAAACTTTTGCATTTATAATATTAGTAAGATATGGGGTTAAAACAATTAATAGTTTCTTTTTACTGTTGAATTGTTCAAATTAAAATTCCTAGAAGCTGTGATAGCCAGCGGTGCGATCGTGTGAATCTCTAGAGACAATCATGAGTTCAAACTCGGGCAGACACCAAGGAGTTTTTATATTAAAAACTTATGTGTCTAGTTAGACACATAAGTTTGCCATTATCAGTTGATAATGGCAATTTATCACACGCTTTTCGGTGAAGGAAAACATCGTGAGCAAACCTGCAAATCCCTAGAACCCCAGGGATATGTGAAACCTACCAATCCGCATTGGAGCAGCGTGGTAGGTCTTAGCTCTAACCCTCCGAAAACGGAAAGAGGAAGCCTATGCCCAGCAGTGGGATAATAACAGGCCGTTACTTACTTTTTACTTACTAAAATTCCTAGACGGATCTGACGACGAAGATTATTCCGCTAGTCTCAGTGCGGTGCTCCGTCAACGTAGAGCTAGCGTAAGGCGATCGCGTAAGGGCAGGACTCGGCGACCATCCTCCCCATTCTTGCCAGACGACACTCGTTCCAGGCGACGCTCTTCAGTTTTCACTACAAGTTCGGGCGAGTAAGTACTTGAGTGTATATTTAATAGAGCCATCTTATCTTACTAATATTAGTATCTGGTTGACCGAGCCTTACTCGGTAATTTTTTACAAAATAAAAAAGAAACTTTAAAAAAATTGAAAAATAATTATGTAGTTGGGGATCGATCCTAGGTATTTACATTTCTCAAGACTGCCCGTTACCCGCAAATGCTACGCTGACTTGACAGTTTATGGCAAAAATAAATTTTAGTATTTTAATGCCCAAAATTAAATTAGTAATTGACAGTTTATGGCAAAAATAAATTTCAGTATTTTAATGCCCAAAATTAAATTAGTAATTGACAGTTTATGGCAAAAATAAATTTTAGTATTTTAATGCCCAAAAACAGGGATAAAGCGAATTTTTTTTTCATAAAACCTAGCTAGATCGAATTTTCTCCCCCAAAATCCCCTACATGCTGAATTTCCGGAAATATTGTTGGAGCCGTTTCCGAGATTCCGAAGATATATATACTATATACATACAAGATTAACTCATTTAAATATTAAAGATAAATGCGAAAGTTTGTAAGTATCGATGTATGTTTGTTACTCTCTTTCTCAGCGGATGCGCTGAACCAATATCGATGAAATTTGACACAATTATGCCTTATACACCGGAATAACATATAGGCTATACAAATCCTGTTTATTCTACTGGAATAGGATGACACTTAAAGCGCCATCTATTATCAACCTATTATTTCATACTAACATCAAAATTATTCAGTTTTATGTAATTTTTGTGTCTAAGATATAGATGTAAAGTCTACATTTACTACATTCAACAACATTTACAACTAGATTTTTATGATCAAAGATTTCTTTCAAATTTGCTTCAAGTTTAAAAAAAGTAAGTAACGGTCTGTTACTATCCAACTGCTTGGCATAGCCTCCTCTCTTCGTGTTTGGAGAGAAGGATTTATGTTAAGACCTACCACGCTGTTCCACTGCGGATTGGTAGGTTACACATATTCCCAGAATTCTCTAGAGATATGCAGGTTTCCTCATAAACTTTTCTTTCACCGAAAAGCGTAAATTGAAATTATAAATTAGACGCATAAGTTTAACACAAAAACTCATTGGTCCTGCCTGGGGTTTGAATCCGTGGCTCCTCAAAAGAGTACCGCTCACAGCTATTACAGCTTTTAATTAATACAAACAAGTAAACATTTAAATAATGAACAAATTAACAGTACAGCGATATCAATAGACGAGCAACCGATAGTAACACAAGAGCAAATATTTGAAAATATTCATCTTCATAAGGAAGTTCTAGGCTCGGTAAAACAACAACCACTTGGAATGAGAAGAAAATTAAAGATTGTTCATCAGGTAACGACTATTTGACTATTTCGCATTATTTTAATAGAATTACGATCTCTAACTAATATGTACTTATACTCCGGTGTCTGTTCTTCTTGTTGAATGTTGTTCTTAACCAAGAATAACTGTCACGATATCTGTTGTAAAATTTTTATATAATACGTAATCCTGATATTATAAACTATATGTCAGTATTTTCGTTCCCGTTGTCATTCCCGTTGAATAAAAATACTATTCTAATATTCAATTCAACGATAGTTTTCCTTCGAACGAACGATTTTCTCAAAAGTCAATTAATTTATTCTCCTCTCCGCACCTATCCACCCGTCTACACACCGCCACAACCATCCTCGCGTCTCTACGCTATAACCTACTACTACTCTACTCTTCCTTTTCCTTTCGTTAGAATTTATTTTACTCTTTCTTTTACTATTGAATTTATAATTTCTTGTATTACCTTTTTATTCAACCGACGCCTTATATTTTTATGCATAAGTAATAAACATATATAGCGTCTTAGGTGAATCAATCCAACAAGATTACAGAACAATTAAAAATTTAGAGTTTCATTATACTAATAAAAAGAGTTAGATTTTACTTTGTGGATTTCTATTGTTTTAGGCAAAAGGTTATATTAAACGTCATGAGGGGCAATTGCAAGAGAGACTAGCTCAATCTAAAAGTACTAGAGACATTTACGCGAGATTTAATATTCTGTTAGCAACGGTAAGATCGCCTATAATTTTAAATATCTTCGATAATTGCTTTTGTACAATTTTATTGTGATATTTTTTTTAGAAATGGCATCAACTAAAACGAGAAGCAGCCAATACTTCAAATTTATTAATACCTTGGGAACTACGGATCAAAGAAATTGAATCACACTTTGGATCCGTAGTAGCTTCTTATTTTACTTTCTTAAGGTGGTTGTTTTGGGTCAACTTGGTTATCGGATTTATACTTCTTGTGTTCGTTATCATTCCTGAGGTAAGACCTTATTATTAACTACTAGAAATATGATTATCACCCTGTAAATCTTAAACTTCAAGTTACAAAACACACATTTTTTTTTTTAATTATTACGCATAACTGATTTAATAATAAATTCCATAAACCAAATTTTAAAATAGGAATTAAAAAAAACGTTTTAGTACTTAGACCTTTTATATATGAAAACCTGTTAGGAGTTGTTTTGAACCCTGTTAAATATTTTGTTCATATTATTGGAAGAGCCTAGGATTAAGAATTGATTTTAAAGTTAGTTGAAAAATACATAACGTTTAATTTTAGTACCTCACAGAAAATCCTTTACAAGATGGAGAAAGGAAAATCATAATGGAACACGAGCGTCGGAATGCCACCAATCTTCTAACTCTATGGGAATTTGAAGGTGCTCTGAAATACTCGGCTATTTTCTATGGCTATTACAGCAACGTCGAACGACCCGAGTATAGGATGCCACTTGCCTATTTTCTGACCGGATTAATCGTATATATTTATAGCTTCGTCGCCATACTGAGAAAGTAAGTTATATTAGAACTTTATGAGTTCTTAACTTAACTTTACATCTTTGTGTGACGCCGTTATTTTTGTATGCATTACACGTCGGGATAATTGTAGATCGAATGTAAGGAACCTTTTGTGATTATTTTAGTCGTGTCAATATATTTGAAGTTCATATGTTATCATATATTGGTAATATAAAGTATATTATATTATATTATTACATATATTAGTACATTATATTATTATATTAATTATATGACGTATATTATATATACCCAACGAATTTATTAAATTTGTTATACACAGTTAAAAACTGTTTTAACTACAGAATATTTATCCATGTATCTGATTTTTTTTTAAACTGGCATGTTTATCTTACAAAGAATCATTCTCGCGATTCTACGCAGAAAGTAAGCGAGCATTCTTGAGACATAATTTAGAAGAAATATATATTGTTCAATTGCATCTTTGTGTTGCAAATAAAAGTTCACCCAATAATATTAAATAAATTTATTGATTCCCAGAATGGCAGAAAACTCGAGAATGTCTAAGCTGTCCGAAAAAGAAGACGAATGTATATTTTCATGGAAACTTTTTACTGGTTGGGACTTTATGATTGGTAACACTGAAACAGCTCATAACCGTATCGCGTCTGTAATTTTAGGTTTTAAAGAAGCATTATTGGAAGAAGCTGAAAAGAAAAAAAATTTACGAAAGTAAGAAAAATCTTGTTGTTAGACATTGCTCACATCCCTTAGAATATAAAATTTTTCAATATCTTTACTTCAAAAAGTTCTGTAGCAATTACTTCTAATTTTCTTTGTGATAACACTTAACACACAAGTAATGACTACTACTAAAGCATTGCTCCCTAAATTTATTAACGAAACAAAAGGATTAATAGCGTGTAGAAATATTGTTAAAACATAAAACATTGAAATATAGTAAATACCCTAAAGTTATACATTCAAATCAATGGTATTATTTATCATAATAATATAAATTTCAGTTGGCGCATAATATCTTTAAGGGCTATCGTCAATATTTGTGTTATACTTCTTCTTGGTGTATCTGCTTATGCAGTCGTTACTGTTGTGTCTCGTTCTGATGACAATCCTAAAATTAGAAGTTGGTGGCGTGAAAATGAAACAACTATAGTAGTTACTGTAATTTCAATTACATTTCCTGTTTTCTTTGAACTTCTTGGATTTCTGGAACATTATCATCCAAGAAAACAACTAAGGTTACAACTTGCGAGGTAATACTTCTACTAATCTTACTTAATTAAATAAAGCATCTATTTATCAACATTCTTACAGTATTGTATTGATAGTAGTAATACAGTCTTGTCTCTTTCACAGAATTATGTTATTAAATCTGCTCAACTTGTATTCTCTGATATTCGCCTTATTGAGTAAAATCGACGGAATGGGTAGAGACTTAGTTTCGTTACAGCCAGAATTACAAATGAACGCTATTAACTTTTCTGATACTACACTTGATAATATAAATGATTCCTTAGCTAAAAGCTTGCCTTTATCATGTACTGAAACAACTGTTCCTTGTTTCCCATGTGAACTACTCAGTATGCCGGCTCAACTATCTCAGAACACATTTCAACCTATAAATAATGATGATTTTACATCTTTTTCTACCCCTGAAACTACTGAGATAAATACTGAGACTAAAATAACTAATCTAAATACAAAAAAGAATAATAAAAGAAGAAATCTTAAATATGAATCACAACCTGAAAATTTTGAAGACATTTTAACTAATAATTCAGTGGAAGTACTCAAAAGTGAAATAATAAAATATAATAACGAAACAAAAACAACCCTCTTTGAAGAATATGACTACACAACCCCTGAAACAAACTACAGTGATTATTACGACAAAACATATGAACAATCTTCTACGTATAATGTAGATGATACCTCAGCGACAGATATAAATTATGATTTAAACTATACGTCAAATATTTTTCACTCTTCGGTAGATACTATAACAGAAATAACAAATAAATTATTTTCAAGTACAGAGACAGATTATACTAGTACAGAAATCGAAACAGATACAACAATCACTGTAAACGTGACAAATTCAAATCGAAATAGTTTCGCATTGTATAATTCTTCATACAAGACTATGTATACAGATCCAACAGTTGTTACTAGCCCCATCAACAGTTTAATGGAAAGTTTTAATAATACTTTAGCAACTGAGTTAAGTTCATTAAGTTCATTCGACTTGACTACAGAAACAAGCTTAACTGATTCATCATATGGACAAATTGATGTATCTTCCACTAGTTATAGCCCCATTCGATTAGAAAATGTGGCTAATTGTCCAAACATTTCATTCAATTGCTCTATAAACTGTGGCGATAAAAATGTTACTCAAAATTTTTATATGTCGAACTGCAAAATTGTACATACTAAGTGCTACACAAAACATTGTAAACCATTCAAGGAGGACTTAAAAGATTTAAAACAAAACCAAACTAACATAGCAATGAGGGATACTGTTTACCAAGACGCTAACAAAAGAAAAATGTATAACTTAACTATTTCTACGAGAAAAAAATTACTTAAACTTTGTTGGGAAACCATGTTTGGTCAAGAACTAGTCAAACTCACTATGATGGACTTAGTATGTATATTATTTAATAATTTGTACTTATTTTTATTATTATGTGTTAATAATACAGTGTCTTAATTTTTCCAGGTGTTTGTTTTATTAGGAACTTTGTTTATGGACTTTTTTCGAGCTTTATTTGTGAGGTACATGAACAAATGTTGGTGTTGGGACTTAGAAAAGAAATTTCCAGAATATGGAGATTTTAAAATAGCTGAAAACATATTGCACCTGATAAACAACCAGGGAATGGTTTGGATGGGAATGTTTTTCTCTCCAGGACTTGTTGTATTAAATGTAGTCAAGTTAATGATCATGATGTACCTCAGATCGTGGGCAGTCATGACTTGCAATGTACCCCACGAAGTGGTTTTCAGAGTATCAAAAAGTAATAACTTTTATCTAGCATTATTATTAACTATGCTATTTCTATGTGTTTTACCGGTTGGATACACGATCGTTTGTGTTAAACCATCTTGGCACTGCGGGCCGTTTTCAGAGTATGATAAGATATATAAAATACTCACTAGCAATATTTACAAGGTTCTTCCCAACCGTCTTCATTTTATTCTGGAATATATTACATCTCCAGCAATTGTAATACCGCTACTTGTTTTATTAATACTCATTATTTATTATTTAACATCATTAACCAACTCCCTAAGAGAGGCCAATAACGATTTGAAGGTAAGAATTATTTAAAAATCTAAAATTTATTAGTCATTGTAATAACCAAATCGTAAAATAGATAGCATATTATGTCTTTGCATGTTTTAAGATACAACTAAGAAGAGAACGGACCGAAGAAAGAAGAAAAATGTTTCAGTTAGCTGATACTAGAAGACGTGGTGGTTCATCATCTATAGACAATACACCTTTTGCCAGATGGAAAAAGGCGTTGCCATCTTTACCAATTAGCAAATCTATAGATTCAGATGAACGCAAACCCACGATAGATGAAAACAAAGATTCTAAGACTGTAAAACAAAAAAGTAAGTATCAAATATACTCCTTGTTTTCCCTCTTATTTTCTAATGAAGGTAATTTTAGTGACGGTAAGTTAAAACTATTTTACTTTGCTTATTCTTACCCGTAACTAATAACAATACAAAATCAATAATAGCTCATGATATTCTAATTTATGTCACAGTATAAAAAAGGAACAATAAACAAAAAACGGAACAAAACTTATAAAATATATCCAGCAGTTTTGTTGTGTTCATTACTGCCCGTGGCCCACACGCGTAAAATTTGGAGTAAAACAATTCCCCTGGGGTGCCAAAGTGGTCGGCCTCCTTGTGGCAAACCCTGGGCAAGCTTAGTCTTGGCGAACGGACCAATGTGGGGTGACCAATCCAGTTGTCCTTCTGATTAGCAGAGGGCAATCTGGACAGGCCGGGGACTCCGGGGGGGCTGGGGTGGGGTTCCTAATGAGCGACGGGTCCGGTTGGGCTTACTCTAAGTCTAGCTGGACATGGTTACGGCCACCGTCGGCGAAACCCGGAAGCACAGCAATGGGAACGGGGACCTTCGGGTTGCGAGGAAGAAAACATATAAAAAATTACCCGGTGGGGGTAAGGCCACCAAGCCCACCAAGGCGTTGTGGCCCCTAATTGGGGCGCGGTCTCTCCCTGTTGACCGTGACATAACAAACACGGTGGGCAGGGAGCGACCGTGGGCAGCGATGGTATCCCTTTGTTCTGCGGAGGGGGCTGAAGGGAGGCGGCGGAGCGGTTCCACGAACTGTTGTTCTGGATCCAATCTGCTGCTGGTGAGTCCAGGTGTTAGTGACTCGCCCAAGCCCATCGTCTGCCACCCTAACTGGGGACCTTCGGGTGTTCCGAACGGGGTATATCGGACGCCTGGCTTACAGGTTCCCGAGGCGGTCGGTGCATCTGGTGCTACCGATGCACCGGTTAGCGGAGGGGGGCTTCTCTTTCGAGGGGCCCGTACCCGAAGAAGGTTTTTGTTCTCTGGGATCAGAGCTGTCGGCGGGGATGGGGGTAATGTGTATAGCGATACCCTGTCCTTGCCATCGACAGCGTGGTGGAGCACACAGGTCGTTTTAGTCGGTGCGAGTCCGACATAACCGCCGCCTGTCCCCGTCGGGCGGCGGTACCCATAAGGAGCTTTTTTCTGTATAAAAAAAAAACAATTCCCCTTTCCCTATACCATGAAGATTCCCTGCTATCTTTGGAATATCTAAATTCATATACTACATTTTTACTTATTTACTTTTACATTTTTCATGAGTATTTTATTTTTACAATTAATTACAGAATGTCTTGATATACAAAATTCACAGCTTTTTTGTCATAAAGAAAGAATCTTCATTACACAATACAAACATGTTTTCTTCAGAGGTTACTCTTGATAAAGCGACATATAGTCGGCCATGTGAAAAAAACCCGTCCAATCGCAGCTAAATTCGAAGTGCTATAAGACAAAGCGCGCAATCGCTATACCCTGCATTTTAAATCTGTAATATCTTCGAAAATGTTCATTTAAATTACAAATGAAGAAGAAAATGTCAAAAAATGCTATTGTGGGTCCATAAGAGATAGACATAATATGTATACCATCGCGGAGTTTTCTGTAGACCTTTTCAAGGTGTACAAATACTTAGTACATTATTTTGACAAATACTGTAGGGTTCTTCCTGCGTTTGCAATGTAAACGGAAAATAAATGTAATTATTTACGACATCACATTGGAAACCTGATGAAAATGATAGTATTTCTTTACTCCATATTGAATGTTTGTAATAAAGGTTTATAATATGTTAGATTATACATATAAACCTTTCTCTTCAATCACTCTATCTATTAAAAAACCGCATCAAAATCTGTTGCGTAGTTTTAAAGAAGTTTTTAAGCATACAAAGGGATATAGGGACATAGGAACAGACAGAGAAAGCGACTTGGTTTTATACTATTTAGTGACGTTTAGCTATTATAACTAACGACAATAATAAAAAACAATTTACCCAAAGTCAACTCATTTACTCTTTCTCAAAAACTACTCAATGACACATATGACAGCGACAATGCTTTTTCATATTAATGACTAACTCTGAAGGAGTCGACCATCCTGACAACATTTGCGACCCCGCAAATCTCATAAGCTGACTTCTGGGAATGCATCTACCACCGATTCGGAATGCTGATTGTACTGAGAAGAATCGGCAAGAAACTCAATACTTGCTCTTTTAATCTGTAAAAGAAAAATCATTTCGCACCTTAAGCTCATCCTCAATCACTGTCATGGCATAACACAGCTCAATAAGTGGCAACCAACTCAGCAGATACACACGTAAACAGACTCGCAAATGATAGCGCTCAAAGAACAATCACCACATCTAGGCAGAGTCTAGATGACAGTCGTTGCAGATGGCCACAGTCTAGAAAACTATCGATACAACTGGAACAAATCCAGAGAATAATCGTCATTCTAGCTGACAGTGCTATCGAACAATAGTCCCGGGCGCGTCTATGGCCTCACATAGCACATCGTCACGTTGATCTTACAGAGTTAATAAACCGAATAGCAATTACCATCATAATATCATCATAATAATCTCTCCAATAAAAACTCCATTTTTTATTCCATAGCATCGCATATCGCAACTATCTCTCAAATTATACGAAATTCGCACTCTCCGTGTTGTCTCAAGATATTGATCGTCATTTGTCTTTTCTTTAAACTCTTTAAATTTCCAGATATTCCTTTTGTCCGCTCTATTTGTGAGTTTAGGTAACATCCTCTTCTGAATATAATAAACGATGATATTTCTCATTTGTACTTATTATATTATTATACTTATTCAATAAATAAAAACAGTTTGGGAAAACTCTGGGAAGAGTAAACCCATTTACGCTTTCTCAACAACTTAATGACACATATGACAGCCACAATGCATTTTATTTCATTTCATTTCATTTCACTTCACTTCACTTCACTTCACTTCACTTCACTTCACTTCACTTCGCTTCGCTTCGCTTCACTTCACTTCACTTCACTTCACTTCACTTCACTTCACTTCACTTCACTTCACTTCACTTCATTTCATTTCATTTTATATAATCTACAGCTATTTACATAAAATATACATATACAAAATTTAATCTATTAATAAGGCCAAACTGATTATATAGTTTTACATAAATAAATTAACATGTTAATTCATATTAATGACCAACACTATGAAGGAGGTTGTATTAAAAACATGTTGTAACACTATTATTTTGATAATTGTCAAATATTTTACCATACTTCAACCAAACCAAAGAAAAATTACGTTTAGCTGTCATCTATGTTTTGTATTCCACTGACATTTGCGTTTTGTTATTCAATGTCATAGTCGTTCTTGTAATACCACGATTTATAGTGACATGACGGGATAAAATAAATGCGGTTGAACGGGATAAAAGGTATCCTATGTCCGTTTCCTGGTTCTAAGCAACCTCTAAACCAATTTTCGGCCGAATTGGTTCATCCGTTCTTGAGTTATAAATAGTGTAACTTAGACCAACTTTCTTTTATATATATAGATTTATAACAATTTTATTTATAATAAAAAAAACTATAATAATACATTTAATTAGAAATCAATAAAATAAACAAAATTAAAATAAAAAGTCAGAAAAGGCATATTTAATATTCTGTGAATTTGGTGCTCGTATGTAAAACCATCTTATAATTGCAGGTGGAATTTTAGCAAAATTTGTTGGTGCAGTAATGGATCGAAAATCAAACAATGGCGACTCACAAAACTTGGATGAAGAAATAGATACTGATTTCCATGAATCGTTACCAAAAGAAGTTTTAAAAATAAAGGATATTAGTATCTCAAGAAATACTGAATCTAGGAAGATAACAGTCGTAGAATTTAAGACCGATGACAAGTTGAAGCTTAATAATGAAGTATATAATGATCAACATGATCGTGTAAAGAAAAACATTGTAACAGAAAAATTACAAAAAAGTTCTACTCTTGAAAACACTAATAACAATTATCCTGTCAGTGAGAGCAATAACGATGATAAAAATGATAAACAAATACATAAGAAGCAGGATTCAAAATCAAGTAGCCTTTCAAAGCAAACTGATTCAATTGGATCAGTTATACCAGTTATTACTATCAGCACCACAGAAAGTGATGATGAATTACTACAAACAACGGATAGAAAAAATTTGGTTGGAAAAGAAAAAATAAAGAGCGAAGAGAAAGAACAAAAAGATCAAAAATCCCAAAAGAAAACAACCACGAAAGTAGGTCTCAAAAGGAACCGAAACTGTTCTGACTTAAAATCTCTAAGGCGACAAAGCAGTGTTGACAGCATTAATGAAAATAAAAGTCCTAAAGAAAAAAAAATTGAAGATACTGGACACAAATATCAATATTCGTTATAATCTACTTAATTATGACATAATTATTTGTATACTTCGGTAGGTCCACAGTTTAAGATGTAGATGATGATTATTTAAAATATATTGAAAATCGCCAAAAAAGACACCTAAAAAGCCTTGGGACCCATACGGTTTGCAAAATATTAAGAAGGAAATTTAGTTATAGCTCATTCAGAATTTATTTTATGTAACTTGATTTTAAACATTAATACTATTTATTTATTCTATTTGTATTTAATCAATAAGATCACTATTTTTTAAACTTACCGATGTCAAGCAGTTCTACTTTTTCGTAAACATTATATATTTTTTAATGTTATCGAAATTACATTTTGATATTAAACAGATATAAAACCAGCTCGTGTTAAAAACTTAATAACCTATAATCATCTCTCAAATACGACAGTGCAAAAAGAGAAATTTAAAAGATAAAAACTTCGAAACGTCTTAAACGTCATTACAGTATCCTTTGCACCATGCATCACAAAGTATATCACTTTATAAATAAAACATGTATGTAATTTCACTTACTCTCATATGTTTAGGCTTTTTCGAAAATAAATCCTGTTCTTTATTATCTCGTTTGAAAAATCGTTACGAATATATACCTCAAGAAAATAGTGTAAACGAATTTACAGAAGATTTGTATGATTTTGAGTTTAGAAACATTTATTCCATTAAAACGAGTTTATTAGATATGTTAAATGATAATGACATAACAGAAAAAAAGTTATATTACATTTCACACAATAAAAAATTAAATACAAGTTATTCAGAAAATGGCGTGTACACTTATAAATGGACTACAATAGCTATTGTTGCTACTGACTCGTTATTCATATTGAGACCAACTTTAAATACTTCTTTATCCACTTCTAGTAGACCTAGAAAGACATGGCCATCATATTTTCCTAGGAAAACCCTTACATTTCCATCAATGTCAGGTAAGGTATTATGTGAAACATCTAAAATTAGCTATAAGAACCTGGGAGCAACCATATAGTAGTTTAATTTTGAAATGATTGAACTTGTCACAATTCCTGTGTAATAATTGTTAATTTAATTAATTTTCAATTATTTTTATAATTACTGCAATAAATATAGGTAGTTCGTGGATATCTTCAACGAACATAAAAACACCAGCAAAAAAAATTGAAAGCTCTTTGCCCTACCCTTGGATATTCGTAAATTCACAAAGTCAGGAGACTCCAACTCCTACTTCTTTTGCTCCACCGATTACAAGTCAAATGATAACATCGACAACAAGTTCAAACATTACAACTGGCGAAACACCATTAATGTCACCATCAGCAACAGCAGATAAAAATAGTACGAAAAAAACCTCAAAGATGAATAGCAAATCGAAAAAAGCATATTGCTACAGGTGTGGACTCAATGAAACTAGAATTCCAATGCCTTACTGCTATTATACATTCGAAGGAGATGATCAAAGATATAGCAGGCGGAAGTATCGCTTTAAAGTGAAGTGCATTACCAGCTCAAAAACTAAAGAAGTGAAAAATGTGGTATATGGACCATTTAGAGGTGGATGTTTTAAGAGGTTTCTGGATGTTGGTATCGAATATAATGAACGAGGATGTAGGACTCTTGAGCCTACTAAGGGAAATAGTTTTGCTTCTGTGCGCCTAGCAAAAATGGAAAAGCTCCTACATCATTTAAAAAACGGCTGTGTATTTAGCCCTCACGCATCAATTACTCCGTTCAGTCGAGCCATTTCGCTATACGCCCGTTATCATGTATGTGTATGCAGTCAAAAATATTGTAACCGAGCAGCAAACACTAACACTTGCAAAATCTACAAGCATTTTCTTTTCATATTGTGTGTAATTTTTAAGGCTCATTTTTTAGAAGTAATCTTGTAAAAAAGATGAATTTGTACCTTATGTTAAAATTTATTTTATTAGTAATAAAAATATAAACTTTGTGAAGTTATAAGTTCATTACAACCCTTCATAATATCCAAAAGTATGATTTTAAAATGCATGTTTAATATTGCTATTAAAATTCATTTTACAGTTTTAGATCCGCTATGTTTTTTTTGTACACACAAAAAACTATAAAAAGTGAAATGAAAGCAGATATATTAGTTTATGCTGCCTCAGTAATCAGTATGCCATTAATTGTTAATCAATTAATTCAATATTAATTGCAATTGAATGATCGCGTCTCCTGAAGTGGTCCAGCACAGATTAGATTTACGAAAGAACGTTTATAGTAACGGGAAACAATGTACAGAATTTTTTATATCTCTTTGTACCTAGTTTTTTTTAGATCAACAAATCAAAAATCCCATTGATATCCAACTGGAGAGTGTAAGACAGCCAATGCAGCATATAAGTTATTTAATTTTACTTATTTTTCTCAATAATAGTAATAGTATTTAAAATAATATTTAGGTAATTTTTATAAGATACAGTATGTTCTCCTGCCCTTGGCGCAACATGTTATAAACATGTTATCACATGATTTGGCTAGGTATTTTACGAAAGGCCGCCTGCCTGACGTCATATTACCTTAGTCGCCTTTTACGACATCTCAGTAAGAAATGAGGGTGGTCTATTCTACCCACCCGGATACCATACGGCTATTTTATAAGATACAATAAAAAAAGAATAAAAATATAAATTTTGCAGAGAGTTTTGTATACTTTCCCAATCAGCATCCATACTCGCCTGTAATACATTTTGTGAAATTAACTTTATTACTGTGTTAATATATCTGCAATCTTCGTTACCAATTATTTTATATAATTTTATTTGCTTTATTCAATTGCCATACAATCAATTTTTTACAAATTTGTCTTCTATAATAATGCAATTCGTATTAGCTTTCATTTTGATGTACAGATTATAAGAAATTCTAATTTGTTAATGTATGTATAAGCATACCTTTTCGAAGATGGAACTTAATACGCGTATATAATCGTTTACAAACAGGTCGACGAAGGCAGCGCGTGTATCTTTCTCTGAATCTGATTAAAAAAATAATCTCTACCACCCTTGCCGGAGCCGGCGCGCGCTATCGTGGCGTCTAACTTCATTCTGCGACGAGACGGCGCGCGCGCAACATGGCGCGTGTTATCGCGCTACTCGTTTTGTATACAAGCGTCGCGTGCGCAGAGATTTTAACACCCCCGTATTTTAACTTGGCGCTTGGAAAGAAGATCACTGCATCAGCGACTTGCGGTGACGAGGGACCCGAATTATACTGTAAATTGGTTGGAGCGAATGCTGATCAGGACGAGACTGTTATCCAAGGACAGGTAAATGTTTTATTTTCACCCAGCTATAGAAGAAAATAATGTATACCTTCGATATCTTAACATAGGTAGACAAATACATAGAATAGAGACAGAGAATAGATTTATCATAATTTTTAAATTGAATCTAAATTCCAAAAAGCGCTCTACGATCTATAAAGTTGCGAGACGCCTGTATGATACCACCCACTCAATATTAAGTTAATAAATAAACAAATACTATAAGCGGACGAAGAAATAACTAAATTATAAATATTCAAATCAATAAATAAATAATATAGTATATCCTTTTATTTATCCTGTATATCGTTATGCCTAGTACAAGCAATTTGTTCTCCAAAGCAAGTAAAACTATCTTATACTCCTTTTTTAAATTCTGAAGTTTGTAGTCTCTACCAATAGTGTATAAATTTAAAATATCTGAGAATCTTTTTCCCTAATGTTATTTGGTAATTTTGCCTTCATAATTATTTTAAATATTACGTAGCCCATTTAATAGACACAACAAAAGTATTTTTTTATTTCTTATTATAAAAACCGCCTAAATAATACCAAGGCATGGTTTATTTATTTAGAAAAATCAATTATGTAAACTGTTCACCTGAAATGATTCTTTTTTTGAGCAATTTTGCGATAACAGGTAACAATTACATCCCAAAGAATTTAATTATAGCATAACATTATATGTTCCGATATTGCAAATAAATGTGTTTTCAATAATAATTCGTACATAAAAATCGATTAAAAACTTCGACGTGTTACAATAAAATGGTATCCGATATTTTAAGAGTCAGCCAATACGATAAAATTGTATAAATGCAATCCTTGCATCATGATACATGAATAGCAATTAAAATCGGCTGGATTCAGCAACTATATTATAATGCCACACAGATAATACTTGTAAATTTAAAACATGACACATTTGAAATACTTTGATCTCAAATTCACCGCCGTCAGTAGCTATAAGTTTGATAATAGGGTGGGCGATAGCTGTTATCTCATGCGTCCTGTTGGCTCACCATCCTGCGATATGGGCTTCGGGTCGCGATTATGAAATCCACTGCTTGCAACACTACAGCCATCAGTTATGATATTCACATAACATCGTACCGAAATTTTGTATATAAATCATTTCATAATTATTATTGATGTTGTCGTATTCATCATATACCTAAAAATAATTAGGATTGTTAAATTTTAAAATATTAGTATTATATTATTAATAATTTATTTATGAGCATTGGTTGGGTCGATATTTCTGTAAGCTATTTATTACCAGGAAAACATTTATCTTTATTATCTTAATAAAAATATTCTTTTTTTTTGGATGCGAAATTTAACATAATTTAACATAATTTTATGTTACTAGTAAATAATCAAGTTACTTACAGTTGTATAAACATAATTACAAATCTCTTAGAATTGTGGTAAATACGTACATTTTTTAAAAGGCTTCACAATTTAAAATAGATCTTACAAAGTCAATTGAATGAGATAATATGTGTGTATTAATAATAATAATAACATAAATACTAACAGTCATGTAATAACTGAGTAATGAATTTAATCGAACAAAAATTGAACTCTTCTTAATATTTTGAGAAAATAAAAATGTAAATTTGAAGTAATCTAGTTCATTCATCGCTACGCAACGATACTGGGTTCGTAGGTCGTGAGATTATTCTGAACATACCGAAAAGGTCATTAGTCTTGTCTTATCGACGACAATATACGTCCGGCATTTTGTTATATTAAACAGCATTTTTAAAAGTGTATGCATACGATATCATGAATAAAACATCAGCAGAAAGTATAATGTTACATCATCTACGGAAATCTTAACAGAAAAAGGTCCATTTAAAACACCCAATAAATCCGTCCATTCACAAACTATTTTTTTCCTTTTCAAAACATGCGAAGAGCATGTGCCGACAAAAAACACATTCAAATTTGGAATCCATTGTGCTCAGTTGGAAAGAAACAAAAGAACGCTCCGAAGTCGGGATGTGCAAACGCATTTGGCTACCACATGTCCACAGAAACGATACGAGCCAGCCCGAACATTGTCGAAACTGAACGAAAGGTAGACGAGGAGCTCTAAATTACAGCCTCAGGAATAATTTTATGAGGATGCCTGATCATGTTTCCTCATTTATTTTGTAAAGCATTGCAACTTACGTCCTTTACATTCAATGTGTAATATCCAATTAAGGAGTTAAATTGCATTTTTGTGTATCTATTATTGTATAATTTATGTTATATCTATTTAATTATACTCATCTATACTATTATATAAAGCTAAAGAGTTTGTTTGTTTGAACGCGCTAATTTCAAGAACTACTGGACCTATTTGAATTTTTTTGAGTGTAAAATAGTCCATTTACCGAGGAAGGCTATAGGCTTTATATATAACAGCACGATAAGATGAATAAGAAAGGAGCAGCAATACAAAATATTACGAAGGACAAAATTTAAAGCCTTCCTTGCGTACGCTAACTAAACGGTGAAAGTTATTCAAAAATCTCCTATAATTAACTCATGATAGCTATTTTTATGATTAAAATTTCAATTCTGGAAAAAAATTGTGACAATCTTTCCATGCTGCTGGCACAGCTAGTACTTTATATTTCTTATTTAGTTCTTAAGTTATAGTAAATAAATTTCATTTAATATGGAAAATTTAATATTATTTGTCTTTTTAAATTTATGTATTTTCTTAAATAGGTGTGCGACGTCTGCGATGTTACAAATGAGTCCAAGAAGCACCCGCCAGAATTTGCCGTGGATGGAATGGAAACCTGGTGGCAGAGTCCGCCACTGTCACGTGGAATGAAGTACAACGAAGTCAACCTTACCATTGACCTTGGCCAGGTAACTACTATTCGTCAACTGGAAAGTTTAAATTTGACTTTATATTAAAAGCAAATAATGACACGGACAAGTGATGAGCGCTGAAACTTATTATTTACGTACAACAAACGTTTTAAGGGTGCGTGCCTTCTGAGCTCTACATATTGTGAAACCGGCAAAATTTGATAAGGATTATTTTTTTCTAAAGCTATGCTTTCCCCAACTTAGCACTATTAGATGTTCCGACGTAGTTTGCCCGATACTCCAGACTAAAGAGCTTAATAGAACCTTGATTAACAAATATTTATTTATTAATTTAAAGATTAGACATTTGTTTTTATACTATGTCTGAAGGGTCTGTGGTGAATTATATATGACAATGTGTTCACGGCAATGGCTCAATTCTAATATGGATTTCTGTAGCTAAACATAGTTGTTGACAAAACTTGAAGTTTTTCCCTTACGTCCATGACGGCGTCAAAGATTTTATTAGAACCAATTATTCATACTAGCATACTGCATAATGTATTTTTTCATATCAGCACAATCATTATTATTATTACTATTATACAAATATTATCAATATACATTATTTACATTAAAACAAACACGTTGAATGGTATGGACCATACCTAGAACATCTCATGAGTACACAATATTTTAATCGATATATCTTAATTATACTATAATGTATGACAACATGGCGCGTATCTATGACTGTAGATGACATCATTGTCTCCAAAAACATTTTGCAGTCATTGCTAATATAAAATATCAAGGACATCATCAAAAATGGCTTGAGCTACTTGATAAAATTAGGACTCATTTTCAGTATCGCTTTTCTATTGTAGTTCTTAAACAGTTCAAACAAATATTAAGACATCAAAGCAATATATCGTACATTGCGGTTTGCATTTAACAATCATTTAAGATTCGTATCAAAGGTTTTTTTTATACATGATATATTTTTGTCAGACTATAGCAGATTGTTCTATTCACTACAAACACCAGAAGAAATCTAGATTCTAGAGTAAAAAAGTTTATATAAATGCTTCAATCTTATCTTAAATATATGCAAATAGCAGGTGTATTTTTGATGTATGTCTCTACAAGCAATTATAAAACTTTATATTTATTAACGAAACTAGCATACCCAACCCACGATATCAGTGATAATTGCCATTGATAGATAAAAAATATGCTCGCCACCAAATTTTACAGGATAATTAGCTACATCAGTCTATAGATTATCTGAAAATTTCATTACAATCAGTTCAGCATTTTCGGAGGCTATAAAGGACTTTTAGACAAACATTCATTTTCATATACCTACATGATTTTTTAATTATAGTAACACGAAAACTGATATTATTGAAAAATGTAACTAAAAGCGGATCAGATAAAGATTTGGTAAATGGTAAATGTCAACACGAAAAAAAATTATAAGGATCTACTCCTTATTTAAGACGAGAATTGCTTCATCGATTCCTGAAATAGTGCTATTATAATGCAGAAAGTGCATCGACCCGACGTCTAAATAGCCACCGAAACAAGCGCGACATAAAGTATTTATAGAACCTCATATATGAGCGAATACGACTATAGATTTGAAGCTTCAGTTTATGAGTAAAATGTGAATACTTTGAGGGAAACTAAATTTTCCCTCATATTATCTTATATTAAACACTAATTTAGCTTAGCGAAAGTTAGCACGCAAATGTAAAAAAACCGAGGTAATGAACATAAATATGTCGCAAAAAACGAAAAATAATAATAAAATTATTTTGCCCTAATCCGTGATGAAGTAAAATAGAAAATATATATTATAATGCTTTGCGGTTTTGTCGCAAAGCTTTGCGATTTTGTCACGGTCTATGATGCTTCAGTTGCGGGGCAAAACGATTGTTGAGTTTGAGATAGTGAACGTGTGTTCACGTGTTTGCATGGTTCAGGTGTGGGCATGTGTTTTTACGAATCCTGCTTGTATCAGGTATGAAAACGGATTGTCCACTCTACATTTAGCAAAATATATATATATATATATATATATATATATATATATATATATATATATATATATATATATATATACATATATATATATATATGTATATATATATATATATTATCTATTTTATCTATTTTACTTCATCGCGGATTATAGCAAAAATAATTTTATTATTATTTTTGTATTATAAATCTCCGCAAAGAAACGCCTAATTCTATTAATTATATCGACCCATCCGAAGAATAAAGTAATATGTTCTATATCTTATACATAGAACCTTTAACTTTATTTTTCGCATGGGGGGATATAATGCTCAAAGAGCAAGAGGGTCAAACGGCATATAGTAATGCACCTATTGTTATGTTTGCCGAAACATTGTAGCGATGAAAGTTATCCCTCTTTAGAATGAAGTAAGAACTAAAATAATAACATAAGTCCGATATTTTGTCACGAACTTAAATGGTGATGGCATAGGCACAAGCGAATTGAAAAACATTAGGGTCTCTAGGAGTCCTAAAGTCCAAATCGTATACTGGATGCAAGACGTACCTTTTAACTTGGAAATCAGTAAAAATAGCAATACCTAAATATAGCAGTAGAGGTTCATGGGTTAAAAAATATAATACTAAATAAATTAAGTATGATTTAGTAAAGACCTCGATAAATATAAACCTTGTCCAAAGATCTCTCTAGATCATAGCTCTACTCAAATACTGAAAGATCATAGATCTCTAGATCATAGAGAGATCTCTAGATCATAGCACTACTCAAATACTGACATAATGAAAGAACTGTGTGAAACTCACAATTAGTTTATCATAGCATTATCAACAGTCAAATCAAACCCATATTCTGTATGTTTTAGAATAAATGTACTCATATGAATTGAGTAGGTATAGAATCAGGAACTATTGCGAATTAGGTGAGTTGTTGGTCAAAATCATAAATTGACACCAGTGTAAATTGAAATTTCCTATTTGATATCACGTAAAAGTGTATTGTAAGCGATGTTAAATGATCCATTTAGCTTGGCGAAATACAAGTTATGAATGCTCTGCGTCACAAACACGACATTGCTCAGCGAATGTGTATCACTTAGTGGAAGTGTAAACAATGGTTAATATTTGTTTGTTCATATTCCTAACAATGATTCAATTATTGATTTAAAACTTCTTGGTAATACTTAGCTAATAAAAAGATCAGCATCCACAAGTACTTGAGTAACATTTTAAATATATATTGATATTTTGTGCCTTAAACAGAACTATAGTTGTGATAGCCCAGCGGTGAGACCGTGCGACTTTCTTGAGACGATCAAGGGTTCAAGCCTCGGGCAGGCTCCAATAAGTTTTTCTATTAAAACTTGTGTCTAATTGATAATTGCAATTTGTCACACACTTTTCGGTTAAGGAAAACATCGTAAGCAAACCTGTATTCATCTGTAAAGAATCCTAGAGATGTGTAACTTACCAATCCGTATTGGAGCAGTATGGTGAGTCATAGCTCCAATCTTTCTCTACAAAAACGGAGGAAGGAGGCCTATGCCCAGCAGCGGAATAGTAACAGGCCTTTACTTTTGATTTTACCAGAACTATTATTCATACTAATACAAATGCGAAAGTCTGTTTATCTGTTGCGCTTTCCGGCTAATCCACTGAAGCAATATTGATGAAATTTGGTAGAATAAAACTAAATACTAGGGTAACAGACAGAACAATATTCCCGTTCTTTTTCGGGGACGGAAAACAATACATAGCAATATTGAGGGTACTTAAACCCTTACGATTGCTGGGTTTTACTACATCGAGTACATCACATATACTTATATTCTCATAATTAGATTCACCAAAGAGTTTAGATAGTATAAATGTTTTATTTCTGCGAATGTACAATACCTATTTCATTTTAACTGACCCAACTCATAAACTGAAGATTCTTTAAGTATGTTTAATTTTATTTTAGGTACATAAATATATATCTATACCCATATATAAAATTAAAAAATTGTACATTATTGGTTTGAACGGGCTAATCTCAAGAACTACAGCGCCGATTCCAAAAGGCTAAACATAAAGCTTTCCATGCGTGCGTAAACGATGAAAGTTATTCAAAAATCTCTTATAATTATTAATTCCCGATAACTACTTTTATGTTCATAATTTTTAATTCGGGAAAAAATTGTGACAAACAGCATGCACAGCTAGTTTAAAATATTTAGATTAAATTTCAGTTATTCACCTTAAAAATAACATGTAAGAGGTCTCGTTTTAATTACTTTATTAATATTTATTTGTACAACCATAGAATATCATTAAACCTTGTAAAATCTGGTCTTTAGTTATTTACACTGACCTAATAAGTGTTATTTAATAAATTAGTTTATATTACGTTTATTGCATAACATTTTGTCATAATACTTTATCATAAGTAATATACCCGTATATGAGTTACTGTTTAAAACAAATGCAAAGATAAGGGGTTAAGGGGGGAGGGGGGGGGGGCTAAGGAAATCTCCTAAAATGGGTTACGTTGAATACAATCACAATTTTTCGCTGTCAAACGTAATGTCATGGTAGTTCATTAGGGGAACGGGCGGTCTAGAGAGGTGAAAATACCTAGGATCGGGCCCGCCTGCTTTATTATTTTTACCCAGGTACTAATAATAATATATAGAGTGAACATGCCGTTTCCATACCTGAGACATGCAGGATTCATAAAAACAATACACAAATCTCCACCAGTGCCACCACAATACACAAGCACTACATACGTTCAATATCACAAACTCAACAATCGTTTCGCCCCGCAACCGAAGTTGTCTTGCCCAAGTTGTGTAGTTTATGAGTGGAATTCCCATCGTATTCTATCAAATTCTTAATTGTTTTTTATTTACTACATCAACGGACAGAATATATGCCGTGTGGTATCGGGCTGAGTAGAATAGACCACCCTCATTTCTTACCTTGGTGTCGAAATAAGCGACTAAGGTAAGTTGACCCACCATGTGGTATCCGCTTGAGTAGAATAGAACACCCTTTTTCTTACCGAGGTGTCGTAAATACGACTAAGGTACATTGACGTGAGGCAGGCGGTCGGTCGTAAAACACCTAGCCAAACCATGCAACAACTTGTTTATAACATGTTGTGCCGACTCCACTTGGAGTGGTATTAGGGCAGGAGGATGAGGATCATCTACGGATAGAATATGTAAAAGTGGTTGCGGAAAGTTGTTGCGAATGCGAAGTGTTAGGGTTGAATTTATAGAAGCTCTACTAGCGTCGAGAAAAGTCATGCTTTGACCAGGTCCTGGCCTGGTGAGACGCATATATTATAATCTGTGTCTATGGAAAGAGTCCTAACAATTTTACCCTGAAACTACACCTCAGGAGAACAGGCTCTTTCTATTTATTTCATATCTAAGAGACATGTTTCCATATTTTAAGGAAAAGCTGTCTTAACTTAGTCTTAGCTTACCAGGAATATTTTATACTTAAATTCTTTTTCTTTAAAGTATTGAGATAATTTCCGTTTTTCAGGAATTCCATGTTGCATATGTTTTCGTGAGAATGGGCAATTCCCCAAGACCAGGACTGTGGGCTCTGGAAAAGTCAACTGACTATGGGAAGACATTTAAGGCATGGCAATATTTTTCTGATTCGCCACAGTAAGTATTTTCTACTTTTTAATGAATGGCTCGAAAGATAACCATGCCGTGTAGTATCCGCTGAGTAGAATAGAATACCCTCATTTCTTATCGAGGTGCTGTAAAAGGCGACTAAGGTAAGTCGAACCGTCGTGTGGTGTCCGTCAGAATAGAATAGACCACCCTCTTTCTTTTCGAGAAGTCATAAAATTACAACTAAGGTAAATTGACCCACCGTGTGGTATCCGGTGGAGTAAAATAGATCACCCTGTTTCTTACCGAGGAGTCGTAAAATGCGACTGAGGTAAGGTGATTTCAGGCAGGCGGCCGTTCGAAAAACACATAGCTACATCATGTGACAACATGCTTATAACATGCCGTCTCCATTAAAAAGTAGAATAAGGGCAGAATGATGGTTCAAAAGATGACCCTGAAGCTTTAGTTGTGTCTATTTCAATTTTAAGTTCCTTAATCTTCATTAATTACAATTATAGTTATAATATATATATATATATATATATATATATATATATATATATATACACCTACTATACCTATATCTATATATATATATATATATATATATATATATATATATATACACCTACTATACCTATATCTATATATATAGGTATAGTAGGAAGGCAAGGCTAAAATGTGATATGTTACCATAAAAAGGCAGCAAATGAAAGTGATATGTCCCTATTTAAAGAAGAAGATCGAACAAAGAAGAAGTATACGATCTCATTATTTATTGAGTCATTATCACTTAAGGCCTGCCTATGACTTCACTGTAACTAACTAACTCTACTCTAAGTATAATAACTCTATGATCACAATACTCAATAATAACCAATTTGTGATGATTTTATGTAGAAATCTTCGAATTGAATTGAATATTGTTGCTTGCCGAAAATTTTATGAGCAGCAAGATTTCGTTGAAATATTCTTGGAAATTAACTTTTTAATTCTTCTTCCAGGGATTGCGTAAGATATTTTGGTAAAGAAAGTCTTCAACCAATAACAAAAGATGACTCTGTCATCTGCAGCACTGAATACTCTAAAATTGTTCCTCTTGAAGGTGGAGAGGTACTCAATATTCTAATTATTAATCTAATTTAGTTTATTACAAAGTTTTTGTCCACAAAAAATGATATTTTATTTTTCGAGTGTCAATTAACCTATGTATAAATAGTTCAACTGAGTAATGCGCGCGGTCCTATGTGTGGGTAAACCTTGTACATATACAGTGACTTTGTGTGCGTGACAAGAGACGCACACAAAGTCACACGCGAAGTCGGGTACATCAGCATATACAGTAATTTTATGGGTTATATGCGGCGTTCTTCAAAAAAAATTAAATTGTAATTTAATGTTAATTTATTGAATATAATTCGATAGTATTCTTCTTCTTTCTTTTGTACATGTCAACAAGTATTACCCCACATATCTTCAACTATTTGACTCAAACGTTCATGTATAAGTTTCATTATTCCCGTTACATATTGGTCAGTATTATATAAAGCAATGTATTTTTTAAATTCCACATACATTTTCTATGGGGGTTTAAACTGGATCACTTAAATGTTCCAATATGTCACTCGTATCTTTGTTCAGAAATTCGTAAACCTTAGGAATGGGTTCTGGACCCATGTTAACTTTAACAAGGGTATATTTTTTTGTATATAGAATCATAATAAATATTAATTATTACCCCTACTCAATAATTATTACTTCTAAACATTTTCTCCGTGAAGAACTAGACATTTTTTTTTAAAGACTGTAACCTTGAGAAAAAGCGATAGGAACACATTTTGCTTGGACAACGTCTGCCGCATCACTGCCACACAAATAGAAGTTGTAAATTGTAATATAATGTAAGTTGTAAATTGTAATTGTAACATGTTAATATGTTTTTAGATACCCATATCACTACTGAACTACCGACCTTCGGCAAATAAATATTTTAATTCTTCAGTTCTCCAAGAGTGGACTCGAGCTACTAACGTCAGATTACGTTTGTTGAGAACCAAAAACTTGCTAGGTCATCTTATGTCAGTAGCTAGACAAGACCCTACGGTAACAAGAAGGGTAAGTATTTCGTAAATGTTGTGACTGGTGTTAAGAAAAGGACTCGACTCTTTTTAAAGAGAGGGGTGTCTAGATTCTATCCAAGGTGTTTGTCAATAATCATACATACTGAGATTAAGTTATGAATTCATTAAAAATTGCTACGTAGAATGAGTATTTTTTTAAGGAAAATTCAAATGTTACCAGAGCTACAACACACTAATATAACTCTTGAAAGCGACGTGAGTTTTAATATATAGGCCACCCCAATAGTTCATTGCATATAAAGATTATATTATTAATATAATAAATAGATTATTCTTTTAATACAATGATAAAATCCGCGAAACTCAAACGTTAATAAAAATTAACTTAGATAAATAAAAAGAGGAAATAGAAACTAGGTTATACTTTTATTTCCGATACAGATTTAAAACCAATTCAGTCATGCTCTAAAGGAAATATGATAGAAGTATTTTGAATTGATAAACTTTAATATATTCTTTGTCTATTAGTACTTCTACAGTATTAAAGATATCAGTATTGGAGGGAGGTGCATGTGTAATGGCCATGCTGACACTTGCGACCCGGCGGAACCCGAGAGCGATACAACTATTCTGGTGTGCCGATGCCAACATAATACTTGTGGTCCACAATGCGCAGCCTGTTGTCCAGGATTTGAACAAAAGAAATGGAGAATATCACAAAACTGGGATAGATTCGCTTGTGAACGTAATATTTTCTACTTTTTATACTATATCATAGAAAATATTAACATGTAATTTGCTGTTGATGTTCGACATTAATTTTTAATGATATTGCAAAAGCTGAAAAATATGTACTAGAGATCTGGTAGAATTGAGCAACGCAAAACCGCAGGGCATAAATATTATTCGAAATGCAAATCTATGTTAGTGTCATCTTTTATGTATTCTCAGTTATTTATGATATAAGTTCCAATTTTATTACTTTTAATGATTGTCATCGTGGACATATTCTTTGCATAGACTATTTTTTAAACACACGCATTTTTTAATTTTATTTTATTTTATTATGGGTTTCAAATTTTATAATAATCGTTAGAGCATAGTGATGTCATCACTAGAACTAGTAATTACATTACGATTATGATTCAAAAACTTATTTTTTTAAATAAATTTATTTATTTGAAGTGTATAAATCAAATCAAACTTACACAAGACACTTCATTTTGCGAAGATGGCATCCCAAAGTATAAACTGTGGTACTTATGCCATTCTCGAAGTTATTATAAAACAAAAACAATTTAACGAAAATAATAATATTCAAAATTAAGTACGTACTAAAATATGAAAAAAATGTCTCTGTGTGTTTATGTAAATTAGTAGTATGTAGATAAAATGTGATTTTCGATTTTTTGCAACTTTTTCAGCTTGCAACTGTCACAACCATACCACTGAATGTGAGTTTGATACTAAAATTGATGAGCAGCGGTTGTCGCTTGATATTCATGGGCATTATGAAGGTGGTGGTGTCTGTAAGAATTGCCAACATAACACAGAGGGAATAAATTGCAACAAATGTAAACCAACATTCTTCCGCCCCTATGGAAAGCGCTGGGATGAACTTGACGTGTGCCAACGTAAGTGCTTATACTTTTTGATTTTTATGTCCTACTGTGGATTTTTGGCCCATAGGTCTCATAAGAAAGCTCAGAGTCACTGAGCGGGCAATAAACCGAGCTAGGTTCGGAGTATCTCTATGTGAATAAAATCAGAAAAAAGAAGATCCGTAGAAGAAGATCTACGACGCTGCTCCAATGCGGATTACACATATCCCAAGACTTCTCTAGAGATATTCAGGTTTCATCAAAAAACGATAAATGCACGTTTCCTCACGATGATTTCTTTCATCAGAAAACGTGTGATAAATTGCAATTATCATTTAGAGACATAAGTTTGAACAAAAAAACTAATTGCTGCTTGCCCTGGGTTTGACCTCTTCGAAAGAGTCGTACTAGCTTATAAGTAAGTAAACACAATTTAAATTCGTTATTTATTGTCTTTAAAGCTTGCAATTGTGACTTGCACTACTCTACGGGAAACTGCGAAGAGGAATCTGGCCGGTGTGAGTGTCGTCGAGAATTCAATCCACCCAATTGTGATTCTTGCGCGTACGGATACTTTGACTACCCTGATTGCAAACCATGCACATGCAACCTTAATGGTACTGAAGGACAACACTGTACACCCACTGATGGCATGGTGAGGAAACTTAATGTAGTAATGAAAATAATGATAAATGCTCATAGTTTTTGTATAGATATCAGCTTTACTCGCTGCGTTATAGCGGAAGTTTTCACAGCTATAACGCCGTATAAATAGCTCATGACTAAGGACCCCGGATGGGTTCGAAACTAGTCGGGCTAACCCGAAGACTTGAGTAAGCTGGTTTCTATACATAATAACCCATTATAAATCTCTACTAATATTTTACGTAATTGTTAGGTTATTTAATAATAAATTAACGCGATTTACCGTTTTTTCAACAGTGTCCTTGCAAATATAACTACGCGGGTTTTTCTTGCGAAATTTGTGCAGATGGTTATTATTCGCCAGAGTGTAAAAGTAAGTTTTTAAATATAATATTTTATATCAATTTTGAAATCTAGTATTCATGAATAATAAATAAATATATGGGATAATTACAAACACGGTCATCTGTCCCCGAAGTAATGGAATAAATGAAAACCCCTTATGTTATGGGTAACAGGCAACTATTAAATATACCCATCTTTAATATTTACATGAGTTAATCTTGTATATGTATGTATATTTTCCGAATTTCGAAAATGGCTGCAATGACTTTCATGAAACTTAGTATGTAGAGGGTTTCGGGGGAAAAAAATCGATCTCTCTAGGTTGCCAAAAGTGATCGATTTTAACATTGAACATTTTTTCCTATTTCATAGATTGTGAATGTAACTCAGTGGGATCTGTATCACAAATATGCGATAAAGAAAGTGGTAACTGTACATGTAAAAGCAAATATAATGGAAGAACCTGTAATCAGTGCGAGGCCGGATATTTCAATTACCCAACATGCAAGCGTAAGTTATTATTTAAAATTACTTACAAACACCAAGAAGATATATTAAGAATTAATATACAACTTAATAATTTATAAATTTTATGAATTCAATGTATATCAACCTCCTGGCATTACCCCACTCTAAATAGGGTTGGCACAACACAAGAGGATGGTGTATTCTACTCAACCGGATATCAAACAGCGGGTCGACTTACCTTAGTCGCCTTTTACGACACCTCGTTAAAAAAATAGGGCGGTCTATTGTACTCAGCCGGATACCAAACGGCAGGTCGACTTACTTTAGTCGCCTTTACGACACCCTAATAAGAAAGAGGGTGGTCTATTCTACTCAGCTGATACTACACGGCGGGTCGACTTACCTTAGTCGCCTTTTACGATACCTCGGTAAAAAATGAGGGTGGTCTGTACTACTTAGCCGGTTACCACATATTACCATTATTTATTTTATTATATTGAAAATTCATACAAGAATTTAATTGTCTGCAAAATATTCCAGATTGTAATTGCGACACTAGTGGCACACAACCTAATATTTGCGATGACATCACAGGACAGTGTATCTGTAAACCCGGATTCGGTGGTTCTCGATGTGATCAATGTGTATCTGGGTGAGAAGATAATTGACAATTCACTTAAATATATTACAAAACATAAAATAACAACAAAGGTAACTCGAGTGAACCCTTAAATTTAATATAAAACATTAAACATTTAAATTTAATATAAAACACTTTTTGCCCGTAAATTGTCTAGTCAGAGTAGCTTATTCGGGGAACGGGCGGTCTCGAGAAATGAAAATACCTACGAGCCCCACCTACACAATAATTTATTTCTTGTTTTTTAAGTTTGTTTATTTTTTATTTTGTAAAAAATTACCGAGGAAGGCTCGGTCAACCAGGTATTATTTAATTAACCAATTACTAACCGAGTATATGGTCTACAGTTAATTTACTTTTACAATATTGTTAAAATAATCAGGTATTATATGGAAGTCCGTGATCGTGAGCGGGCATGTGTCCCTTGCAATTGTTCACCGACTGGCTCCACCTCAACCAGCTGCTCAGTTGACGGGAAATGCAATTGTCTTAGTAACTTCGGTGGCAAACAGTGTGACCAATGCTCCCCAGGATATTACAAGTTCCCTGAATGCTTGCGTATGTACAATCGTTAATTATTAATCATTGATATAGAATGTTAATTTCAAGTTTGTCAAGTTAATTAATGATAAATTCTAAAATGGTAATAATTCCCAAAGTGTATGCAGATTTTGGCACGAAATCATCACTTCCTTGGAACCTAAAAAAAGATAGCGTACTTATTATCGTGCATAGGGTTCTGAGTGTAAACAATAATACTAGATTTATACATCAATGATTGACCGACGGAAAGAATTAAACTTAAATCAGGATTTAATATAGTACAATATTGATAGTAGAAGCTATTAATTATATTTTCTTTAGATCTATTTTTGAGTACGATTTCATTGATTTGAGTTTAGAATACGATTTACGGATACGTTGATATGAAAATATTTCAGCATGTAACTGCGATGAATCTGGTACAATTGGCTCGACGTGCGATGATAGTGGCCAGTGCCACTGCAAATCTAACTTTGATGGTGTCAAGTGTAACAAATGTAAAGAGCAGTTTTACAATTATCCAGCGTGCGAAGAATGCAATTGCGACCCTAGAGGTGTCATCGCATCTTTTGCCGGTAAGCTACAGTTTATTTGATACATAAAATTTTATCTCACTTAATACAATTTCCTTTATCCTTTTTGTTTTCTAGGTTGTGGTTCAGTACCGGCAGGAGAGCTCTGTCAATGTAAAGACAGAGTACAAGGACGTATATGTAACGATTGCAAACCACTGTTCTGGAATCTTCAAGAGTACAACCCTTTCGGATGCGAAGGTACCTGACACAGTTTCTTTATGAAAAATTTAAATACAATTAACAATACAGTAAACACTATTATATTATATTACATTATATTTAATTCTATAAGATTTGTTATTTTTTTGTATGAATTGGCTGTAGAGTTGACGAATCATAGAGAAGAGTGAAAGTTGAAGACATATTGTGTCGACACCACTTAGAGTGGGGTAAGGGTAAGAGATGGTGGTGATAGATAGATATGATCATATTTCTTACCGAGGTGTCGTAAAATACGACTAAGGTAAGTTGATGTCAGGCAGGCGGCCGGTCGTAAAATACGAAGACAAATCATGTGACACATTTAAAATCTACCATTTAGAAACATAATGGTAGATTTTAAACTTTCGCGATTCATACTAATTATTATTAATTATATAAACAAACGAGTCATATCGCGATAACCTCGAGTTACTTTACCTTTGTATAAGGTTCGACGTTTCGGCAGAGTTGCATCCACCGTGGTCACAAACTGACTCCATATGCAAAGGTAACTTGAGGTTATCGCGACCCGTTTGTTTATATAATAATATGTTTATAAAAGTTGTCAAATCATGTGACAATATGTTTATAACATCTTGTTCCGACCTTAGAGTGGGATAATGGCAGGAAGATGATGATGATCATTAAGACCCGTTAACACCAATCGTAGATATTTTTTTTGTCATAAATTTAGGCAAGATTCTTATTTATTTAAATGTTATCGACGTTAAAGTAGGTCGACTTTTACAATGAGAATTTAACATTTAAATTGGGCTACAATTTAAAGTAAAATTTAACCATGAAAGCATATATTGAGTTACCACTGGCGTGTTTTTAATTTTATCTATTAAACTTTTTAGAATGTAACTGCAATGTATCGGGCACACTCGGAGGCCTCGGCGCATGCAATACACGCACTGGACAATGTACCTGCAAAATCCATGTTGGCGACAGAAAATGTGAACAATGTCAAGACGGATTTTACAAATTGGAGACGCAGAACTTATTTGGATGTACAGGTAAATTAGGTTATAGGAACACTAGCAGCGAATGTATACGTAGTCTCCCCTACTGATTCAACAACAATGCTACTGTCAAGATCTTCAACATCAAAATCTTTACTTTTGCCAGAAGAACAGATTATATATTTATTTATTTTTATTGCACAAAAAAAGAATGCTACATATGTATACTATTATAATATAAAGCTTAGAGTTTGTTTGTTTGTTTGAACGCGCTAATCTCAGAAACTACTAGACCGATTTGAAAAATTCTTTGAGTGTAAGATAGTATTTATCTAGGAAGGCTATAGGCTTTACATATAAAATCACGATAAGATGAATAGGATAGAAGCAGTAATACAAAATATTGCGGAAACGGCAAAATTCAAAGCTTTCCTTGCGTAAACAGTGATCATATATTACAAAATTGTTTCCCTCTAAAAGTTCTAAATAAACTCCGCGACAGCATATGTCTTTAAGCTTTTAAGGTTAAACCACTTTAACAATTTTTATGGTTATCTAAATACTATATTATGGTTTTAATCTTTCCGCGCGGGTGGAGCCGCTGGCGATTGCTAGCATAGTCATAATATGACAAACGTGAAAAATGCTATAGCGATCTCTCACAGGCAACTGTGATGCAGGTGTAAGGAGCAAACTACGAGTATGACTATATATTTTAATTAGTTTATATTCCGTAGCATGTGACTGCGATATCGGCGGATCAATCGACAATAACTGTGACAAGATTACCGGCCAATGTCGTTGTCACTCCCGCGTGGAGGGTAGACGGTGCGACCGCCCTATCCGCGCACACTACTTTCCTACTTTACATCAATTCCAATATGAAGTTGAAGAAGGTCTCACTCAATCCGGTCCTGTTAGATATAGAAACTCGGAAGAAGTGTTTCCAGGTTATTCTTGGAAAGGATATGTCGTATTCTCGTTATTGCAGGTTTGTGAATCGTTGCTCTATATATTTAGAATAATTAAGAAACTTAGAATAAACTTAAGAAAAAATTAAGTGCTTCGTTTCACATGGGGAATAAATAAACAGTTTTCATTTAATTTCATATTTTACCATTTTAAGACGGTCAATTAATTGATACGCATAAAATATTTTTTAGAACGAAGTTATCAACGTAGTCCATATTAGCAAATCATCCTTATACCGTATGGTGTTAAGGTACTCCAACCCTCTAAAAGATGCCGTTTCAGCAAGTATCATTATAACACCAGAGAGCGTCATCGAAACACAACAAAGGTATTGCAATTTTGCAATTTTTGCATGCAATTTTTTGGAATCCTAGTCCGTATAAATCAACTGACATATCTTGGCTTACTGCGACTTGAGATTATATGACTAATTAATGTTTTCAGATTCAATGTTTATTTGAGACCAACTCATCAGCCACAACTTATCACCGTTTTAGTAGAAAAGGGAAACGCGCCTGCTCCTTTTGTTATGAACGCAGGCAATTGGACTGTTACTATTAAAACCACAAAAGAAATTATGATTGTAAGGATATTTTAAAGCTTACTATAATAACAAAAAATGAACAACTATGAAATTTATATTTTATATTTTAGGATTATTTTGTGTTAATACCAGAAGCTTATTACGAGGCCACAGTACTGACAAAGCTTGTAGACAAACCTTGTATTATTGGGGAAAAAAAACTTTGCAGACATTTTGCATATCCTAATTTGAATGGACGACCTACTGCTAATATTTCAGATCTGGTATCATCTGCTACATTTTTTATCGATAATCCTGAGGTAAGCAATGATTTAGAATATGAATAGGCTAAATAAGTAAAAAAAAATTTAATATTTTCAAATTATCGTGGACATAAGTTGACGTTGTTTTTGGTTCTTAGATTAATCGTAATATAGGAATTATGATAATATTATTATCATCATTTCTGTATTATGGAATTCCACAAAGTAACACCTATTGCTATAAATTACAAAACTTGTATTCAAGAAACTAATTTTATACACAATTCTATCGATTTCAGCAATTGAAAGAATACAACGTCCAACCTAATGAAATAGCAATAATAAATGACATACAAAACGAACTTCAGTATAACATGAAAATAGATCCAATTGGACCTTACGTCATGATTATCGAATATGTAACACCGATTAATAACACCGCTGTAACAATCAGCCAGTCTAATTCCAGCGAACATTACGACTTAACTCCTAGAGGGGTAGTCAGCATTAAATTTCAGTCTGGAGATGGACCGGAATCAATAGCTTTGGCCAATCTTAACGATTGTCCATACACAACGCCGTGTAGACAAGTTCTTGTGGACGATTTATTAAAAATTTATTCATTTAACGTGCAAGACCCCAACAACATCATTTATTTAAATGTAAGTGCATATTTTTACGGTTGCTAGTTTTATACAGGATATCTTGTGCGAAATTTGTTGTTACTATTTTGTATTTATTAGACCACCCTCATTTTTTACCAAGGTGTCTTAATAGACTACTAAGGTATGTCAACCCACCATGGAGTATCCGACTGAGTAAGTATATAACTGATAAGTTGACGTCAGGCAGACGGCAGGTCGTAAAAAACATAGCCAAATAATATGCAAACATGTTTTAACATGTTTTAACATGTTTTGCCGACCACACTTATAGTGGTAAAAGGGCAGGGGGATCTATCTATCTATCTAATTTCGGGGACGCCTGTCGGTGCAGGGCGGGTGGTCAGCTCCTATTTCGGACTATTCCATCCATTTCCCCATGTTGGGACAAGGGTTTCACTGCTGTCCCGACAGTGTCACCTGCTCTAATCTACCCGTGGCTTTTACGAACCTGATAATATCCCTGAAGGAGATATTTGTCAGATCCTCAACTTCAATTTCATCCTTACCTAGTATCTCCCATCTTACCAGCGAGTACATAGGGCACTCAACCATAAGGTGAAGACTCGTTTCTTCCTCTCCGCACTCTGGGCACGCAGCATCTTCTGTTATTCTCATTAATGACAGGTGTCTGTTTAACAGGCAGTGCCCAGTTGTAATACCTGTTACAATTGCTACATTTTCCCTGCTCTGAGACATCAGCTGTTTAGACTTCCTTGTATCAAACGATTTGAGAAACAGCTTTGCTTGTCTGAGCATTGTGTTTCTCCATCTTTTGTTCGATTCTGTTTCTATTCTTTTTTCTATCACACACTTTATTATCTTATGTGCAATTGGGAGAAAGGGTTCTGGTCCTACGAATGTTTGACTAGCTCCCTTTCTTGCCAATTCGTCAGCTTGTTCGTTCCCTGCATGGCCACTATGCCCCGGAATCCATGCAATCGTTACTTCCCCCTTCTCAGCTAATTCGTTTAGTACACGTTTACATTCCTTCACGATAGCTGAGGTTGTTTCTATGCGGTCAAGTGCTTTTACAGCTGCTTGACTGTCGCTATATATAACTATATTATGTTCTGATGCTATTTGTGTTTCTTTAAGTTTCCTGGCACACTCCATGATAGCCATCATTTCGGCCTGGAAGACACTTGTATATTTACCCAGATTTAGAACCTGGTGTAAATCTGACGAGGTGCTGTAGATAATGCCAGCTCCTGCCAGCTTCGTGGATTCTCGTCTTGAACCGTCCGTGTAGCAGATGGTCTGACTCATCTCACTATATTCCACTTTCCAATCTTCTTTTACTCCTATGTGTATCCTATATTTTTTGTCGAAGATTTTCTGTCTCTTGATCAGGTCACTTCTCCTGACTACCATAGACAGATTTTCTCCGTAAATCTTTTCTATATCTGTATGACCTTTATCTGTAAAGTTTCCTTTCCATTGTTGGAACATTTTCATCTTATACCATTGTTCTATAGCTTTTCTTTTGGCTGCTAGGTCCAGAGGATAAAGTCCCACCAGAACTTCTAGTGCAGCAGATGGCGTTGTTCTCACTGCACCTGTGATCATTAGTGTTGCTATCCTCTGTATCTTCGTTAAGTCCTTGCTATTGACTCCGATGTTGGCTCTATGCCACCAAATCGAAGCGCCGTATAGTAATCTGGGTAATATGATAGCCGTATATATCCACTTGATAATTTTTGGCTTCATACCCCAGGTTCTAGGGCAGGGGGATGATGATGTATGATCTTTAACAATGAGCGAAAAAAAAAATAGTTTAGGCTGCTAAATATATATTGTACATATATATCATTATTATATCTTTATTATGTATATATATATATATATGTGTGTGTGTGTGTGTGTGTGTGTGTGTGTGTGTGTGTGTGTGTGTGTGTGTGTGTGTGTGTGTGTGTGTGTGTGTGTGTGTGTGTGTGTGTGTGTGTGTGTGTGTGTGTGTGTGTGTGTGTGTGTGTGTGTGTGTGTGTGTGTGTGTGTGTGTGTGTGTGTGTGTGTGTGTGTGTGTGTGTGTGTGTGTGTGTGTGTGTGTGTGTGTGTGTGTGTGTGTGTGTGTGTGTGTGTGTGTGTGTGTGTGTGTGTGTGTGTGTGTGTGTGTGTGTGTGTGTGTGTGTGTGTGTGTGTGTGTGTGTGTGTGTGTGTGTGTGTGTGTGTGTGTGTGTGTGTGTGTGTGTGTGTGTGTGTGTGTGTGTGTGTGTGTGTGTGTGTGTGCGTGCGTGCGTGCGTGCGTGCGTGCGTGCGTGCGTGCGTGCGTGCGTGCGTGCGTGCGTGCGTGCGTGCGTGCGTGCGTGCGTGCGTGCGTGCGTGCGTGCGTGCGTGCGTGCGTGCGTGCGTGCGTGCGTGCGTGCGTGCGTGCGTGCGTGCGTGCGTGCGTGCGTGCGTGCGTGCGTGCGTGCGTGCGTGCGTGCGTGCGTGCGTGCGTGCGTGCGTGCGTGCGTGCGTGCGTGCGTGCGTGCGTGCGTGCGTGCGTGCGTGCGTGCGTGCGTGCGTGCGTGCGTGCGTGCGTGCGTGCGTGCGTGCGTGCGTGCGTGCGTGCGTGCGTGCGTGCGTGCGTGCGTGCGTGCGTGCGTGCGTGCGTGCGTGCGTGCGTGCGTGCGTGCGTGCGTGCGTGCGTGCGTGCGTGCGTGCGTGCGTGCGTGCGTGCGTGCGTGCGTGCGTGCGTGCGTGCGTGCGTGCGTGCGTGCGTGCGTGCGTGCGTGCGTGCGTGCGTGCGTGCGTGCGTGCGTGCGTGCGTGCGTGCGTGCGTGCGTGCGTGCGTGCGTGCGTGCGTGCGTGCGTGCGTGCGTGCGTGCGTGCGTGCGTGCGTGCGTGCGTGCGTGCGTGCGTGCGTGCGTGCGTGCGTGCGTGCGTGCGTGCGTGCGTGCGTGCGTGCGTGTGTGTGTGTGTGTGTGACGACGAAATACAACTTGTTGATAGAAAATATTGGTATTTAGCGATAATCGCGGAATTGAAGGCAGGGTTACTGCCAGTTACGCAAACGGGCCAGTCTATAATATATTACTAAAACTAATAATTTTGTATTTTAGGGTGATACTGGAACTCTTGCTGGTATCAAATCCATTATAGCAATTCCAGAATCAGACTGGCATCTCGACTATATAACTCCGCGGCCTTATTGCCTGCGACATGATGGCCGCTGTAGTCCTGCTATATTCTCAACTGCTGTTGATTCTAAAAAGGTAGTATATTTTTAACATCTCTTAGAGTACGGATACTGACTTAAAGGAATACAAGATTTTTTTTGTTTATTTTTCAACACTTTATCATCCATGCTTATATTATAAATGCTTAAGTCTGTTTGTTGGTCTGTCTATCTATTTAATACGCTCTCACGGCTAATCCGCTAGAGGAATACTGACGAATATTTAGGATTTGTAAAAAAAATATTTTTTTCCATGGACAAAAAAAATACTAAATACATCATTATTTAGGGACCGTAAACACTTTAAGTTGATGCCAATGTGTAGTATAAACCAATAATATACCTATAATTTGAATATAGATTGAAGTTGAATCGGGCACTGGAGGAAATCGTGATCTTCGGCCTCCAATTCTAGATAACGCTACGTTGGTAGTACACCTGGCGCCTCAATCAGAGTCTGTGAAGATAGAATCAAAAGTACCGTCACCAGGAGATTATATGTTTGTGGTGCATTATTATCAACCTGATCATCCCGGTAAAAAACTATTTGTGTTTAACAATTCACACTCACATAATAAATGCGATAATCTGACTGTCTGTCCTCCTTTCACGGCTAATCGCTGGATCAATATTGATGGAATTTGGTACAATTCAAGCTCGGACTAACATTATCATCCTGCCTTTACACACTCAAAATGGATTAGGCACAACATGTTTTTCGCTTCTATTAGGAGTATATCCTACCATTCGTCAACTACGCTACATCTTTTATGTGCAAGTCATACTTCACACAATCCAACCTTTTTTTACGGCTTCATACGGTTAATTATCCATCCACATTCATATTTAATATACCTGACTAAGATTTCATATAAAAAAATTAGCGTTATTAATTATTATCATTTATTTACAGAAAGCATTGTAAACGTAAACCTAACGGCTGATGGCCACCAATACGATGCTTTTATTCCTGTGGAACACTGCCCTTCAAATTCTGGTTGTAGGGCCCTAATCAAACAAGCTGATGGAAATACCCTATTTGGTGTTACTGATAACTTCACTATCACATTTAAGGTAAAAATATACTAACGACTGATCTAGATATTTGAAATTATATAAATACTATTTCATTATATAAATACTAATCATTATTTAATTAAAAATATCAAATTTATGTTTGCGATTTATCGCACGCTTTTCGACGAAGAAAAGTATTGAAGGAAACCTGCAAATTTATAGAGAAATTTAGTAGTAGTATTAATGGGTAGTAGAGATGGGTTTAAGCTTCCACCCAATTCTCCAAAAAGTAGAGAGGAGGGCTATACCAGTTTGAAAAACAGAGTTATTTAACTTTCACTTATCAAGTTTTAATATTCTACAGGATGGTACCAACAAAGAAGTTTGGCTAGACTACATTCTCGCAATAGCAAAGCCTGATTTTGTAGATTCAGTCCTCAAAGAAGCGAACATGATTGATTACACGCGCGAATTTATCGAAAAATGTGCGGCAAACCATTATTATATAGCTTCCAATGAGACAGGTGAGACTGTTTACGTTACTATAGTTACTGCAATATTATAAATGTAGAAAAACTGCATCTTAAAATATAATAAAGGCTGATAGAAAAAACTTAACACAAATTTATAATAATTACAGAATACGAATGACTCAAAATCTTTTAATTTCAAGTTACGTTGCAACATTAATTATATCACGTTACATATCAAATGTTTATTTGAGTTGAAATTGTATTTAATATTCATTTATGTATTGGTAACCAATAAATTCTTTAATTTATCTTTTATTTTCATTTATATTAATACTGCAATCATCCATCCATCAGCCTATCGCGGTCCACTGTTGGACACAGGCCTCCCCATGTCTGCGCCAGACATCCCGGTTCTCCGCAATATTATATAATATATACTGACTCAATAGTTTTGTCCACAAATTTTAAAAAATGTACTTTTCTAATCATATTCATTAAAATACCCAAGCTTTGTATTATTACAGGATTTTGCCGCGATGCTATGTTCTCGATGACAGCAGAATACAACAGCGGGGCTCTCAGTTGCTTTTGTGACTTTATGGGATCAACAGAACTGGAATGTAACAGTTTTGGAGGACAATGTCCATGCAAGGATAATGTAATTGGTAGAACGTGCAGCGCTTGCAGAACCGGCTATTACGGATATCCCAACTGTAGGCCGTGCCATTGTCCTGCAACAGCAATATGCGATGAAAACGGTATATTTTAATCTAATTCATAAAATACAAAAAATACTACTTTTGCTACAAACGACGACGTAATGTAACAACTTCGGATAGCTTTGTAAATATAGGACATCACACATTTTTATTCAAACATGGTTAAGTCAAATAGGTAGTTATTGAGATTCATGAATTCGCACTTTGAATCTGAATAAAATTAAAAATATATAACTAATTTTCTAGGGCTATCCGAATGTAAACAGTTCATAAAGTTTACTGAGCGAAATATGTATATTTGACTATTATATAATCTATTTTTAGGACAATGCATCTGTCCCAAGAACGTGGAAGGTGATAATTGCGATCGATGTAAACCTTACACATTTAATTTTGATGTACAGCGTGGTTGTGATGACTGTAACTGCAACTCTTTAGGTGTTGTCGACAATCAGTTACAATGTGAAGCTGATAGTGGAAATTGCGAGTAAGATGATAAGGCATTTTATACTTAAGTTTCCATCGTTTCTGTATTAGAAGTTCATGTTTTCAAGTAAGAAAACTACAGCATTCAATTTAATAAATGGTATAAACGCCTACAGCCCAACGCGAATATTATTAATGTGAAATGTGAAAGGGACGTTTTGTTTTTCCTACTTTTATGTTCGACTGTATCATTGAATTGGTGTAATTTTTGGTCTAAAGTTTGTGGCTGCTTTTACCGCGGTTCTAAATTTACGAGCAAAGATGTTATTTTATACAACGCTTTTGCTTCTCGGTTACCCATCACTATTCATTTTAATGGTTAAAATAGTTTTGGAAGAGAAATGACGTCAATACGAACCCTTTGATTATTTTAAAAATTTTAAGGTTTTGATTCTATAAAAATGTGTAAAAGGACAGTTTTAATTACCATGCATTAATTTTTAAACGCTTACATAGATTCAATTAATATAATTGCGCACTTTATGTTTTTATCAGGTGTAAAGAGAATGTTATCGGCCGCGTATGCGACCACTGCGTACCCGGTCATTACGCCTTTCCTGAGTGCCTACAATGTTCCTGTGATCTTAGCGGTACTACAGATGACGTCTGCGATCAAAACACTGCTCAGTGTTACTGTAAAAAACATGTTAGGGGTCAGGTAAGAAATAACATACACAAATAGCTTAATCAATTGAATCTATATTTATTTCCATGCTAATTTCGGGAAACAAATATTTTGAGTACCATTTAATATATGTATGTATATTTTGAACAGGACTGCAGCGTTTGCAAAGAAGAATTCTTCAATCTCCAACCAGATAACCCAGACGGATGCACGAAATGTTATTGCTTTGGAAAAACAACCAGATGCAGCAGTTCGTATTTATCATGGGTTGAGGTACAAGTTTAATTCTTAGATAATGTTTCATAATATGTTTCGTACTATTCAAGAGAACTTATTGGAGTTAATGATTATAGGTGTTTGATTTAAAGAGTTTTAGATCTTCGAATCATAAAAACTGGATAAAATGTAACTTTACAACACTAGTCTTAATACATCATTGTTGAAGAGCGTCAACAATGAAAATTATTTAACTGTTGTTTTTTTCCAGATAAATGGCATGAGTGATTGGTACCTAGTCAATATTGAAGCGAACCGCACACTTAACATTTTCCATCTCACTACAAGTCCGAATGTATTGAATGATTCTGTGATAGGCGCTGATTTAGCTACCAACGATGATGATCAACAAAAAGTTGTATATTTCGGTGCACCTGATTATTATCTTGGTAAAGTAAACGGAGCAATATAATATAGAGTAATGAAATTATTCATAAAACCTAATTTCCATGCACTTTCAGGAAAACGTCTGACGTCTTATGGGGGATTCCTTACATACGGTATCTTCTATACGACACGAGAAAATGGGCATGCAATAGCTGCAGCTGACGTCATCATTGAAGGTTCTAATGGCTTCATCGTACATAATAGTATAGAACAACCACCATCTATTGAAAACTGGGTGCACAGCGTTAAAATAGTGGAAGAAGAATTTTCAAATTTGGATGGATCTGTAGTTTCGAGAGACCAGTTCATGAATATATTAGTTAACGTCACTAATATTTATATAAGAGCTACCTACTGGCATAAAGCTGTTACAACCAGGTGAATGTTCTATTTTTTGGTGTATTTAGTATTTTTATTGATATATTTTGTATTTTTTGTACATATTTGTATTTTTATTGATAGTATTTGTATTTTGGGGTTCAAAAGATTGAATAGTCACAATTCATAAAATGGTACATATAAATTAATATACCACACACGAAGAATTTATGCTAATGAGATAATAATATTTTATATACAGGCTTATTGGAGTTACTTTGGATATTGGAGTGGAGGAATATGCGGAAGGGGATCGCAGATCATCTTCAGTCGAAGAGTGCCAATGTCCAAAAGCCTACAGAGGTCTTTCATGTGAGCAATGTGCAGAAGGCCACTACAGAGTTAACTCAGGGCCTCATGCAGGATTTTGTGTACCCTGCCAGTGCAATGGACACTCCAAAGAGTGTGATGTTAACACTGGAATCTGCTTGGTATTTATAATATTTTATATTTTGATAATATTATTATTTTTCCATCCATCCATCCATCAGCCTATCGCAGTTCACTGCTGGACATAGGCCTCCCCATGTCTGCGCCAGACATCCCGGTTTTAATCAGTGCGCATTCACCTGCCTCCCAACAACCTTCCTGATGTCGTCGGTCCAGCGAGACGGTGGTCGCTCTACACTGCGTTTCCCAAGACGCGGTCTCCACTTCAGGACTCTTTTGCTCCAACGGCCATCAGTCCTGCGACAGACTTGACTGGCCCACTGCCACTTCAACTTATATATACTTGTATATTCAACTTGTATATTCTGCTAGCTACGTCGGTTACTTTGGTTCTCTCGCGAATAATCTCATTTCTGATTTCATCCTTGAGAGACACTCCGAACATAGCTCGCTCCATAGCACGCTGAGCGACTTTAAACTTGTGGATTAGTCCCGCCGTCAGTGTCCACGTCTCGGCGCCATATGTTGATACAGGCAGAACGCATTATTAGTTTTAGGGTCAATAAATTCCCACTAATGTAACATAAAAAGATTGACACCTATTAGTATATGTACCGCGGTTTGCAATTATAATTTTTTTCTTTTTTTTCAAGGTAGTAGTAGTTTTATAGCTAGATAAGTAACATTAAATAAACTATTGCAATTCCTATAGGAATGTACAGATAATACAATGGGTGATCATTGCGAAGAATGTATTTCTGGATATCACGGCGATGCAACTGTCGGCACACCGAGAGACTGCCTCATTTGCGCTTGTCCTATACCAAATATCTCTAACAAGTAAGTCATTTTTTGTTCTTAAGGAAGTTACACACACTTGGTATAAAATTAATTGTTTCAATTAAATTATTCAATTTTATTATTTTTTAGTTTTGCAATTGGCTGCGATTTAAGTGCTAATGGATCACTTATATCATGCATCTGTAAGCCGGGTTATGGAGGGGCAAGATGTGAATATTGTGCTGCCGGGTATTATGGAATTCCCGAAAATATTGGTAATTATCAAAAAAATACATCGCATTACGTTTTCTATTATCATAAAAACTCTGCATGAACTTCGATTTGATGATTTATTTTAACAAATTTGATTTAAGTGTGAAAATTTGTATGTTGAATTTATATTATCATCGCATCTTATAGATCTTATGAATCTTATAATATTTCTCACCCATTCAGGTGATTATTGTAAGCCTTGCAATTGTTCCGGAAATATTAATACAGAAGATCCTGGTTCTTGTGACAGTATCACAGGAAATTGTCTAAAATGTGTAAATAATACAGCTGGAGCTGCTTGCAATTTATGTGCTCCTGGTTTCTTTGGTGACGCAATTTTCTCCAAAAACTGTACAGGTAAAAATCATAAATAAGGTTTTTGAGTAATAAATAAATATTCTACTTTTATGCAGTTTTTATCAAAACATTTTTATTATTTGTTGATTAAAATATAGAAACTAAATTTACAACGTAATTGCCTAAATGATGTTAAAATGTTAATAAGCATCCATTTCTTTTTTTCATTTATAACAATTTAAATAAAAATAAATAAATGTAGCATATGTTTTGTGTCTGGTATGCAATAAAATGTATTATATCTGTAGCCTGTGTCTGTGATGAATTTGGCATGGAACGTTGTGATCCTACCACGGGTACTTGTGTTTGCCGACCCGGTGTGATTGGAGAAAGTTGCGATCGTTGCCTTCCTAACCATTGGGGTCTGAGCAGCGGACAGGGTTGCACACCTTGTAATTGTGGTATTGCTTCTGATTCAGCACAATGTGATGAAAATACAGGCAAATGCAGGTATGTTTATTTTGTACTTCTTTTCTACGTCTCATATTCAAAATTTAAAAATGGATAGCCCATTTTCGTGTAGCTTTATCCATTTTCATCAATGGATCTCGAGTGGTGTACAATGAAATATTAACAGTACAACACATAAATACACGGACAGATAAACACATATAATTTTCTATTTTAAACACTGTAAAAATTGAAACGTAAAGATTGATCTCTACTAGTCCGATAATTTGAAGACATCAGTATAGTAGTTTAAGTTCATCTTTTGATATAGTTTTTTTTCATTTAATACATTAAAAAGATAACATAACTTCAAGAATTTCCTGAAGAAATTTACAATAATGTCTTAATTCCTAAGGTTAAATTATTTAACGATGCGAGTTATTTAAGTTTAATATCGTTGCTATGGACCCCGTAGAAGAATTATTCTGTAATTTTTATTCGTACCACATAAACCGTATTGTTTCAGTTGCGCAAAAGGTGTGACAGGAATGCATTGTGACCAATGTGCTGCCGGTTACTGGAACTACACAAAAGAAGGATGCGACCGTAAGTAAAAATATTGGCAATCTATTATTATTGTTTGTGGTATTAGTATTTAATTATTATTTATTTTTCTTGCAGGTTGTAATTGTAACAAGGGATATTCCGTTGGATTTATGTGCAATGCCACAGGGCAATGTGAATGTTTACCTGGTGTGATTGGAGAAAAATGTGATCGGTGCCCAGAAAGGTGTCTAATCTAAAATGCATATTTTTTTATTAAAATGTATTTAGTATAACATTTTTGGTTATAAGAGTATTCTTTACGCATTATTTGCAGTCAAGTAAATATTTGATATATTTATAACTATTAATTTATTTTAACAGATGGGTATTGATTCCTCAAGAGGGCTGCTTGAAGTGTGATTCTTGTACGGATGCACTTATTTTTACGGTTCAAGACTTAAATTATCTGCTGAGTAATGAAACTCTTGAGTTTAAGGTAGATAAAAATATACATACACACATAGTATATATATTGAAATATATAAATACTATAAATATTACCTGTTTATAGGATAAAGCAGATTCTTTCTTTACTACACAAAGACTTAATTATATATCAAATCAAACTGAACTGTTGAAGCCAAAAGTCACTGAGTTGAGGAATGTAGACTTAAGTGAAGTTACAGCTGCTGTTAAGGCTCTAGAAACAAATGCTAAAAACCTTCTAAGATCGGTAAGAATTAGTTTATCACTATGACTTTATAGAATCTATGAATATTAAATGATAAAAGCCCATTATTCTAATAAAGCGTTTGGAAGATTTTTAACGCATCGTGATGAAATCTACGTCTGCACATACATTTTTTGGGATATGCATAACCTCACCATTTCAAAATATAAAGGCGTAGTGGTTCTAAACTTTAATCCTCTTATGCTAGGAAAAAGAAGGCCTTTGCCTAACAGTAGGATAGTACCCGTTATTTTCCTTTTCTAAAATCATTTTTTTTATCAATCTAAATAAATCTTTTAAAAATTAATTTTCACACTTGTGATTTTTATTTATAGGCTGAATTTGCCGCAACCGATAGTGACAAGCAAATTATAAGAGCTGCAGATTTGACAAATGATGCTGAAAGCGTTCTTGCTTGTGTCAGAAAGCACAGTGAAAAGGCAAAGAGCATAGTAACACATGTGGCGGAGCTAGCAACTGGACTTGAGTTAAGCCAGCAACCAAAAATAGACAGTGCCATCGTCGAAGCAAGGCAAATTAAAGCTAACATATCTGGTGAGTAAAATATAATGTTATACTTAAATATTTTTTTAAGTGTTAAAATCAATATATAAGTACAAGATTCTGAGATATTTAAACTTATAATATTTGTATTAATTAAAATCTATTATTGAATAGATAATATATCTACATTTTTAAAATTTTCCTCCCATGTTTTACTTATTTAGTATGTCATTTTAAGTATTATATATTAGTATGTACGATTCTAATTCAGTTTTATAATAACCGAAGCCTTGCAGCTTACAGCTACATAAGCTGTTAGTCGTATTTGGACAATATCACTATTCTTATCAAACTTTCTAGGAATCAATTTGAATCCAAAGGAGATACAAGCTCTCAATGCCTATTCAAATGCATCGCAACAAGTAGAAAGAATGAATATTTTCGTAGAACCTGTGAACGAGCAAGTTAAAGCAAGTATCTATAGAAATCGTTTTAGGTCATCAAATATTTGGTAAAACTTATTTTTAATTATAATTTAATTGCAGAAATTTGAGTCGCTGGTAAATGCTACTCAGAAAATAAAAGCGAAATTACAAGAAATGCTGAAATACGCTGATTCAGCTGAACACATTGCTTTAGAAGCAGAAAAACTTAATGCTAATAATAGGTAACTTTTGTTAGTATATAAAAAAAATCATGCTAATTTTTCAACACAAGCTAAAGTAAACTTTCATATCCAGGAAATCAAAATTCGAGAACAAAGTTTCATCAGTCACAAAATTAAATACTGCAGCCATGAAAGATTTAATAGTAGCTGCAACTGATATTAGTAACGCGACAATGTTTACCGAGAACACAAAAAATAAAGTCCAAGATATGAATAATGCTTTGGATGACCTGCAAAATGCCAACAATAAAATAGAAGACTCTATAAAAACACTTACAGAATCATTGCCTGATTTAACTAACGTAACTAATGAGGCCTTAAACCATGCGAGCAATCTGCGGAATAGAGTAAGACAACCATCTTATTTGCAAAAAATCCGAAAATCTTAATACTTACCTATCTTTTTCATTATTAATTTATATTAATTATCTCTCGAGAAATTTTATAATTGATTCACGTTAATCACTTAATTTAAACATTTTTAGGCAGATAATTTAAGAAATTTAGCTGAACGAGAGAATAATAACTCTTACACTCAACACGCTTATAGCGCAGCTTCTGCTTATTCTTCAATAGTACAAGAAATTAAGGAAGCTTTTAACGCTAGCAACGAAGCGAAGGCTATTATTTCCAATATTACCCATATCGTGAGTATTAGCTAATATGAGATATGATTATAAAAAAATAACTAACTTATTTTCAATTTGTAAATAATATATGTTTAATGTTACATTTTTTTTATTCTTTTTCAATAGAATAACAAACTTAATACCAGCGTTGAGCCAGCGCGTGAACGGTCTATCATCCTTTCAAAGTCAGCATTAAAAGCTCTAGAAATTGTTGAACAAGAATTAAAACCAAATCTAACAATGGCAGAAAAGGCACTTAAAAATGCTACATCGACTTACAGTTATGCAGACGATGAGAACAACGCTATAGTACTGTAAGTACCTTGTTGATGTACTGTTGTAGTAAAGCAGTGTGGGCGCTGTATTAACAGTTTATTCTGAATTCATCATCCGAATATGAAAGAAGTCTACGCGCAATACTTATTAAGTATCTACTAATTTATCAGTGTAATAAAATCGAAGATTTTTAAAATATTCATTTTTGATATAAATACACTACATGAAGATACATTTCATAAATTAATGGTATCATTTAACATTCCAACTATAATACACTAGCTTATGCGGTGTTTTCAACCAAATCGAAGCTTACAATAATTTTCAAAACACATAAGAATACCTCAATGAGTAAAAGTAGTGTGATAATAAAAAGGGTAAGAACCATCATAGGATGTAATCGTTGTACCTCTTTCCATTTTTTTTTTAAATTTTTGGATCATTACTTTTTATTGCATGTATCTCAGAATTTATTATTTTATCCGAACAGGTCTCTTCCACTTTCTCCACATTTATCTCTTGAACCTGAGACAAGAAAGGCAGAGACCGTAGCCAATATCGCAAAATCAACAACAGAAACTATGTCTAATCTTGGAAGCGATCTATCAGCCAGTAAGGAATGGGCACAAACTCTACCAAAATTAGCTGATGATGCACAGAAAATGACCTCAAATGTAGAACTTTTAAGTAAGTATGATACAACTATAGTATAGTTGGTATACTTATTGATTATGCTACATTTATCTACGTTTAATTGTATCTTTATTTTTTTAATTTTTATATCCTAATAATAAACAATTAGGAAATTAAAAAATTTTACATTTTGTGCAGTGTCTCAATACTTAAAATTCATTAAATTTTATGCCCATATACTATTGATTTGCAGTAAACAAAATTAAAAATATGGATCCGATGGTTCAGTCTAAATTACAAACTGTTGAAATGAAACAGGAGGATTTAGAATATCGACGCAAGGAAGCTGACGAAAAGCTGCAAAAACTTAAAGAATTAGTTGAGCAGGTATGATTCTGTTGAAGGTATAATATTTACTGTTTCAGTTTACTTTGAGCAAGGTTCACGTTAAGTATTTAAGAAAGGATGGAAGCCATAATAATACTTGGTCATAAAATATGCCTACGGAAAATGTTAATTAAGTACACAATACTAAGTATGTACTGTAAGCATTGTTTCATATTGTCTAAAATATAAATAAAAATGCATTTTTTAGGCCCGTATGGTAGCAAATCGTATACAGGTTGGAGTGACTTTCGATCGGCTCTCAACTCTACAACCTCGTTTACCTGATACAATTGATGAAATGTCGACTTCAACACATGTGTCTGCTTACTTCCGTACTAAGAAAAAAGACGGTTTCATTTTATATCTTGGAAATCCGAAAGACACAATGCTGAGACGAACTAAATCCGTAAGTTACTTCATTTAAACAAACTTGTTTGTTGTTATTTTATGTAACGAAAATAGACTTATATCTTCATAACCTGTTTTGATTTTATGTAGATATATATAAATAACAGCAACTACGAAACCGAATGCAGTTAAATAAATATTTAAATGTGTTATAGGACGACTTCATGGTTATAGGAGTTCAAAACGGTTATCCATACCTCGTTATGGACATTGGTGACAGTGCAGAATCTGGCCGGGAACCAGCGAGAATTAGCAGTGACAAGATGGTTTCAGATAACCGATGGTATCAAGTTATTGTTGATAGGTATGTTATAAAATGTATGTTTCTGCAATTGTAAAAACATTTTTATATAGGTATAAAGTACTCATAATGTAAATACTATATTAATGAGTATCGGAGCTAAGAACCCACCATCCGCTCCAATGCGGATTGGTAGGATACACATATTCCCTAAGACACTCTACAGATATGCAAGTTCCTCGCGATATTTTCCTTCGCCGAAAAAAATGTTATTAATTGCAATTATCAATTAGATACTTAAGTTATTTTGTACGTGCTTGCCCGGAGTTTGGACATAAGCCCCCCCCCCCCATTAAAAAGGTAAAAGGTCTAATCGGCGGCCAATCACAGCTTGTCATATCGTATTACTTGTCATATCGAATTACTTATTACAGAATATTAGTTAACCGAAAAGATATCATGGGCACAAGAAATTCAATTATAATGAAAATGCGGTTATTTTTATAACTACTGTTTGTAGATCTGTCATCTGATTTATCATAAAAGTAGCGGCCTGTTATTATCCCACTGCTGGGAATAGGCCTCTTCTCTCCGTATTTGGAGAGAAGGATTGGAGCTAAGACCTACCACGCTGCCCCAGTGCGGATTGGTATCATACTCGAACGCATTTTTTTACAGAATCGGACGTAATGTTAAACTATCTATTCGTGAAAGTCTTGATAATGGCTCAGAAAAGATACATAGCAAAGACGCCGTTCTCCCAGGACAACATACTATATTCAACCTCGACCGCGATAAGTCTAAATTGTATGTTGGCGGTGTGCCATCTGATGCTAAACTTCAGGGCATCAGCTTCCCAGCATTTGAGGGTCAGATTGAAGAACTGATGATTGGTGACACACCTGTAGGACTATGGAATTCAGTTAGTGCTGCTAATTTAAAGGGTGCAAGGCAAAGGTATATATTAATATTGTAATATGCTATAGTGGTTACATTACGGTATATTTTAACAGTTTGATTATGTTATTTTATTTATACATTATACAAGTACTTATCATTACAATACAATAACCAGAGTTTTATACGTATCAAATTTTGCAGATGCTGTTATTAGGTGTGAAATGAAAATTTGTATTGTGTAAATTATTAATTTAATGGACACTAAATGTCGGAGTGGTATCTTAAACGTTTTTTTTTTTTCATTAAAGGGATAAATTAATAACCTCTCAATCTGGTCCACAAGAATATAGATTTAATGGACGCTCGCATGTAACAATGCCAGGCCGAGGATATCTCGGGCCCCAGAAAAATCAAGTGCTACTGTTCTTTAGAACATACGCTCCTGACGGTCTTATATATTTAGTGGGAGACGACAAACATTTCTTCTCCATACACATGCAAGACGGTCATGTATATTTGCAGGTAGTGATTTAAATTATTATTTTTTATTTAAATTTGCCCTGAAAATTAAAATTTCTTGTCGCAACAACCTTACGAAAGGTCGGTTGTTGGCCATGCCTGGAACGGATGTATCGTATATAAGTATAGTATTAATATGTATGAAGTATAGAATAAAGTACGTATGAATGAAGCTTTCTCACAGATTCCAAACAACCAGCAAGCGTGGTCCTTTTCTGCGTTTTCAATGGATATAAATTATAAATGTGCTTTTTGTATATATTTTATTTACATAGAAAATATATTTATGTATAACATAATTTTGTATCAAAATAAACTAGTATAAATAACGCATTACAGCTATCATCGATTTCTTCCTTTACAAAATCAGAACCGATCAAAATACATGATCGACGTGTATTGTCTGGTTTTTATACGATTTTTATTATAGGTTTCGCTTGGTGACCCAGACAATGTAGATATCTTGGGTACATTAAAAACATATAACGATGGTAAATGGCATAGACTTGATGCTGGTAGATATTTAGCATCATGTTCTCTTCGAGTAGACAATGAGATTTTGAAAACCAACTCAACTTCAAACGCTAAAGAAATTCTTGCTCTTGATACTATGAACTTCGGAGGGAATAATAAAGGAATCAAATATGTTACTAATAAAGGATTTGATGGATGTATCAGACAAATAAGTATTGATGGTATAAACATCGATTTAAGCGAGAATATCGAATCTGTTGGAATTGCTTATGGTTGCCAGGTAAGAAGATACTTCTACCAGTTGTATTCATTCAAAATTCACTCATTTACATATTTCTGACTGTTGATTAAATTCATTTTCTAGTTCGCATCACTAGTTTCTCTATCTGGCGAAAACAGCTACCTATGGTACAAGGACATTACAACAGAAAATGTGCAGCTGACACTGAAGTTCAAAACAGCAAATCCTGATGGTCTTATCTTTATTTATGTCAGTCGAACACAAACAACATCAATGCCTGACAGCATATCACTGTCTCTAATCAAAGGTATCTAATAATTTTTCTTGCAATTCTAATTATGTTTGGGTGAATATTATACCTTACCAATAAGATCCTTAGAATCATCCTATATTATGGTAGATATAGAATATGTACACCATAAATTTTATTATTCTGTATCTGCCGTTTTTGTCACTACTACAGGAAAATTAGTTCTAATGAGTCAACGTGAAATACTGGACACTGGACTTAACACTTACAATGATTCTCAGTGGCACGTAGTTACCGTAACTCATAATAATAAAGCTTTAAGGCTCGTGGTGGATGACTTCGACTACTTCAGGTATTCATATATCACTTCCATAAATTATAATATAATGGAAATAAATATTTATTTATTTCCAGTATTTTTTACAAAGTATTTCTTATACTTAGTTACTAGTTCTTACTAGTTATGACTTGTTCTATTGTTTAACATGTATAACATATATTACTGGCGGACTGCGCACTGGGAACACCTATATTGCGGAGCCAATATCATATTGTTAACTCATAATGTGAATATATTTTGCTGACAGTGGCAGGTGACACTGCCTTAAGTTCCGCGGGACGATAGTTCGAGTCCCACTGAGAGCCAACAGTTTCTAAAAGTAATCTGTTGGTTTTTTTGAGTCTGGGTGTATATGTGTGAACTATTTATTAAAAAAATATATACTATATATTTATTTATGCCGACGAAACATAATACGTATCTTCAAGATACTAAATTTAATTAACTTTTTATCTAGTACGGATTCCCCGCCGGCGCCGTTACATATACTGAACGGCGTCCTTTTCATTGGAGGAGTGAAGTCTAATTACGTGGTGGGTGGCAAAGTAGGCTCCAAATCAGCGTTAAAGGGATGCATTGCAGATGCAACTATAAACGGGCGCATTCTGAACCTTTTGGAGCCGGTCAACAATAATAGTGTAACTTTTGGGAGATGCGGCAAAACTACTACGACTGGAGGTGTCCCACCAGGTTGTACAATCGTTTAATTTACGCTCAAGAAAATCAAAGCACTTGTAAATAATGCATACTTCAAACATCAAATTACAACAATTAATTTTAGGTAATATTGTTAGAATGTTATACATCGTTCCATATGATGGAAATCTCCGTTAAATTTAAATAAACTTAAAAACTATTTTATTTACAAATTTATTTAATGACTATGTATATGCTCTGTGTATTCTAATGCAGTTTAGACTATTTTGTGAAATGTATCTATCAATCACCTAAAATTTGTAAGTAATTATATTATTCACCGAAAAATTTACAGATTATACTTCCTAATAAAGGCAATCAATGTAATTTTTTATATTATAGTCATTGTTTTGTAATTACTTTAGATCAAACACTATGGCCGATACAAACATCAGAAAATATCCTTCCCGTCCCAAACATTCTGGAACAAGATACGACAACACCAACAGGTAGAAAATAAAATAAATAATGTTAGCATCGCCGCACACGGGTCACACGCGACAGGTAAAAACACCGCCACATAAACGGCTACAAAGGTAGATAAACTGCGCGATAAATACCGCCGTCCGCGGCTGCTACTTTTCTTCTTCTTTATTTCTTTAACACACGCACGAGTATCATAATGAACTGTGGCAAAAAGCGGGAAGGTAAAGAGGTGGAGAATATGGCATATGGTGGCTTTTGTATCGGCACTTAGTGCCCGATGCGGGCCACAAGAAACGAGCAATGATGATTTGTAACATGTGGCGGCCACCGTCGCGAGTCCATATAAAATGTATGAAAACTTCAGGAAATATGCCAGTGGCGGCGTTTTGCGATTGTGGCGGGTGACCCATGTGTGGCAACCCTTATATATGTATATTATTAACGTAACATTTTGGAATTGTTTTACTCCTACAATTCCGGCTTTGAATATGCATCAGTTTTTTTTTTTGTAATAATAAAATCACTAACAGATTCTTGTAATCATCAATCAACTTAATTTTTTTATCGTTATTACTATTTGTTCATGAATTAATAATAAAAATGTTGATGACGATATCCTACTGATACGATATTTTATTATCTGAATTATAAAATAGAAATCGTATCAAGATATAAAATTGTTTTAATATATAAAACTTGTATTTTAACGCAAAGCTAGTTTCAAAGTATGTGTTCAAAATCCCTGTAGTCCAAAATATTAATTATAATATATCATTTTAAATTAATTTTCCAATGATGTTTGCCTGTAGAAAATTAAATTACAATTAAAAGTGAATTGATTAAATTTTAGTTATCACCGTCAATTTATTTTCTCCTTATAGAACAACCCGTAACAACTACAAAGAAGCGTTTAATAGAAACGCCGACGACAGCATCTCCTACCACCACTACTGCCCTCACGAAAGCTCCATTCAGTACTGCCACCACAAAGCGACCAGAACCTACCACCAGGCGACCACCACCGCAACCAGAAACGGGATGCGCACTAGCATACGATCCGCAATATGCCATCGGTGATCCCGAAGAGGGTTACAGGTTCGGTTAGTAATTACTCTATTTTTCTCTACTTAAGAAACAATATATAAGGTTGCCTGGAAGAGATCGCTGCCGCCATTTGTCCAAGTCATTGAGTTTTTTTTTTTGGTAAATTAACTTGTCTTGTTTTATATAGGCTAAAAAAATGTTTCTATTCCATTATATATAAACTACAAGTGTTCTCGTCTGTTAAGCGTTTAAATGCCAACAATAATGCAATGTTTTTCCTCTGTTACTGTTAAGAAAAAGGGGTCTTTTTATCCTATATCCCCCGTGTATAGGGGTTAACTGCCCCAAATTTCATCAATATTACTCCAGCGGATTAACCTTGAAAGCGTAATAGATAGACAGACAGAAAGACAGATAGATTTTTGCATTGATAATATTAGTATGAATTATGGGTAAATAAACCCATAATAAACAAAAATCTTGTATGTATAAAATTAATCTTTGTTTGTATGTCCTTTATAAACTCCGAAACAGCTGGACCGATTTTTATGAAATTGTCTAACAATGTTTAGAATGACCCAGCGGATGATTCTATAAAGTTGTGTGGTGATCGGAGCATTTTTAAAGTGTTCAATTCAAAATCAGACTGAGCCACAGTAACACGTAACCGAATAGCTAATTATTAATAAAAGTTTTAAGCCTGTAAACTTTAACTTTCGGTCAATTGTTAATTTACGTACTGGTGATGAAGTTCCAAATTTTACCGTCGAAACAGTTTGAAATCAATCATCATGTCGATTATGTGCACAAAACTAAAATAAATAAATAAATATATGGGACATTACACACACGGTCGTCGGTCCCCATAGTAAGTAACTTAATACTTATGTGAATATATACATATATAATTTGTAAATACATACTTAAATACAAATATACACTCAGGCTCGAAGACCAACAAATTGATTTATAGAGAATGTTGGCCCTCGGTGGGAATCGAAGCGCAGAGCTGAAGGCACGATAGGACCAGTCAAATATGATATTTATTGACCCGTATTCCTTATATAGGTACAAGTGTCGACAGTCGTATCGAATACGCCAAGTTACCTGGACGACAGCAAGATGGCTTCGATCTCACCATCACATTCCGAACCTTTGATCAACATGGTGGTCTTATATTCTACGCAGCTGCTGAACAGAAAGCGCCAGATCAATTTTTAGCCCTTTACATGAAGAATGCCAAAGTAAGTTCGATAAGAATAACTTAATGAGATACCTAGCTTTAGCCATTAACGCTCATAATTTACAGAATCATTTATAAAATAAGTCTACCCGCTATGTGTTATACACGGCGGGTAGTAAAAACCGGCGGAATGAAATAAACCACCCTCATTTTTTTACTGAGGTGTCGTAAAAGGCAACTAAGGTTATTTGACCCACCGTGTGGTATCCAGTTGTGTAGAAAACACCACACTCATTTCTTATCGAGGTGTCGTAAAAGGCGACTAAAGTAATTTAGCCCACCGTGCAGATCCAGCTGAGTTGAATAGACCACCCTCTTTCTCACCGAGGTGTCGTAAAATACGACTAAAGTAAGTTGACGTCAGGCATGAGGTCGGTCGTAAAATACGTAGACAAATCATGTGACACATTTAAAATCTACCATTTAGAAACATAATGGTAGATTTTAAACTTTCGCGATTCATACTAATTATTATTAATTATATAAACAAACGAGTCATATCGCGATAACCTCGAGTTACCTTTGTATAAGGTTCGACGTTTCGGCAGAGTTGCATCCACCGTGGTCACAAACTGACTCCATATACAAAGATAACTTGAGGTTATCGTGACCCGTTTGTTTATATAATAATATGTTTATAAAAGTTGTGCCGAGCCCACCTAGAGTGGGATAAGGGCAAGAGGATATACATTGCTTTAATTACTAACATTTTTGATAATTTTTCATTTGTGCAGCTTCACTTATCTTTCAACTGCGGCGGTGAGACTGGCGAGGTGATATCAACCGGTACTTACAACGACACCGAATGGCATACAGTGACTGTGGTTAGGAATGGTGGTCACGGCAAGCTCACCGTCGTATCAGAATGGATTGGGGAAGCGAGCGTCACATGCCAATCGCCCGCAATTCTGACCTCACCGTTCTATTACGGTGGCTTGAGAAATGTATCAACCAATATCGAGAGTAATCTAAAGGTAAGACAGTATTCTATATACTCCCTAGGTTTAGGTACTTAATTAAATGTAAACAAACAAAACCATATGACTCAGGTGTGCCAAACATTTTATTGCTTACAATCAATAAAAATAGCATTTAGTATCAAAAGCATGAACATTTGATTTAATAAAATATATTCATCAGATCCAGATTAAAACCAATTAAACTACTTTTATACACAATTCTGGCAATAGCAATTATATTAGATTATCTGATATAAAGAATATTATTTCTCTATAAAGTTACTCTGTGATAATGTAGTATTATAGTATATTAAATATTTTCCAATTTTTATTATGGTATGTATTACCATTATTATTATATGGTATTGTAATACCATCATTATCATCGCATATGTTAAAAAAGACCCTTTTTGTTTGACATGTTTACCTATAGTTAAGCAGGTACCTAAACCTACGGTGTATTATTTATGCTGTGCAAGCCCAGCCCAGCGGTAAGACCGGGTGACTCTCTAGAGACGATCATGGGTTCAAACCCCGGTCAGGCACCAATAAGTTTTTCTATTAAAACTTATGTATCTCATTCATAAATGCAATTTATCACATGTTTTTCGGCGAAGGAAAACATCGTGAAGAAAACCTGTATATCTCTAGAAGTACGTATTTGCATGGACAAGAAAAAGGTACGTCGCTAAAATACGCGCAAAGTATTGGTTGCGCAAAAAATAATCCCCTGGAATATGTATAATTTATAACCAAATATCTGATAAAGATTTTTTTAGACTTTTCCGCTTTCCCAACAATCAACTGCCATATTTATTCCAATTACTTTAATTAATGAAATAATTAATTACCAGGTTCAGAGTTATAAATCACCGAACCAGTTGTAGCTTCATTAATCATATTGATCCTTGACGATTCAAAAGTGCTTGAAAGAGTTTATTTGAATAAAGATTATTTTGATTTGTTTTAAAATACACTGTTACGATATAGTATATTCATATAACTTCGATATTCACTTGTTTCAGAACTTTTACCAACCATTTAAGGGATGTCTTAAGGGTCTTATGATGAACGCCCAATACGTTACCGATATACTTCACAGAAGTAACGCCCTTCGTTGCACGGATAACGTTGAAGAAGGAATTTACTTCGGCCCTTCGAACAATGGCTTGAGCAATTATTTGAAAGTAAGAATTTTTTTTCAGTCAATATCACAAAAATGTAATTAAAATTAAAATTCATCTAGTATCATCTAGAAAATTCTGAAAATAAAAAACTTAAGTATTTATTACTGTTTGCAGACAATATATTTCAAAACAAGAGAAAGGTTAGGCGTATCCCCCATAATTGTTTATGCGTAGGATTAGCATTTTATTTCATATAAATTAAATGTATTATTTTTCATTTTGAAAACGCAAAATGTTACTATTTTTATACTATTTCAAACATACTTGTCTAATTCTTGTTTCTTATGTTTTTAATATATCTGAAACAATCTAATGATTTGAAAGAAAATCCATGAGATATATCTATGATGTACGATATTTATAATTATAAATTTCAAAGGAGAATAAGAAAATAATTTCTATAAACTACTTGGTTACAGCTTTTAGAATCGTTTAAAGTTGGTTACGAGATATCTGTTTCTATGGAAGTGAAACCGCGTAACTCTACAGGTCTGCTGTTGAGTGTGCATGGAAGGAAAGACTTCATGGTTCTGGAACTCATGGAAAACGAAGTTGTGGCCAATGTGGAAAATGGAAAAGGGCCTTTTAGTGCTAGTTATAAACTGGGCAATAAATTCTCCCTTTGTGATGGCAAATGGCATAAAATACATGGTAATTTTTATCCGATTTGAAAACATTGTATGAAACGCGTCGAAGAATTGTAAGCTTATATTCACAACTGGACATATATGTTTCTAGCGTTTAATTTATAGAGATTCTGCCAACACTAACAATATTTAGGAAGAAAATCGAACTGAATCAGTAGTATTAACAACGCTTCTTGCCAATATTGATTAGTATGATTTGGATTGTCCAGTACATGTGGTTTTAGTGTAATTCTAGTTACCGATATCATACTGAGTCCTTTATAATAATGTACTACATGTACTTTTCTTTTACGAGATTTCCTGTACGATGTTTATTAATACTGAGACTTTTTGGTTGATTGAAAAAGATTTTTTTACCCATTAAAAAATAAAAATATCAATTTATTTCATCTGTAAATATGCCTTTGGGGATAAAAACTCTGTTAAAATTTCGTGGGTAGGAAATACATACATAATATGTGCAAACAAATAATATAGTTTGAAAATAATTTTTAACGCTGTATTTTGTAATACTCTGTAGATTTGGTCATCTGGACATTTCAGATATTAAATAGAATTACTCGTTGATTCCAGCGGTGAAATCACACCACGTGGTATCAGTCGGTGTTGACGGTCATTTCTCCGATCCCGGACTCGGCGTATCGGGATCAACAGACACACGGTCCGCAATTTACATCGGTGGCCACGAGCGCGCCATAAGTAAATTACGAGGAGTACGTTCAAAACGAGGATTCACCGGCTGCATCAGAAATATCTACATCAAAGAAACTCCTATGCAAATACCATTGAGCGCAGCAGGCAGAAACACGAATATAGGTGTTTGTCCTAGCGATTAATTAAAACTGTTTACGCGCAACATGGTCGGTTACATATTTATTTTAAGAACTCTAAAGCATATTGTGAATAGCCGACCATAACTAATATATTACAGAAATTCATGATTTGCAGCATATTGTTACTCATTGGACAAATTCAGCGATTGTACACGTTGTTTGAAAAGCATTAATTGAAGAAGCCTTAAATATATAAAATATAAAAGTAAACTTAGTACAAATTTGTATTCTAAAGTATGTGTCTTTGTCCCTAAATATAATTCAAATTTTAGTTAACTAACGTCTTACTAATTCAAACCTTAGGAAATTTTATATATATCATTGCGCGAATTTTTATAGAAAATAAATGGTCAATAAAAACTTTCCAATATATTCTTCCTTGCAATATATTCTTTTGTGTCGTGTATTTTCCTATACAAGATTAAAAATAAACAGTATTACAGTATACACTGTTTTTTATTATACAATTAGTTCAAAGTAATCCAAAGCCGAACAAGCAAAACCATCGTCAAAAACCCACAAAAAGATTCACGTCCATACTGTAAATATAAAGCAACCTTATTATTCATCCTAAATTAAAACACATTAAATCAAAGAAAAAGGAACGAATGGAAACGGAATTGCGGGTAACTGTCCTATTATAACACGGTAGTAAGGTTTCTAGCGAAAGCAGTGTACTGCGAGACGCAGCGCTAGTGCAAAAAGTTTTTAGTTATTTTTTTAATTTAATGCAACCCTAATTAACTATATTTCTTCGTAGTCACTGCTTAGTATAAGCAACTGAACTGTTTTATTTGTAGAATGATATACCCTTCACTATCACACTACTTTCTACATTTAAAATTTTTGTATTTTTTTCTTTTTACAAGCTTTACCTATGCGTGCCTATACTTAGCATAGCTACATACATTTTCGCAACGCTGTATCTTTAGGCCAGCAAGCCTCGCCGTGGTTATAGAAGTACTTACAGTATTGTATATTATAATGTTATAGCGAAACCGTGATGTAGGAAGATTTGCCGCAATTCACGAATCGTGTTATAACGAAACCATATTATAGTAGGGTTACCTATACTAAAATAAAATAAGATGCAATAAAACAAATTAATTTATTCATATGTTTGCTTTATACAAATAAAACTTGAACTGTAATATACGTAAGCAACTTAATAATACCATAACAATCATTACGATACGTTACTTCAACTCTGTTTCAATAGGCCAACATTTCTACTTTAATTGAATAAAAAATACGAAAACATTGAAAAGTTTATTTTATAATACCTTTGTTATAAAAACTTTCTTAAAAATCAAACATTTAGCGTTATAGATAATGTCTTCACCCATTGACCCATTTATTAAAACAATTATGTACACTTACGAGTAAATGAAATTAGACATGTAGTGTTAAAATTTTTTGAATATTAATGAATACTATAGACTTTGAACGACTATGGTATTTACGAAAGATACATAAACTCGTTCGTACATAAATAGTTATTTATACGTGACACTACGAGTATGTTCAAATATGGCCCTAATGCTAGAGAGTTGATTAAACCTAGCAAAAACTTATCAGCCAAAGAGGCAAGTACTTAGTATAAGAAGAGTAATTGCACTATCGACCCACTCGACGCATAGACGCGCCTTTAACGACAGATTCGCCCTTTTATTTAACTTGATTATCAACTTATTTTTATTCCGAGTATTTGGAAGCCCGTAGCAATATGCATTCTTTTCCTAATAATACAGTAATAAATATAATATTATAATAAGACTATATAAATGAATAAAAATGTTAAGATATATCAGACCGTCAGGCCCGGTTTCTACCAAAATGGAGAAGCGATGCGTTTTGAACACTGATCAGATATCGTTATTGCCATATCTCTACTTAGCTTAAATAACTTAGCAATGTAATTATTATTCACAACGCATTTCCTCTCCGTTTTGGTGGATACTGGGCCTAAGTAAGTGTCAGAGTTTTCAGACTTAGTTCCTAAGCGATAACTAATGAATTGCTTAGAAGTTGTAACATTAGTCTTTAAGATTGTAGCTAGCAGTGGCAGTTTTCCAGATATATGGAAAACAATATTTCCTGCAGAACGAAAATTTGTAAAAGATAGATGACACGATTTGAAGTGTAAAGATAAACCATTTATAAAGTAGTGGATTGTACGTCAGCTGGGTACGCTTACATCAAATATATATTTATGATCATTTGCCAGATGACAATTAATGGGCTATTTTAAATAAATTAAAATGTCTTAGTTAATGTACAGTCTAGGCAATCAGGTGTAAAGTTGAACCTTATTAACTGTTATCTAAAGAATTTTTAACTGAAATAAATCACTAAACATGGAATTATACCATACATATTTTTTGCATTTTAATAACTGACAACTTCATGCATATTCAGCTGCTTATAAAATCGTGTCGTCTATTATTCGATCAATTTTCAATCGGTTATCTTTTTGTAATTATTGCAGTATACAATACAAGCTATCGCTAGCTTAACTACCGGCGGAACTGGAGCTTACTTTCATGAGGCTTTATAATACAGCGCCCTAAAGCACTTCACTATATTATTGCTTGACAATTAATGCTAAGGCTTTTATCACCGATCATATAATTTTAAACTGTAAACTATTACTAGTCAACATAACGAATCGCATCTGACTTTTATAAGGCTTTATTTGTAGCTTTTCACAGCATTTCACAATTTAAGTATTGCTCGACAATCAATGTTAAGGATTTTATCACCGATCCTATCATTTTACACAGTAAACTATCGCTAATCAAAATACTGACGGTACCGCATTTAACTTTCATGAGGCTTTGTAAAACAGCTCTCTAAAACATTTCACTATTTAAATATTGCTCGACAATCAAAGTTAAGAATTTTATCACCGATCATATCATTTTACACTGTAAACTATCGCTATCCAACATACTAAATCGCATCTGATTTTCATAAAGCTCTGTATTTGTAGCTCTTTAAAGCATTTCACTATACAAATATTGCTCGAGGATTAATGTTAAGGATTTTATACCCATGTCATTTTACACTGCAAGCTATTGCTAGTCAACATGCCGACGAACTATATGACGGAATGTACTATTTACTAATTTTGCATGCACGGTTTACAGGGACGAAAATACGTTGTATGTTGTTAATTAGGAACAATTTAAGTATCATTTTACTGTGCGAAATAATTTTACCGCGCTGTTTGTCTTAAGAAATTTATTACTTCTATATGGTAACAAAAACACGAGACTTTATAAAACACGAGTAGCGCTGGCGGTTCGATAAAATAACGCTAAGAATGGATCCTTAAAAACCAAAACCGCAAACAAACTTAAAATATCCTCTTATTATAAACGTACAATTTTTTTTTATAGTAAAGTTAAATCGGAAAGTATAAATTAACTATAATTAACTCATACAATATATACAGTTTTCAATATACGATACGACTTCAATTTTGACTAATGGAATTGTACTTATTGAAATATTTCCAACGTACAAGGAGAAATATTAAAGTTTAATTGAATTTAGCATCCAATATAGATAAGATGGATATTTACGAAAAAATTCTTACACATTAAAAAAAAACAAGACTTATTACTTAGTACTGGTAATTATTACTTAGTAAATCACTTTTAAATTTTATCATTGTAACGTTTATAAGGGGCTGATTAAAATAGTGGTTCTAGATCTTCAACCCACTTGGGAAATCAGGTGTCACGTAGGGCAGACAACCAGTCAGACTCCGGCAGATTTTATTTCTCAGTAAAACAACTACAGCACATTCACATTAAGTGGTAAGTGGGCGTTTGTAATCGCGACACATATGCTAAAAGTATATAACCATAAAAATGTTTACAATACACCTAAAAATTAATCTATATTAATAATTTCCTACATAACCATTTGACGTAAATGTTATTGCTTCACGAGATGTCAAAAATTACATAAAATTACTATTACAAATTTTGTAATACACAAGAAACTACTGGACTGGTTAATCATGATATAAAGTAAACCACCCATACATTCAAATATTACAATACCACAGGTTCATTTATTAGTAATATAAAACATAAAAACTACAAAAGATTTAAACTCCGTGAATATGGAGACTAATACTTATGTTATGTTAATAATACATAAATACAAAAGTGACAATTTCACATTGTTATAATCAGTTGCAAGTCAATACAAAACAAAATAATCTTTGTTCAAATAAGCTTTTTCAAGCACTTTTAAATCGTCAAGGATCAAATAGGTAATGAAGCTACCACAGTAGCAGTGTAAGTACTTGTCAAGTCTGACAGGTAGGTCGTATTAAATGGCAAAACAACATAAATTCTATGTAGCGATTATTTTTTTTTACGTATCACTGGAGGACGTTTATATGAGTTAAGTCATTTATTTTCTGTCTTTGAGCAACTACAAAGATTTAATTCGTTAAGCTTCAAGCTTTCGTTATTATTCGTTAAGCCAATAAGTACGTGCAAAAATGTCTACCTTAACTCCCAGAAGTGACGAGCATTTGCCTTTTTCGTTTACAATGTCCATCTTCTAACTTTGAATAAGATTATTAAGTTCCCAAAAATATATATTTTTGTTTACCTAAATTGCAACACGAGATATTTATATATAATATGTTACAACATGTTTTTAATACGACCTCCTTCATAGAGTTGGCGATTAATATGAAAAAGCATTGTGGCTGTCATATTTTTATGTGTCATTCATTGAGTTGTAGCGAAAGAGTAAATGGGTTGACTCTGGGAAAACTGCCTTTTTATTTATTGAATAAGAATAAAGGAGAAATATCGTCATTTGTTATAAATATTAATAGCATCGTGTTGAGATACTATCTAAATTTAAAATTATATTAAATTTTCGATGCAATATCCTTTTACATCACGTTTGATAACTCGCCGTATGGGTGTAGTATATTTTAAGCGTTAATAGAAAGAAAAAGCACTCACATGCTCGCCTAATATATTTCGAATAATTTCGCATTTTTCTAAACAAGTATTGAAAAATATATATTTCGTAATGTCGTATATGTCGTAAATCCAAAAAGAGGCGAATATATTCGTAGTTCCTTGTGTATTAATGCCTATTTGTAAAATTATTATATAAATAATTAATACTTATTAATAATGTTAGTTTCGATGGTCGTATTTGATATATTATAATTATAAAAGTCGTCAAAGTTAAAATTTTTCAATAATTTAACTGTCCATTTTTTTACATCACATTATAATAAAAATATCTGGGTGACCGAGCTTCGCTCGGTAATTTAAAAAAAAAAAACTTAAAAAAAAGAAAAATCAATTATTTAGTTGGGATCGATCCTTGGCACTCACATTTCTCGAGGCTGCCTGCTAACCGAATAAGCTACGTCGACTTGACAATTAACGGCGAAAATTCAATTCAATATAAATGTTAGTGTTTTTTGAGGCCTAAAAATAGGGATAAAACAATATTTTTTTTACATAAAACCTAGCTAGATCAATTTTTCTCCCCCAAAACCTCCTACATGCTGAATTTCAGGAAAATCGTTGGAGCCGTTTCCGAGATTCGGAAAATATATATATATACAAGATTAACTCGTTTAAATATTAAGATAAATCAATTCAATGTAGTTTTTAAAATTAAACATTAAAAGATTATATTTACTATATTATATTGGAAAGTGGTCTGCGTAAAAACAAATAATTATTCGAATACAATTATTATAACATTAATTTTTACGATGATAAAAAGTAATAAATAACGCATAACTATATACATAATTACTAATAATATGTACACCTTCTCTTCCCTGAAAAATCAATGGAGGTAATTTTTTTTACTTTCAATAAAAGACGTAGTTTACTGCTTTAAGTCGTTTACAGGACATTCGGTGAATTAAAAAAATTAAAATCAATTCAAACAACATTTTAACTACCATTAAAAAGAATAATAAAGTACTGAATTAAAATTTCCCACAATATAAAATAATCTATGTCATTGTTTGAAATGCAATTTAATAAATATTTAAAAACAATAAATATTATCGTGCAAATTATTTATATCTACATCTAATATACTTACATCTATTACGCGGCATAGTTACTTATTATTACATATTATTTTTTAGCTTTGTACTTGACTATCTTACCTGTTTAACTAATAATGTAATTATCAATCATAATGCATAAAACTTACATACATTCCATAAGAATGAGACAAGTCTAAAATAATAAAATTTCTTGGCTAGTCAAAATAGAAATTTTATTATTCTAAAAATTCTATAAAAGCGACAGTTTTTTTTTTTTATATGTTTAGGTGTACGTGTGTGCGCGTGTGTATGTGTGTATTTGTAACACCTTGACCTCTTTACACAAAATTTTCGATATTTATTGTTCTAAATCTAAAATTTTGATAGTCTGGATAGTAACAAAAACAACAAACACTGCTATATATTATGAGATACTCGAGTTTCGCCAATACCCGGACAACGATTATCCCCGGCATGTTCCTTACATCCCGAATGCAAGGTCGTATTTCCTTATTTTACGTCATAGGTTGGGATGCGTCATGACGCAAACTAAAGAAATACGACTTTAGCACCAACAGATGCTTTTTTATATTGTCACACAAATCATCCTCCTGCCCTTATCCCACTCTAAGTGGGGTCGGCACAACATGTTACAAACATGCTGTCACATGATTTGGCTGCGTTTTTACGACCGGCCGCCTGCCTGACGTCAACTTATCTTAGTCATATTTTACGACTCCTCGATAAGAAAGAGGGTGGTCTATTTTACTAAACCGGATACCACACGGTGGGTCAACTTACCTTAGTCGCCTTTTACGACACCTCGGTAAGAAAAGAGGTTGGTCTATTCTACTCAGCCGGATACCACACGGCGGGTCGACTTACCTTAGTCGCCTTTTACGACACCTCGGTAAGAAATGAGGGTGGTACTATTCTATTCAGCCGGATACCACACGGCGTTATATTGTCACACAAATACCCCTATAATATTCAATTAGATATAATGCACTATTAACGTTAAATAGTAAAATTTATCTTAAAATAGCAAAATTCTAACTGATAAAATAAAACCGTATTGAGTTCCAACTTTCATTGTCCTTTGGAATCATCTAATACGAAAAAAAATCAGCTATCTTGTGGAATTATACATTTTATTTGAATAAGGTGTAAAATTTGAATTTATAGAAATATTAATTAATTTTAAATAAAAACCATTTCATTAAACCATTTATGGAGCGAAACCCTAAAAATTACAAGATAAAAATCTAATTTTAGCTATCTGGGTATTTATTGATCACGAGATTTCACGATCAGTCAACATTATTTGGCTTTGATATAATAAAATATTCATCGCTTAAAATTATATATAAAATTAAATACTAGTAAACCTATTAACATACCTTATCGCTAATAAATAACATTAGGTAATAATTAACAAACGCATCTTATTTCTATTTACAAATATTTTTTGGTTCAATTAAAATTATGAAATACGTTCTCTTAAATAATGTATACACACGCTATCAGTTAACATTATTACTATAGAATAATAAGAATAAAACATATTTTGTACATTTCAAGCCAATTTGTAAAATGTCAATAAATTCAATTCTCGTTAATGTTACGAACAGGCTTTTTTGGGAATGCTAACATCCAATTTTTCATTTTTAAATCTATAATAATACGATAGTTTCAAAGGAATGTCTTTTCCACAAACAAATGATATGCATTTGTATGTAGTAATTGTTTCAACAAAAACAATTTTATCATATAAAAAAATAAGAGAGAAGTTTCTCTTAATTAGATTCTATTAATAAGAGAGAAGTTGCTCTTAATTTATCAACATATTTTTATAAGATCTCTATAACGTATAAAACATCCCATTAGGAAAATATTATAAAATTTAGTAGCAGAGTGTTAATTTCGTTGATTGGAGAGAAAAACTAGTCTTTTCTATATCACTCTGAATTACATTGAATATCTTATCACATTTATTGCGACACATTAATATACTAATAATTAACGACTAATAAGTCCCCTTATTCAGTATTCAACAAGAGTTTCAAAAGTGAAAAAAGTGTAAAACAAGTATGATAAAACATCTGCAGCGTGCACCCATGATGTGGCAAATACCAACAAATCCATAAACTAGTATATACTCGTCGACACATGTTCAGAATTGTTTGTGTTGAAATGTATACACAGTAGTAAACTAAAGTTTCGAATGCACCCGCCTTATCACAAGAGATTATCAGCTCATCTTGTTATATAACAATACCCACAATAATTTTGTATGGTATACAATGAGTTAAAAGATTTCCGAAATTTATGTATGAAAACTCCTTTTTTTCTCCATAGGGCCTTTGTAAACAGTTTCTCGAGATGAAACTGAAAAACAATAGTTATTTTTCATAATTCGAACATAAATTGAAACACTATTCTACAGAATATATCGAGTTTAGAATTATCTAAAAAGGTAGTAAATTAAAAAAAAATAAATAATAAGAATTGCTAAGATAAAATGTTCTTTATTCAAATAGAGAATCTATTTGAATAAAGAACATTTTATCTGTTCTTTTGAATAATCATGTCTATTGCTTTAAATTACAAAATAAATAATTAATTATAATAATAACCCTTTATTGACCCAACCGAGAACAGACATTAAACTCGGCTTACTCTTTCAAATAATTCTATTAACTATTTCGATATATAAGTATCATTTTAAGTCCTTTTTTTCCAAAAAATGTAATAGTAACACTAATTAATGGTGAAAATTCATAATAATTGTGCTAAATTTCATCAATATTGGTCTGGCAGGTTAGCCGTGAAATGCAACAGACAGACAGACATAGTCAATTTTTATGGACACTATTTTTTTATTCGAATTGACTATATGCTGTTAGCCCTAACGGCTTTTACAGCGTCACCGGGCGGGGTGGACACTATAACAGTTAAAATATTATTGAGCACTTACCTGTTTGTTTTGTATACTATTGATGTTGACTTTCAACAATAAGCATAATTGACTGATGCTGTTGTGTATCTGAATGAATCGTAGGTACTGTTCGGAGACATTCAATTTGGTGGGATGCCCAATCCTTTTTCTGGCAGTATGTGGAACAATATGGTGTACGTCGACATAAAGAACACTCCGCTGATGCTTCCCGATTACAGTTAGCGCACTAAAATTTACATCCAATAACTACAAAGAGTGGGTTATTTTTATTAGATAAAACTTCTAATTTACTAACTTAAGCAGAACAGATTTCATTTGAGCGATTAGTTTTTTTGGACGGCTAGCTTTATTCGATGACATCAAACAATCATAGAACACTATTAGTACCTGCGACTTCGCTTCGACTTCATTGTTAAATTACCCTCAAGTATGTACAAATATTTTTTGCTTATTCCTGTAGGAATATTTATTTTGTTATTGCTTATATGTTAGGCTGGTATATAGCCTTCAAACGTACTAAATTTCATCAATATTGCTCCAACGGAGTAGCTGTTAAATCGTAACTGACAAACAGGCAGAAAGACATACTTTCGCTTTTATAAATAGGGATTCGCAAGCAATATTTTAATAATTTGTTTAACTATTAATAGGTGTCGAACCTATTAACAGTTAAATAAGAGAAATAACTCTTTCAAAATACTAACAAACCCTTAATACGGAAGACGGCATTCTTAAAATAATAGCCGTTATAATAGTGCATATAACCGAATGACTTGTCCAGGGCATCCATTTTGTTGCTGTAGCATCATCAGGAGATAGACTCCACGTCCAAAATCGCAAAGCTTTGCGCTTGCTCTCAACAAACTCACTATCACAAACTCAACGATTGTTGAGTTTGTGATAGTGAACGTATATAGTGCTTGTGTATTGTGGTGGCGGTGGTGGAGGTTTGTGCATGTGTTTTTACGAATCCTGCATGTATCAGGTATGATAACCGATTGTCCGCTCTACATTTAGTGTTATATATATTTTCTATTTTACTTCATCGCGGAATATAGCAAAATAATTTTATTATTACTTTTGTACTATGGATCTCCGCAAAGTAACGCCTAATTCTATAAATTACTTAGACTTTTCTTATAAATTACTCTGGCTACCTGGTGAAGGACCACATAAAAATCCGTGCAGTAGTTTTTCACTTCATCACCAACAGATAGAAAGACACATAGACATAGACACAGCAGGAGACTTTGTTTATATGAATAGCTATAGTCTAAGTTAGGGATCGCGAAACGATGGCACGCGACACATTATTTTGCCACGTCACCGATCACGAAATTTATAGTGCACTTAGAGAAATAAGGGAAGTAGGTATTTTTTAATGAGCGAACGCAGGCTACGCGGGTGATCCTACGCACGGCGTGACGTGACACCTAGATCCATGTCTGCCGCATGGCGCTATAGTCAATGTTTTGAGCCTCAATATTTTAGTCTATGATTAAACTGTCATAGCAGAGTCGAATGGCCATTACCACCATTGAAATTTTCATGACACGCCTGTGATCTCATTAGCATTTGTTTAGAAAAAATGGCACGTTGGTGCATTAAGGTTTGCCTACCCTGGTCTGTGTCGTTAGTTATTAAATTATTTTCTTTGATTTCTGCGTTTGAATTATGTAGCTCAATTTGAGGTCAGGATCATTGTGTCAAATAAATAATAGCATCTCATGATTTTTAATCCAATATGGACGTCCATCAGTCCACCATGACAAAGTTCTTATAACCTAATAATTTAATGTCTAATAATTATAAAGCATCCTGAAAATAAAACGAGATTTCAGCCCTCAACTTGTCTCCAAATGTGTAACTAGAAAAGATGAAAATCATGTGACCAAACGAGTTTGAAATATGAAAGTGGTTAGTATATGCTTAGACTAAAGCCGAAAAAAAGGTGGATGTATTATGTGAACTATCAGATGCTTATAAAAGCAGTAGCTCAAGATTTGACGAATGAAAGAAAAGAATGGAAGATGAAAAGATATTATGCCGACTCCAGTTAGAGTGGAATCAGGGTAGGAATTTTAAACTCTAAACTCTTAGGGTTTACAGACCAAAAATTCCAATTATATGAACAAAAAATTAACAAATTTAACCAATATGTTTATTTAGATCTTCCTAAGTGTAGTATCCGTGTGGTATCTGGTTGAATAAAATAGACCACCCTCTTTCTTAACGAGGTGTCCTAAAATACGACTTAGGTAAGTTGATCTCAGGCAGGCGGCCGGTCGTAAAATACGTAGCCAAATCATGTGACATGTTGTCTTATGTATATAACATGTTGTGCAGACCCCACTCAGAGTGGGTTAAGGGCAGGAAGATGAAGATGATGAAAGTATTCATTACAATCATAGGATGAGAAGATCAATTTTAGCGTCATCATGCATAGCATTAACATAACTGGACATATTTTTTGACATTATGAACTGTTAAAGCACCTTCAAACAAACCCACAGCGGAAAGCGCAACCTAATCAGACCCTCACTAAGTGGACAGACAGCACTAGATCTTGAGCTTGATGATCACTGAGCTTGGAGACCTTTGTCTTGACAAGACCTATGTCGTTTATTTGTTGACGAGAAAAAGAGAGAGAAAGAAGTGAGAAAAAAAAACTTTAACTGATTTGTTAAAATATCCCCATATTGAAAATCAAATGTAGTAAAGTAAAAGATACAATTTTCTATAGAAGTAGGCAATCATTTATAAGCTACATAAGGAAAGTAATAATAAGATTATTTTGCTATAATCCGCGAAGAAGTAAAATAGAAAATATATATAATGCTAAATGTAAGTGGACAATCGGTTATCATACCTGATACACGCAGCATTCGTAAAAACACATGCACAAACCTCCACCACCGCCACCACAATACACAAGCACTATATACGTTCACTATCACAAACTCAACAATCGTTTCGCCCCGCAACCGAAGCATCATCAGGAGATAGACTCCACGACCAAAATCACAAAGCTTTGCGCTTGCTCAACGATTGTTGAGTTTGTGATAGTGAACGTATATAGTGCTTGTGTATTGTGGTGGCGGTGGTGGAGGTTTGTGCATGTGTTTTTACGAATCCTGTATGTATCAGGTATGATAACCGATTGTCCACTTACATTTAGCATTATATATATTTTCTATTTTACTTCTTCGCGGATTATAGCAAAATAATTTTACTATTACTTTTGTATTATGGATCTCCGCAAAGTAACGCCTCATTCTATAAATTACTACATAAGGAATTCCAGATACATTTATCAATAATAAGCAGTTTATAGCAAAAAGAACTTTAATCAAACATTACTTACTCTATTAATAATTAGTAGTACTACCATTCATAAGAATAACTGGGAATCAAACATGGTGCTATTTTAAAAACCAGTAGGCGCCATTAAAAAAGCTACAAAATCAAAGTTACATATGTACCCTTAAGTATGAAATTGGTCTACGTCAGGTATTTATTGATTCAAGATTTTTAATTATAATTTGCATAAATTAAATTTTTTTTTAATTTTTTGTTTTTTTTTTTCACACATGAATACATCGAATAATGGTATAAAGGTGTAAACATACTTATTCAACTTTTACCGTATACCAGAATAAGTCGACAAATAATATTATAAAACAAAATCACAATATTTTTTACACTATTATTATTATTATAAATATAAGTACGAAGGTAGGCTCTAATAAAGATGCTTAAAGAATTTAGAATTCTACAAATGTAATTTTTTGAAAATCTACCGTTGCAGCACGGTAGATAAAGACATACTAATACATGGTGATTTGCGCTTTTAGAATTTTACTAGTCTTTGTTAATGGAATTTTTTATGAATATGAAACTTAATGTCAACTTCATACGCCCAAGTCGTCTTTAAAAATTGAATTGCCTTTGACCATTTATATTTGTATATTTTGGGTCTTCTTCTTTTAGGTAACAGATCCAAAACGTGGAATTCAGGAGTATCAAAAATAGTTTCATAGAAAATTTTCTATAGTTCATTTTTCACGAATCTGATCCTTTATTTCAAAATGTAATGTCTTCTTCTACACTTTCTATCAGTTAACAATAATGCTCAGGGTTGTACAATTAATTTGTATGTAATTCTAAAACGCATCACGAAAAGAAAAGCAAATCTTTCAAATATGGATATATCATTTCTTTATATTTTTGACATAGACCACTTTGATAATTAACACAAAATGAATTCTATTTAATGTTGAATTTCCAACTACAATTTAATGGTTCATTTTTGACGATATCGTAAAAATTACATTTAATATTTTTCTTTACTTTAAATTTCATAGTTATGGATACATATCGGACGGACGGGACGAATGGAGGGTCTGGTCAGGCTCCTTGAACTTGGGGGGCCCGGGGCACTACCTCGTCTAGCCCTCCGGAAACTACGCCACATGTTGATGCAAGCAGTTAACAAATGTCTAGCCCAAACAATTAATGTGCGAGAGCTAGTTGTGAATTTTACCTTTTTTGAGGTTGAATCATCAACACTGTGCAGTGACACCTGTTCAGACTCTACTTGCGCATCCATACTTGCTCCTAGTATTGCAGACGCACGGTCTTGCTCCAACCTTTCGTATTTTCTAACAACTTTGACATCTTCAACGCACTGTTTTAGTTCTGTTGAAAGCTGCGCTAGAGTTTGCCCGATATCTTCTAGCCTCTTTACCACTTTAGTTATATCTGGAAGACCTAGAAAATTAAAAAAAATAGGTTCAATTACCTACACATTAATTAAAATTATAATATAAATATTAATGTAGTTTTAACAAATTCCAGGTTAATAAGGCTTTTGGTAAATTGATTAAAATATCAGTAGCCTACCTATCTGCAATGTAGTCCCACAATGGGTTTATTCTCCAAAGGAAAGATAAAGGTGATGTCCAACAATGGGACAGTAAAAGGTTATTATAACAAGAACAAAATAACTTTAAAATATAAACAAACACAAACATACATATAAGGGAAATACTAAACACAATGCTTGCACATACACAATATAAGAAAATCAATATGACATGTTAGGGTAAAAGTATAGTACATTTATCATAAAATTTCTAAAAAAGGAAAAGTATATTTATAAATGGATCCATGCAGAAAAAAATTGCTTTGCATATAAAACATTATTCGCATCAAATCCTTGTTCTAATATCTACATTTATATAATTTTGTAAATTTTCTTCAATACACAATAACAATAATAGTATTGAACTTCAGATCGGATTTTTTGAGCCAGTATGTTAGAAACATGCCTTGCTATGTGTAAAATTTATTAAAGCAGCAGTGCTATTATCATAGAAAACAATCTTAAAAACGAAAAGTGCATGCATTTCCTAAAACTAAATTATGAATTGTTAAACATATAAGAAAACTGAATTCCACTGGCACAATAGAGCATAATTTAAAGAAAAAATTTTAAAGCAGTGTTTCCCAATGTGAGTGCTGGCCTCAGAGGCCATAGAGGCGCAAATTGTTTAAGAGTTGGACATGAATTTAATGCTTTCACTCTGGGACATTTATATGCAATGCTAGAGTTGGTTCCAAATTTAAAAAAAAAAATTCTTTGAATTGTCTTTGAATTAAAATATTTTTATTTTTTAATAATTAACAGGTATGTTACTTAGGGGACACATGAGAAATTTATAAAAAGCTAATATGGGGCATGACAAAAAAGTTAAGAAGATACTGATTTAATTGGATCATTTTGAAAGTAACTAATCTAATTATGCAATTCTTATTTTAAATAGATTGAAATTTGTCATTATTATTATAATTTATTTATAGAGATGCTTATCACTGTGAGTCGCAATGCTTTGTACAATTGTAAGTAGAAAAGTAATAATAAAATTATTTTGCTGTAATCTGCGACAAAGTAAATAGAAAATTTTATTATTACTTTTGTATTATAGATCTCCGCAAAGTACGCCTAATTCTATAAATTGTAACTAGCCTATACAGTAAGTATACACACAAAATAAAGTAAAATAAAATATGCGATAACTAACACATAAATTGGATAATGTCAAGATCCTAAATATTGATATAATGTATTAAGAAATTTGATAAACCAAGCAAAAATATTGAACTTTCTTCATGAGAAAATCTTCTAGTTTTCTCAATACTATATTTATCCAGTGATAGGTAGTTTTACTCAGTTTTCTACATAAGATATCAATTTCATAATTGAATCATCTTCTTCATGCCCTTATCCTACTCTAAGTGGGGTCAGCAGAACAAATTATAAACATGTTGCCAAATGATTTGGCTATGTATTTTACCATCGGCCGCCTGCCTGACATCAACTTATCTAAGTCGTATTTTACTACACCTCGGTAAGAAAGAGTGTGGTCTATTCTACTCAGCCGGATACCACACGGCGGGTCGACGGCGTCGGCGGCGGTCGGTAAAAATGAAAGTGTTATTATTCTATTAAGCTGGATAACAAAATGGAACAGATCCTGCTAAATTTCATAATTGCATCTTGTTAAAAAGAGATTTTTTAATAAAGAAAATGAATATATTGTTACCTGAATTCATCTCAGGACTTGCTAACAGCTGATAGTCTGTATTTGTGTCAAGGCCTTCTGCTATTGACTGCCAAGCTTCATTGGAATGACTATTGCTGCTCGTTTGGTGAATATTATCTACATCTGCTTCAGTGAGAGTGCTTTCACATCTTACTTTTAATTTCTTTACTGATGGTCCTACAAAGTTTATTTATTACTGACTGGCCTGTTGGCGCAGTGGGTAGTGATCCTGCCTTCAGCTCCGCAGGTCGTGGGTTCGATTCCCGCTGAGGGCCAACATTTTCTATAGATGAATTTGTTGGCCTTTGAGCCTGGGTATTTAAGTATGTATTTAAAAAATATATAAGTATATATTCACCAGTTGTCTGTCACCCATAACACAAGTATTAACAAGTTATTTTAGGGACGGATGACCGTATGTGTAAGTGTCCCATATATTTATTATTATTTATATAAATTATTTATTTATAATAAAACAAGTATAATAAATGAAGATAAATTCATAAAATACCTTCTTGGTTCTTCTTCTTCCTCTTATATGGTGTAAACAACCTTATTGGCCCCATTGCTGAAAGAACAATTATATTTCATATTAAAATGTAGACTAAAAAACACATATTAAAGATTATTCAACCATGGACATCAGCTTCTACTTTTTTTTATACTTATATTTGTGAGATACTTGGTGAATATTTTTTATAGGCTATATAAAAAATATTTCATATCAACACAGACAAAATCAGTCAAATTAAATATTTTATACAATTTCTTTTATTATTTTAAGTTGTTAATATATAACAAAATATAAACTAGAAATTTTTATTAGAATATATTTAGTTTATTTATAAGTTCTAACTTTATTCTTTATATAATTAATTTTAAGAAATTATTTTTATATATTCACCTTTATTGTGTAATTATTTTTAAAATTAGAAACATGGGGAAAAGAGTTCTCAAAAAAACATTATAGTGACTAACTTATATACATTTCATTGTTTCTCAAAACATATTTCTAAATTACAATAAACAAATAAAATCTATTGTAAAAGTAGTCTAGTAGTAGTAATTTATTTCAATTTAAAAATAGAACATTACTAATTGAAATAAATTATTAGTCATTAATAAATACAATTTTTACCATCACCCACAAATAAAATTGAGGATATCAGAATGTATAAAAATGAGATATATAATATAATAAATCTAGTCGATTTTTTTGTTGTGCAAATAGAGTAGGTACATATTACAAAAGTCAATATACAAATCTATACAAATCAAAATAAAATAAAGGTTAATTAAGCACCATAGTGAGCTTTTACTTGTGTTGTTTAATTTATATAAAAGTCATGCTAGTGTTAAGTGGATAGTTACAACCTTGCATTTTCTATGCATTAATAAATTTAGCAACACACCAGTTTGATCATCACAACATGCTCCACATGTACAGCTGGTCGCATGTGGTGTCAGTATGCCTTCATCAATTAAAGCCTGAATACTTCTACCACCAAATCTTATTGAACGTTTCCAATCTTTGCTTGATGCTCTCCCACAAAGTGCTTCAAATTCACTAGGCGTGTACCATTCCATTCCATACTTTATGCACCTGCCCCGCCCTCCAGAACCTAACCTCTGCTTATGAAGCTCTGCTGATGTATTCTTACATCGTATGGGAAGTATGGGCATATTTGCAGTTTCGACCCATGATCGATTACTCATCGATTTGCTTGAAGAAGTCGAATTTGTTTGTGTTTCATGATCTTTCTGTTCGCGGGCAGGCGGCGGCGATGGCGTGTTTTGAATGACTATATGGGTCGGTCTTATGTCTTCTGGTACAGAGCCACCTGAGATAAATCCATTATCAACGCATATCATTGGCTTTAAATGCTGCAACTGATCGGATGTTATGACGTTAAACGTAGTGCCAGTAATAAGCGTACCAACCGGTAAGGATACCGGCACCGTGACGACGCCATTGGAGTCGCTTGAACGGCGGGCTGACTTGATAGCTGTTGACAAAATCGTACCGCCATCAGAGCAATCGGAATTACGCTCGGCCGCAGTCGAGAGAGGATCGGGTTCGGCTACTTCGGTAATGTCCGGCATAACGACGTTGTCCGAACTTCTGTTCCCCGCCATTACTTTCCTCCGCCCACCCATTCGAGCGCCGGCACGAATTACTCGAGATTTGAAATAGATTGATTTTAAAATTATAATAATCCACAATCATGGGTATTGGGTATGTCACTCGCTAAGAAAACATACACATAGATTACTAAGAAAATCTAGATAATTTTTTTTTTTAAGCCAACGCCCTCTAGTAGGGCAGGGAAATTAAAAATGTTTATAGTTGTTTCAATCTTCTACTACGTAGCAGCTATGTATAAATATTAAATAAACTTTTTATTTAATATTTAGTGACAATAACACCTTATATATAATATAAAAAAATATTTAGAAATAGTTTCACAATTTTTCTTTGATTTTCCTTTTAAATTTTTTATATTTTTTTGTAATTCAAGCTATGAAGTCATTCTTGCGTTAGTATAAACTTAACTCCATAGTACTAATATATTCCACAATCGCATTGTAATGTGGAAGTCCATTTTACCTGTAACCGCTAATAATTTACTTGGAGTGGAAAAAATCGATTAATAAATAAACGATATTCTCCCTCCAAAATAAATCTATTTATTTAAAAATCGATTTTTCTGACTTTGAATAATTGCTCTTTTTAATACTATAATTAATTAAAATAAAGGCTAATAAAGCGAACAAGAACATATATGCGCTTTTTGCAAAATTCTATTAAAATGTGTAATTTGGCTACATTGGTTTCATCCGACAGCGCGCATCTAATGTTAAAAAAACTAGAAAAAAAGGGGAGAAAAGGAAGGTAATTAATATAATAGATTATTTAAAAAATCGATTGATAATGTTAAGAAGATAAATTAATAAAAATCGAATATAATAATAAAATTCTCGATTTAATATTATCGATAATTTTATTGTTTTCCCTAGTAACCGCCAGCACATTACAAAAATCAACTCGGGATGGCGGCATATTTGAAATGTTTTTAAAATATCACAGAAAGTTTAATTACTGTTTCAAATCACTATTTCTGAAATATGTTGTTATTATTATATTATGTTCAATCTTTCATAAATATTAAAGTTATCTCCGTAGTAAGTGTCATTTACAAGAACAACCGACATATTACATGTATTCAATTTGTTTTTCTTTTAAATATGTATTATTGTTTCTATTATTGTTTGAAACTGTTTGATCTGAAATATAAAAACAAAATTATAACGTATATTATTACGTACCAATTTTTCAATAAACAGAAATCTGAAGATCACTTATTTATACTTTTAATTTATAATATACAGGTGATAAATAAGTGTTAATGATGTGACAAATACTCCAAGTATCGTGTTGCTAAACCAATTACTGACTACTCTTGCATCCAGTTAGTAGCCACATAGAGATATTATACTAAGAGTTAGTGTCACGAACCCAACAATTGTAGAAGTAGATTAAATGTTTCCACATTGATGCCCCTGTTTTCTGTTGCATTCCTAATTTTTACTGCTGCTCAACATGTATAGCGACACCTATTACACTATGCATGTGTTTTCTAATAACCACTATATAATAAAACGCAATGACACTAAATTACAGCATCTATTCTTGTCGGGACTCGAAGTAATTCCCCAAGCATATTCTAAGTTGTCATAATAAGTACGTCATATAAGATAATTATTTAAGTTATTAATTAATAGTCGTTGTGCACGGGAAAATTTCATTGATGATAGCTTCAGGCTAAAGCGGCAAAACCCTATTTTAACATATACCGTTGTAAGAAATATACATCGGTGGAATGATGCCGAATCTGGTCAGAAATATCGTTTGAAGCCACAGAAAGGCAAATAAATGTATAATTGAATAAAAATATTTATGATTTTTTAATTTTTTTTTTTAATTATTTTACTCTAACTTTTGTTTTTTTAATATATTTTGTTAAATATTATTTATATATATTATGTAAATAATAAAAGTAGTTGATTGTTTATATCATATAAGTATGATACAAAATCTGCCTTTTGACATTACCTACTGTTTTTAATTGGAGAGTTGCTGTTTTTTTAGATTCTTGGGGTTCGCAACACCTTGGAGGTGTTAAAGTAGTGAAGCTAGTCTAAAATATAACTAGCGGCCTGCACCTGCTTCGCACGGGTATAAAATATATATCCCATGTCAGTCAGTGTAAAAAAATGATTAAAATCAATCCAGTAGTTTTGATTTATTTATTACTGCCCGTGGCCCGTGTGCCCGTTAAATTTGGAGAAAAACAATTTCCTTTCCCTATACCAAGAAGATTTCCTGCTATCTTTGGAATATCTAAATTCATATAGTACATTTTTACTTATTTACTTTTACATTTTCCCTATGTATTTTATTTTTACAATTAATTATAGAATGTCTTTAAACAAACTCTTGAAAGAGCGACATCGCTGCTAAAGTCGAAGTGTTATACGGCGAAGCGCGGCGTCCTCACGGCATTTTAAATCTGTAATATCTCCGAAAATGTTCACTTAAATTACATGCTGTAAACGGCCATATTGATCTATATCAAATCAACAATTTATTTAAGGTACTTAATTGGATAAGGATTAATGCTGTATTGTATAAAAATTGCTTCAAAAATAAAGGCATTATTTTTCGTAAAAAGTAAATGATAAAAATTGCTATAGTGGGTTATCCATAAAAGATAGACATATACCATCGCGGACTTTTCTGTAGACCTTTTCAAGATGTACAAATACTTAGTACATTATTTTGATAAATCTCGTAGGGTTTAGCCTACGTTTGCAATGTAAGCGGAAAAAAATATAATTATTTACAGAAATCTCAAAAATTACAGTATTTCTCTACTCCGTATTGAATGTTATTATACGTACAAACCTTCCTCTGGAATCACTGTCTGTTAAAAAAACCGCATCAAAATCTGTTGCGTAGTTTTAAAGTTTTATGCATACATAGGGAAATATGGACAAAGAATGCGACTTTGTTTTATAGTATGTAGTGATATGTTAAGGCGAAAGCAAATATATAACTGATATTTTAAAATAAGTTGTAAAGTTTCTTCATCTCACTCATAACACTCTTGACAGAGTGGTTGTGGTTGATACACAGTATTTTTATGGGCGGCAGATGTTGCTCGACTCACGATGTCTCGCCATTTCTCCCTGTTCCTGCTCATTCTGGTTCACTCGTGTATAGGGCCGCCCATCATTACCTTAACTTGATCGGTCCATCGCTTATAAGGTTTAGAAATCGATTCTAATAATAACAATCGATTATTTTGTCACGTCCCTAGTCTATGCGCTCTTAAGTTCACCCTCTGAGACTAGACGAAAATATTGATTTTAACAAGTATTACGCAATGTTAACCGACAAATTTCAGAAGTACAGTTTCCATATGAAACAATCACAAAAACTGGTCTTTTACATTTGCATCCTTTATGCTTAGTGCTTCCGTTGCATCTAACTCTGCCAAACAAATAAAGGAGGGAAATATTAAAATACGCTTTACCTAGTTACAAAAAATCCTTATTGAAATAAAAATCAGTTATTTATATTGTGAATAATTTGTGATGTTAACTGAATTAATTTACTCGATATTTAATTTCCAATAAGTTACCATGGAAGATATACGTTCAAGACATAAATCCAGCGCTGCACATCATATTGCTTTGGAATGTATTCACCCTCAGGTAGGATTTTATTTAAATTTATATACTTTATGAGGTACTTATTAGCGTTACATAAAAAAATTAAAGCCTTAAAAATATTGTTATCTATATAAAGCAAAAAATTCGTATTTTAAACATAAGTTTTAAAATTAAATGAAGAAAAAAGAAAGTTTTATTGTTCAAAGCAGAACAAAGACGTAAAACCGTGTATTAGCGATAAGGCCGCCTACCTTATCGCTAATAGTGGTCCCGTTTTGGTGATTTAGAACTAGCTGGAAGAATTTATTGAAATCCAGACGACAGACGTGAATGATGGTGCGCGAAATTCTCATTAAATACTTATGTGCATTGAGAATTGAATATTTTAGTGCTGTCAACTTTTTTTTCATAATAAACAAGAATAGTCGTATATAATTTTTTTTTATAATCCTTTGTTTAGTTTTTCATTAAAATTAAACAATTTTGTGAATATGGGTTTGATATTTTTATTACATAAATGATGATACAGGACAAGATAATGCGACACTAATCTTGAGAACATTAATAATAATCATTATCTGATTAAACTAGTTTCATTCCGCTACTTCGTCTACATGACGATCAGTACTCATAATTAATTTACTATTTGGTAATCCAAATTAAAGACTGAACTGTGTGTCAAAATTAATTCACATACATTCAGTCGTTTCAAGTAAATATCTCAAAAATATTTTTAATCTATCCTAGCATGCTAAGTTTTATCTTGTCGGCATTAATTAATAAATAAAGAACGGCTTTGACGGTTTTATTTTTGCGAAACAACAACCTCTTAGCCACGACCACACCTGATCGAAAAAGACATGCAGCTTTAGGTAAAGCACTTCCGAGCTATTCTTCTTTGAACCTGCTTCGCGATTAGTTCTCGTAAAAAAATAATAATTGCCAGTAGTCGCTTTACTCGGCTTATTGTCTGTATGTTTTTCTTTTTAAAAGCTAATAAATAAAAATCTATAAGTTATAAGTTATGTTTAAGTTATCTTAAATAACTTACACGCTAGGACTATACAAATCATGTCCACATGGAATGTTTCCAAGAAGCAAAAGTAATGAGAATATTAATTTGCTATAATCCGCGATAAATTCGCGGTTCCAAGAAGGCTGGCAGCGTTTCCACTCTGAATCGCTTATTCTTTGCGTAAAAAAGGAGCCAGCTCTCTTGTCGCCTGACGAGGCAATTTACTGAGGTGTATAAACGAAAAAAAAAAATTTTTGCACTTTGACACCATGGCCCTAGGGTCTCAACTGCAAACAGGACAAATATGTATATAACTCTCGATGAGAGATGCATACTTGCCGGATACGGCCATTTCCGCCGCAGCTACAGGCCTTTACGCTGTTTCCTTGATATGGGAAGAGGCTAACGAATCAACGCATGTTGCGTCCCACATTAGGGCCCGTCCCCATTCCCAGCGTCAAGCCGTTTGGTCACTTGCTATCATCCCGACATATCCCCGAAGGCTCGAGAAGAACAGGAATGTTGATGGTGGCAAGAGCTCTTTTGATGGTATCATTAAGAGAAACATGACGGATAAGCCTACCAGACCTCCATGAAAGCCTGTGTATGCTAAAACTGTCTACCTCAAATACTTAGGGCCACACAGTCGTTAGAATCACCACACCTACGGTAGGTGTAAAAAAGGTAACAGCCTATAGAGGTAAGGCCCGCGTGTGTGTCAATCTTGCTTACTTATTGGTGAATGTAAAGGCCACCTAATACTTGTAGATTTATTAACACTTTGTGCGTCCTTTGTTTCTGGTTGGCTTCAAAGCAAAAATATCTTTAATCTTGAGTTAAACTTGTGTATATATCGTTTTATCCCTGTTTTTAGGCACTAAAAAAACTGCTAAAATAGTATTATAAAGTAAATAAAATTTTTAGCTGTCAAATGTAAAGCTGTGACTTTTGACTGTGACAAAAACGTTCGAAACCTATGTTCGATTCCCACATGTCATGTTCGCCTGGCGCTTTTTTTTATTGCATTTTTTTATATCTTTCAAAATTACCGAGCAAGGCTCGGCCATCCAGGTACTTTGTATAATAACACATTACCTGAATAAAAAAATAAAAATATATTTTCGTTTTTTTATATCGATAGTTTGAATGCAGTCTCGGCAATAGCAACTGTTTACAGTGTGGTTTGTTTATCCATGTCTGTACCGTGGAATTGCACAGTCAGCTCACGGCTCGCCCTACCATGTACATCCATATCCTTCACCTGTACGTCTACAACATGCTTTCCAAAATCAACAAAGTCCACAAATGTTTTATCCGAAAGGGCTCAAGCCTCATATTGTAAGTATTTCACTTTATTCCACAATTTTAATTTAAACAATCCTACTCTAAGTGGGGTCGGCTCAACATGCTATAAACATGTCGTCATATGATTTGGCTGCGTTTTTACGACCGGCCGCCTGCCTGACTTCAACTTACGTTAGTCTTATTTTACGACACCTCGGTAAGAAAGAGGGTGGTCTATTTTTCTAAACCGGATACCACACGGTGGGTCAACTTACGTTAGTCGCCTTTTACGACACCTCAGAAAGAATTGAGGTTGGTCTATTCTACTTAATCAGATACCACACGGCGGTCCACAATTGTAATTGTATCGAGACATTTATTTATAAGAAAAGTATACAAAAGTATTTCATTTTATGATATTTTGAAATATGCATTCATATGTATACATTATATTTGGGGGATATAGATTCAATTAAAAATAATAAGAAATCAATGAGAATTTTTATTTATTAGACGTTAATTTTATAAATCCTATTTAACTTTAAATGCTAATTCTGTGATTTGTTATTTATGTAACGGATGGGATCTAATTGTAAGTAATACTTGTCCTGCCGTTTCAGGACAGCATAACATTTTAGAAAGCTGTTTTCAGTTACATAAACTTGTATACTTATTTTTACTCGTAGGATCCAAGAGCCTTTACAACACCAAGTGAAAGTCCTATATTGGGTCGAGCACTCTGCCTTACTCCAAAGGGTAGTCCAGTGCCTGGTCGTGTTTCACACCTCAGTGAAAAGTTTCAAGATTCTCTAACACTTAATTCCGATACTGATGCCCTTGTTTCCAAAATAAGTGCAATGTTTCCTACAGTTAGTGAAACACATATTAAGATCTTATTAAAAAAGTAAGTTGGACACTTTAACAGAAACTCCTTTGTTATTAAATCGAATAAATTGAAGATTGACTATCAAAGCGTTACCTTATAGTTTTATGGCAACGATCTTCTTTAGGATACATATAAAATATAGCATCTCTATGAAGTCATTGATTTTATGATTGAACATAGCATTTTATACATATACACAAATACAACACTCAGTACAAAGTATTTAACATACTAGACACTCAAAACATCAATCACAGCACACAACCAAACTGGTATTAATAGGACACTACAAAACAATTTACGCTAGTCTCCTAAAACATACACGTGACTCGATTCGATTCCTAATCGATACAAATTTAAGTCAATCAAATCAAAATCTCACGATAAAAATACTTAAGAAGTATATCTATTTGCTGTGTTATATGTGTTTGATACATTTATTTTTGTCAGATACTACAATCGTGAAGCAGTAGTAATCAGTGCACTCCAGGTTGAAAAACACCCGATCACAACCCCCGGTCCCTTGACCATATCCCCGTCAACAGCTCGATTGCAAAAAAGTGCTATTGGTGTGTACTCAGCATTGCAATTAGCTAAGGGTGTATCAGGATCCATGCACAGTTCTAATCATTTAACACCGCTTTCGGGAACTCCACAAGGTAAATCTACAAAATAAACAGGTAATTAAATAATGAGCCCCATTGTCATAAGAAGGGGGCTCATGAGAAGACTAAGAGTCGCGATGGAGCGAGCTATGCTCGGAGTATCTCTACGTGATCAAATCAGAAATGAACAGATCCGTAGAAGAACCAGAGTCACCGACATAGCTCAGCGTGTCGCGAAGCTGAAGTGGTGATGGGCGGGGCACATAGTGCGGAGAACTGATGGGCGTTAGTGTCTCAAGGTGTTGGAATGGCAACCCCGCACCGGAAAGCGTAGTGTCGGAAGATGGACTGACGACCTCAAAAAGGTCGCGGGAAGCCGCTGGGTACACAAAATCGTGTGTTGTGGAGATCCCATGAAGAGACCTATGTCCAGAAGTGGACGTCCATCGGTTGAAGAAGAGGAAGAATTAAATAATTGTATAAATAGCAATATACCTAGTAACTTTAAGACGGAATAATCTAGATGTCTTGTAAGTATTTGTACGTAGGCAGTCATGTGCCGTCTTTTTGGGGTAATTGCAAACCTTGACGTACAACGGTCATTGGTATGAATAGTATAGTGAAATACATCTTTCTTTCAATAATTTTGTCCTTTAATCATTATCATATAATTATTAGTTATATTACTATTCAAGGGTCACCGTTATTACTACGGCCCGCCTCTGGCGCTTCCAACTATTATGGTAATATGAAAATAGCTGAACCTCAAGTAACAAAACAGCAATCACCTAAAATGAAATTGAAGTGAGTAGTAATATAAAACCAGTGTACGTGTAATACTTAAATGTTCCATGATTAAGCTTATATAAAATCTGTATAAGTTTACTTTATTTTAAAGTAATTTAGAAGTTCACTGCGTTGAAATAATGGGTCATGAATTCGTGACTAATTTATTATAATATATAATTTTTTTATAATCCGTAATTTTTAATCTAAAAACAATCTTACTAATGTATATCAAATCTCAGGATAAAAATATTTATTCATTTTAATATTATTTTGGTGGAACATGTTTGTGAGTATGGTAGTAACCAGTCGTTAACTTATGTAACAAATTATTAAAAGACAAATCAATATAAGTATATTTGCTCGCCAGGTACTTAAAAAGCGTATTTCCAAAAGCTGAAGAAACTTTAATCCTTGACATATTAGCAAATAAAGATAATAATGTACAAAAAGCCAGCGAGGAACTTATTTCTATGGGGTTCACAAAGAAAGAAACCATACTCGTCCAACAGAAGAAAAAAGATAAAGAAACACCTTTGCCACCTAAGAGGGTAGTCATTATGAAGACTGCTGAAGAAAAATCTGAATGTGAGTTGTTTGATGTGAAGTAGTATAGTAACTGTTCTACCCACTACTATAGGACTCCTATTTTTATTTTTGGAGATAAGGGTTGGAGCTATATATACCACGGTGCTCCAATGATTGGTAGGTTGGACATATCCCCAGAATTCTACATAAATAACCAATTTTCCTTAAGATATTTTCCAAAGTGTAATAAATTGTAATTAGACATATAAGTTTTAACAGAAAAAGTCATTGGTGCGGCATAGGATTGAACCCATGACCCTCCCTCTCGAGGACGTCGTACAAATACTCTGGGCTCTCACAGCTTGAGCCGAGTGTAATATACAACATATTCAGGTCCAATTATTGCATAATGTTCAACATTAATTTCTTACAAATGGTTCACAAAAATTGGTTATACTCTATTTTGTATAAAATTTTAAAAAATTAAAGTAATAATAAGCAATTTTTGTGAGCTGTACTGGCTGGCTTTGCCTGCGTGGAAATTAGCGTATTTAATTTTAATTTAGAACAAGTAGTTAATGTGAAAACAATAAAGTAAATAGAAAATGCTATATGTAGAGTGGACTATCCTTTTTCATACCCGATACATGAAAGATTCGTAAAACACATGCACAAACCTCCACCACCGCCACCACAATACACAAGTACTACACATGTTCACTAACACAAACTCAACAATCGTTTCGCCCCGCAACCGAAGCATTATTGGGACAGACTGTACGATGATAGAGTCTATCTAAAAAGGTATTAAAACTTAAGATAATTTTTTTTTCAAACTAACTGGACGACAAAAATAAATTATAGGTATATTTAATAATAATAAACTACTTACAGTAAAACAAAAACTTCAGACCAAATATAGCAAGGTGGCAGAAAAGATTGTGGCTATAGCATTGGACAGTGTGAATTATAGCGAAGAGCGAGCTGAGCAAATATTAAATGCTGTTGAACAGGAAGAAGAAAACCCGAAACCAGTTACGAATCCAGAAGTTAAAGAGAAGAGACGGCCAAATAATATTGAAACGAAAAAAGGGTGAGAATTCATTTTAATAGTAACAACAAATTGCAATATAGACAGTCTTAACTTTAAGTCGTTTCGTCAGTCTTTTGCGGCGCAGTACAACAATGGTGAATAGAGAGTGTTAATAAAGTCTTTGAACTCTATATAATGTGATGGGTGATGTGTTACAGGACTCGATGCATTAAAACGGGGTTCAAACAAGAGAACTAAAGTCTGTAATTGCTCTTCAGTATTACAATATCTGGGTGACCGATATTGTAACACTGGCTTCGCTCGGTAATTTTTTACAAAAAAAAAACTTAAAATAAAAACAAGTATTTAGTTGGGGATCGATCCTTGGCATTTACATTTCTCGAGTCTGCCCGTTACCCGAATAAGCTACGTTGACTTGACAGTTAATGGCGAAAATTCAATTCAATATAAATGTTAGTGTTTTAATGCCCAAAAACAGGGATAAAACAATTTTTTTTTACATAAAACCTAGCAAACCTAAAACCTAGGTAAAGTAAGAAATAATATCGATTAATGTAAGGTATATTTTACCTCTTATTAAAATCTTTTTCTAATGATAATCTATCTTCGTGTGTAGTTAGTTGTATATCAGATAAGTCATGTTATTGACTCGAGTCGCTGTTAAAAGGCTTTGAATCATTTGAGTTGACTGACTGTTAAATGACCTTTGAGTCAAATTGAATTGGAGTTCAGATTAACTTTAGACCAGGCCTTTTTGCCCATTGGCATTATTGTGTCAAGAAGTCTTGGACTCATCTGCAAAACTACTTACAATCTAACTACGTTATTGTACGTACAGCGATCGCTGAATATTTTAGAACATAAAGAATTGTAACGTTTGATGATCATAATTTTTAATAAAGTTATCAAAAACGCCCAGAAAATCTAAATATTTAATGAGTTTCTTTTTTAGGTTGCTAATTATATATCATATAGAGAATTTTAATTGCCGCTATGCTTATTCACTCATTTATTAAAATAAAATAAAAATGAATCAGAGGTTTAGTAGGTACTACGCATTGACGATTAATTAGGTTCTTAAAAATGTTGCTATTTCTAGGCTATTATTATATACCTATTATTGCCTAATTGGACTGATACAAAAATAAATATAAGCTACTAGGAAACATAAAAATAACATTAAATTGTTTATAATTAAAGACAACCACATGTTTTTTTGTTTTTAATTATTATGCAATAACACCTTTGTGAAAAATAATATTTAATTTTGCTCTCTTTCCATAAAATAAATATATATATATATATATATATATATATATATATATATATATATATATATATATATATATATATATATATGAATATATATATATATATATATTTTATGGAAAGGGAGAGATATATATTTGTATTTATTACGGTATATGTGTTATGTTTTATATATGAATATATATAATTTTATATTTGTATATATTTATTTTAAATATATAATATGTATTTGTATATATAACTCTTGCACCACCCTACCTTCTTTCCTTGAGTTGTAAAGTTCTCTAGCCCAAAGGTTGCCTGGAAGAGATCGCTTGTTAGCGATAAGGCCGCCTCACTGTATCCCGCAGATTATATTGTGATTTTGCTACTTAGTACTGTTGTAAATGTTATGGTGTACAATAAAGAGTATTCTATTCTATATTAATTTGTAACTGGTGACATTATTGATTATAATTTAAAATATCTATCTTTTAAATCCCATTGCTTTTTAGCTTTTCATGTTGATAGGATTGCATACATATTATTTCAAGGAAAAGTCAAGTAAAATGAACATAAAGGGTAATATAGATGACATTATTAGAAAAATATTTGTGCAATCCTTCTTTATTATTATAGTTTAAGGTGAGATCGGTTATGCTGTAGAGCTACTATCAGAACAATATTTTTACAGGCCTCAAAAATAGAGTTCTTTTTCAATGCGAGTTGATTGCTCGTTTGCAAATAAATCTAGAACATGCTTAAACGAAATATTAGCAACGGGTAATTATCCTAATATTTCAGCGTTGCTATTAGGGGTTAATAATTGTAAAGTTTAAACGTTTTTGTGCACATCGTGATCCTTCATTTTTGTTTGAGGAAATTTATAAATGGATAACAGGCGATAGACCAATAACTTTCCACAAAAACATAACCAATCTTGCCCCTCCAACATCACTCATACTCATACATTCCGTACGGTTAGCGTCAGCCCAGTGGAGCGCGAGCCGAGTCCTCCTGCTGCCCCATTCGCACGCCGCCTCAAGACGTGGACCGAACATTTAAAGTACGTTCATGCATGCTTTGTAAAGCACAACTTGAGTGTGTGTCTTGCTTTTAAAGTTTTGTGTGTTGTTCCCTTGTTAATTTTTTTTTTCAATATTAGCCAGTACCTATAGTTATTGCTGGGTTAATCCAGTAGTTATAGGGAAGCCATAAAGATATCTAAGAAAAAATTTTAGCTCAGCATAGTTGACCAAATTAACACATGATATTATCGGCCCATCACAAGTTATTTTAAGAAATATATAACGATCGGAATATGAATTGAGATAACTCAATTCATATTCCGAACGTTATATCTTTTATAGTTGTTGATCTACGTTAAAATTACAAAAATATCCGAAGACGCTTTAGCTAAACACTCTTCCGTGTGTCCTTGTTATTTACTAGAGTATTCGATACTTTAAAAATCTCCAGTAAAAGTTGTACAAACTACTCGCGCGAATCTTATACTCAGCACTCCGTTGACTTCAATCAGAGTATGTTCATCCAAAAGGATATCTTTCTGTTTCCGTCTTATTAACTGAGGGCTTCATAACGTCTGTATCAAACAATTATTATAGGTAGGCAAAGGGACAGAGTAAATAGTTGTCGTGATTATTTTACAATCTGAACTAGAACAAAATATTAAGTAAATACTCGTAAATTTAACGCATAAAAGCTGTAAGAGAAAGTAGAGAATACGTAAAGATGGATTTGGAACTAATCAAGCCTTACAACAAAAGCCTTAATACAACTTCCGCAGTAAAGTATATATAATACATATAGTATATATATAGTATATAAATAATATTTCCTTTCAAGGAAAACTAGCGGTCTAAGCGGTTGAAGCGTCAAATTGTTTAGAACAAAACACTTTCAAAAAAGTCATCGCTATGATTTTATAATTACAGGAACTAAACTGCGTCCGTTATTGCATCTGATAATATATTTAAAAAAATACAGTATTTTCAAATTAACGTTCATTTTATTAACAATATATCTAGTAGTAGTAGTATGAAGAAATAGCTTTGATATCAAATACTAGAGTGTACATATAGAAATTTGATTTTTAAATCTGGGGACTTTATCGTAATTCTTAATAATATTTATCATAAATCTTTTATGACATCCACGATAAAAAAACGAATGAATATATCAGATAATGTTCGGATTGGATTGAGATGTATCTAAAAGGCTATAAATATTTGTGTTATATTAATTTTGATGTTTCATTCTTGAGAATCCAGTGTTAATTAAGAAGATATAAACATGCTCTTAAGGTAATTAATTAATAATATCTTATTTTGGATGCAATAAGTTCTTATGCGATTCTTTTTACTTATCGAAAAAAAATTAACGATGCCTTTAAAATGTAAATCTTGTTAAATAATAATATTTTGAGTGTAATAAATATATTGCTTGCGAATCAGTTTTTCGCGAAAATATTATAAAAGTAAATCACACATGAAAAAACAAAAAAGATATAATACTATAATACATTTAAAAATAAATTAACGCATATTTTAGTTGTGTATTTTTGCCGTCTTTAATCACAGGGCGCCTGAAATGTTAGTGACAGTCTAGGAAAATTGTGATGGAGATTATGAGGATCATTTCATCTATTTAACTTTAGATTAGAAGTTCTAATTATAATGAATTCTTAACACTGGTGATAATTAAAAATCAGTAATTACAAGATATCCTAGGAATTAATATACGAGTATAATGTAATCGTTAAATAAATCAATGCTGGTAAGGACTTAATGCATTCAACTTAGGTTTAAAACAAATAATTAATTATTGCACATTTACTCCTACATGTCGGCTTGCTGAACAAAAAAAATCATTTTGCACGATTTGTTTATTTTATGCTTAGTTTAAATAAATTCCTTAACAGAATTGCAACATTTCATGAATCATCGTTTTAAGTAGCAATATTTAAATACCTTTATTCCTATATTTCCAACCTTAAATGGGAACCAGTAATAAAACATCAGTAATAAAAAATGCTTATCATAAAATTTTACAAGTATGCTTTTTTAGTATTTTATTCATAGTGTGAAGCATGACAAATAGACGTCACTCGTCTACAATGTCGCATATTTTTATTTATCAACTACCTACAAAATATGTTATTCAAATTATCGCATCACATACATTAGATAACATTAGGTACATCAAAAAGGTTCACTATTAGGATTAAAGTTAATCAGATTTGTGCTAAAATCTCGAATCTAGAATTTTTTTTGCAAAATAGTGCGCTAGATATAAATACATAGTCTGAACGATTTTTTGGTAAGTCAACCGAATTATAGGGCCTCTTATCTCGATAACATTATAACTATGCATTACCTACGAATTTGTTTATAGTTTTCATAGTGTTCCGTCGAATAACTCGAAAAAAAAGACAAATAGGCATTTTAGCACAGTATGCTACTTGGATTAGAACATTGTTACCTTTAGGCTCTATACTGCTTGACCAAGGAATTATACTGCAAATTTCTCCAAAGGAGTATTATTATGAAATTTCTACCGTATGTATTATATCACTGTACTATTCTGTGGCCTATGTTACTGTATTATGTATTATTTTAACTCGTGTTGTTATTATCACAGGCCCATTTTGAAAACCAGTAGTAGTAATATCGAAACCAAACACAAATCGCACTATTCCATACCGAATATCGGACCGAATCCATTACTACGGCAAGGACCAAAGGACAGCCGTCTTTTGTAAGTAAAAATTGTACCTATATCATAATTTATAGAATTAGGCGTTACCTTGCGGAGATCCATAATACAAAAGTAATAATAAAATTATTTTGCTATAATCCGCGATGAAGTAAAAAAGAAAATATATATAATGCTAAATGTAGAGTGGAGTCTATCTCCTGATGATGCTTCGGTTGCATGGCGAAACGATTGTTGAGTTTGTGATAGTGAACGTATATAGTGCTTGTGTATCGTGGTGGCGGTGGTGGAGATTTGTGCATGTGCTTTTACGAATCCTGCATGTATCAGGTATGATAACCGATTGTCCACTCTACATTTAGCATTGTATATATTTTCTATTTTACTTCATCGCGGATTATAGCAAAATAATTTTATTATTACTTTTGTAACTATATCACTTTAATGGATGAAATAAATTAGGCTCATAAGATCCCAAAATAGTAAAGAAGTATCACACTTATGTATTATTAAAACATAATTGTTATATCCAACGGTAGCCTATCCTCGCCACCAGGTAGTAAGGAGCAGGCCTGTAAATGAGTAACATTGTAGATCTACAAGAAGAACCATAATTATTGAAGCCCATTGTTTCGAGTATGAAACATTCAAATGTAAAAGCTTCTAATCTATGCTCATATATAAAGCTGAAGAGTTTGTTGTTTGATTGTTTGAACACGCTAATCTTAGAAACTACTGGATCGATTTGGAAAATTCTTTGAGTCTAATATAGTCCATTTATCGAGCTATAGACATAAATATACATACAACATTACGTTAAGATAAATAGGTGAGGAGCAGCAATAGTTTAGATAAAAAAACGTTTACCGGTTCATCTAGTCACTAATAAAATGTCACCTGATAAAAGTAACGTAATAATCAAAGTTAGATAAAGCACTTGCAATTTCATGATTCGTGCGGAGGGATTTGTATGGAGTATATTTAATACAATTTTCACTTTATTGAAAGTGTTTTATTATCTTTATTACCGTTAAGTTAACATTAATACTATTCAATCTAATAGCGGTGATACAAAAAATATATTTTTATTAGGGAAGACTATATGACTTGGAATGGTCCGAACCCCGAGCTCCGTTGCGGGCCATCAGTAAAACCAGATGGACCAGAGCCGAAAAGCAATAAGTTTTCTTTGGCACGTGGTCCTTCTGGTTTGTCTAAAGGACCTAGCAACTTGGCGAAGGGCTCTATGTATCAAAAATTGAATAAGAAGTCTGCTAAAATGTAAGTATTGTTAACCATGTCCGACGTAGTGTAGCTACATTATATATATCATACGTTATATTTATAAGTTTGTTAGGGAAAAAACGAGAAATCTTGAATATTTTTTTTATATTAATTTTACTTAACCTGTTACCCTTGTGCTAAGAAAGCCAGCCTTGATTTCGCATATTGTTCAATTAATAAGTATTCATTTGAAGAACTTTTGTGTATTAAAAAAAAGACTATATTATCACCTTGAATTATAATATGCTTATGAACGAGTTGCCTGGAATTATCAATCAAGAAATTTCATATAATAATCACGGGAGTTGAGTAAAACTACAATTTTTTTTACAGAGTCGTTTAATCATCAGATGCTACAACTTGGCGGATTTACGAATGCGGTAGTAAAATATTATATTTTTTCAAAATTAATGATATATTTTTGTTATACTATTAAGTAGGCCTGTTGAACGCAAGTAATTATAGAATTCAGCTAGGTGCATCAAAGATTATATGTATAACATTATCAATTTAATCAGTATTAACGCGTCAGTATTAATATTAATTTTATTTAGATAACTTTACCAGGTTTGTGCAGAATTTACAGTTACAATCTTTTTATTACATGATTCTATTAATTAATTTGTCTAGTTGTATTGAAGACTAAATTATTTTGATACAATGATTTTTGTTAACTTTAATATTATTGGTCTTTGTTTTATACAAGTTGTTTACAAGTTTGTCTTTGAATTATTGTGTATATTAATAGTTGTTTTTTAATAATTTCGTGACTCTACAATTTTATTGAGATTCACTTTAATGAAGAATTTGTATCCAGAGACAAAATTTACTATCTTGTTAAGTCGTTACATATCTACGGCTCAAAAAGTCAACATCAAATTAATTTTGACATAATATTGTGCTTGCTCTTCACTAGCGGTGATGATCGTTGATCGCGTGATCGTCTGTAATCGGCACGTCAATCGTACAAATGTCCACACGACCGTGCGTATTATCTCATTCGTATCACTCAGCGATTCCCTGTGATGGGTGTCAGAAAAACCGACATTCTCGGTTTGTGGGCGACCGTAGGTGATCATAGACGATTGGCAAGTATCTATAGCTCTGTACACGATCGTGCTCGCACTTAATCGTTTGTAATCGCCGATTATAAAGAGCAGGCATTAGAGAGCATAGTCTCTTTAAGTGTCTTCCATAGAACGATGCAAAATTTATATAATTAAAATAGCATTTTATTTATAATACGCACAAAAATATAAGTAAAACCAATTAAAGTTTATAGTTTAGTGAAACGATGGGCTCCATAATATTGCTTCCGATATTAATAGGTATAAATAAACCTTAATAGTATATAAATAAAATTTAAATGAAATTTAGAATAAGTACATCGATAAAAAACGTCCATAATTTGTACGTCTGTTCTTAATAGTGTGCTCATATGTGCAATATGCCACCATCCACAATCCACTAAAAACAGAATAATGTTCATAATATAATTATCATATTATGGATTATTTTTATCTTATTTGGCAATCACGATAAACATTATTTTCTTACTCAGTATTTTATAAATTAATCATCTGATTATCCAAATATTCATTAATAACAAAAACCACGACAATAAGGACGTAGGTACCTATATTTATTTGGTCTGTGTAAATTATGCAATAAAAAAATTATATCGATAATATGAATAGCGCTCTAAAATTATTTATAATAATTAAAAAATATTGAAGAATTTGCATGTAACATTACAACGTGAGGACAAATATTTTATGCAATTGAGTACAAATATTAAAGAGTTGGAAGCACTCGAAACATTAGTGTAGATAAAAGTTTGCAAAACAGAAACATAATGCTTACCGTAAAACACTACAACTTTGCCCGATTTTTTGGTAAAATGTAATGAATTTCAAATTTTTTCTAAAAGTACTTATGGATATTTTTTATTTTCTAACAACTATATAAACATGTGCGTGCATACAGTAACTGTATAAATTGTATAAAAAAATTATATTTAATCTGAAATATTTTTGATTTCGATAGCGGGCAAAATAATCAGGAGTTTTGGCCAACATTGCCCATGTCGTTTTTTAGCACTAAAATAACTTCTAAAAATAAATAATAAATATCATAACTAGAACTTAAAGCAGTTTCAGTTTTAATTCTAAAATTTTGATTGAAGTCCTATTGATAGCTGGAAAAAATGAGTGGGCAATGTTTCCCAGCGACTTTTTGTTTTTTTCATACTTCCGCCTTCCAGTGATTAGAGAAATCCAAGGGCAAGCCAAGAAATCCAAAATAACTAAAATTCTTACACGAAATAATTTATTAATATTTTTGTATTAGATATGCAAATAAAATCGCGAATGAATAATAAAACATTAAATTAAAAAAAAATTAATTCTGGAATTTATAAAATTATGGGACAAGTTGCTATAATTCAATGGCTTAAATTGCTAGAAAAACTAAGTTATAATAATAATAACATAATGCTTACTGGCATAATTTAGGTAATTTATACGAAAATATTATGATAAACCGCGCTATTTTATAGAGACCGTTAAATTGACACGCTGCAAATCTAGTCATTCATCAGTTTTTAAGCCTAACTTAACCAAAATTCCACCATTAGCAGATAGGCGCGTGTTTATAATGTGCAAATAACTCGATGAGAAAAGAATGCTAAGTGTCAATATATTTTGATACAATAAATTCGTGATAATAGGTAGATAGACTTAACAATAAGATTGAAATCTAGTTTACCTAAGAATAGAATCCGTAAGAAAGGAGATCAAAATTATAAGTAGGAAGGTTCAAAATATTTTTCTTTATTAACAGATTTGCTTATAATTTACTCTTCGGGCAAAGTTATACTTATTGGCAAAGATGGCATGTCTTACGGTAATCCTTCTGATATGCTAGTTAATGACTATAATAAATAATTAAAGGTGCTTTCGCGGTCATGAATCTAATCTACTCGGGTGATGCTATGTGCTTGTTAATCTGTCTCAAATACTAGGTATGACTTTCAAATATGAAACATTTGTTGTTTACTTATATTATAGTAGACTTGCACAAACTCTATTGAACCTTTTAAATACTAATTAGTCAAAAAATCTACTCATTATAAAAAGTTACTCATTATTTAATATTAATAACCTAGTATTGTTGCATTTCCTTAAGCATTTTTAAATAATCACGATATTCGTAAATTGCCTGATCTCTAGAATTTTATCTTCTATCTAGGTCTCTATATGTATAATGTGAGAGTAAAATAATTATAATATTACGATGAAATTCTTAAAATATTGATGCCAAATTTATTCAACGTGGACAATGTTTAACGTAATCTAAGTAAGTATATGAATATTTTTAAGTACAAAAATCGCCAACAACATACCTTTGGAAAGTAATGTTTACATATCTACTAGAAAACAGTGCTAAGTGTTCACATTAGAAGTTATATAATAGTTAACAGTGTAGTCAATTAGGATAATTCAGTATTTTATCATTCCATAGTTTTTGAATTATTTCTTAATAAATGTTGAATATTGGTAGTGATTGTTTTATTGCTACATTGCAGAATCGCTGGTTAGTTGCGGTGATTTTGCAGGTATTCTAATATGTTCGATCGTGTGAGTTAATATAAAACAATTTTCAATTCATATTTGAATAAATGTAATATTGTTACAAAGTCGTCACATATTATATTTGCTATAAAAACACATGTTATTTCATTAAATTCTTTGCTGATACTGCAATAAATTTGTATTTTGAAAGAATTGTATTCAAAGCCTATTACTCAATGCGTTTTTAATAATAAGCCGCAATACTCAACCGACCATTTGCAAATTAATATCAAATTTATAATCAGTTAAAGTAAAATCATGTCAATGAACTCTTTACCGCAATAGCTATTGATGGCGCAAGATTGGGTATGGCTCTGTAAATGTACTATCTTAGTAATTTCTATTCGTATATATAAATATAAGGATTGGATTCAACTAAAGATATGTCCTTCTCTAGCTGTCGTAACTCTTGTTCCATTTTTGTCTTCCGCAGGATTTTTGGAATGGTATCCGTTAACATTGGAAGTTGTAGAAAAGCTTTCTGCATCAGTTGCCAATTGTATTTTAAATCCTAAAACAATTTCAAAATTAACGGTTTTTTATTTTATATACTAGTTCGTATGTTGTTAAATGATACTATATTTTATGTAACGCTGCGCACAACGAAACTAACTCGGAAGGTTACAAATGATTTATAAAACTCTGAACGGCATCTATGTACATACGTTAACAAAATTTGTTATTTCACTTGTGCTATTTTTACTATGCTTGTATTTTTAATTATGATAAACTGTAATTTAAGTATTTTTAGTTATAACAACTTTATTCTGTACATAAATGTAGATCAAAAACAAAAAACGTCTTCTTACTTTAAGAAGTGCCTGCCTCTCTTCTTCGTTGATTAGTTTACACAAACTCTCCTTGTGTTCTTCAGCGTACTTAATCCTGTCTAGCTCATTTTTAATTCGTCTATTTCTTTTAACCAAATAATCAGGCATTTGTCCAAAGTCTTTTCTTAAACAATATTCAGGAACTTCTCCTGACCCCTTTATCTTTTTAATATGACCATCACGAGTATCAACTAACCTGAAATACATTATTATAAACACATACACAACACAGTACATACACATACACAGTAGTATAAAATTTCAATCAAATTCAAAACTATAAAATATTACGAATTACCTCGGTTCCACTGGTTTTGGCTTAGTCTTTATTGCCTTTTTAATGTTAACGACTCTAAAATTCACTTTACATTTATCGGTTTTTTTCCCTGGAGGAGGACGTTTTGGCACCGGAGGAAGATTACCGGATACAAAACATTTGTGGTCAGATTTTTTAATTGGTTGGCCAAAACCTTCACCTTTCTTTAAAAATTGATTAGGAGGCTTTAGTGAAGTTTCAGCGTATCCAAAAGTTCGATGCATTTGTGGTATTTTCATTTCTTTCAGCTTTTTCTCCAAATTCGACTCGTATCTATTAATGTATGAAACCTTCATTAAATTATACATCTAGATATTGTACATTACCACCACAAGAAAACATAATTTGTAGACTACAGTTTTGGAAATAGTCACCTTGGTGTTTTTGGTGGTTCTGGGGGAGGTTTATCCAATATCGTGTATATGACTTCATCATGGTAAACTATTTCCACGACAGACATAACTAAATAAATATCAAACAGAATTGATTTGCGAAACCTTTGATTAAAAAAATTCTATCAAATTATGTTTATAATAAATATATGGTATCCTGGTTACGGCACTGGATTATTGTCTATGTTTCTTTGCCATATGAAGATTTTGATTTGTAATAATTAATCGGAGACTATTTGATTAAGTGCTTATCATCAATCGTATACAAAATATAAAAATTAAGATTATTAGAATGTATTTTAGTTCTGACTTATCTTATTAAATATCACTTGCGTAACTGCCATGTAAGTGCTGCTTTATATCGAAATAACTCTTTTCAAATAAGTCATCAAGTATTACCATGCATCGTGGCTATTAACAAAAAAAATCCAATAATCACATTTGGATTACTCTGTTCTAATTACTTCATGTAAAATTATTGTTAATATCAGTGCGAGAAATAAGTCGCTTAAAATGGCAACTCTGGTTCATAGACGTAAACAAGCAATAGAGAAGGCAGTGTCAAATTCAAATGTCATTTTTGTTGCACTAAATATTTTTAGCTGCTACAATTTATTGATATATTAAGGCGCTGCAGTACAATTGCGTATGTGCGCAGTAGCCCACAATGTTGGCGAGGAAAGTCAGACATGGCGTCCAAAGATACAGTGCAATAAAGTGCATAAGCGGTTGTCGCTCTTTATCTAGTGTTGATTCTCTGGATCTCGAAGAAAAACTTAGCGGTTGTTTATCGTCATTACCATCCACTGCAAAGGTGGTGATATGTGGTGGTGGAGTAATGGGTGCAGCTGTGGCGTACCACCTAGCCAGACGTGGTTGGGGGGATCGCACGGTAGTAATAGAGAAAGAAAAGTAAGTGCAACCCTTTAAGAACTCATCTTCCACATTATATAACTAAACTAGCAAAGTAATCTGCGCATATCGGTGTGGTCATTAGCACGCTATTGATTTTTGATAGGTCAATCAATAAGTGCACTCCCTGCTTCATACAAGTACACAGGCAAGGTACATTGAACCATATTCTGTATATTCTAAACCAACTAGTAGCTCAGCTAGTTTTAGCAAAGTGATTTTATTTGATTATAAGGTTTGCCTTTGTCTTACTGTGGCTTTGTCTTAATTTATACATTAATATGGTAGCTTATGAGTGATATGTTTATAAAATGTTTAACTTTAATAACTTAATTTGATTTTTAACATTAATAATAAACATATTTACTGAAATATAAGTTTTAATTTTTTTTTATGTGGATTAAAAAAACTTTATGCTAGGGTCGGAGCAGGTAGTCGCTGGTATTCTTCAGGGTTAGTTGGTGCTTTTAAGCCATCTCTTGCCCAAGTGCGTATTGCACAATCATCTATTCGTCTTCTGAAAGATTTAGAGTCAAGAGGGAAGCCAACCGGTTGGAAGCAATGTGGTTCCTTATTATTAGCTAGAACAAGAGATAGAATGACAGTGTATAGAAGAATGAAAAGTCAATCAGTGTGAGTATCTTTCCAGTATATATATCCTCCTGCCCTTATCCCACTCTAAGTGGGGTCGGCACAACATGCTATAAACATATTGTAACATGATTTGGCTGCGTTTCTACGATCAGCCGCCTGCCTGACGTCAACTTACCTTAGTCGTATTTTACGACACCTCAGTAAGAAGTGACGGTGGTCTATTCTACTCAGCCAAATACCACACGGCGGGTCGACTTACCTTAGTCACCTTTTACGAAACCTAGGTAAGAAACGAGGGTGGTACTATTCTACTTAGCAGGATACCACACAGGGCATGTGAGTATCTTTCCAGTATACTTAGCATAAACTAGTACAGTATATATAATTATGCATGCCTGGAATATAATTGAAATATGTTGAATCGAAGTAAAAGAACTCATTTGCTTAATGACTGTATTACATTATTTGATTTTTTTTAACTTCTCAACTATGTATTTTTCTCACAGACAAAACATGTATTTGTCAAGAAAGAAATTATATCTCTTAAAAAAGAAAACAATTATTAGTTTATTTTATTATTACAGTAAAGTAGCAGCCCATTACTATCCCACCGCTTAGAATAGGTCTCTTCTCTTCGTTTCCGGATTGGTAGGTTATACATATCTCTAGAATTCTCGAGAAATATGCAGGTTTCCTCACGATGTTTTGCTTCACTGAAAAGCGTGTGATAAATTGTAATTATTAATTGGACATATAAGTTTTAACAGAAAAAATCTAGGCATCTGCCGGGGTTCAAACCTGTGACCTCCTCGAAAAAGTTGCACAGTGTTACCGCTGGGCTATCACAGCTTGATATTATTACAGTACATTATTACAGTTATAAACATAAAATTAGAATTTGAAAATTAATTACTGTTGGGTCTCTCTTGGCCTAGTGAGGGTCTACTTGAAATACTTCAGGAAGTACAGATTTAGATAGAGATATTATTGTTACTGTTATAAGTAATGTCAACCGAATAACTAAAAATTGAATATTTTTATTTAGAACTTTAACATAACATACAAAGAATAATAGAGTTTAAAGCAGAAATTGAAAAATAGACCACTTATAGTATTGACAGTTAATAATCGTAATTTTACTTTAGACAGTTCCTGGGGTATTGATTGTGAACTTGTAAGTCCAAAAAAGTGCCAAGAAATTTGGCCTTTGCTCAATGTTGATGATATCCTTGGAGGACTTTGGATACCGGGGGACGGAGTAGGAGATCCTCATTTGTTCTGTATATCTTTAATGAGAGAAGCTGTTGAAAATGGTAAGCATGTAAAAGTGAATAAAAACTGCAAAGTTTTACTTAAAACACTTTAAATTTACAATTAAGTGATTGTATTAATAGTATTTTTTATACTCAACATTAGTGCTATTTGGTCATTCCATATTCTTTAGTTCATTTCATGCAATCTTAATGGTATATTTAAAACCTTTTTTTTTGTTTGTTATACATATTTTAGGAGTTGGTGTAATGGAAGATTGTGCCATAACATCAGTAAACTCAAAAGAAGGAAAAGTATCAGGTGTAGAAACAACTAGTGGATCAATCGAATGTCAATATTTTGTTAATTGTGCAGGCTTTTGGGCTAGACAGGTGCGTCTGAAAAAATTAATTATGACTTATTTTCTATTCTATTGTTAGGCAAGTTTACTTGATAATCTAGAGATAGGCTAGAATTAATGGCTATTAATGGCTAGAAATGTATCTTTTTCTGTAGTGTATATCTTTAGTTTAAATATTTGTGCTTTTAGAAAAAAAACAGTAATGATGAGATCTTTGATACATTATGATGCCCATTGCCCATGATATATCAAAACATTTATAACAAAATGGACATAAAATGCGTAAAAAATAATTTTTTGTTTTAGATTGGTCAGCTTTCTAAACCTCAAGTAAAGGTCCCATTGCTACCTTGTGAACATTATTATCTACATACTAAACGTATTGACAACTTGGATCCTATGACTCCAGGTAAAGTATCATACTGTATAATTTGTGTTCAGAGATTTCAAGAATACTAAGACTATTTTAAATGTTTTAGTTGTTCGGGATCCTGATGGTTATATATATTTGCGAGAAAGAGATGGTTGTATATTAGCAGGTGGCTTTGAACCAGTTGCAAAACCTGTATATGAAGAAGAAAGTAAGTTAATAAGTAATAAGTGGGGTTAATTTTAAACATATTTTATTTAAAATAAAGTTAATTAAAGGTTATCATGACTTTTCTTTAATTGTAAATGTACTACCTTCCTTAGAACAGTTTGTGTTGATGGTTCTTTTTTTTAAAGTAGATCATTTAGTAAAAAAAACTATTTATTCAGTTAAACAATAAATTACCGTGTAATTTTTTTTCAGTTATGAATGCAGGCCAACGTTGTGTTCCAGAAGATTGGGATCACTTTCACGTTTTGTTAGAAGAACTTCTTAAACGTGTACCAAGTCTCAATCAAGCTGTTTTGCACAAATTATGTAACGGGCTCGAGGCATTTTCTCCTGACTGCAAATGGATTGTCGGTGAAGCACCCGAGGTGAGTTTCCGTTTTAAAATAAATAATAAATAAAGACGTTTAATTAACTCAATATGATTATTATTTTTCCGTTTCAAAACTGTACGTTATAAGACTTTAATTGATTGTAAGTTATACTTGAATTAATTGTAAGTTATACTTAATAAGTAAGTTCTATACGATGTTGTAATAGCTGTATCAATATTTTCCCTCGTGCGGTATTTGTGAATTTAGTAGATTATCCTATGACTTTCAAATAAGTAGAATGTGGCGTTTGAAATTTTTTATAAAACCATTATTACTTACTAATTATAGGGGTCAGTTACACGCCGTGTGGTATCCGGCTGAATAGAATAGTACCACCCTCATTGCTTACCGAGGTGTCGTAAAAGGCGACTAAGGTAAGTCGACCCGCCGTTTAGGATCCGGCTGAGTAGAATAGACCAACCTCATTTCTTACCGAGGTGTCGTAAAAGGCGACTAAGGTAAGTTGACCCACCGTGTGGTATCCGGTTTAGTAGAATAGACCACCCTCATTCTTACCGAGGTGTCGTAAAATACGACAGAGGTAAGTTGACGTCAGGCAGGCGGCCGGTCGTAAAAACGCAGCCAAATCATGTAACAGCGTGTTTATAACATGTTGTGCCGACCCCACTTAGAGTGGGATAAGGGCAGGAGGATGATGATATAGGGGTCAGTTACATAAATATTGGGGTTTTTTTAATTAAAAATGTATTTCTTTAAAAAAAATGGTATCATTTATCCACTAAAATTTCACCTTGGCCTGACAGAAGCCGAAGAAAGAAGAATAACACAAATGCTCTTTCGAAACGTTGGATTTCGCGAATGTGGCTATAGTAAAGTGTTGGAAACGGCACGGCTAAATTCGTTGAATCGAACGTTTTGATCGAAGATTGTTCGTCAGTTGATCGTGCGAAGAGGAAAACTAAAGGCGGGAAATAGTTAAATACATTTATATAACATTTTATGGTAACGTTGTTATATACATTCATCCGCATTCACCCGCAACTACTTTCGCGTGGACTGTTCTTGCGTGACAGGTTGATAATATATTGAATAGATTGCGCTTTTAAATGTCAGCCTATTGCTGTAGAATTAACAGGATTTCTATACTCTATTTGTTACCCCGGTGTATAAGGAATAATTGTGCCAATTTCCATCGATATTGGTTCAACGGATTCGCCGTAAGAGATTAAGAAACATATATCCACACTCACAAACCTTCGCATTTATAACATTAGTAGGAAGTAGGACAATTATAATTTTCTCGATATCCTTAACCTGGTTGGAAAAATGGCTGGTCTGGAAAAGATTGTTTTAAATTTATTTAAATTTTATGTTGTTTTTTGTTGTGCCATTTTGGCAATCTAGAGCTAAAAGACGAGAGTTACTTAAGTATAGCTTTTACTTACAGACTAATAACGATAAATACTACAATTATTATAATGTAGATAAATTAAAAGTCTTCTTTAATCTGATTGTCTCAACTTTACCCATGTTATTAGTAATATATATTTCTGTAAATTAAATAAATGTAACATAGGCTTGATATTTATCAATAGAGACGGCAGTATTAGCATAATTATTAGAGAGGGTGTGTAATAAAAAAAGGGTATTTAGTTAAATTTAAGTCAATGTCACCGCTTCGTAATTAAACCCTGTATACATACCTCAATATTTTAAATGTGTATTTTAAAATTTAATAATTTTAATTAATTTTTCTATATTCCATTATAGAATTAGGTGTTACTGTTACGTGTCGTATTAAAAAAGTAATGGAAATAATATTAATGACAAAAACATATTATGTTTTTGCCATTAACGTTTTTGTCGTGGGTCTCTACGACAAAAATGTTACTGCTTATCCTTTATTATCTACTGATGATCCGGTTACGATTATTGACATTGGGGTAGTAAATGTGTGCACTGCAGTATTGTAATATTGGTTGGTAGCGCATGAGTTTTCATAAATCTTCAAAACGGGGAGTACTTACATATCTTTATTGATTATAGTAAAACAATATTTTCATTACTTTTGGCTTTTTTTTATAATTACTTTTTGTTAGATTATATCATGTATGTTTCGGGACAAATTGTTTTGTTGTGATGTAGATGTTCAACTACCACGTCGCATGCGGAATGAAAACGGTCGGAATATCAGCCGCCGGGGGTGTAGCAGAGGCAACTGTCGATGAGATTGTCGACGGTTTCACAAAATATGACATGTACGAACTCGATATTAATCGCTTTCTGGGCTTGCACAACAACAAACGATTCCTAAGGGACCGCATGAAGGAAGTACCTGGTAGGAATTTATATTTTGACTGTATTTTTAGACATTTTAACAGATATCAAATGTAGTGTGCAAGCAGCATTTCTTTGATCATTTATGCTTACGGTCTATAAAGCATATTAATTAATTATACTCAATAATCAAACATTCGTGTTAATTTATAAAATTAATTTCATCATCCTAACATGATAATAATCTTTTTAACAATCTCAATTGACAGCTAATAAATAGACTTCTAATTTAGTATTCGATTTTTAAAACGCTTCATCGCTCTTGATTAGGCTTAAATCTAACAAATTATTACTTCACCCCAACATGAATAAACAATTACACATCATCAGTGTTTGTTTGTTTCTTTATTGTACTAAAAATAATTGCAAAGTAATATATATAAACATTCAAAGATTCTAAAAAAATATATATACACGGTTCTAAAATGAATTTTAGAATAGAATTGATTCAGTAATATTTGGAATGGAAGATAGTAAAATTTAAAAGATTGGAGTAACTATGCATATAAAACTAATTCTCGAATAATTATGCCGAACGTGACACTCGCTGTAGCGAGCGACCTATTTAAGGCTCTTGCCAACCTCATTAACTTAGGTACCTACTTTACCTACATTCTGTTCAAGTCTCTCACTATTCCTTTGGCATAAGTTCGTTAACCCTTCGTTACATCGTCTTTTTCATAATCCTGTCTTGTAATTTAAATATACTTTGGAGTTTATATAATTTATCATAGCAACCATAACATTAATAATTAAAATTAGTTTCAACACATGTAAGGATTCATTAAGATCTTTATCTACTCTGATACTATAATTAAATTACAAAGGTTATATATAATTAATTAAATTACGAAGGTTATAAATCTGAAACTAAAATTCTTATGACAAACATTACGTGCAGGCCAAAAATAAAAAATTAAAAAGTTTTATTACGATACAGGCCTTGTATGGACACCTGTATCATAATATAACTTTTTAATCATAACGATACACCTATACAACCTCCAGCTGGACCAAGGAGGTTGAACTTCTACCTTTAAAAAAAAGTTTTCAATGAACGTGTCCACGGCGACGCAACACACACGCGCAATTGATGTTTGCGCCTTGGCACTAACATTTGACAATTAAAATTACAAGTAAAAATAAATTTGTTGTTATATTCAGCATTTTATTTGCAATATTGTTTTACGTATTGTAGTATGAGAGTAGATAAAGTAGTGTATGACACTGTACATAACTTGGTTTTATAACACTCGTGTGATACTATAAAAAAACTCGACTAGGGCTGGATTTTTTTTAAACACACTCGTGTTATAAGTACAAGAACGCTTATTATGCAACAGTATCATAATCTACTATTATTTAATTAACAAACGGGAAGGATTGATTAAAGGGTAAGTAATATGACTTTAAATGACGAATAAAGAACACCCATGAACGGTGTGAATGATATACACATTGCAATATTATTTGTATGGTGACAGGTGTTCACTATGGATTACCGTATCCATTCTACGAGTTTGAAACCGGTCGCAACCTACGTTTATCCCCGATCTACCCTACTTTGCGGGACAATGGAGCTGTGTTTGGACAGGTAATGGGTTACGAGAGACCAACTTGGTTCGAAACACTAGGTGAGATAACTTTGATTTCTGCATAATTAATGAATATCATGAATCCTTACAATAACCGTTGTTATAAGTTTAATATTTATGAAGCTTATAAAGCTTTATAAAAAAATATTTCCTCATAATGTTGGTTTTAAAGTACTTAAAATTGTTCAATCGAGTTTGTGCAGTACTTATTAATGCTCATTACTTTTTAAATATTATTTTATTTATGAATTCTAATGTTGTAGTATTACAATTACGTATCCATATTTTATTATATTTTACAAAAAAATTATAATCTTTAAAAACGATATTTAAAGTAAAAAAAAGTAATAATAAAATTATTTTGCTATAATCCGCGATGAAGTAAAATAGAAAATATATATAATGCTAAATGTAGAGCGGACAATCGGCTATCATACCTGATACATGTAGGAGTCGTAAAAAACACATGCACAAACCTCCACCACCGCCACCACGATACACAAGCACTATATACGTTCACTATCACAAACTCAATCTCAATCGCAAAGCCAATGCTTTGCGATTTTGGTCGTGGAGTCTATCTCCTGATGATGCTTCGGTTGCGGGGCGAAACGATTGTTGAGTTTGTGATAGTGAACGTATATATTGCTTGTGTATCGCGGTGGCGGTGGTGGAGGTGTGTGCATGTGTTTTTTACGACTCCTGCATGTATCAGGTATGATAACCGATTGTCCACTCTGCATTAAGCATTATATATATTTTCTATTTTACTTCATCGCGGATTATAGCAAAATAATTTTATTATTACTTTTGTATTATGGATCTCCGCAAAGTAACGCCTAATTCTATAAAAGATATTTAAAGTATTTTTAATATCATTAAAGATTTACTTGTTTTTCTTTATCTTTGTCCATTGATATTGCACTTATTGAATTAATAATTTACATATAACAAGGATTTTTACTATTCACAAAACTTTAACGCGCTAACGTAACTAATATTTTTTAACGATGATTCATTTCATTGGACATATTTGTGAAATAATATGATTGTTCTATGTTACCTACCAACGTGGGAATTTTTACAATCCCCCATCAATTGTGTGATTATTTATTTATACGATTACTTGCTTACTTACTTACTTGGCTCTTTATTAAACACCAGATATATGCTGTATACCATGTCTAAAAAACCAATTATTATTTTCTGCGGGCGACATTGTATGTTTACAACGCCGTGTGGTATCCGGCTGAATAGAATAGTACCACCCTCTTTTCTTACCGAGGTGTCGTAAAAGGCGACTAAGGTAAGACGACCCGCCGTGTGGTATCCGGCTGAGTAGAATAGTACCACCCTCTTTTCTTACCGAGGTGTCGTAAAAGGCGACTAAGGTAAGACGACCCGCCGTGTGGTATCCAGCTGAGTAGAATAGACCAACCTCATTTCTTACCGAGGTGTCGTAAAAGGCGACTAAGGTAAGTTGACCCACCGTGTGGTATCCGGTTTAGTAGAATAGACCACCCTCTCTTACCGAGGTGTCGTGAAATACGACTAAGGTAAGTTGATGTCAGGCAGGCGGCCGGTCGTAAAAACGCAGCCAAATCATATGACAACATGTTTATAACATGTTGTGCCGACCCCACTTAGAGTGGGATAAGGGCAGGAGGATGATGACATTGTATGTTCACAGACAAAAGTACAGTAACACCAGAAAAACCTCAGCCATTCAAAATAGCTCATACAAAAACCTTTGGAAAGCCGCATTGGTTTGAAACCGTGCAAAGAGAATATTGGGCATGTAGAGAAGCCGTCGGTCTCGCCGATTACTCTTCGTTTACAAAAATTGATATACAGGTAGGCTATATAGGTATATATTATAACAACGATATTTTTCCTTTACACATCTTCCATAAATAACATCAAAAGTCAATGCATTTATTCTTTCTAAACAACTTGTAACATATTGACGGCGACAATGTTTTATATATTATTGACCCAACTAAATAATATAAAAAAATGGTTGCATTTGAATCATGTCGTAACAATATGTTATAATTTCACAGAAATATATTATATAAATAGAATAGTTTAAAAAAATCTCCGATTTGAACATTAATTTCAAGTATAACGATCTATTTATAAATTTTGGTACAATCTTTAAATACTCATAGGTCTGAAGATTTCGCGTCTTCAAATAGAATATGTATATATCCATTTTAGACAGTTAGACAGTTTTAGACATTCTTTTGAAAAATATATAAAAGTCCATAGAGTAACAGACAGGAATATAAAAAAGATAATTGTATTTTAAAACTTATTTACAACATTATTTAAAACAATTGATGTATAGTTCTCGACCTGTAATGTTAATATTTTAAATGACTTACTCGTATATCTAATGAATTATGTAAGTATAAGAAGAGAAAAGGGTAGCCTAATGTATAAAATGCGGTAGCTCTAGAACAGTGCTTCCTAGCATGGGGCCCACGCCCTACAAGGAGCCAATTTGATTGTTATAGGGAGGCAATTCAGAAGTTGACTCGGCAAGAATTTAACCAATTCGTTTCGCGCCATCCACTCGTAAATGTTAGATTTTGATGGCAAATTTAACGAAAAAAACAAATTCTTCCCAAAACCTATCATTTAAGTTTGTTATCTGAATAATTTAATTTTTTATAATAAAATTTATGTATGTTAGGGCTAAGAGGGGCATAAGAATTTTAGAAAGACGAAAATGGGGCAAACTTGGGAGACACTTTAGTACCGAACTCTCGACCAGCATAACGCCGATTTTCATACATCAACACATATATAATTCATAAAATTGTTAACAGTCACAAGGGAATGAAGTGGTAGATTTACTGCAGTATTTATGCTCGAATAATGTTGACGTCCCTATAGGCAGTATAATACACACGGGCATGCAAAATGAGCGCGGTGGCTATGAGAACGATTGCAGTCTTGCCAGAATAACGGATAATCAGTAAGTGGTATTAATTAAACTATCTTAAGAGCCCTTAAACGATATATCTAACGCGATATAAAAGAACTTGTGATTTCTTTATTGGAATATTTTCCAGTTATATGATGATAGCGCCCACTATTCAACAAACTCGGTGCAAAGTTTGGCTAAAACATCACCTACCACGCAACGGTTCAGTGACACTATCCGATGTCACTTCTATGTATACAGCTATCTGTATCCTTGGCCCGTTCACTAGAAGCCTTCTCTCAGAACTCACGGATACGGACCTCTCGCCTTCAAACTTTCCCTTCTTCACCTTCAAGGAGTTGGATGTGGGTTTAGCCAACGGAATTAGAGCAATGAATCTCACCCACACGGGCGAATTGGGTTATGTACTGTATATACCCAATGAGGTAAGTAGATTTTGGAATTTAGACTATCATGAGTGATTATGCGATGTATGTATAGTTGTATAAAACCGGTTATGCGATCGGTTAACGGTTATAATTGCTAATGTACAATTATCTTTTATATCCTTTATGTTTGTATTAATATTTCATTTTATTATCTATGTAATACCACATCCTATATATTTTATTAATATACAAAAAAAATTATAACTCAGTGTCAGAGAATTTTTTTTCGGAATCTCGGAAGCGGCTCCAATGATTTCCCTGAAATTCAGCATGTAGGGGGTTTTGGGGAAGAAAAATCGATCTAGCTAGGTTTTATTTAAAAAAATCATTTTATTCCTGTTTTTAGGGATGTTTTTATGTTTTATTAAAAAATACTAAAATTTATATTGAATTGATTTTTGCCATAAACTGTCAAGTCAGCGTAGCTTATTCAGGGAACGGGTGGTCGCGAGAAATGAAAATACCTAGGATCGAGCCACACCTATCCTTACCTACTTATTTTTTTTTAGATTCTTTTTTTATTTTGTAATAAATTACCGAGCAAGGCTCGGTCACCCAGATATGATTAAATTATACCTTATTGTTTCCAGTTTGCGTTGCATGTATACAATCGTCTGATGACTGTTGGTGAGAAGTACGGCATCAATCACGTAGGTTACTACGCTACGCGTTCGTTGAGGGTCGAGAAATTCTTTGCGTTTTGGGGACAAGATTTAGACACTATGACCACACCGCTCGAATGTGGTCGCACTTGGCGAGTCAAATTCGATGTAAGTCGATTGCACTTAAAATCCATATAGCAACGCCTTATTCCTGGAATAACGACAATGCCTGTATTAAAGCGTATTATTATACACTAGCGGCCTGCCCCTGCTTCGCACGGGTATATAATATATATCCCATGTCAGTCAGTGTAAAAAAAATGATTACAATCGATCCAGTAGTTTTGATTTATTCATTACTGCCCGTGGCCCGCAAGCGTTAAATTTGGAGAAAAACAATTTCCTTTCCCTATACCAAGAAGATTTCCTGCTATCTTTGGAATATCTAGATTCATATAGTACATTTTTACTTATTTACTTTTACATTTTCCCTATGTATTTTATTTTTACAATTAATTACAGAATGTCTTTATATACAACATTCACAGCTTCCTTGTCGTTAAACAAACTCTTGAAACAGCGACATATAGCTGCTAGATTCGAAGGTATTGCTAATTGCTATAGGGTGAAGCGCGGCGTCCTCACGGCATTTTAAATCTGTAATATCTCCGAAAATGTTCACTTAAATATTGATATGGCCATATTGATCTTTATTAATTATTTAATTTATTTAAGGTACTTAATTGGATAAAGATTAATGCTGTATTGTATAAAAATTGCTTCAAAAATAAGGCATTATTTTTCGTAAAAATGACAAAAAATGCTATTGTAGGTTATCCATAAGAGATAGACATATACCATCGCGGACTTTTCTGTAGACCTTTTCAAGGTGTACAAATACTTAGCACATCATTTCGATAAATCTCGTAGGGTTTAGCCTGCGTTTGCAATTTAAGCGGAAAAAAATGTAATTATTTACAGAAACTTCAAAAATTACAGTATTTCTGCACTCCGTATTGTTTTACTTTGTTTTATAATATGTAGTGATACTTACACGCCGTGTGGTATCTGGCTGAATAGAGTAGTACCACCCTCATTTCTTACCGAGGTGTCGTAAAATACGACTGAGGTAAGTTGACGTCAGGCAGGCGGCCGGTCGTAGAATATGACAACATGTTTGTAACATGTTGCGCCGACCCCACTTAAGAGTGGAATAAGGGCAGGCAGATGTTATTATACATACTTACATATCTTAACGCATTTGTGTACTCAATTAAAAAATATGAAATGAATTGATTATTAGAATTAATAATGGCATAATTAGTGATAAATATTCCGTAAGTATTTTTGCGCAATGACAAACTATAAATTACATTTTGCTTTTACCATTACAAATTCATGAAAATAATAATAAACTATTAACAAAAATGAAGCCCTAAAAATGAGCCCTTATGATTGTTAATTAATGTTTTGTTTTATTTACCATGTTTCCAGAATACTTGAAAAATCCCACAGGTTAACATTATCCTTCAGCTCGTTTTTAATATATTTGTGTGTCCCAATAGACAGACATCCCGTTCATTGGTCGCGAAGCCTTATTAGGCCAGCGCGAGCAAGGCATCCGAAGACAGTACGTCCAGCTCTTACTGACTGATCACGACCACGAGCTAGATCTCTGGTCATGGGGTGGAGAGCCAATATACAGGGATGGCAATTACTGCGGCCAGACCACCACCACTAGCTACGGCTTCACCTTCAAGAAACAGGTAAACGCCCTCATCCAACACCCTGTCTAAATTATACATACATGTATATATACATACTAGTATATTAACGGCTCCAACAATTTTCATGAAATTCAGCATATAAGGGGTTAGGGGTGGGCGAGAAATCGATAAAGATAGGTTTAATAAAAAAAAAAATGTCTTTACATACCTTTATTCGAGTATTAAAGAAATGCTAAAATGTATAATTGAATACAAATTATATTTGAGCTGTCACATGTAAAATGTCAAAGCTGTGATAGCCTGATGGTAACGGGTGGACCAATATGTTCTAAACCTGGCATCGATTCCCACATGTCAACCGGCGCTTTCTTTCTTTTTTTAATTTATTTTATTTAATTTTTTTATTATTTAAAAAAAATCACCCAGGTACTCATTAAACATTAATTATCATAATTAAGATTTCATTGATTTTTTTTTACAAAGAATAAATAAGTTATATAAGCTCGTTATTGCATTTGGGTAACAACTATTAACCTGTAAAATTATCGTTTTTATTTATATAAATAATATAATACTTGTATATATTTTGTTTATAACAGGTGTGCCTTGGATTTGTACAAAACTTGAACAAAGATGGCGTGCCTCAACAAGTCACTAACGACTACGTTCTCAGCGGTCACTATGAGATTGATATCGCCGGTATAAGGTAATATTTAAATCATTACAAACTTATTTATTCCATCATTTACACGTCGCCTCGCATTTATCGCATCGATTTTAAACGGGCTTACTATGAGATTTTAGATTTAAACGTGATATTAATTTTATAGCAATTATATAATTAAAAATGTATATGTTTTAGATACGCAGCAAAAGTTAATCTTCATTCTCCACATTTGCCAACAAAATATCCTGACAAAGAACGCGATGTCTATCAAGCAACTAGGAAACACCACGACCCTCAGCAATTCCTTGGAAGACATTATCAACCATAGTTTATAAGCAATTGTAATTTATCATGTTTTATATAAGATAATTTATATTCTAAACACTATTTGCGTTTTTATAAATTATATATTTACAACCCTATAAGCGAGTCTCGTGAGCAAAATTAGTCATTTTTTTGGAGATATTTAAAAACACAGTTAAAGATATTTTTGAACATAAAATCAAACAATTAAGGTGCGCTTTTTTTTAAGAAATTATAAAAATGTTAAAATAAAATCTTTTGAAGAACTGTGTACATTTTTTTATTTGATTCCTATTTTACAATTCCTCTCACATATTGATATTAATTTGTGGATTATGAATGCACAAAAAGCAATTGAATTACCCTGACGTAGTCCATACATAAATGTGGCTAATTTTTAGTTTTTTGGATCTTTATTACAAATTGCAGTTAAATATATTTTAACGAGAGTATGTTTTATATTAATGACAGCAAAATTAAAACCAGAATTCTGTTTTTCAATCGGTTGTTAGAGAAAAATGAGTAACCGGTTTATACAAAAATTAAGTATGTAGGCGTATCATAACTTCAGAATGGTATGTCACAGCTGGATAGAATATGGAAGGACGGCAGCAAGATTAGCCATAAAATGAAAATTACTCTTTGCTGAAAGCCTAGATTTCTTAGTACCAGGTTGACTGAGCCTTGTTTGGTAATTTTTTTACACAAAAAAAAAGGTACTTCAAAAAAATAATAGGGGAGGTGGGGCTCTATCCTAGGTATTTTCATTTCGCGCGACCGCCCGTTTCTCGAATAAGCTACGCTGGCTTGACATTTCACGGCGAAAATTGTGTTGTATATATTCAATAAATTAAAAGTAAACTTTTGTTTGTAGTACGGCTCTTAAACAACTTAAGAACAACAAGGCTCCGGGTGAGGACGGAATCACTACAGAACTCCTTAAGGCGGGTGGAAAACCGGTACTCGAAGTCCTTCAGCGATTGGTCAATTCCGTCATTCACGAGGGCGCTACGCCGGAAGCGTGGCACAGGAGCGTGGTGGTTCTTTTCTTCAAGAAGGGTGATAACACCTTATTGAAGAATTATAGACCCATCGCGCTGCTGAGTCAGGTTTATAAGTTGTTTTCGAGAGTCGTAACGAATCGTCTCGCTCGTAGGTTCGACGACTTCCAGCCTCCCGAACAAGCCGGTTTCCGGAAAGGCTTTAGTACCATAGACCACATATTTACGCTGCGGCAGGTTATACAGAAGACCGAGGAGTATAACCGGCCACTTTGCTTGGCGTTTGTGGACTATGAGAAGGCCTTTGATTCGGTGGAAACATGGGCTGTGTTAAGATCGCTCCAGCGATAACGAATCGACTATCGGTACGTCCAAGTGTTGAAGTGTCTGTATGAAAACGCCACAATGTCTGTCCGTATCCAAGACAGAACTACGAGACCAATCCAAATGCGGCGTGGTGTGCGACAGGGAGATGTCATCTCCCCGAAGCTGTTTACCGCTGCATTGGAGGACGTCTTTAAGCTTTTGGATTGGAACGGATACGGCATCAACATTAACGGCGAGTACATCACTCACCTTCGATTTGCCGACGACATAGTTGTTATGGCAGAGTCCCTGGAGGATCTAAACACAATGCTCGACGCCCTCAGCAGAGTGTCTCAACAGGTGGGCCTAAAAATGAACATGAGCAAGACGAAAGTTATGTCAAACTCACATGTTCCGCTCCACCCGATCATCGTTGGGAACTCGGCACTCGAAATTGTTGACGAATATATATACCTGGGACTTACGGTCCGGCTAGGTAGGTCCAATTTCGAGAAAGAGGTCAGTCGCCGAATCCAACTCGGATGGGCAGCGTTTGGGAAGCTACGCGAGATCTTTTCGTCCAATATTCCTCAGTATCTGAAGACTAAAGTCTTGGAACAGTGCGTGTTGCCAGTGATGACCTATGGCTCTGAATCTTGGTCGCTGACTATGGGCCTCATAAGAAAGCTCAGAGTCGCTCAGCGGGCGATGGAGCGAGCTATGCTCGGAGTTTCTCTACGTGATCAAATCAGAAATGAGGAGATCCGTAGAAGAACCAGAGTCACCGACATAGCTCAGCGGGTCACGAAGCTGAAGTGGCGATGGGCGGGGCACATAGTGCGGAGAACCGATGGACGTTGGGGTCTCAAAGTGTTGGAATGGCGACCCCGCACCGGAAAGCGCAGTGTTGGAAGACCCCCTACCAGATGGACAGACGATCTCAAAAGGGTCGCGGGGTGCCGCTGGATACAAGCGGCACAAAATCGTGTGTTCTGGAGATCCCATGAAGAGGGTTATGTCCAGCAGTGGACGTCCATCGGTTGAAGAAGAAGAAGAAGAAACTTTTGTTTCTTTTATCCCCAAAAACTGGTACAGAACGATTTTTTTTTTTAAATATAACCTAGCCATATCCATTTTTCTCCTCCAAAACTCCCTACATGCTGAATTTTAAGAAAATCTTTGGAGCCATTTCCGGGATTCTGAATATATATGTACATATATATATATACCAGATTAACTCATTTAAATATTAAAGATATAGCGAAGAGACATGAACACAAACTGGGAAACTGCAATCGCATTATGCATTCGAGATGTGGTGCTGAAGGAAATTAATACAATATGAAAAAACATCCCCAACTTAAATTTACACAAATCAGATTAAATTATGGCACTGTTTTTTCTCTACTAGAATGTTTATAAATCAGGACCTACACATATATGTATATACTAAGTAAAATAATGTAAAAAAAAACTCCTTTTGCTCAATACTTTAATCAAGATTAAGGGTCATATCATAGTCATATATAGACATCACTACAACTAGGTACTAATAAAGAAATTGTGCACTATTCAATAAACTTATCACTATAAGAATAATAATCAACTTATTACTATAAAATGTATGTTGCAGTAAGATTAGAAATGTATTATTTATTACATCTTGTACTTAGACTGTTTAAACTTAGCTCCCTGATACAAAAGTGATGATAAAATTATTTTGCTATAATCCGCTAAGAAGGTTCTTCGCGGATTATAGCAAAATAATTTTATTATTACTTTTGTATTATGGATCTCTGCAAAGTAACGCCTAATTCTATAAATTATTTAGCTCCCTGAATTATTTAACTCTAAAAAAAAATTGAATTTGTAAATGATTAAAATATTTATACCTCACAAAATAATTTTGAGTTTAATACAGTTATAAACAGATTCCTAATGTAATACAGATTAATGATGGCAAAATTATTCTCATTTACGTTCATATTTTTTTTGTTAAACAAACCAATTTAGCAGTACATTAATTCTAAGAGTGCTCTCCTACCACTATGTGGACTATTGAACTAGACAGGAAATTCCTTGGAGATCTGTACAATAGTAAAAGTCTGTTAGTATATATATGTATATGTATCAATTTTTCAGAAAGTAATCTCGTTTATCCCAATAGATTTTATTGTATTTTTTGAAATCAACTTTACAATTAAGTCATATAATCATTATATGTTTTGAGAGTTGATATACGAAGGCTTATATGTTAAAGAGTGCAGCTAAATCATAGCATCAATATCAAATAATGCTGTTTAAGCCAGAAAGAAATTAACTGATGTGTAACTGAAAAGGATGTGTTGATAGTACACCAGTCCCAGATCTGGTTTGTAAAATTTCAATCTGGCAATTTTGAAGTCAAAGATACCTTATGTCCTGGAAAACAAATTGAAGCTGATAAAGACACAATAAAGGTGTAATTTGATGCAAATTGATGAATAAAAACAGACAAGATATGTTTAAGCTTAAAGTTTTTGAATTGAACTGTTAGTGACCACATGAAAGTAAATTGAAAGATCTCACACAAGTTTGTTCTCTTCCGAACAACTTTTAAAAACCATTACTTCATATGAAAAGGTCAAAAATCACCTAGATAAGTTTTTTGTCAACAAAGACCATAAAATGCATGATCATGAAATCAAGCTATTACTAGAAATATGGCAAATAGAATATATATTTAATTAATATACATATTAATATTTTATTAAATATAATTATTCAGTATAAGAAAATTGATTTTCATTTTCACACAGAAAAACAAAATGACTTTCCGAAACAATTTAATATAAAAATAGTTACTACTGAATTAAAAGAAATAAGAGCTAATAAGTCAGATTTAAGCTGAGTAGTGCTTAGGTAGAAGTTATCTTAGAGTATACACTTTTATACATTCACAATTGTGTCATTTTACACAAATTTAGTTATATCCAATGTAAAAGTGCAGGACATAGTTGGCTTCCTTAAGTTTGCTTTTATAATATCACAAGGTGATGGTGTACTGAAGTTAAATCTTGCAATACTTGAAGGTATTCTTGCCCGTAAATATGGTGATGGTTGTGGTCGCCATCTTTTCAATAATACTTTGCCAAACGGAGAACATTTGCCCATTTTCAGTTTTTCTTTCAAAATGTAAGACATGTCTTGAATACAAGGCAACAATGGTTCTGATATATTGTCAGTTTCATTTTCATTGAGTTCGTCCGGAATTTTTAATTTCAATAAGGGTTCAATTGAGCTGCCTCTGCTTAGACTTTCTTCTTTGTTTGGTACAGGCTTTGAATAATATGGAGTTTGAATGGCCTTCACTAAATCAATAACTGAATTTTTCTCATCTTCTATTTTGAGACGTTTTAAGTTTTCTTCTAATTTTTGCTTTTCTTCTTCTTCTTTTTGCTTTTCTTTAGCTTTAAGCATATTGACTACCTGTTGTGCCAAAATGGTTTGAATAGGACTCTCGCTAGAGCCAAAACTTGGGATAGGTAATTTTGGTTGCGTGTACAGAGACAGCAATGATTCTGATACACTACCATCGCGCAAACCTTTGAGAGACGGAAGATTAAATGATGTCGTATCAGTGTTTCCGCCATTTTCTGGTAAGCTGGTTTCCGAAAGGTGATTATCTACCAGTGCAAATAACGAAGAATACATTGAAGAGTCTGTCATGTTTCATTCAAAATATTTGATCTTTTCTGAACGGAGATATTTTTTAATATCTTATTTAATTTTGTTCACTAATATTTAACAAAATATCTATCCTATATAGTGTATTATCTATGAAAATACCCGCGACATTTTATAGACAAATCTCATAAAAAACAGATTCATAACATATCATATCATGATATCTAGCAATTAGGGATGTGAAAAACGATTGATTTTTATATTAATCGATTTACTAAACATTATAACTCGCTTTACACTCTAAGCCGAATTACAATCCTCTTCTTTTTTTTTTACTATCTTTCGTATATATTATAGAGTACGATATGTGTTGTTGGATGAAACCATTTGAATGAAATGAAAAAAAAATTTGATTGGATTCACTATCACGATTGAGAATAATAGAGAGAGATCCCGTGGACCCCAGACTTTCGTCATTTTATAAAAGCTGAAACTTTGTCAGTGCATGCTCCCAACACAGGTAAGAATGATGGCAGCTTAACGACGGCAGTTTTTTATGGAATGGTTCTGTTAAAATATTAAATTAACAATACTTGAAAATAGCGTATAAAAAACTGCCGAGTACGTAACGACCTAACTCGCCATCTCGTTCGCACCTACCCGTATATATACTTCCCGCTCTTTCCAACCGCAACCTGTTATGCTTGTCTGGCTGGGGTAGAAACTATAGAAAATGTCTGGCTAAAGGAGAAACATCATCTTATTCTTATCCCAGTAATATATATTAAAATCAGCTTTTATACTATGACGTAAATAGAAGTCAAATTTCATGAACTTTAAGGGTGTCTGGCAGGGGGTTTCCACTATGCTAAGTGATTGACTGACGTGATTTTTAATATTATTCTAAAGGTAATATCAAAAGATCAAGCTTTATACTATGACGAAATTAATTCGGAATTTTGCAACGTTGAGTACCTCTTATCTCCCAAAGCCACTATGGGTGTGTTGGGAGCATACACTGACAAAGTTTCAGCTTTTATAAAATGAAGAAGGTCTGGCGTTCACGGGATCTTGGGCCATAATCTATGATTAAGAACGTTAGGGTTGAAAATTATCGATTTTACATTAATTCATACTTTGATTTTTACCTATTTAAAAAAAATTGCTGATCCTAACGATATTTATTTGCCGGTAATGTCGCAAATGATAAGCAAAACCGCTGAAAATCACAAATGACAGATGATAATTCTGGCAATCACATATTGAGAGCATAACCTGGCATTCACAAATTGAGCTATTAGCTAATAGAATCAGGAAATTGACGTGGGTATTCAAAATTCTAAGGCATTTGGTTACTAAAGATATTTTAAAACGAATTTATGTTGTTCTAGCTCAATCTGTGATTGCGTATTCAATTTCAGTGTGGGGGGGGGGAGCAGTTAAAACAAAATTTATAGTTATCGAAAGAGCCCAACGCTTCTTATTGAAAACAATGTTTTTCTAAATCTTTAGGTATCCAACAGAACAATCGATTCCAAAAATGATATTTTAACTGTTAGAAAGTTATACATAGTTCAAACTTTATCAAGAGTACATAAATATCTACCATATGAACCCGATTGTATTAATCGAAGAAGACGTAATTTTGTAATTCCCACAAACATAGTGAACACTACTTTTGCTAAACGGCAGTTTAAATATCAATCAATATATTTATATAAACACATTAATTGATCTCTAAACATTTTCACAATGAATTCCCAATGAATTGTAAAAAGGCTCTTATTGAGTGGCTAAAAACTCTTACTTATGAAGACGTCGAAAATTTATTTAAAATTACTACTTAAAAATATACCTTCAGTTTAAATACAATTTAATTACATTCAGACGCATCCATCAATAGACATGCTTGCATCTTCACACACACATCACACATCCTACACAACACGCGCCCACACACAATCACACACACACACACACACAGACACGCGCGTGCGCACTCACATATACACAGCAATACTTTATATAACATGGATAACATGTAGTAGTATATCATGTAGTATTATTATTTGTATATTATTTATATATTTTTGTTAGTTTATTTTTATTTCCCTATTTTATTAAGTTTTATTTTAAATTAATGCCAACAATCTTACCTAGGAAAATGATTGTCAATTAGTATGTAGTTATGGAGAAGCGAGAACTCCTAACACAAGTATCTTTATACTTAAAAGGAAATCTCAAACTCGTGTGTATTTTAAAATATTGTGAAATGAAATAAAATATTTTATTATTTATTATTATTATTATTAGTAAAAAATAAAAATAAAATAAACGATAAATATGAAAATAGCGTATTTTTTACGTTTCTACTATAGTGAATATATAGATTATATATAGTTATAGGGATGGACTTGGGGGTAGAAAAGTTCGATTAATAAATAATCGGTTATTTTGATACGAATTTCTGACCTTTTGAAAAGTTGTTTTTTTAATATTAATAATTAATTTGATAAAACGCTGTTTGTAAATTTTGATTAAAATGTGCAGTTTGGCTATATTGGTTTCATCAAACAATGCATATCTGATCTTAAAAAACAAGAGGATAATTACAATAATCGATTTTTAAATATTTTCGATAATATTTAAGATTTATAATTTATTATATTTAAGATTATATATCTTATAATATTAGATAAATATTTTTTAAATATTAATCGATTTTTGATGAATATGAATAATCGATTATTCAAAATCTATTATTGTTCACATCCCTAGTAGGTATATATTTATAATTTATTCTCTATAATTTGGATACCTACTTGTTTTTATGGGAAAAAATCTTAGAATGGCGAAGTAAGTTATGCTTAGTGGCATTATTTAAAGCTGACAAAAGAGAGAAACAGGACTTTATAATATTTTAATAAATTATTGCAAACTTTGGCGATATCGCTCTACAAACTGATATGCAATTTGATTATTTTTTCAAACAAGTTGAAACGTTTAGTTCGGTATGCCAAGTGTGAAATATGAACAGCTGTCGTTGAGGACTGAAACCGAGGAAGACATAATTTCAAGAAAATCAAAAGAAAAATGGTCAGACATATGTTTTCAAAAAAGCCTCCTTTCATTAGGCTTAATACTTTTATACTTTTCGTTATCTATCGGGCTCACGTTTTATCAGAGGTGGCTTCTTAAGGTTAGTATATAATTTAGTGAAGGTATTATAAATACAAAAGATGAATTTTATATAAAGATAAATTTTTCACACTTATGGTAACTTTTTGAGCAATAACATTTTTAATAATCCAAGGAAATAAACTTTTAATCGAGATCTAAGTAGTATATTTATTTGCAGACTATTCACAATTTCATTTGTCTTCAGTGTTATGTTGTGTATGTTAATGAGTTTTTTTTCTACTATCTGTTATCTATTTCTGTAGCACTTGTTTAAACAGTGATATAATATAATAATGGTGATGTTAAAAAGTTAGATGATGTATCTGTTCGTAGGTTTAAACCTTAAACAAGTAGGTACATAACTCTTCTCTATAAAAATGTATGTCTTTTATATTCATTTATTATGGAATTCCTGAGAAATTCTGCCCATTCCCATAGGAACAACACTGTGGGTCCATGTTAACAAATTTTATACCAAAAAGAAGAATCATTTGGTTGGCTCAGTTTAACCTCAGGAACAGAACCCCTCAGACATGTTGTAACGACTTAACGTAGGTATTTAATAATCCTACAATGACAACACGATCCAGCAGCGTAACAGTATATGCTTGGTCATGAGATTACAGAGTTTTTAGTATTAAATAACAAAAAAGATGACATTTGACTATTTCCTTTTCTAACAACTTTAAGATGGAGCCACAGTCGCTGGCGCCTAAATAATTATGTCAAAAGAGTATCTTATTTCAAGATGCAATAGGTCATAACTTGATATAAATATTGATTATAATTTATTATACATCACTACATGTGACACATTCCTTAGTCTCCTATTACATCTGGTAACACATGTGAACATGTTATACAAACAATGTATGATGAGTATATGATGATCTATCTCTAAACATCAAATGGGTAAATCAGTGTTATAAATGCTGTGGAACTTAACTATAGAACTTGTGTACTGTATTGCATGTAAAACAAGTTCCTGAAAACAGAAAGAACATATTGAAATGATTTTATTGTCTAGATTTTATTGTTAATTAAACAGAAGAATTTTAATTTATCCTTACTAATATTATAAATGGGAAAGTCTGTCTGTCTGTCGGTTCCGTTTTCACTGCCAACCCGCTGAACCAATATCGATGAAATTTGGCATAAATATTCCTTATATACCGGGGTAACATATAGGCTATATAAATCCTGTTAATTCAACAGGAATTAAATTCAGGAGGAATTAAATACGATGACATTCAAAACGCCATCTATAATAAACCTATGGAACTAATTTTTATTTACGATGTGTCAAAATCAAGTCAAATCTGTATTTACGAAGTATTTAGATTCCAAGTTTTTTCCGCTTACGTCAAAAGAGTTATCTTTAAAGAGTATTTATATTTTATTTTATTTTATTCGTTTACTGGACAAATTTAACTGAGAAAATTTAACATTGTAATAACAATGGATTATTCATATAAGTAATACGGGTTATTTAGTAAAATAAATAAACTAATAATATTATAAATGTGAAAGTCTGTTTGTAACATTTTCATGGTCAATTCGCTGAACCAATATAGATGAAATTTGGCAAAATTGATTTTATATACCGGGGTAACGTATAAAAATCTTAAAAAAAGTTAGTATTATTATTATTTTTTTAAATATTTCGGTTTTCGTTTATTTCATAAACCGGAGAAAAATATTTAATAAAAAAGAGACCGCCAGAATGATGTATGTAACATCTTTTGGCAAAGTCCAGAGTAATAATTTTAATGTTGTTAAATAGAAAAATATTTGTTATCTTAGTATCAATTATTATTTTATCTTATATTTATTTATTATAGTTTGAGGTTATGTACATGTACAATTACTAGCTAAATACCATAATAACACATTAAAAAGATAGGATTTGTGGTGAAAATATAAGAATAAGCTATAATCATTTAAGTTCAAGTAAAATTTAATCATATATAATTTTTGTTGTCAAAAAAACAGATGTTTCGATAAAACGCATTCTTAAACAGTCTTTAGTTAGCAGTCTATAGCAACAAGTATGAAATAAATGACTATTAATTGACATGTATTGGGAAGTTTTATTTAATTTAATCCCATAGAAATGAAGCCAAGCTAATGAAAAAATATTTTATTTCTAAACACCATTTTTAATATTTGAAAGGTCATTATAGTTTATAAAGTCAAGTTTAATATGTTTTCCGATACCTATTTTAATATATTATGTTAACAAAAACAATTTAAATTTAATTTTTCGTATTTTTACTAAAAACGTTGGAATCCAGCGCCGTACGTATAGGTAATTTAAAAAAAAAAACAATTTGACAGTTGATTCGTTACGTATAAATGTTATTTTTAAATAAGTTTTCTAACACGATTCCAAGGCTTATAATATTTATAGAGATATTTAATTCCAGAAAACATTATGAATTTTTCATGTATATCAAATTTTTGTTCTCCTTTTACTCGCTATTTTAATATATATTTCATGTAAGTACAGGTTATTTACTAAAATTATCATATTAAGCTCTTGATCAAACGATAAATCCTTCTGATTCTTCCTGGATCAATTTGATTTTTGTGATGGAGATATTTGAAGGTTTGGATGGTGACAGAAGCCACTCCTAATTTCAAGACTACAGTCCACGCGAACGAAGTTATAATTTTATTTTTTCTATTGTACATGGAATTATGTAGAATAATATTTACTTACAAAAGTAATAATTCTATAAGTGATTTAATATCTAGTTCTTAAAAGGAAATACTATTAATTTAAATTTAGTGGAATTTTATGAATATGGAACTTGACTTGAGATGAATGAGTGTTTTTTAAAACCCAAAAATAGGGATAAAAGATTTTTTTTTTTTACTGAAAACCTAGCTAGACCAATTTTGCTCCCCCAAAACCTCCTACATGCTGAATTTCAGGAAAATCGTTGGAGCCGTTTCCGAGATTCGGAAAATATATATATATATATATATATATATATATATATATATATATATATATATATATATATATATATATATATATATATATATACACAAGATTAACTCATTTAAATATTAAAGATACATTTTTCACAATTAAGAAATTTATTTTGGAGCTACACCATCTAACATGACAAGATGAAAAATTGATATTTTTAAAGCACAATTATGTATAATGAATTCTATACTCAAGTGAACTGGATTTCATGAAGAAAAGGTAGCAAATTGTTAATTTTGTGATATACCATACCAGTGATAATACCAGTGTTTAATTTGTAAATTTACTTTAAAATTGTTTAATTCAAACAATTTTCAAATATCTTTGGCTTGGTTTTTTGACATTCATTATTCAGAGCATTAAATTTATTTGATTTTTTAGCCATGTAGTATCGGGCTAAGTAGAATAGTACCACCCTCATTTCTTACCGAGGTGTTGTAAAAAGTGACTAAGTTAAGTCGACCCGCCGTGTGGTATCCGGCTGAGTAGAATAGACCAACTTAATATCTTACCGAGGTGTGGTTAAAGACTACTAAGGTAATTTGACGTCAGGCAGGCGGCTGGTCGTAAAAACGCAGCCAAATCATGTTACAGCATGTTTATAACATGTTGTGCCGACCCCACTTAGAGTGGGATAAGGGCAGGAGGATATAATATATTAATTGTTTGTTACAGGAATTTCATTACCCATTGACTGTAGTAATGTATCACTTAGTTGTGAAATGGATACTCTCAGTCATTGTACGAATAGTTCTGTATTTAATAACAGGAACACCCCAATTGATGCTGCCATTTATCACTTGTTTGAGATCTGTGGGACCTACTGGTCTTGCCAGTGGAATAGATGTTGGATTTTCTAATTGGGGTTTGGAACTTGTGACTATATCTCTCTATACAATGACAAAATCAACAACAATTATTTTCATTCTTGGATTTGCCATTCTTTTAGGACTGGAGAAAAAGGTAAAATTATTTGTCAACTTTAATCTATCAAAAAGCATTTTTATATTATTTTTATTTTGATTATCATAAAACAATTTACTTAATTTTATAATTAATCAATTTTGTAAGTATAAACATAATAAATTAAAAAAATTAAGATGTAAAAAGAAAAAATGTTTTCAATTTAATTCGTCCCTAAATGAACACAAATGTTAGCTAATGTAATATATAACATTATTACACATTATCAATATCAGGTTAATTGAATGCGAAATACCGAAAAAAAAACTGGTTCAAGGAACATCTATTATTTCACCTACATGACTATAATTTTTTTTTCAGTCATGGTCGTTAGTCGGAATTGTACTCATGATAGCAGCTGGACTCATCATGTTCACTTATAAAGTTACACAGTTCAATCTTCTTGGTTTTAATTTCCTTCTTCTGGCGTCATTCGCTGCCGGTCTTCGATGGACTTTTGCTCAACTTTTGATGCAAAAATCTAAATTGGGACTGCACAACCCTGTGGATATGGTATTCCATGTGCAGCCCTGGATGTTTTTGTCATTGCTACCATTCATGATAATGTTTGAAGGTAATATTAATTTATTCGTATCGTTACAAACTAAAAATCGACAGTATAGATACATACAAGGAGTTTGAAACTCCATTCCGCGACAGCTAATAGCGACGTATATTTTCAGGCTCTTATTATGATTGACAATGTGGTAATAAAAAAATTACAAGATCTAAAACACATCTGTTTAAGAACACTTTAAAAAACAATTTAAAAAGAACATAGGAAGTTCGTAACTAAAATGATTAGAAAAAATGGGTTTAAAGCCAGCAGACAATTTTTTAATTTAAATCTCATAATAAAGATTAATATCCATTTTAGTGCTATATCATTTTTATATTAAGGTGTCTGTGTATTCCTTATTAATTCTCTTAATATGTCACGATAAACAAAGTTTTGTATACACACCAACGAGCTATTGTTATAAGTATCCTTGTATCTAGAACGAAAATCGGAACGTTACTTATTATTGGCATGATTGAAAGCTAAAGGTGCGGACAGACAATGGTTCATCTCGAATGTCTCGAGCTGTCTGTAGGCGGCCTAACATGTACACGAGCTCGCAACACCCACATTCAATTCGTTTAATGTATGTTTATCTATAAACATGACTTTTCTGTATACCCAGAATGGAAGTATCCTGAGATACTTTTATATTTTATTTAACCTTTTTTATTTATCGCTCTTGTTGGTGAGAATTTGATTCGTGAGATAGAGATTGATCTGAGACCATTGATACAATATAATCATTAATTACTTAATTATCGGGAATGCAATAAACTTATGTTATTGAATTATTTTCAGGATACAAATGTATCGATTATATTATGAAACTTCCACACGAAGAGTTGATGCCGACCCTTCTCAAGGTCTCCGTTGGAGCGACTATTGCTTTTGCTATGGAAATCAGCGAATTTCTTGTCGTCACATACACATCCAGTCTTACTTTGTCCATTGCTGGTATATTTAAGGTGAGGCTTTTAAAATTTACTCAAACACGTACAATACGTGTGCGGAGACACACACACACACACACACAAACACAAACCCATCATACACATAAACGCGCGCGCATACTTGCTCAACAAGATATTATATTTTTATTATTTATGGTTATTTATATACTTATAGTTATTTTATATTTTACTATGTTAAAGGTAATTTTGTAATTTCTTACAAGTTAGAGGATGACAAATGCAACATAATTTATACTATAGTAATATCACCCCTCGACAATTGATTAATTTAAGATATTGAATAAACTAGACTACGCCGTGTGGTATCCGGATGAATAGAATAGTACCACCCTCATTTCTTACCTAGGTGTCGTAAAAAGCGACTAAGGTAAGTTGACCCACCGTGTGGTATCCGGTTTAGTAGAATAGATCACCCTCTTTCTTGCAGAGGTGTCGTAAAATGCGACAGAGGTAAGTTGATGTCAGGCAGGCGGCCGGTCGTAAAAACGCAGCCAAATCATGTGACAGCATGTTTATAACATGTTGTGCCGACCCCACTTAGAGTGGGATAAGGGAAGGAAGATTATGACTGAATAAACTAGACTAGTTAGAAATTACTAATAGACACAACTATTTGCAACGTTTTGTTTTTCATCTGTAATAGAAAAAATATATTAATTCTGTAATGTTTGAATTTATAATAAGCTGGCGAAATGTTAGGTGCAGCTATATATTGAAATTACAAGCTGTAACTGCGACTTCTTGCACGTCAACTTAAGTGTTAATTGTGAAAAGTGTTGAAGAAAACTTGTGTATTCCTGCACGAAAATCGGGTATTTTTCTTATTTATTTTTACTTTCCGATATTAACTTCTATTGTACCAAATGTTATCAATATTTTCCTTTAAAATGAGCCGTGGGATAGCCACAGATGGACAGGCAGACTTAAGTATTTATAATGTTAGTGTGGATTTCAAGTGTTTATGTTGAGCAAAAGAGTTGTGCGTGAATTGCATTTGCGAAAGTGGACTATATATTAATAGCTGTCGGCAACTACATTCGCCTGAACTTTGCGTTACTTTATAATAACTTTATGCCGTAAAATACGTCGCTCCGCCGCTGCGAACATGTGCGGATATGTAGGACAAATAAGCAAAAAAAAAGTTTTAATATTAATTAATTTAATTTATTTTGTATTGCCTCAAGGTGCACACGCGACTTAAATAATGTATTGTTTTTTTCCTTTTCCCGATTGAAAAGCGGGATTTTTATCTTATAAGTTTTAGTAGTTTCAATTGTAGAAATTTTGTCTACATCGTTTCAGCGGATTGGCCGTTACAGACAGATAGATAGATAGACTTTTTTATTTATAATATTTGTATGTAGGTTGATGGATAATGTGTACAACGTAAATCGATGAATTTGATCAACTTTTATAAGCTAAATCATGAATATAATAATTATTATTTATCTTCACGATTACTTAACGCTACTTAATAGTTTAGTATTATAATTGCAAAGCAAAATATGTTTAGCTTATTATAAAGTAAAACATCAACTGATACTGCCATTGCCATTACTGCCATTAATATCTTTATGTATCTGTTATTTATAAATTTAGTTTTGTTTTTCATTTATTTATTAAGCAAATAACTTGCATACAAAATTAGAATTAGAATATTTAATTCTGGGTTTCAGATAAGTCGCTTCTAACTACCAGGCACATATTAGTTCGTAAAAATCGATCTTCTCTAATGAATTTAAATATTCATAATTATTTAATGAATTTTGATATTTTCTCACTTCCCCTTTTTATATTGTAAATTTGACTGGCCCGTTGATGCTGTGGGCAATGACCCTTTAGCTCCATGGGTCGCTGGTTCGATTCCCGCCGAGGGTCAACGTTTTCTACAAAAAAATTGTTGGTTCTTCGAGTTCTTCGAGCCTGGGTGTCTATTTGTATTTAAGTATACATTTAAAACTACATATGTATATATTTACCAGTTGTCTGTCCTATACCACAAGTATTAAGTACATTGGGGACGGACGACCGTGTGTTTAAATAAAATACATTTTATAAAGCGAATTTTTATTTCTTCCAGGAAATGTGTATTCTGGTATTAGCAGTGGAAGTCAGCGGTGACCAACTTAGTCCTATCAACGTAGCCGGGTTAGCATTATGTTTATTGGGTATAATTGGTCACATTGTTCATAAGGTTTTACTTATTAAAGCGGTGGCAGGAACGGTCCACGCCGTCGATTTCAAAGATATACCCAGACCCCGAACACCTAAAACCAAGAAAGAACACCACGAACCGCTGTTGGAGAGCCACAAATGGCACAATGTTGCCAGCGAAGACAGCGACTTTGACTCTAACGTTGTACTTTTTGAAGTATTGCAAAGGAGAGATGGCAGATAATCGATTTCTGGAGATTATTTCGGAGCGATATTTAGCATTGATTGTGGCATACACATAACTGTGTAACGTTTAAATATTATTACATGTATTATGGCGACGAACGAACGCTATAATATTACATTGACTAGCATTGTATACCTGTGTATCAGCCTATTAAGCATCTAAATATTATTATTAAATATATTTAAATATTTTTTATTGAAATATTATGTCATTTTATGCGCAATAAATGTCACGGAATATGTCATGTATTTGAAATTTATAGGAATACATGTTTAAGATATAATTAGCAGTTCAACACATCGGGAATGAGGACTTAAAAAGATATACATATATTCCAATATAAGACATTTTCTGTGGTCGTTAAAATGTTAATATACAATATCGATGATATCAGTATTGTTTGGCTCTCGTTCGTCGCCATAATTATAAATGTTGCCTCAGCAAAAAAAAAAACAAACTAAAAAAAGTGATACTATTCATATAACTTCTAAATTATATTAAGTATAGGCGCGTAAACGTGCCTAGTATTTATTACATGCTAAGAAATACGAATTACGTAATTACTAATTACTAATTACTATTTCGATAAGAAATTATGCATTCCAATTATATTAATTTGTTTTTTGCATTTGTTTTTGTTACGTTTTTTTTTTTAAGATTTATAATTGTTTGGGCGTGAATAAACTTTTTGGTTGAAATTATAGACATTTAGGTTACTATTGTCTATGCAAGATAGAATGTACGATATAGAGTTAAATCACTCACAGCTTGAGATTCGATGAGTGTATAGCGTTAAACTTCAAAAATTCATCCGTAATCCGTGAAACAATCAAATCTTAACGCATCATACCGTATAATTTACATTATAAGAAATGTATGATTCTCGTTAAACAACTAAATGTTTTATTTTATACAACGACAAAATCACTGTTCATTGTTATATTTAGATAATTTACAATGTAAACTACTTATGTCCATATCAAGATCTATGATGTAATGGACTTTAACATTGCGGCATTCATTTCTAGCAAACAGCAACAGCAGTTAAAAACATTTTCGCTATTGAAACCTAGTCGCACACACACATGCATATAGTTTTGTCAAAGACTATTATATATGTAAATATATAATTATATATGTATAATTACATACCTATATATGTAATTATATAATGTGCGTTGTGATAACCGTGAGGATAAACCTTTTACGTTTAGGTTTGAAACCAAAGAAGTTACTTGTTAGATTGATATTATAGAATAGAGTAGTTACTAATAATATTCATTTGAAATAACTTATTGTATTGCACGTTTATTTCACGTCTTTAAAAAATGTATTACTATTTTTAACAATTCTAAAAACTACCTTTGGGCCACATCTGTAATTTACAATTGCGACCCAAACATTTCAAATATTATTCAGTGAATTCAATATTTTAAAGTTTAATTGGTGGTAAACAAACTATTATTACATCCTACAACTTTGATCGGATATAATATTCGCCTGTAATAAATTATGTAGTAAAAGTAATGTGCTAAGGTATAAAATTAGTCCCTATACTTGTCTCAGGAAGAGTAAATATATGGAAATTATTTTATGTGGAGTAACCTACAGTTAAAAAGATATTATCAATTTAATGAGCGGCTTTGTTAACAGTTGCAAAGATATGGCCCAAATCGATTCTTTGTTTCTGTGTATAATAAACATTAATTTAACTTCTTACTGGCGTAATGCATTATCTATTGCTTTTAACACTTATACAAAACAATTACTGCTGAATTTTTACTTTCAATAGCATTTTACCGTGTTCCTCTATAATATTGTACAGAGCGATATAGGCATGGATTGATTATTCTATAAGAGACATAGGAAGGCTTGTAAGTTAGAGTGTCGCAAAATCAAAAGGGAGGGAAGACGAAACTCATTTTTGTCTACAGACAGTCTTGTCTACTTATCTTTGAGATAGATCATAAGCCTCATTTGTACTTTATTGTTAATGGACGACTGTAGACTGACTCCCCTTATAGTATAGAGTATTTTAACAAGAGGAGAGAAGCCAGTCTAACATGTGCCCTATTACAATATTGCCTATTTCTGTTTACAGAAAGCGAATGAGACGTGTAACATAGATACATCTATGTTACGCGTTGAGCTGAGAGCTTAAAAGAAAGCTACAGCCAAACGAACCATTATTTCGCTCCATCCGAAGAATAAAGGTACATGTCCCATCTATAAACAAAGGAAATTGAACTAAATTTTTCGGATGGGGCGATTCTTTGGGAATAGTTTAGCACGTCCCTTTGCTATTTAAGTCGCTAGATCTTTTAATACTGTCCCGGCAGTACGCGAGGAATATTAAAACAAAAAAAAAACTGGAATAGAAGATATCGAGGTTCTTTGTCGAGATGCAAAGACAGGGGCACGCACAATAGACCTCACAGGCTATGATGCCTGTTAACGTGCGCTCACGTCGACTCTGAAGACAAATTTGTGAGTTTTTACGTTACATATATCTGTCTCTCTTTTTTGTGTGTGATTAGACAAAGATTACACGTGTCATCGTTTGCCACATTATTTATTGTGTCACTCACTCACGGGCCTGTCTGTGCCTCCCCTACTCTACCCTGGTTCTCCTATTTAATTTTATACCTCGATGGGTATAGGAATAGCCTTGAAAAAATGAATGCACGCTTGAAATTTCTGTCAAAAAAGATCCTGTTTTTGATTTTGTCAACAAACAAAACATTTAAAAAGTGTATGTGTAGCATTTAATTTTGTTATTAGTTTTATTTTATTATCTTTTGTTAAATGGGGTAATGATGTATAAACGATCGATCCCTAAAGTATGAACCGCTATAATTTAAGTGATTGATTTCTCATAGTTATTAAAAACCGTGTCGCACTTACGAATCTACGGGAATATAAATTTTACTTATTCATTGTTTGTTCATTGGAAAGAAAAAATATTCATGATATTTCTGTGGCACGTAATTGATCTAACATGATGATGCATGATTTTTAATAGGCGCTTATATAGTAGGTGTATGTACATTTTTATATCGAACGAAATTTTTCTTAAGCTTAATTTGATGTACATTAAAATAGATTTCCCATCGCACATTCGGAAATGCATTTTTGGCACACAGAAAGAAACTTAAATCATGTTACCGTAATACTAGCTTTATTGTAAATCAATAATCATTTTTAAAGAATTTATTTTGAAGTATTCTTGAATTGGTAGTAAAACAGTTCATTATATGATTCAGATTTGATCTGTGCCTTATTACAGCTATTATAATAAGGATATACATAATTATAAATTAAGATATTGGAGAAAGATTCCCATTTCGTGACACTGGCAGAGTGCTTTCTGTGTGGGCCACAAACTAATATAATAAGATTTCCAACTAGTTATAACTATCCATTTTCCTGTTTATTTTTAGTTAAGTCACTGTATTCATGTGTTTTATTGATTACAGAGATTGTTATTAATTTAATATAGATTTATTCTATCCGCATATTGCAAAATTTCTAAAATACTTTATGTAATTTTGTGTTATTTGTAATCTTTAATAAAATATAATCATTATTGTGATTTTAGAGTTTTATTTGGTATAAATAACAGGTAATTTAAATAAGATTTTTAAAAAATAATTAAAGTTTGTTCTAATTATTAATTTAAGACAAGCAATCAATTTCTAAGCAATCCATAATCAAAACTCAATTCAGATGGGGTTCTTGGGCCTAGCTGCCCGCTTAGCCTAAATAATTTGCCATTGATCGATGTGGCAGCTTCCATCTTTCTTAAAAATATATTTTTGGAACTGGTATTTAAAGTTTTTTCAGTTAATGTTTTGTTCGATTCAGAATCTAGTGAATTTATTATGGAATCTGCGTCGCCGTCTATGTTAAATATGTTAGTTTGTGATTCCTCGCGCCACAATTTCTGTAAATTTAGTGCCATTAGCTCAAGTTGCACTTGGGATAGTTCTTTTATCACATCTATCTGTATCGACATAACATTATCACAAGTTTTAAGTAACGAATTGAGTGTTTCTAAAACGTCCGCCCGTCTCTTTTGGATGCTGTATTGATTGTCAATATTTTGTTCAAAAAACGCGAGATGTTCGTAGAGTTCTGCAAGCTGTAACGAACACGATATATATTGGGCTGAATGATGTTCAAAATCGTAATAGTGCTTTGCTCGCATCAGCCATTTGTGGGTAAAAGAAAAAAGTTTTCTTGCTTCCTCTGCATTGCGTATATGATCCAACGGAACTCTTTTTTCCATATCTGAAAGATCTAAAGAAGGGAAAATATAAATTTTTTCAGATAAATAATCGCCTTTATCATTTTTTTCATCTCCCGAATCCTTCTCGTTCTCTTCATGTTTCTCTGAGCTATCGACACTAACACTTAGTGCTTCTACAGTTTTCCATAAGTCTGCTCCGGATGCAGGTTGTGAAAAATATCGGGTCAAAATCTTCTTCCGTGATAATTTAAAGAGTGTTAGTCCATATTTAACCCAATGATGACTAAGTTCTAAGAAATGCATTTCAAAATCTGCCTTTTGAAGGACAAATTCTTCTGGCATGAGTTTGCAGTTGTCATGACAGGTTCTCAAAATGTGGTATGCAGCGCACAAATGATGTCGAGCGTTTCCAAGTTGATTGAGATAAGTAAAATAATTACCAAGCCTTGCAGTGCGCAAGGCCCAATCCTGCGGCGTGCCCTCTTTCATTTCTAATTGCCTTCTAAGTGCTGTATGATTATATATTGTGTATTGTTGGGGCATATTTAATTTATTATATAAAAAAGCTAACATTTGAACGTTATTAGTGATTAATTTATCTATTTTCTCTGGATTCATTTTTTTAATGTTAGTAATTGATTCTGGAGTAAATAAATCTTCTGCATCTATGTACATATCGGTTTTAGATTTTCCGATCTTATCGTATATTTCTTCCATACTTTCAAGTATATCTTTTGCGTTCGTTATTTCATCTAGTTGTATTAGATAATAGCAAAGTAAATTTTGGATTCGAAGAAAAATGAACAGGCATTCTTCACGTAACGCAAACTGCTTGAGTTTTTCGTACGCAACACCTAATAAATTCTTTTTCTCTGTTAATGAAATGGGCATAGTTTTAGCTGAAAGCAAAGCTAAATAACCCTCCATTGCGAGTGATCTAACATATTGGTCATGGTTTTCCTTCCCCAGCACGAGAAGCTCTGATTGTAAAAATAAAATATCCTTTTTGAGACTTTGAAATCTATTACTGGTATTCTTATCTTTTACAGTATTCTTTACACTATCAAATATACTAGTTATTTTGTTTAATGTATCCATTTTATATAGCACAAAGAATTTTATAACCTGTGTCAGTAAAAAATCCAAAATTTTCTAGTGTCAATTTTATTTCTTCTTTTTTCAAATTTAGATTAATTTTTCATCCATTAGAGGTAACACAAGATAAAAAACGAGAAATTAGTACACTTAACTACTTTGATACTAAGAAAGTACCTTGTTATTAGTGATATGTATAATAAAGATCAAACAATTTATACATGAACACTGTAGTTTTTGTTTTCTATTTGTATATATTTTATTTGGATGTGAAATATACAAAAGTTTTTGTAAATAATAATTATTTATATAAAAAACATGTACGTGTATGTAAAAATCTAAATCATGAATTTATGCAGGCCATTTAGGCGACGCCTAAATACTAAATACCTAATCATTCTCCCTGCCATTATCCCACTGTAAGTGGAGTCGGCACAACATGTTTTAAATACGTTGTGATTTGGCTTCGTATTTTACAACCGACCGTCTGCCTGAAGTCAACTTACCTTAGTCTTATTTATCACACCTCGGTAAGAAATGAGGGTGATCTATTCTACTCAGCCAGATATCACACGGGCGGTCGACTTATGTTAGTCGCCTTTTACAACACCTCAGTTAGAACTGAGGGTGGTCTATACTACTCAACCGGATACCACACGGCAAACGACCATACTAAATAATGTATAACAAATATTGAATAATTTTATAAAAGTAATCTATACTAATATATAAAGCTGAAGAGTTTGTTTGTTTGAACGCGCTAATCTAAGGAAGAACTGGATATGGATATAACATCACTCTGAGATGAATAGGAGAGGAGCAGCAATTAAAAATATTACGAAACGGCAAAATTTAAAGCTTTCCTTGCGTGCGCTGAGTAAACGGTAATAGTTATTAAAAAATCATTTATTACAAAAATTTTCCTCTTTAAAAGTCCTGAAAAAAGTCCGCGACAGCGTATGTCTAGCTTTTAAGGTTAACCCACTTTACTTATTTTTATGGTTATCAAATGACAAAAGGAACAACAAAATTATTTTGCTATAATCCGCGATGAAATTAAATAGAAAATATATATAATGCTAAATGTAGAGTGGACAATTCGTTTTCATACCTGATACATGCAGGATGCAACCGAAGCATCATCAGGAGATAGACTCCACGACAAAATCGTAAAGCTATGCAATTTTTTTTCGCTTTGGGACTTTAATTGCTTGAATGAATTAATTGAAAATAATTCCATTATTACTTTTGTATTATGGATCTCCGCCACTGTGTTATTATTATTAAATTATATCATTTAAAAAGATAAGATAAAGATAAAAATATTTTTATTATTAGCTTGTAATTAATCCCTTAATGAACGTTATTTATTATTGTTGTATGTATTAGTTTATTTCGTATATTTAAAATTTTTGTCATAAACTATTTATGCGGTGTGTTGTAAATAAATAATTTTTATCATTTCTTTGTGTGCCGCCAAATTTTGGAATCGTTAAATGTGCCGCAACAAAAAAAAAGGTCGAGAATCACTGGCTTATGCTATACATTGTTATCAAAAGACTATATTGCGATTTTAATCATTCCACGCCACTGGCTATTGCTAGTAATTTATAATTAAATAAAGTTTAGGTAAACGGAACGTTCATCGTTTGGCAGTTGGAACCATTGGATTTAAAATTTGACATATAGGTCCGGCGTCCAGTTTAAAATCCTTTGCTTGTTTTATTTGTTTAGCGTCAATTTCAGGAAAAGTAATAAATTTTCCGAAAGCGCCAGGTGTTATGTTGTGTATAATCACATTCGGAACTACGCCTCTTAAATATTACATCATAACTTACATATTTTTGTATTATAATCTCATTATAAAGTCTGCATTCGTAAGTTCTTATAATACGAATTCAAATATAGGCTAGGCTTTATGTTATAAATGTCATGACAAAACGAATGCAAGCCAAAGAACATGTAACGCTGTAGATATATTAGATTAATTGCTTCTACGAGCACTATGTCAGAGACACGTATATCCGAGAGTAATACTGGTTTACCACTTCCATAGTGCCATAGTCATTCGTGTGCCGAACCGCGCGTGGAAAGACTTGCGCGTCAACTTTTTGAAACAAACGAAATCGGCTCTGACCCTTTACGAATCACGTAAGCATTTCATATTATTCTTTTCCTTCTTTATACGATTTCATAAGTTGATATACTATATGTATTATAGATCTTATTTTTAATTTATTTTACACACATTTCATTATTTTAAACGTATGCCAAATACTGCCTATGCATTTTTATTCACGTTATTAATAGGTCTTTGTTGTATATGTAGCCCCACGATATATTATTTTTGACTTATAAACAATTATTGTTTCATAATAAGGTAAACTGTAACGTAAGAGAATTTGTTGACTTTTATTTCTGACGTTGCAATTTCTTTTATTTGCTAATAAAAATGTCAATTTTGTCAAGATATCAATTGACCGAGAAATAAATTTATTAAGTACTAGCAATTGCCAGCGGTTCCGCGTGGAGAGATTGAAACCGTAATCACTACATATTATAAAACAAAGTCGCATTCTTTGTTTGTCCATATATCCCTATGTATGCATAAAACTTTAAAACTACGCAACAGACTTTGATGCGGTTTTTTTAATAGATAGAGTGATTCAAGAGGAAGGTTTGTATGTATAATAACATTCAATGCGGAGTAGAGAAATACTGTAATTTTTGAGGTTTCTGTAAATAATCACATTGTTTTCCGCTTACATTGCAAACGCTGGCTAAACCCTACGAGATTTATCAAAGTGATGTACTAAGTATTTGTACACCTTGAAAAGTTCTACAGAAAAGTCTGCGATGGTGTATGTCTATCTCTTATGGATAACCCACAATAGCACTTTTTGTCATTTACTTTTTACCAAAAATAATGCCTTATGTTCAAAGCAATTTTTATACAATACAGCATTAATCCTTATCCAATTAAGTACCTTAAATAAATTGTTGATTTGGCCGTTTATAGCATGTAATTGAAGTGAACATTTTCGGAGATATTACAGATTTAAAATGCCGTGAGGACGCCGCGCTTCACCCTATAGCACTTCGCATTTAGCAGCTATGTGTCGTTCTTTCAAGAGTTTGTTTAAAGCTGTGAATGTTGTTTATAAAGACATTCTGTAATTATTTGTAAAAATAAAACACACAGGGAAAATGTTAAAGTAAATAAGTAAAAATGTACTATATGAATTTAGATATTCCAAAGATAGCAGGAAATCTTCTTGGTATAGGGAGATGAAATTGTTTTTCTCCAAATTTAACGCTTGCGGGCCACGGGCAGTAATGAATAAATCAAAACTACTGCATCGATTGTAATCATTTTTTTTAAACTGAGTGACATGGGATATATATTTTATACCCGTGCGAAGCAGGGGCAGGCCTCTAGTATAGGATAACCAAAAAATGGTTACTGTGGGTTAACCTCAAAAGCTAGACATATGCTGCCGCGGATTTCTTTATAGAACTTTTAGAGAGGAACAATTTTGTAATACATGATTTTTTAATAACTTTCACCGTTTACTTACCGCACGCAAGAAGAGCTTTAAATTTTGCCATTTTCGTAATATTTTTTGCTGCTGCTCCTCTCCTATTCATCTTAGCGTGATGTTATATCTTCTATCTATACTGTAGTCTTCCTCGGTAAATGGACTATCTTACACAGGAAGAATTTTTCAAATTGGTCCAGCAGTTCCTGAGGTTAGCGCGTTCAAACAATAAAAAAACAAACTCTTCAGCTTTATATATTAATATAGATTTTTACTGCTACGATTTGAAAATTATATTAAATTACATTTCATTCACAAAATTCGAAATTATATATACTAAATTACATTTCATTTGACATATAATATTTATGTATTTACAACGTTTACATTGTGAATTTTGTATACCTACATTAGGAATACTAAACTTAGAATAATAAGAATAATAAACATACTTCCAAGGTATGTTTATTTACTAGTAATTATGTATTCTTTTGCTTGTAACATCAATTTAATCAAAAATTCAGAAGCGGTATTCGTTCGATTTAACAGAAACTGCGATATTCAATGTCATATGTTTTAACGAAATGCAATATGCAATAAACATTGCAAAATATACAGTAAAATACTATTCTTCTTAAACTGTTCTTCTTCGAAAGTTAAAGCTTCTCTAAACAAGTTTTAGTAAACGTTAAAAAACGTGTTTTATGTTCCAAACGCGTAGAGTGATTTCTAACCCTTTTAAAGTACGAGTATTATCGCATTAGCTGATAAAGAAAGTATTTTACCGACGTTTAGAGTGGGATTTCAAGTTTTGATCTCTTTAATACCTTTTTAAAAACGAAAAAGAAATAATTGAAGGAGTAATTAACAGCCTTGAGAATGTTCTAATGTTGGTAACAATTTCAAATCGCAGAACATTTAATTGTAATGTAACGTGGAATGATTAGAATGGTTTTCTTAAATTACCATAGTGCTATTTTGCGCCCATTATTCTGAAAAGGTAAATAAAAAACAAAAAATTATAAATTCCAGTATAAATATTTTTATACTTATGATCATGAAAATTTGGAAACAAGAATAAAGTACAGCTATATTACGTTATTGTAATGGTTCATTTAATCAGAAAACGAAATACCTTCTATATATAAATTCGCACTCATAGATTTGTAAGACAAAAAGAGCATCAAACATACATGAGATTTATTGTTCAAAACATGCTTGCGATGTCTGAAGAGCAATAATATATCACGGTTCGTGTGAAAGAATACGAGGGAACAATAGCAGATCGTGACATTAGTACATGCCTAAGCAAAGAATCATTGGTCTACTTTAAAATAATATAAGCATTATTGTTATTATTATATTAGTGCCCTCTTGCGTACCTAATGAACAATAACTGTGAAACTATTGTGTTTTCTAAGATTGATATTACATAGAAATTCTTGAACAGGAACTTACTCATAAAGTGCGAAAGACTACTTTTCGGTACATTAAAACGTTCAACAGTAAAAACTATATGATATATAAGCTATTGTATACTTTATGTTGCGGTTGTGTAAATACTTAAATATAACAGAAATTACATTCTTCTTTGTGTTAGTTATTTACCCCGGCTCCGTTTGCGTGTGAAAAAAAATACATAAATTAATAGTCCCATAGAAGATTTATTTCACTGAAATTCGATCAGCCACGTTTTAGCTGTGCTTTCCGAAATATTCTTCTTCGTATTATCTATATTGGTTGTAATAATAAGATAATATCAATTCAAGTCCAAAGACTGCTTTGGACGCTTCTTCTCTAAGTAAACTATTTCGTCGTCTAAATATTTGTTTTGTATTATTCGTTTTTGAATTTGAAGTAGTCCAGGGAGGGAGAAAAGCTCAGAGCCCCCATCCCTCAGCTCAGTGCCCCAGCACAGCCTCGTCTTGCCCTCCGGTAGGTACGCTATTGCATGTGTCCTAGCAAAAAAAGTATATTACGTTTGTTCCCTTTGTATGTAACGAAACTGATAAGACCTATAATGTCCCATAGGAACGTTATGGTCGTTCGTCGCGTTTATGGTAGTTCAAAAGGCAGATTGCCTGCAGATGTCTCTAATACACGCGAAACGTCAAACTATGAACAACGGATAGAATAGTCGTAGTACATAGCATAATTTAATAAGTGATATTCACTCACACAATAGCCGAGTCACGATTACATCCTCTCTAAGATTGTCACGATCTTGCATCTTGAACCATTATAAAGAAAAGAAAAAGAAAAAGTGTATTATTGTAATTTTATATTGATTCCTAGGATAATGCAGATAAAACTCAACTAATATTACGAGTCTCGTCAATACAATTCAGCTCTATTACTACTAAGAAGGTATAAAAGAAAAATTATATACACATACAACGGTCTTACTGTTAAAATACTTGTTTAGTAACATAATAGTACAAATTGACCATTCAAAACAAATTTAATTCTTATGTGTATAGAGAATACTTCTAAATATTAAGCAATTTTAGGGAATAGGTACATTGGATAATGCTTAGGTGAACCTCAAATGTAGCTGAATAAAAAACTACAAAAATATTAATAATTTCATCAAACCGTTTATTTCATTTTTACGTAATGTCATAACAAACATAAGAAAAAAAAATCATAAGTAATAAAATGTTAGATTTTGTCTCTACATCAATAATGTAGAACGAATATCTTTGTTTTGAATAACAAGATTCCACAGTGCACGAAGACGACATACTTATATTTATATCATTTAGTTTCGCCGTTCTATTTGGTTTGTTTACAAAGTTCTAATTGATCACATTGATGAGGACAAGATAGTGGGCAAACTTATATTTGTTATCCTTAAAAAATTGTTACAAACTGAAATTTTATGGAGTAAAGAGAATTCATGGTAGCGTCGTCACTTTAAAAATGGAAACTATAAAATAAAATGTGAACTAATTCTTTTTAAATATTAGTATTATTATTTTGTATTTCTAATATTTAACTTCGTCATTGTAGGTACCAGATTTTTCTAGAATGGCTTGCTGACGAAGGTTGAAACTTAACTTTGCTTTCATTCATCTTTTTATAAAAAATAGAATTTTTACAGCCCTATTAATGATCTGTCATATAAGCAAATATAGTAATACATTCAAAATACTTATTATTTTGTGAAGATATGATTACACACGCGACCGCTGTTATATAATCGCCGATACAATCACTGCTCACTGCTACATTCCTTATATGTGCAGCTATTTGACTCAACACTTCGGGGTGTAAATTATAAAAATATGCGATAAGTAAAAATTCTTATAAAGTCCATTTAAAGAAAACTAAATTATTTAGTGGAATAATCATCACTACATAGTATTAAAACAAAGTCGCTTTCTGTGTCCCCATGTCCCTATGTATGATTTAATCTTTAAAACTACGCAACAGACTTTGATGCGGTTTTTTTTAATTAGATTCTTTTGATTCGCTCAAGAGGAAGGTTTATATGTATTATTACATTCATTATGGATAGTAGAGAAATACTGTATTTTAGAGGTTTTTAATGTAATGTCGTAAATAATCACATTGTTTTCCGCTGCACACACAGGCATCGGGATTTACGAGATCTAAGTATTTTGTACACCTTGAAAAGGTCTACAGAAAACTCCGCGATGGTATATGTCTATCTCTTATAGATAACCCACAATAGCATTTATTTGTGATTTTCTTTTTACGAAAAATAATGCCTTATTATCGAAGCAATTTTAAACAATACTGCTGTATTAATCCTTATCCAATTAAGTACCTTAAATACATTGTTGATTTAATATTCATCAATATGGCCGTTTACAGCACATAATTTAAATGAACATTTTCAAAGATATCTCAGCTTTAAAATGCGCGAGGCGAGGCCACTAGAATTGAGCAGCGATCGGACGCGTTTGTTTTTCCAATGGCCAACTATATGTCGCTTTATGAAGAGTAACTCTAAAGAAAACATGTTTGTTTGTATAATTTATAGAATTAGGCGTTACTTTTGTATGTTTGTTTGTATTGTCTAATGACAAGAAAGCTTTGAATATTGTATATAAAGATATATAATTAATTGTAAAAATAAAATACATAGGGAAAAATGTAAAAAGTAAATAAGTAAAAATGTAGTATATGAATTTAAATATTCCAAAGATAGCAGGAAATCTTCATGGTATAGGTAAAGGGTTTTACTCCATATTTAACGCGTGCGGGCCACGGCCAGTAATGAATGAATTAAAACTACTGGATCGTTTTTAAACATTTTTTTTACCATAATATATTTTATACCCGTGCGAAGGCGGAGCGGGCCGCTAGTCTTTTTATATAACTCAGTTTTCTTTACTATTAAAAAAAGTTTTATTACGTATTGTTTTGGTTGTTCGCTTTAATACTGCTGGCTAATTAACATTAAATAATGTGAAACAGTACACTTAACAAATATGTATAAATAGCTTATAACTCGTTACTTCATAGAGCCATAAAGCTGAGAGCTACTATGTACTATAATTATTTGATATATTTAGTGATAGTTAAAATCATTTTTTATAATACCGTAAATATCTATTAATTACAAGTTATTTAAAATACCAGATCTCCTCTGAACTTTACATTTCTATTATATATATGCCTAAGGATAGACAGAAAAAAATGTAAAGTTAAAAATAAATTTACTTCATTGATAGCTTATGTTCAAATTTACAAATATATCTCTATGCATAAATAAATTATTACAAAATTATAAATTCATGTTGGATATATAAATCGCTGTCACTTACATTTTGGGCTACAAGAGACATATCTCAATCACACGGCCTCCGACGCCACTATGTCAGCGTCAATCTGCTCTAGTAAAGTGCCTATATAGTAATTTAAGTGACCGCACAAATTTTTAACATGTGTTCATTTCACATTTCACCACCGATCTAGAAGCTACGTCGATATAAACTAATATTATGTCAAATCTGGTCGTCTTAAGAGGCAAGTCTGCAAAATTTCGAAATATCGCCTGTGTAATACATTACTCGGCGCACGATTACATTCATATCCCAACCAACGAGATTTTTAAATCTCTCTAGTGCAGAGGTGCAAGTTCTCACGAGCGCGTGACGACTGGGATCGTTTGTCAGTTTAATCTAATTTTAGTAGAATTTCAATTGTAATCATATATATGTAGGGAGATTTTTATTCGTAACTTTGCGATTTATTGACATCTTAGGGACGCTGTGATTGCAAAGTGCGACATTAAAGCCATTAAAAAGAAAAGAATGTTTATTTTTACCTTTCATCAGTATAGTTTAAAATCTTTTACCAAACGATTCCTTCGCTGATGTTTATTGGGATATCTACTTACCAATTAATTTAAAGCTTTTATTTAACTTGCAATGTATGTATGTGAAGGTGGAATCTTGCAAGTTAAATTTGACCCTCTTCCCGATGTCCAATTGAGCTGAAATTTTACATACTGGTCCAATCCCAATGGCAATGCATGTTTATGATATGCATGCTGCTGCTAAGATTGGCTCCAGACGAGGGAACTCCTCAATAGTTAATAGTCGGGAAGTTTCCTTTAAAGCTTTTTTAACTTCACTTGTTCTTATAATTCCGGTATTTATAACATCAACCTTTTTAACAGTAACAAAAGTATGTATTATGTTAAATACATAGTTGAGAATGATGTATTTTAAATACATAAAAAAAAACAATTTCAAAGTTAAGAAGACAAAGTTAAATATAGTAGATATAAAGCAGTAGGACATTACGAATTAAGTCGTACTCTATAAAATAGTTTAGAAAATATGATCAAACATAATTATGAAACAATACTATAAGCCTTTGATTAATTGATCTTGTTTACTTACAATTTTAAATCCGCTTCCCTGGATGTGTCGGGAATGAAAGCCGATAGACCACTTTACATTTCGTAGAGTTCACTATCGGTATGAATGCTAAATGCATTACATGTATTTTGTATTTACTTGGTCGCGGATTATAGCAAAGTAATATTATTATCGTTATTATTGTGATGTAGGTATTTTAAAGTAATAAATTTAGTTCTGTTTGAGCCTGACGTCAACTTACCTTAGTCGTATTTTACAACACCTCGGTAAGGAGGGTGGTCTATTCTACTAAACCGGATACCACACGGTGGGTCAACTTATCTTAGTCGCCTTTTACGACACCTCGGTAAGAAATGAGGGTGGTCTATTCTACTCAGTCTGATACCACACGGCGGGTCGACTTACCTTAGTCTCCTTTTACGACACCTCGGTAATAAATGAGGGTGGTACTATTCTACTTAGCCGGATACCACACGGCAACTTAACATTATTGTATTAAATGATTGTGGCAACTAGTTATAATATATGACAACGATGCTCATAGATTATGTTACCTTTGACTCTAGGTCACGGGCGATGACTAAGTCTTGTTTTGCCTTTTAAATGAGCTACTAAAATGTACTCGTTATCTACTAAACATAACTAAGACATTACACATAACAGCGACGGTTTATTCCTCATTAGGGAAAATAAAAATAAACCGCCAATCGGATATGCTAAGCTTGTATTACCCTACTTGCAACATCAATGTCTGATTACCATTTATGTTTATGTGAAAATGCGATCTAATTCATGAAAAAAAAATGAAATCAAAAAGAAAGACAATAATTTATATAATAATGTAATATCTGGGTGACCGAGCCTTGATCGGTAATTTTTTTCACAAAAAAAAACTTTAAAAAAAGAAAAAGTAACAATTTATAGTTGGAGATCGATCCTAGGTTTCTACGTTTCTCGAGTCTGCCCGTTACCCGAATAAGCTACGTTGACTTGACAGTTAATGGCGAAAATTCAATTCAATATAAATGTTAGTGTTTTTTAATGCCCAAAAACAGGGATAAAACGAATTTTTTTTTACATAAAACCTAGCAAGATCAATTTTTCTCCCCCAAAACCTTCTACATGTTGAATTTCAGGAAAATCGTTGGAGCCGTTTCCGAGATTCGGAAAATATATATATATACAAGATTAACTCATTTAAATATAAAGATATACTCGTATATGGATCTAATACTCATCATGCTCTACCATGCTTTAAGGGCAGGAGGATGATGGGAATTAGAGTGGGTATTATATTATTATTATTATATAATAAGTGAGGGTGGTCTATTCTACTCAGCCGGATACCACATGGTAGGTCAACTTACCTTAGTCGCTTTTACGATACCTCGGTAAGAAATGAGTGTAGTCTACTCTACTCAGCCGGATACTACACGGTGGGTCAACTAACCTTAGTCGCCTTTTACGTCACCTCGGTAAAAAATAATGGTGGTCTATTCTACTCAGCCGGATATCACATGGCGGGTCAACTTACCGTGGTCGCTTTTACGACACCTCGGTAAAAAATGAGAAGGTCTATTCTACCCAGCCGGATATCTCACGACGGGTCAACTTACCTAAGTCGCTTTTACGACACCTCGGTAAGAAATGAGGGTGGTCTATTCTGCTCAGCCGGATACCACATGGTAGGTCAACTTACCGTAGTGAGCTTTACTTACGTCACACCGGTAAGAAATAATGGTGATCTGTTCTACCCAGCCGGATATCACACGACGGGTCAACTTACCTTACGACACCTCGGTAAGAAATGAGGGTGGTCTATTCTACTCAGCCCGATACCACACGGCATATATGGATCTAATAGCTAATAGGTATAATAAACTGTTAAATATAGTTAAAATTTACGTCCATTCTTATTAAATTATTTATTTATAAGGAGATATATACAGACATACATATATTGTTGTTATTTATTATTATTACCAATCTATTTTAATTATTTTTGGAATGTAGGAGCATTAAAAATATAACTATATCATTACATATTATAAAACAAACTCGCATTCTTTGTCCATATTTCCCTATGTACGCATAAAACTTTAAAACTATGCAACAGATTTTAAGACAGATTTTAACAGATTTTGATGCGGTTTTTTTTAATAGATAGAGTGATTCCAGAGGAAGGTTTGTACGTATAATAAAATTCAATACGGAGTAAAGAAATACTTGCAAACGCAGGCTAAACCCTACGAGATTTATCAAAATAATGTATTAAGTATTTGTACACCTTGAAAAGGTCTACAGAAAAGTCCGCGATGGTATATGTCTATCTCTAATGGATAACCCACTATAGCATTTTTTGTCATTTACTTTTTACGAAAAATAATGCCTTAGTTTTGAAGCAATTTTTATACAATACAGCATTAATCCTTATCCAATTAAGTACGTTAAATAAATAGTTGATTTAATATAGATCAATATCGCCGTTTACAGCATGTAATTTAAGTGAACATTTTCGGAGATATTACAGATTTAAAATGCCGTGAGGACGCCGCGCTTCGCCCTATAACACTTCGACTTTAGCAGCGATGTCGCTCTTTCAAGAGTTTGTTTAAAGACATTCTGTAATTAATTGTAAAAATAAAATACATAGGGAAAAATGTTAAAATAAATACGCAAATATCTAAATTCATATAGTAGATATTTATCTACTATATGAATTTAGATATTCAAAGCTAGCAGGAAATCTTCTTGAAATAGGGAGAGGGAAATTGTTATTCTCCAAATTTAACTCTTGCGGGCCACGGGCAGTAATGAATAAATCAAAACTACTAAATCGATTTTAATAATTTTTTTTCACTGAGTGGCATGGGCTATATATTTTATACCCGTGCGAAGCAGGGGCAGGCCGCTAGTTATTAATATTCGCAAATTTTAGATGAAACACAAATTTATATCCTTATTTAATTTACCCATAAAATATCCAAAACTATAACAATAAACACGTTTGTTTGTTCATTGTTTACTGACTGTAAACAACTGTTTATATATCTACAAAATAACCTTATGTCATCGCAAAATAAAATTTAGCTATCTACATCTACATGTTTATGGCAGGGTGTGCCCAGAAGGCCGTTACGAATGTTTTTGGAGTTGCCCAGTGCCTATACGTCACCTTGCATGACCTTATTGTGGGCATGACTCATGGCAAATAGTAGTTACAATTTCTTAACTGCTGCTCCTTAATGCTCCGAATATATTTCTGTGTTTCCTAACTAGATTTTTGGTATGTGATATGGAGCTGCAAAAATAATTTTTTTTAACGTTTAACTTGACAACTGCGACTGTTAGTCATGCGATACAAAATAATAAGTTAATACACGGCTTTGTGGGAGCTCGGAAGTTTTTTTTTGCACAGTAAATACATATTATTACTATTTTAGATTCAAAAGCACTTGTTTACAAGTTTATTTGAATAAAAAATATTTTGAATTTGAATTTGAATTTAGTTGCATTAATAATAGCACTTTTAATGACAAAGTAATAAATAGTCAATAATTTATAGGATTAAGAGATTCATAAAACAAGGTAATCTTATATATAAATATCTCATATCACAATGCTATGCAACAAATTACAACATTCAATAAATCACAACTAAATATTCCTCAATAACCAGTTTGTTTATCAGTGAAAACCGCTTAAAAATCTTTAATGTATTGTAAACAGATAAAGAGACATAGGTAGACATTGACAGACAGATGTAGCGGGGAACATGGTTTTTTAATATCTAGTAATGATATACTTAATGCTTAATTTAATATAAGAATGAATGAATAATATGAATAATGATTAATATGAGAATAGATAAAATAAATCTAATTGTTTTCCAGAAGGAGTATCTAAGTTTATATTATTGAAAATAATTTTTGGACAGCAGTGTATCAAGTGAAAATTATTTCAATAATGGAAAATAATTTTAAACCAATTCAAGGTAATATAGAAATAGAGGAGCCATTGCGTGATATTATAATCGATGAATTTAAATCCGTTATATTTGAATGTAAAGTAAATGACAATTCTAGAAGATGTACGTCATATAAATGGTACAAAGATGGCAAACTTATAGAATCCTCACGCAGAATAAAAATAAGTAACGACGGAAAATGGTACAGATTACAAATAACATCAGTTATATCTAATGATCATGGTGTTTATATTGTTTTATTTAATGATGATTGTAGAGAAATATTTTCTAAAGCTAATCTATACGTTAAGGAAGTAAAAGATACACATAGCAATGACGTTATTTATATTAGTTCAAAGACTCAACGCTTCAACGCTATAAGGCACTTGAAGTGTGCCAAAGTATTAATAGGCGACACCATAGAGTTAGAAGCAAAATTTAATGCTGATGTTGTCGAGGACTTCATATGGTACAAAAGTAACCGTCCATTATTGCAAAATGAACGTACAATAATTTTGAACGATAAAAGAACTACCACACTTTCTATATTGTATGCCAAAGAAACGGATACTGGTATTTATCACGTAGTATGTAAATCTGAATACGGTATTGCATCAAGTTTTTCGAGTGTGGTGGTTGTAAATGCAAACCTTGTCACATTAAATGCTAGTGAAATTACTCCAAGTATAGATGAATCTTTACCAGAAGAATTAGAAGCTAACGAAGGAGAGGAAGTAAGACTTATGTGTAAAGTTACATTTGATGCTAATACTGTTATACAATGGTATAAAAATGAAATTACTATAGTCGTAAATGAAATCGAGACTCTTACAACAGAATATTACAACAATAGATATATTTGTTTAAGAATAAAAAAAGCTTGTATAAAAGATAGCGGGAAATATTCACTATTAATGCGTGATGAAATAACTGGTCATACAGACACATCTAGTTGCTATTTAACTGTAAGCCGTAAGTCTCAATGTTTCAATATATTTTTCATAAATTACATAAGGTAGTCTCCGCGTCATTAAGACCGCCAGCTCTTCAAATTTTTAATTTTTTTCCAATATTTTAACTTTGAAATTAAATTAATTTATTTTATGTATATTAAAATTATGTTATGTATGTTATATTCCTACTACCACTTGTATATTCTTACAATTATATCGTTGTAGAAAATACACATCTGTTCCGACATGATATGTTGGCGTCCAAATGACATGAAATTGCAATCGATTTCTTCTATTTTATGTAGTTATACTAAATGGCTGATATTAGTTGCTTTTTGACGCATATACTTGTATATACTCGTATATAACATGCAGTGCGAACCCCCACTAAAAGTGGCATAATGGCAGGAGGATGATTGTGATGATTGGAATATTCGTATATTTTTCTGAAGTCGTAATAATTTAAACTGTTTAAACTTACTTTTGCTAGAGCTTAGATACTCCTACTTGAGATATTTGATTAGGGTTTTAATATATAAGTTAACAGCTGGATACATATTTAAATACAAACAGAGATGAAATATATATTTTGACAGGTGCGATTTCCGTGACGCCATGCTTTTTTAAATAAGAACATTAACATTAAGCAAGTTAATATTAATTAGGTATATCAAAAATATTTCAGATGTTCCTATGGATATATTAAGTTCTGTGATGTTAAGGACTCCGCTACAACCAATAGTTACTTGTATAGGGTATAGATTATCATTTTTCTGCAGTTTTGATTTGGATGATCCTAAATTTTATTATGTCGTTTGGTACATCGGCCACTACAACGTGGAGCGCTCAAATCACCGATTTCATGTGAGTAGAATATTCAAGTTTATATGGCACAATAGGTTCGGTTTATTTATAACCCAGAAGTTTGTTGAACAATTTGAAACAATATTTTATTATAACATTGAAAATTTATATATTATGATTAATTAAAATTACTACTATGCGATATAACTGTAAAACTAATAAATGTTTGTCTATATTGCACTATAATTGGTGAAGAGTAAGAGTAAATATTTGTACGTAGAGCAATAAATTCCAAAATATATGAAAGGAAAGCAGGGCCCAGTAATTACTTAGTAATCATGTATAAATTCAATTTCAGGTATTAAACACTGGTGGCGACTTTTTTTTAATTATCAATCAAGTAGAACCAGGTATGGCGGGCGAAGTTACTTGTGAGCTACACAAAGCTAGGCCCTATGGAAAATCCATTCTAATTAACAGGACTGCTACAAATTTAACTATAGTACCACCTGCTATAATAGATAAAGAATTAAAATTAAGTAATACGATCTCTAAACGGAATGTTTACTACAATACGAAATTCAAATTAAATGTCCCTATACATAAAACAAAAAGTGTTTGCAATGGAATCCAAAAATCTGCTGTGAGTATTTATAATTATGAATAAATGTATTGATGTTATCATATTGCATGTATTATTTTTATAATTTTTGTTCTGATCTGATGGATATCAAAAATGTTCTTATCAACGAACTAAGTAAAATATTTTATGATCTTTTGTATTATTTCCTTCGCTGTAACACATAGTGTAACGAGTGTAGACATACGATAATGAAAACTTCGTTTCGTAGTTCATTTTATGATAAATTTATTGGATTAATTTTGCACGTGGTAATGTGTGAACTTAGCTGGAATATCTATTTATCATGTCAGATAGCTAAGAAATAATTGAAACTCAAACACTGAGCTCATGTAATATTTTTTGTGCAAATTGGTAATAATGAATCTCTTACCTATTTGAACTTTCTTTTTATTGTTTTCCTTAGAAAAGATGCTGTATTTTGTTGAGTGATTTAAAGATATTTATTTTATTTTCTATAGAATTCTACAAATAGCACAAGTATTTGTGAAGAACCAACAGTTATTACGTATTGCAGGTAATTTCAATTCTTCATCATTCAAGAATCGTCTTCTATATTCTATACTTTTCTATATAATAAAACAATCTAAATTCTGTAAGTAAACGATTAATTTTAAAAATAATCTATGACCACGTAGGACTATGGGGACTATGTAGGACCAGTAGAAAGTAACAATATATTTTCTTACCAACTTTTTTGTTTTGTGAAAAATTTTGTTATTGTTGTAGGTAACGTTGTGTTTACCACAAGTTTATATTAAATCAGGAGACTCAATTGACACTTACTTTAATAGATATAGCGAAAGATACTGTGGGTTTCTAACGGAGATATTTTTAATGTTTGTCGAAGATTTTTCTAACTATACTTTCTAACATTGTATTGTATTATTAGTGCATGTTCTCATTAATTCGGGAGACCCAATAAAATCTCATAGTCAGCAAACGATACTGCTTAAATTACAAAAGGTTGACGTGTGCATAAAATAACTTAAAACTACGTTATTAAATACAATAATTTTGAAATTTCTAGATTAGATGACGATAATTTTTATTTGGATATTACAAATGGGGATCTTTTAAATGAAGTTAACGATATAGTAATTTACGAAAAAACAATTGATTACGCACCACCTAAACACAAGTCTAAAATTGTGGTTATAGAGTGGTGAGTATAAAATAATATAAATCTATTCCTAGAACCTTTTTCTCATTAAACATTAAACTGATAAACATATCCATCTTACAGGTACAATACAGATTGTAATTCTAATAGAAAATCATATGAAATTGAGTTTGGACAAACGAGTGATGACTTTGTTGAGGCGGGAGTTTCAAGTTTACCGACGTTTGAATTGAATGATCCGCCGCTGGAGAAAATTTTGAAATTTCGCATATCCGTGCGAGATTCACTAGAAAATCTTAACAGATCAAAAGTTTGTATATGTGAGTGTAAGCTTTAATTATATTATTAGTAATGTTACGACTTTTGTCATTTGCTTATTACTATTTTTGCCTTGCATTTACATCTTTTATGAGTTTGATATGTAACTTTTCACTATTTATTATTTTTTTAACGGACTCGATAATTTTTTTGCAGTACCTGCCGTTGAAGAATTACCAACAAAAAATTTGTGCCAGCTTAAACCAATGGAAGATTTTAATTCAATGTTTAAAAAAACCGGTGATATAATTGGGTGTGGTGCGTTTGGAAGCGTGGTACTCGTTCGTGATAATAAAGGAGAATTTTATGCAGCAAAAATAATAAAAACTAGAACACAGAAAAAAAGAGATACTGCTTTAAGAGAATATGAAACAATCAAGAATTTGAGACATTCAAAATTAGTGGAACTTCACAGCGCATTCACAGCAAAGGAATCTTTTATTTTAGTAATGGATTAGTAAGTATATCATATATCTTGTTTCTAATTAAAGAATTAAAAAATTAGTTTACTTCTTTTAACCTAATACGATGCATGCAAAAATAATTATAAATTGCGATATGATATAAGTAAACGAAGATTGCAAAACAAACACGATAGTAGTCAACGTAACTAACTTAAATTGGCCGGTTTTCGTTAAAAAATTAAATTACAATTAGTCTAATTTATTAAATTTTTGTGGTACTCGTTCACTCTAGACGTCTTGTTGATATAATGATAGCGTTACTTAAAGTAATCGCTGGAAGCAAATTTTATTTTAGCTTATAATATGAATTAAATACATTAACTAAATGTTATTAAGAACAAGGAATATTATTAGGTGAAGAAGACCAAGATAAATATATTTTTGTAAATGTTACAGTCTTTGGGGTGGCGAATTATTCGACAGAATTGTAGAGGAAGATCATTTTAAAGAAGTTGACGTAGTGCCTTACGTGAAACAAATCTGTGAAGCCTTAGAATATTTACATAATCACCAAATAGCTCATTTAGATTTAAAGCCAGAGAATATTATTTGTCTTAGCCCAAATTCTCGACAAATAAAAATTATAGATTTTGGTTTGGCCAGAGTTTTAGATGGAACACATGTTATTAAGGCCATCTATGGAACTCGAGATTATGTGGCACCTGAAGTCTTAAATTTTGAGCAACTAACTTTAGCTTGCGATATGTGGAGTCTAGGGGTTATCACTTATATGCTGTGAGTATAACAATGTTACAATATACAACAGTATTTAAAATTTATTTGTCGTCTACATATTTCGTTCTCCTCGTGTAGAGTCAACATCATCAACTTTTATCAAAATGTTTTTGCATTGAGTAATGAGGTATATTTGTTACAGTTTATCAGGAGTTTTGCCTTTTATTGGAGATAGTTGGTTGGAGCGTTCTGCTAATATTACGAATGCTAATTATAACTATCACGAATCTGCATTTAAAGATATATCAGACTTAGGCAAAAACTTTGTTGATTGTCTACTTATACTACACCCCGAAAAACGTATGAAAGCTCATAACGCCTTAAATCATAAGTGGATAATAGAAGGTCCACCGAAAAGTGAAAAAGCTGGTCACATGAAACAGACCAGACAAAATTTGAGGTCTTATTTGGCCCATAATAGAGCGAGATGGCAAGTAAGTAAACATCTTATAAATGCTTTTTGTTAATAATTAACTATTTGCATTTGACTTTTCTATGCTTGATTATTAAAAATCATTGCAAGCATTTTTAAATATTCGTAGCGTAAGCGTTGTGAGCATGCTAAATGTTTATAAAGAAAGAAAACTTTTTACATTTGGTTTTTATTCCCTCATGCATTTATTTACAAATTAATTTACATTTTTAAATATTTTCTAAAACATACAGAAAAAAAAACATTTAAAAATATAAAAAATTGACGTGCGCCGGGAACGGGGAAATATCCCGAGTTGCCGGTGGTTAGGGGTCCAGAGAGAGAGGAACTTCCTCACAATGCGCGCCGTTTCAAGCAATACTGCCTTCTGCATCCGACACTTGATGCAACTTACATTTGGTTATTATTACATTACTAATAATAACCAAAAAGCTCAAAGTAGTTCAGCGGGCTATGGCGAGAGCTAAACTGGGGGTATCATTGCGCGTTCAAATCTCAAATGGAATTCGTAGAAAACCCTACGGGCCAAGAAAGGCCAACTGTCTGCAAAACAGATTGTCGATAGGCTGGACACAAATTCAAATAACCAATTGAAGGATGGACCAATCCCGGAAAATACTGTGCAAATTTCACACCACTTTGTGGATAGACAACACGCTGCGAACAGCTTGAGTATGATTATGTGGCATGAAATTTGAATAGACAATCAGTGAACGTTTATTGGTTGAAGAGAAAGAGAGAATTATGTGTAATTATTTGAATTAAAATGTGTCCAGATGCAACATTAGAAATAAAGAAAATTAATTTGCGATAAAGAAATTTCTTGATAAAGAAAGTTTTTATTTCAACAGAGAGCTGGAAATGTTATGATCGCTGCACATCGTCTTCGTAACGCGGGAAGTCAGCGGAATACATTTGATAATGACAAGGTGTTACCTCGGGTGACTTAGCTGTTGGCAGTTTATTTGTCAGTGCCATCAAAATCACAATATAATGTAAAGTGATGAGATAAGACCAAGTTACGGTAAATCAGATGTTATGTAATGTATCTCTTAAAAAATTATGTGGTTATGTTAAAATTATGTGTGCGAAATCTATAATTTAAGCATATAATTTATACGAATGTTTTAATACGCTATTTAAATTATTTATACTTCTGTATTGTTATCAACTTATGACACTGTTATTTACTACAGCTGGTTCTTATGTATGGGTTAGAGGTTTTTTATATGTTTTACAAAGCGAATTCTTATAATATGAAGATAATATTTATAAAATTGTAAAAAGCAATGCCAATTTAACGAAAATACCTTTATTTAGTTGTTTAAAATAAACCAAGTACTACAAATCTGATGAAAAGAACACATTTACATATGGGCTGACTGTAAAAACAGTAAAACAATAATAATATATTAGCTTCTTTTTGAGACATCACGCCTCCATTACAATGGTTATTAAATACATACTAAATACTTACTCCGACAGTATTTATGAGTCCATAAGATTAGTCCGAGGTATGCTTCCGCTACTCAAAAAAAAGAGGTAAAAAATAAAAACACAGAATTATAATAGAATTTAATTTCTACGTGGTATACTATGATTGGAAATTAACTAATTATATTATCAAACATGTAACAATATATTGTCAAGACATTACGAAAAGGATTCTGCTACATCTACGAGGACGAAAACAAAGAATAAATAGTTAATACTTTACATAATGTTTCACTCTGATAACACTAAATATACCTAAATACCCAAAAGGTTTAACAATAGAGTATCTTGCCTCGGTATTATAAATACTGTAACGCCAATATAAATTACATTCTACAATAAGAATGAAACACATTGGTTTCTCACTTCATGGTCAAAGCCGTTACGTGATTGGAGTGAGTTTAATATACTTGTATATTATCGTAACGATAGAACATAATCGATATCAGTCCATGAAATAAATGTCTATCACCAGTTATAAAATCCAAAACGGGGCACGAATAAAGATACACATAAACGTTTAATGTTAAAACAAACAAACAATGTTTATTAGTGAAATTTTGAAATAAAGCTTTTTGTGGGATCATGGCCTTTTCTTTAAGTTCTTCATGTCATACTTTCGTTAATTAAATAACTATTTAAAATGCAAACACATATTGTCTAAGAAACCGAATTCAAATAATTTACTCTTCTTTTTAAGGAATTCTCCTTTAAATATAACCTGAAAAACAAATTTATTTATAAAACAACAAATAATATTAAATGTAGAAAATAATATAAACACGTAGTTACTTGTCGATTATAATGTGGATTACATGTAAAACATTGATAGGGTACAAAAAACTAAGAATAGACACTAAATATGTACATACTCGTAGCGCAATAAAGTTCGCTTTGCTTTCTAAGTAAAAATGGGTACCCATAAACTTCGCATATAGCTTATATCATTACATTCGATTACTTACATATTTTAAACAAGAAATTCGGCTATATTTATGTCGCTAAACCACAATTTTTTGTGATTAATATGGCAAATTTCCTTAAAAAAACTTATCAGTCTTGTCTGGTTAAAGAAGGCGTTCGTCTTCTGTAGGGCAGACATTTTCTTGGAGAGACACTGTAAGATCTAGTACCGTAAAACTTTCCCGTTTGTGATATTACTTCCAATCTCGCTGTAGCTTCTGCTCTACCGTAGTCATTTTCTAAAATAATCCTATAGAGACCAACGTCTTCTATGGTAACTTCCTCGATTTCTAATATTCTAAACATTTCATCTTTTTCTTTAATATTTATCCTGGCTGTTGGAGTAATTATAATTCCATCTTTGTCCCAAGTGGTCCAAGGAGCCGGAAGACCCCTAACAGCACATTGGAATACTACCGTGTCGCCTTCTTCAACTACCCTATTGTAGGGATAAGTATAGAACTTTGGAGCGATTTCGTGAGATGGGCTGCAAAGTCGGCTCAGCTCCGGACCTTGTTGACATACAAATAAGCTTAGAAGTTTTATTATTTATATAAATATTAGATATTGTAAGAAATGATAACGAACAACGCAAAATACGCACTTATTCTAAGGTAAAAGTAAAATAATGTATGCTATGAAACTTACAAATTCCTAAGTGAGGGCGTTTTTTCCAACTGATTTAGATTATAAAAAGTAATTTTTCAAAAAGAACACACTAACTTTAAAAATAACTAATGACACATAACTAAGCAGACTAAGCTAACATTTATAGATATTTATACGATTTTTTTATATGTTACACTTTATTGACATATTTATTTTCCATGTATTTTAAACAGAATCAGTTTAGTTACTAGTGTTTTTTTCAATTCACTTGAAGTAATATCGCGAGTTATCGTTCGAGAAAGCTGAGATCCTGCGAATTCGCCCATGACAGAGACCTCCAGCTTATTTCATCAGCATAGCTCAAATAATCGTCCAACCAAAAATATAGGTTCTTAATCGCTACTAAGCCCCCATATTTTCTATCTGACGTCTGATCTCTGGGCGTTTCGATCAAGGTAAGACATCTACTCTCATTGTATGGATGCAGAACACCTTAAGATGGAGTTCTTGAAATAAAAAACAAAATAGCGACAATGTATACATATTGCATGCATACTCTTATATAAATTACCTGGTGTCCTGGAGAGCGATCTGGCGGGCGTGGTGCGCGGGGTTGAACGTGGCGTCGACGATGCAGAAAGAAGAGCAGGTGGCCTACGCAGCCTTTGACTAAGCGTGTTTGGTTCACCGGGAGCTTAAAAAACGAAACAATACCAATGCCGAGTTTCTTGCTGGCTCTTCTCGGTAGGAACAGCTTTCCGAACCAGCAGTAGAGTTGACGATTCAAAAGCACTTGTTTACAAGTTTATTTGAATAAAGAATATATTGAATTTGAATAAATATCCACTTTTTTAGAAATAGAAGAAATAATTTTTCTTCCAAAAACATGACATTAAACCCTAAAGTAGTAATATTTATTTATTCGGATCTCATTACATTAACAGCATTACATAAAATAAGTATGAAAGTTAAAATAAATGATGTGACAATCTTTGTTATATCCGACGGCCGCAATTACAATATACAATATCTTCAGCGAGTAATCGGATACATCTCATCAACAACTCATTCATCTGAAGGTGATGTACCAAATAGTAATTGATCCAGAAAGGTTTAAAAAAAATCCTATCCTATCCTATCCTATCCTATAATTAAAAAAAATAGTCACACAGACTGTTAATAAATTTTGGCATAAAAACTCACGGTAAATAACTAAACAAGCGCTTGAAGTAGCTTTTCCCATATTATTTGAAGCTTCACATATATATGTGCCTTCGTCCTCAACAGTCACCTGCCTTATTCTGAGCCGCGCAGTGCCGACATTATAGGATGTTTCGAAATCTGAGCACGCTGGGATTATCTGCCGATAATAAATATAATTAATTTTTAAATTAAACAAATGTATACACTTATTAAGTTTCGTTCGTTCGTTATTTCGATTATATGATAATAAATAATTAAAACCGTTATTACCATGTTAATTCATTTTCAACAAAAGTGACCTCATCGCACATTAATTTACAAATTCTTTTCCTAAAACTATATTTATTTATTATACAATCCTATATTATCAGGAAACTCAAGCCGAGAAAAACAAACTGTACAAGTCTAGAGTGTTAAAGGTCATGAAAAGTTTTTTTGCTGGTTGATAAAGATTTAAAACCAAAATTTATGACTGATAAGTACCTCATTATAATGATACCATCGGATATCAGGCTCAGGATTTCCAGATACTGTACACTCGAATTCTATAGCATCCCCGTCATAACATAACAAGTCTGTCAGCTCCTTTTCAAAGCGAGGAATTATTTCCACCCGTCTAAAGATAAAAAAGTTAATTTGATTCATTTTAGGTTTTATTTTATATTAAATTATTTTGTGATGGAGATTAAACTATTTGTATATCGTGGAGCCTATCTAAAAACTAGTTTTTTTTTAACTTACCCGTATCGAATATTGTGCGTTTCAGTGCTGAGCGAAGGGTCTGCAAATAATATTTAATAATATTTAAACCGTACTAAACCCGGTCACGTTATGTCGTGGTAAAGGTAAAGTAGATCTATTTTTATGATTTCAACTTTTCATGAAAAATTTAAAAAATCAATTTATTTAATCATGCAGCGAAGTTGGCCCGCGGACTCCTCTTCCCTTAGACATGGACAGGTTATACATATCTTAAACTTTCTCTAAGATAGTGCAGGTTACTATGCAACATTTTCCTACATTGAAATTTGCAATTTATCATTGTTTCGATTAAGTTATATGGAAAATTTATATGGAAAATGCCGAATTTGGAAGTCCCCTCGCTAGTAATTCACAGAAATTCGTCATAGAATCTCTAAAAGAGATTTTAAACACTAAAAGCGGCACAGGATCTAAATACGTGAGAAAATCTAGAACAATTGAATTCCATCGGTTAAGGAAAATCATAAGTGCTTATCCGAGATGTAATTAACATAAGTTGAACTAGCATTCCTTGTTTCATTTTAGGGTTTAGTTTAAGGTTAGTATTTAATACTATGATATCACTGATGACTAGTTTAAAGGATTTGGATGAAATTTGGAACTCTGATACTATATAACAAAAATCAAGATCATAGGTATTTTAAAACTGTTTTACTCTCTGTATTAAAGACGACGTTATTCAATGCAGTTGCACTTGGGATAAAAGTAAATATACTGTTCCTATTTTGAAACGCTCGCATAGATTTTATTTATTAAAAAAAGTAACCTACATTTGTATAGAAAGATATAGTTAGTAAATGGTTCAGGTTTATATGAACTTAAAAATTTCTGAAAAAAACTTTCGTATAAACTGACCTTTAGCTAGTATTTGTAATGATATAATCGCTTTTGCTTCACCATGTGCATTTTTAGCAACTATGGAATAAGCACCGGTGTAGTCCAACTTTGCATGAGGAATTTCAAACCGGTATTCAGGTCCTGCTCCGATCCGCTTAAAGTGGCTCGCATCTCGATAGTAATCAGGCTGAAATTCATGCAGAATCACGAGTTCTAGTCACATTCACATTCATCACTCACAAACTTAAATTAACGATTTATGACACATATACTTCTTATATAACAAAGTCCCCAAAACCTGCCTGTGTGTATGTGTTAATAATACATTACGTTTAAATACCCGATTTACGCGGGAAAAACTTTAAAGCACGCGGACAATGCCGCGGCCACATTTAGTTTAATAATGTAAGACATGACGTATTTAAAAAATAGTTAAAATAATATTTAATATTATTACTTAACAATAAACGATTTATTCTAAGCATAATATCTTACATATCTTCTCAAAGATTCAAAGAAACTTTTATTTATTGATTCTATGACTTTACGAAAAGGTTAAAATATAAATTAGGTCATTTTAAGAGTAAATTATTATAATTGCATTAACCATATTCTGTAAGGAATCTCTATGTGATCACATTAAACAAATGTAATTATCGACATTTTATAATATAAGGAAACTAAATTGACATTTGGTGCCACGTTATTCTTAGAAAGTTGGATGTTGCGTTGTTAATGCGTTACAATTTCGGTACCGCATATGAAGATGCAATGCCAGCAGACGCTTTATTAGATGGATAGAAGACCTCCATAAAAAGTGAAACCTGACTTATACGTTACGAGAAGAAAACATATAAATAGAAGCAAACCATTCTCCAACCCTTCAACTCTATTCATATCAATAATCTCAAGGATCTGTTACTACGTTCGAAATTGAAATAAATACATACACACTATCATAATTAAAATACGAGTAATGACCAAAATCATATTACAATTTGGATATACATATGTATAAAACTAAAAATAAATTTAAAACAGGTTATCATTACCTTTAAAAAGTCCCTTAACCAGTAAACATCAGGTTTAGGATCTCCGATAACTTCACATTCTATTATAACTGTATCACCTTCGCATGCCTCACTAGATCTCGGTTTTCTTATAAACATGGGTTCCTTTGAGTACCTATAGCAAAGTATCGTACAATATAAAAACATTTTCTGAAGTTTTACTTAGGCAACAAAATATGAGGAATAGTGGGATAAGTGTTTATTTAATTAAAATAAATAAATATCTAATATTTAAAATTTAATTAGTATCTTAAACTTACGGTATGTCGGGGCTAATAACAATCGGTGGCACTTTCAGGGTGTCAGCTGCATGTTCTCCCTTAATAATTTCAACTTTACCAGAAGTTGAAGCTCTTCCTACTTCATTGGATGCTGTGCATGTATAGACACCAGCATCTCTGGCAGTCATAGAAGCAAGGGCTAATTCTATCTGCCCATCGTGATCTAAAGTCATTATAGCTCGTCGACTAGGCCTTAATCTAACGCCATCTCGATACCATGCGACACCAACAGTAGGATATGCTTCAACTACTGCTGAAATTCTAAGTTCATCACCTGAGAAAAAGTAACGTCTAACAATACAAAGATTAAAGAGAATTATAAAAATTTTATTTTATATTTCATATGTATGTCAATAAAAGTGTTGCATCATTTCCTTACTGTACAGTAAACATGACTAATGAACTTATTAATTTGCCTACCTTCACAAACACAATAGAGTGGTTCAAATCCACAGCAAAATTCTGGTGCGATGTAAGCTCTGATGCCCTTGTCTACTACAAGATTGCACCGACAACTAATTGCTCCGGATCCGTTTCGTGCCATGGCTTCATAAACACCAGCATCTTCCAACGTAGTTGGCGCAATTTCAAGAGTATAAAAATATTCATCTTGCGATGTTGTATGACGACCTGTAATTTTCCGATTTGGCACTTTTTGATTTAATCATCATCATATTCGATGTAAGCTGTGATCGTCTAGTGGTGAGACCGTGCGACTCTTTCGAGGGGATCACGGGCTCAAACCACGGCCAGACACGCTTTTCTATTAAAACTCATGTGTCTAATTGATAATTCCAACTTATCACACGCTTTTCGGTAAAGGAAAACATTGTGACATGAAACCTGCATATCTCTATAGAAATCTAAGGATATGTGTAACCTACCAATCCGCATTGGAGCAGCATGGTAGGTCTTAGCTCCGATCCTTCTCTCCAAACCTGAGAGAGGAGACCTATGCCCAGCAGTGGGATAGTAACAGGCCTTTACTATACTGTTACTTTATATTTTATAATTGTTCAAACTTAAAAAAAAATTTAAAATAATTCTATTAATGAAATAAATACAATTCTTTTTTCATAAATATTAGTAAGATTTTACGTACTTTAGTTTTTTTTACTTCCTACGTACTTTTCACTTTGAATACCTACATATTGACAATGACGTTATTACAAATATGCATCAAAACAAAAACCCAATATTGGTATTATACGTCAATAAACATCATTATTCACAATTGGGTTAAAAGTAAAATCAAATTTAAAACTGCGTGTAAATGTGCTGTTGTTTCGTGCTAATATTTAAAGATGCGAAAGTCTGTCTGTGTATCTGTCACGACTGATGAGATAGAGCAATATACGCGACATTTGGTACAGTTGAAGTTTATGTACCGGGCTACCATATAAGATAAAGAAATCCCGTGTTTCCTCCTGAAATAAGGAATAACAATATAGCACATAATTGATGATATTGTAACATTAAAATCACTTATAGTTATCTGCTGCCACACAGCTGCCGAATTTAAGTTGCAGCAAATGCCATAAGGAGTGCTAAACAAGCAAAGACACTATTGGCAGTTGTAGAGACAGTAACTCTTCTAGTTGTGATAATGGATAATGTAGAAAGTGACAGGCAAATTGTATCGCTCTGTGAGATTGTAATGTGTAAAGAAGTCATAGAATGGTGACTAGTCCTACGATAGTGTCATAGCCACCAGATGATCGTGCGTAGTCATTCTGCTTACGATCGCCGCCTATCTTCTTTAAGGCGTCTTTAGGCGACGGTTAACTAGTCAATTAATTGTCTTGTCGAAATTTCCGTGTCACGTCTTTTATGAGTGATGAAATACTACAGTTTTTGACTGTAGAAGACCAGGATAACCGTAGTGTAATTACGACTACCCCTTCAATAGCGAAACAACCAAGAGGAAGATAATCAAACCACCAAACCATATGGTATAGTATTAGTAGGTATACTTTTTAATTCATGCATTACATAGCACAACAAATTTTATATTAAACATTTAATTTTATATTAAACTAAAATCAATTAGTTAAACTGTAACATAATTAATATTAAAAAACATTTATCTTACTGTCTGTTGAGATTTCTTCTGCATTTTTAAACCATGTCACAGTTGGAGGCGGGTTTCCTATTACTTGACAAGTAAGTCGCACGGGGTATGTAACTTGCACACGACGATCACGTAAACGCATTGTGAATTGCGGAGGGTAATCTCCATTAGCACCGGATGATCTTTCCCTATAAATAATTAAACATTAAAAAACTCTCATTTGCTTTTAACGGTAAATTACTTAATATGAAATGGAGTACTTTGGTTTAATATTTTGTTATGGATTATATTAATTTAGTCTTTCTTATATTTCGGAGAAATGGCGATCAACCGCGTCTATACTGTTAACTGTTATAATAATCATAATCATGTCGGTTAAACGCCAAGAGGCTATACAATGAAATTTGAGTCTTCCACGAGGTTTGTTTTCAGTGCCTAGAGATCCTGTACAGCTATCATTTTGATTTGATTAGATTTTACATGTGAAATCAGATTGCAAGCAAGCTTGTTGTGCAGGCATATCCAGGAAGAAACTATAGATGTGCGTGCCAACAAATCTTCATACGGTCACGTCGCTGGTTCCCGGAATATATAGAATGCAATGCGCTGACACCACTAAAAGCGCGGGAACCGAGTCGCTTTACTTCCCGTCCCGGAGTCGTTAGCAGAGGAAGCCTCGACATACTTTGAGCGTAGATGTAGTTTATATAGATATTCATTAGATATCATTTTAATAAATCAATCGTTTTTGTTATTTTACTTTTATTAAACACACTACTCTACTGAGACCTTTTATATAATTAGTTTGTTCCCCCATTGATCAGTAGAGCTTCTATACTATATTTATTCCATATGGCACACTCAGAAACGCTAAAAAGCCATGAGCTATTTCGTTTAGCTAACAGTTTTTAAGCGTATTGCATATAGATAATTATGATAACAATAAAAATCTTTGATTATATGACTGAGTCACCTTTTAAGTTTAGCATCTGCTGCCCAAATTTGTCTATCTGTAATAACTGCCATCCTAGAATATGTAGAAGAGCGGCCATGAACGTTTGTAGCTTCACAACTATATCTGCCTTCATCATCCATCTTTATTTCATTAATTTGTAATGACGTATTATCCCCAATCAATTCTACCTTTACCCGTCCTAATTCTTCTTCAATCTCATGCCCATTCTTCATCCATATGATTTCTGGTATAGGTTTGCCTTTAAAACTACAAGATAAAATAGCTGGTTCTCCAACAAGTACTTTGAGCTGGCCAGGAAGTATTTTAATGAACTCGGGTCTATCACCAGCTAATCCAATACCAATAGGCGTCGACGTTTGAACAGATTCGCCCCAGCCGTAACGATTTCTTGGTGTTACTCTGAAGTGATATTCTTCACCTTGTTTTAAATTGAAGGCATCAAATGAATTTCGTGGGGTAACTCCTAATTCTATCCACCGGGCGCCTCCTTTCGTTCCAAGTAACCAACTCTCTACTTTGTAAGCTAGAATTGGAGCTTTACTCTGATAATCCGGTTTGGACCAGGCTAGCGAAACCCAGTTATTTCCCCCATCCACTGCACTTGGTTCATTTGGAATTCGATCGGGTACGGCTGCAAAATAAATATATGGATATATCAATCTTCATTTCGGTGTATAAAAATTACACAAATATGGCATATTTCTATAAGATGACTTGGCTAAAAAATCTTAATGTTTAGAATTTATTTTTAATCATAGTTTTAATGATAGAATGAATAGATTATTTCTTACAAAAAATTAACTTTTTGATTTTAATAACACCAATATAGCGATTAACTATATAGGGACTTTTAGTTTTAAATATTTAAAAACATTATACAGTACTAGTCAGTGGTACCCGCGACTTCGTTGCCGTCAACTTTTTAAAAGGTCTCAACAACTATTAAATTGTTTGTTTCCTGTTCGCTGGATTTTTTTATGTTTTATACTACTTCGGTATATAAACTTCAATTTTACTAATCAATATCGTTCCAGCAGATTAGGCGTAAGTGTAACAAACAGACACTAAGACAAACTTTCACATTTATTATATAATATTGGTATCTACTGATAGTAACTGTTTACCTATCAATCGAAACCAATACTAACATGAAAGGAACAGTTTTTGTTTTAATAATTTATATCAAAGTATTATATTATCATTATTTATTTAAATAAATATAAACCCTTTAAAATATAAAAAAATAATGATTTCTGCTCACTTACATTTATAATTGCGGTCAACTACTGCAATAGCTAAATCATCCACTGGATATATCCAATCAGATATAAGATTGTCTGAAGAAGCACGTTGTCTTATCTAAAAAAATAAATGTAGGCATAATTAATATATTAGATGGATTGTCCACAAATCCTTATACTGCAAGGAAGATCATAAATGCAACACGCAGGTTGATATTAAATAATAAATAAATAAATATATGGGACACTTACACACGCGGTCATCCGTCCCCAAAGTAAGTAGTTTTAATACTTGTCTTATGGTAGACAGACAACTGGTGAATATATACTTATATGTTTTTTAAATACATACTTAAATACAAATATACACCCAGGCTCAAAGACCAACAAATTCATTTATAGAAAATGTTTGCACTCGGCGGGAATCGAACCCACGACCTGCGGAGCTGAAGGCAGGGTCACTACCCACCGCGCCAACGGGCCAGTCATAGATATTGGAAGCAAAAAGGTTTTAAAAAAAGTCATGTGCATAAACTGGGATATCAAAGGTTATTTTGATGAATACATAATACCCGGTATGATATCTACGATCACACATACATATCTTGGTTTTCGTATGTAAAATAAAAATGTAAATAAAAAGTGAATGACTTTTTATTGTGTAAAAATTCTCCTATATATATCAAAAGTTGTGTTTGTACTCATTTAATAAAAAAAATGCAAAATAAAAGTTCTGAAACCTTACCACAACAGTCACAAAAGCTCTATCACAACCGTAAACATTTTTGACAAGGACACAATAAGTTCCAGCATCAGAGACTACGGATCTCTTTAATGTAAATTTGACGTAATCATCAGAAGTCATTTTACAAACCCTTTGACTGCTTGTTATATCTTTAATTCCTTTCATAAAGAAAACTGAAAAATAACCATTTCTATTAATCTTTGATTTAATAATTTGAAATATACTACTGTGTTATTATTTGTAACGAATTAAATACCTTTTGGTTTTGGTTCTCCCTGTACCCTGAATGATACATTGAGGTCTTCACCAACTGTTATTAGTAAATCTTTCACTGGTCTACTTATAATTGTAGCTGGTTTTCCTTCAAACTGATTAGGGTGAACAACTGTGATTGAAGCATTCATATCAACGGTCCCATGAGTACTCCAAGCTCTACATGTATATAACCCTGATTCTTTTTCCGTTACATCGGGCAAAGCTAATGTATACAAACCACGATCAATATATGTTTGTGCATTTCTATACGTCTCAATTATGGAACGCCCTTCACGTAACCATTCTACCCTAGTAGGTGAGCCACTGATTTGCACTTGTAGTCCAATTGTACCACCACTTACTACTTTGTGATCAGATAAAACGTTAGAGAAATGAGGTCGTCTCAATTCGTGTCTGTTTTCAGATATTATATTTTTTAAATGAAGATTTTCTTTTCCTGTAATAAATTTTAATAAAATACTATAAGCGATTTATTGTTAATATGTTGTATATAAATTTATCTTAACTTACTAATAAAGTGAACATCGTGTGTAATTTGATCAGACCACATGGAATTTTCTGCTCTGCATGTGTATTTTCCGGAATCATCTTCATTAGGAGATGCAATGGTTAACCTACACACACCGTCAGCTAAATAGTGAGCTTGATATCTTTCGTCCTGTGTAATGGTGTTATTGTCCTTAAGCCACGTTATAGTTGGCAGTGGTTGTCCTCGAATTCGGCATTCAAGTACCAATTCATTTTCATGTAAATGATAGATATCTGCACAAAGTTAATAAAGTTAATTTAACTTTCATTTGACTGAATCCACATTTTTTTATTAATTTACACTTACCACGAATTGATCGTGTAAATGTTGGAGGTATAGGAGACGCTTCAAAACAAGGATATACTTTCAAAGTTGCCGATGATGTTATGGAACCATTTTCATTTTCAACCGTACAACTATATTCACCGGAATCACTTGGGACTGCATTTAAAATTTCCAAAGTTATTAAGCCGTCTACGTACTTCATTTTACATTTTTGTTTATTATCTAACAAAATGCCGTTTTTATACCAAGAAATGTCAGGAACATTAGAAGACAAAATACTACATGTTAGTTTTACTCGAGAACTTTCTACTGCCGTGCGATCTGTTAAATGTGTTGAGAATATCGGTTTTCTCTTAACATCTCTATGAAACCCAGCTCTTCTTTCAGATACTGTACTAATCCTAGATTCACTTGAAGCTTTTGTGGGTCTTTGTTTTGATTCAGTTCCAGATTCTGTGATGAATAATTGTTGATATTCACAATACGGTGCTATTGATTTAATTTGTGACTCATGAAGAAGACTCTGAGCTTTGTATATCACGTTGCTTTTGTTATTGTTGTGCGTTGAAATTTTTGGTAACGAATCCTCGAAACCAAATGACCTATCGTTATAACCAGAAGGTCTTAAAAATTCTAAGTTACTGTTTACGTTGTTACGGTTAGCAAATGTGGGACGATTTTTGACAAGTTCTTTGATTTCATTTGATTCTATAGCTATGGTTTCTGCTTTTCTTGGAATTTTCATGATATCACCACTAGTAATTTCTTCACTTTCAAATTGAGTTAGCATATCTACTTTTGTTTGTTTTCTTTTGTTAATGTAATGATGTTCAGATTGTTTTGATTCGTTTTTACTGAGTGGTATATTATATAGTGATTCATCGAACTTTAAAAATTCTTCTTCATGTGTATTATACATACATGCTTCACGGACTTGGGAATCTTTTATATCTTTGTTCTCCAAAATTTCTCCATTTAATTGATTTGATTTATCAAAAATTTCTTCTTTACGTTGATCGGCCTCCAATAAACTTTGGATTTCCTCCTGCTTTTGAACCACTGTTTCTTTTCTTTCTCTTGTCTCCTCAGAACATTTTACGTGTATGTGGTTTTCTATCTCGCTTTGTAATATTCCTTCTGGTGACTTTCGACTACTTTCATATATATTTTCTTCCCTTTGCTCATTATTTCTATCAATATGAAACAAAGAATCGTCTTGTAGATTGTCTACTGGAATAATGTTAGCGACGGGATCACTATCTTTTTTTTTTAACTGCTCGTCACACTCAACGCTTGCTATTTTTTCTATTACCTCTTCGTCAATCTGTTCTTTTTTACTTTCTTCAATCTTTTGAGAATCAATGTTTTCAGATCCTTTTGGTCTATTGATTTCTTTTTTCTCTTTACTATTTCTTTTTGACATCTGTTTTTTTTTAGTTTTCACTGTTAGATTTTGGTCAGTCGTACTATCAATTTCGGTATTGTTTTCTTGTTGAACAATATTCTGATTAATTTCTTCATTATATTGCATGTCACTTTTAATTTGGGTTTCGTCTTTCGAGTTAGATCTAACTTGCTTTTTATCTACGATGCTTCTCATAAGCTCTTCTTGGCAAATTAATATATTTTCTTTGTCTTCTAGTTGTTCTATGTTTTTAAATTCTTGATTATCGTTTTCAACTGCATCATTCGTATTTTCTTTCTGTGTTTCAATTGTTTTATCTTGCAAAGATGCTTGCATTGAACTATTTCCATATTGTAAAGAATCAACTTTTTCAGCGTTTGAAGGATTTTGTATTTCTGTTTTATCTATAGATTCCTTTATGCCAATCAGTTTCTGGTTATCAATCACACAAACAGCATTTCCAAAATCAATTGGACCTTTTTTACTTTTGTCAAAATTCATATTTTCTTTATTATCATTTTTTATATAAATATCTTTACAAATGTGTTTCTCTTGTTCACCTTTTGGCTCCCTTTCATTTGGGAAGTCTTGGTAAAATTCATTGCTTATATTTCTCTGCATGTTACTAATTATGTTTTCTACTGAATGCTGGAGATTTTCATCTTGGATGACCGTTTGATTTGCAGTTATTTCGATATCTTTGTCTTGGTATATCCGTGTCTCCCCTTTTTCATCTAACATACTTTGATTAGTGATATTTTGGCTTTGATTTTTATTCACTGCCATTTTTAGTGCCATATGTACGTTTGGTATTTCAGTTATTGGTAGTGACGACTCATCTTGAAACGTCATAGGTATTATCTCCTTTTCGTATTTTGAACAGACGATCTTAGGTCTTTCGTTATCTTCTGAATTATATTTTTCAATATTGTCTATGAATTTCTTCTCATTTATGTTACTTTGGTATACTTCCTCATTTACTACTATTTCACTCTTGATATTTTGTTTTTCTTGTACTGAATCGTGTATTTCATTTTGGATGCTCATCAGGGTTGAAATATTATCATTTTCTAAATTTTCAATTTTGTCAATATCCTGATCTTGACAGATAACTGTGTCCGTCTTCGTAATATTTTCCCATAACACTTTTTTATAATTATTTTCTGGACTTTTCTCTTCCATTATAGCAATATCCGTTTTGATATTTTCATTTTGATTTTCGTTTATTGATTTGAGGTTATTTTGGACCATCGTTTCAACCAAAGCTGCATCCAATTCTAAAATGCCAATCCTTTCAATTATTGTTTGTTTTGTGTCTTCTAATTCTATTTTATTCGTTATGTTTAGGTTTAATTCTTTTATTAGAGAGATATCCATTTCAATCTTATCGTTTTGTTTCTCTATTATTGATTCTTGAAGCACTTGGTCTCCGATTTTTATATTTTGACAAATCATTGTTTCATCTTGTTGATTACTTGGAGTTTCATTTTCTTTATATGCCAAAGTATTAATGTTTTCAATATTATCAACTTGAAATACAAGCTCATTGACTTTTTCTACCAACTTCTTTTCACTTACATCTCCCCGGTTTACTTCTTTATGTATCACTTTGTTCATTTCCTTAGTCTGATTACAGTTTTCTGTTTTTGGCAAATTTTCTTCGGCAGATGCTTGAATTAATGCTTTATCATATACTGCATTTTTAAACCCTTCAGTACCTTCGCTTGGACAAATGAGCATCTTAGTATTTTCTTCAGATTTTTTATTTATTTGGATATTCTTCTGTAACACAGCACTTTCCATATCAAGTTTACTGTTTTGATTTTCTGTGTTTGCCTGTAATATTTCATCTTTTACTGTCATTTGAACAGCTTCATTATCACATTGCAAGTTATTCCTTTCATTAGTGACTTGTAAACAAATAAGAGTTTCCGTTTTTTTATTCAATTCTTCGTTATTTTTATTTGCTACTTTGTTATCTTGAGGATCCTTTTTTTCTAGTTCACTTTTGTTTTCCCTATTTTGATTTTCTTGTGATTCACATGACTTTTCTATGACAGTTTCATTAACCGTTTTGTCACTTTCTCTATTGGATTCTTCATCGATTTTATCTTGAAAAATCTGTTGCATATCAATTGCTACATCAAACTTATCATACAAAATATTTTGAATAGCTACAACTTCGTCTTCAACTAAAGCTATTTCAGATGAACTTATTATACTTTCATCACAAATTTCTTCAATATAAAGATATTCTGTCATTTGCCCCTGTTCGTGTATTTGATTTTCATTTCCAGTAAAAAAAAATATGTTGTTTTGTGTTACTGAGTTTTTTTTCTCATTTTTATTAATTTCCGTTACACTTTTTAAACTATCCTCATTGATTATTTCATTTTTGTGTTTTTCGTCGGATAGTCCATTTCTATTATCATGATCTTCTAGTGATATGGTTTTTGTACATGGCACGTTCTGATTATACTTACCTTGAGACGTGTCTTGAACACCATCCGTACTAATATTTGAATTTTCATCTGTATTTGAAACTATGATGACTTCTGTAGTTTTTTCTTCCTTGTTAATAAATTCAAGTGCCTTATTTGATTCCAGCTTTCTTCTTTTGACTTCGTGTATCTTTTCGTTATCATCATCCTGACTCGCAAACAAATTTTGTGCTTGACACACTTGTTCCATTGTTTCTGTTATATTTACTTTTTCTTCTTTTGCGGCATCTTCAACCGCGACACCAGATATTTCATTATTTTCAAATTGTTTTTCCTTATCATCTGTTGAAAAAATATTAGTACAAACAGTATCTTTCCCTAAAAGATATTTACCATCAAGTTCAATGTTTAATTCAATATTACTTTCATTTAACGCATTAATTTTTTCAGTTTGTTCCAACATTTGTATTTCCTCTTTGAAGTTGGATTTTTGCATCATATCACATTGTTGGATGAACTCAGTGACTTCAGGTTTTTTGATTTCGTTTGTAAATTCCTTGACAACCACGTTTAAAGTAATATTATTAATTTCTTTATTTTCATAGTCGCCTTTTATATGGTCAACAGTTCGATTATTATGCGATGCTTCTCCTTTTTTTATTTGTTTATCTTTGATAAAATTATCATATGACTCTACGCTATCTTGTCTATCTTCTGCTCCTTTAATTTCGACTTCGAGCATATTAGATTGATCGTAATCTTTGTTTTGTTCACAGAATTCGCTTGTAATATGTTCATTTTCATATAATTGTGATCTTTTACCATTGTTTATATCTATTTCTGTAATATTATAATCATCTATATTATTTTTTGGTTTAATTTTGTTTTGAGTTTCCAAAATGGATGCATTTTCTAGCACATCGACTTTTTTAACTTCCCTTTCATCTAAATCTGACTGTTTATCAAATTCTTCGTAAAATTCTTGTTTATTTTTTTCATTTACTAATATTATTTTTTCAACATTTTCATTTTGATCAAAATAAGTTTGGTTAGTGTTTTGCACTGGCTCCAAAAACTGTATATCTTCTATTTCCGGCTCTAGTATTATTGTTTCTATTTTCTTAACATTCTCGCTAGGACTTATGTCTAAGTATGTTTTTATGGAACAAACACTTACATCTTTTGTTAATTCAACTTTTTCTACATTCAACACTTTAGCAGCAGCATCATTTATGCTTATGTCTAACTGCAATGGAGATGTCTCTTCATAAATAATTTTATTTATGATCTCTTTTGGTCTTTGGATGAAATGTTTTTCTTTTTGAACACTCTGTTGTTTTAAAATATCATCTGAGTCAACTAGCTCTGTCTGATTGTTTACGGTATTATCATATTTTCTATTTTGCTCATCAGTTCGTCGTTCTGATTCAACGTGAATTTTCGATTCACATTTAGTGACACTGTTTTCTTTGCTAATATTATTTTCATCTTTTAAATTTTCTAGTTCTTTTTTATAAATATAATTATCAGCTATTGAAGTCTCCGCAATCATAACATTTTTATTTTCGTCACCTTTTTTAATAATATTTGTCTCTTTTTCATTTTCTGATATTTCATTGTCCTGATAATCAGAGTGAATCTGTGTAGTTTTATCACCATCATTAGAATTTGTTTCGGAACCTCCCACTTCAGGTGGTTTTTTATAATTATCTAAACCGTCTAAGCTATTTTCCTTATAATCGTTTTTGTCATCGAAAAACATTTCAATCACGTTGACTATTTTGTTTTCTTTTATCTCTTCCATAATTTTCACTTCCTCTAATCTGAGTGTATCTTTTTCTATTATTTCTTCGAGATTCTGTTCTTCTTGAATATTTTGATATTCAAGAACTGATTTTACTATCGTTCCATCAGGCTCCATTTTTATATTATCATCCTTCTCCATAGATAATTGTTTTTCCTTTTCAATTATAAATAGTTCCTTAGTATCTGTCACTAGATTTTTGATATCAATGGAATATTTCGTTATCAAGGTCTTAAGATTTTCTGTTAGATCAAAAAGTTTGACAGACAATTCTTTGAAAATAGGTATTTTTTCTTTTACTTCTAAACTTGATTTGTTTTCAATTTTTTCGAGGTTTCTATCAACACAATTTATAGCGTCTTTTACTTGATCGCTGAAGTTTACATGCAAATGCGAAACAACTTCTGACAGTGCATTCTTTAGATCACTAAGAATAATTTTTGTAAAAGCAGAATCACTGGGCATTCTTGCAGTTTTATCAAAATTTATATAAAATTTGATATCTTCAAAATGATTTAAAACTTTCCGAAGAGAGGTTCCTAATGTTTGCCATTCTCTTTTTGGATCGTTTGTTGACAAAAAATTTGTATTCTTTATTGATTTTAAAAAATATGCTGATGGTTTTCCATAGTTTTCATGCATATATATTTTTTGGATTCTACATAAAGTACTTCTCATGTTACAAATGCTTCCATATATAGAATGAACGGCTGTTATAATACTATCTTCAGAAATTGTATCTATATCCTTACTTGCATCCAAATCGTTCTCTAAAGAAAAAACTTTATCTTCAACATGATTTAAGTTTTGAAGTACATCGATCCCTCCTATTATTAAAAATTCTGCATCAACCGAGAAATTATATTTTAATATCTTCATTGTATTTTTTAAATCACTGAGATCACTCAATATTTTATCTAATTGGCTGTTACCGTTTATACAAGGTACTTTTTCTAATAGTTCTATTGCTTTTTCAACATCCTCCTTACATTTAAAAATCGCATTTTTTGTCGTTGCTATAGGCAATACATTTTCTGTACTGTTAATATTGCTCAAAGGTGTAACTAATGTCTGCAAATTTGCACAAGCTTCCTTCAAAAGTGCTGGAGAACTTTTCTCATTTATTTGAAGTTGTACGCTACTCACATTGCACTCTAAATCTTCAATAATGTCATTTATAGATCCATCGAAGTCACACTTTAAATTTATTATTACAGTTTGTACTTCATCGAGCGTATTTTGTAAGATTTCCGAATTCTGGATAACAGGATAATTAAGGGATAAATTTATCGCGTCATTTAATTCTTGTAGAAGAATCTCCAAGTCACGTATTACAAAGGAATGCTGGTCATGAGTAATAAAATCTGTAACAATAATATTGTAAAATGAAACGGTAAGTAATGTTCATGCATATCTAAATAAGATATTAGATAAGAATACTATAAAAAAAAGTAAAGTAATGGTCTGTTACAATCCCACTGCTAGGCATAGGCCTCCTCTCTCCGTTTCTGGAGAGAACGAGCTAAGACATACCACGCCGCTCCCATGCGAGTTGGTAGGTTACACATATCCCCAGATCTCTTGAGATATATAGGTTTTATCACGATGTTTTCCGTCACCGAAAAGCGTGTGATAAATTGCAATTATCAATTTGACATATAAATTCTAACAGAAAAACTCATTGGTCACTACTCATCAAAACCCCTTCGAAAGAGTCGCACTGTCTCACCGATGGGCTATCGAAGCTTTTTCTAGAATACTATACTAGACTGTAAGTTACGTTACTTACTTAATCTTCTGGTTGCTTAAAATAACTTTCTTTTTTTTTAGAATTAGAGTTTTAGAATTTTTGTAAAAAATAGTGTAATATTCCGAAAAACTTTGTTTCTTGATATTATGTTGTTATTTATTTTTCTTTATTTGAGGTTTTATTTATGAAAAAATGTATCTGTATCAATAGATGAACTGTAAAAAAACTATATACTATTTTTTACAAAGCACTTGTTTTAATTAAAAGGATATACCTATATTTTTCAATGCAAAATTTTGGAGATTTTTTGTAACGTAAAACGCTGTGTATTATACTTTCTGTATTTGTAATTAACTTACCTTCAACTTCAAGAAAACTTTGTTTAACACTATCTTCAATTCTAGTATAAGGCTCCTGGATTTGGATTTCGTCAACTAAACAGTTATTCTGTTTTCCACTTTCATTCTGTTTCTCGAAATTGTTTAATTCCTCCCCGTTGTCTAGCACTGTTACAGGTTCAATAACCTCACTATTTTTATCTTCGATGTTTTTATTTATAGAAGGAAGTTTTGTTAATTTTGATTCCGAAATATCTTCGCTGTTTAACGATTCATTTATTATTTGTTGAGTCTCATCAACCATAAATTTCATGTTTTCTAGAAATGTGAAAATTTATATATAAAAATTATAGTTGTGCACAAACTTAGATAGATGCAATGTAAATGCTATGAATCAATATTGATGTTCGATACATATAAAAAACTTTATTTTAATATTTAAATGAGTTAATCTTGTATGTATACAATTATATTTTCAGAATCTAGGAAACGGCTCCAATGATTTTCCTGAAATTCAGCATGTAGGGGTTTTAGGGGAGAAAAATCGATCTAGATAAGTTTTATTAAAAAAAATGTCGATGAAGACTTAGAAGATTAGAGCCCTGTTTTCGGGCTCTAAATTTTTTTGAAATTTACGTTGAATACAATCACAATTCTCCGCTGTCAAACGTAGTCATGGTGGTTCATTTGGGGAACGGGCGGTGTAGAGAGGTGAAAATACCTAAGATCGAGCCCCTCCTGCCATATTATTTTTTAATTTTTCTTTTTTTTTTAATTTTATTTTTTTACATCATTTTAAAAATTACCGAGCAAAGTTTGGTCACCCAGGTACTAATATTCAGATAAGAGTACTACATTATATATTTTTAAAAACAATTCATAATATAATATTCTGGTATCCAGTGAGTAGAATAGACCACCCTCGTTTCTTACTGAAGTGTCGTTAAAGGCGATTGAGTAAGTGAGCAGGCGGCCGATCGTAAAAAGTTTGCCAAATCGTGTAATAAAATGTTTAAAACATGTTGTACCGACCCCACTTATAGTGGAATAAGGGCAGGAGAATGATGAATGTAATACTCTACTATTAATAGTCATAGCACTCCCTAGTACATGAGAGTACTACCGCCGTGTTTGTCTGCCTGTCTATTCGCGATAAACTCAAAAATTACCAAATGGATTTTATTCTTCTTTTTACACATAAGATTCACAGCGAAGTTAATAATATGCGAATTAAGTTAATAATCTTCAGTAAATATTTTTGAATAAATTAGTTGATTATGACGATATTTTGATTGATGAAAATATCGGATAAATATGTTTTTTTTTAAATTAAATACGTTAAACCCCTTACACGCGGTGAGGATAAATCTACCAAGTTACCTTGGTTGGAAAGATCAATAATTGTATTCGTTCTACACGGTCAGGTGTTGGTTACATTCAAGACGTACTAGACAAAATTATATTAACACAAATGTAATCCATATATAATAAGTATTTGATGTCAATAAACTTAATACAATACAATAAATGTAATACATTCGATATTTCTAGGTTATACTTTCACTTAGAATAGCGTAGGAGTATCATACCACAGCGAAATATCAACCGTATTACAAACGATATTAAGAATATATTTGTTTATATTTAAACTTTATGTAACTTCATCCTAACCGTGTGGAACACCTTTAGTTATCTTAAGCATTTATGCTGAACATATTAATCCCACAATAACCAAACCATATTATTTTTTAAATAATATATATCAGAACTTATCGCAAAATTAAAATTTACCTGCACTAAAATATTAGGGATAGGGGTGGATCTGTTGGTTTCAAATCACTACAGCGCGTCCATTTTTTTTTCTTCACTGTTTTATATGTAGTAATTTTATAACTAAATTAGCTTTTCTTTAACTGTAGCTACTATATAACTACCAATGTTGGAAAATCTAAGAAAGATATTCAAAGTCAAACAAATCACTCGAAAATCAAACATATTACCTGTACATTGTTTTTTCTCTAAATCGGTATCTAGCTTAAGATGTGGAAATTCTAGGTTCACAAGATCGTTTTCCGTTAGTTGATTTTCAGCGAAAATTTCAGTTTTTGAAACAGCAATATCTATAATTTCACTTTTATCAACCTCCAATATTTCCGCAAAATTATATTGATTCAAAACGTCATCACTAATTTCACTCAGCTCTTCATTTTGTGACTCTATCAAATCATTGACTGAATTTTGAACATTTTGAATTGACTTAGCATTTGCAATTATTAGATTACTTCTGTCATTTTCATATTCTGTAGAAATTTGAGCATTTTGAATAGAATGTTCTGTGTTCTCTAAGTTCTTGACCAATTCTTGACTTTTTAAAATAAAGAAACTGCCTGTCAATGTTTCTAAATCATCTTGCAAATTAGTGATAGCTTTTATCATTTCTTCTCGTGTATGATCATTAAGACATGACTCTATCTTGAATTCTTGTTCACGATCAAAAACCTGTACTTGCAATATTGTTAATGCCTTATGCAAGTTAGTGAGTAATTGAATTTTCTCTGAATTCATTTCTGTTTCTTCCATAGTTACATCAGAAAATGGTTCTGTTAAGTAAATACTTGCTCGGAGCTCTCTTACAATATCTGCTGACTGTTTTAGTTCATCCAATTTTATGACTGCAGAGTCTTCTTTAACAGTTTCTATTATTTTAATGTAGCAATCCAAATGTTCCAAAAATGAATCGGTCTTTTCTAAAACATTTAAGAATTTATTATTCAACATTTTTAAATTATATAATTCTGATTGCATTATATAATTTAAACTTATAACTTTCATAATCTATATTTAATATAACCTTCTTTTGAAAATGTACAATTCAAAATTGGATTATTCAAAATCTTTTACTAGCTATGAAACTTACCGTTTAGCTGTTTATGTTCTTCGTGAATTATTCGTTCTGAAAGGATACCAATAAGTATACATTGTAGTTCTTTAATAGTTTCATTTATAAAAATGATATTACAACAATCCTGTAAGTCTAAATACTTTAAGTTCTCCCGAATTAAGTTGATTTTGGTATTAAGATCTTTTAATAATGATATACTCAAATTATCTAAGTATGTATTTTCACATTTCATATGTTCATTTATTTTTTTGGTACTATCAGCAATAGTTTGCGGCTCGACTAATGACTCAATTTCCTTTGACAAATGCTCTTTTTGTTCATTTGAGTAACATATATTTGTTAATTTCTTATTAAAACTATCAATGGGCTCATTTAATTCTTTTAACAAGTCTTTCAAATTATATTTCTTCGAAATAGACTTTTCGCCAATTGATTTATCTTTGAATTCAGTAATAAAATTATCCCTCAACACATCCAAGCAATCAGAGATGCATTTTATAAAAATAGTTCTTTTTCCACTTCCCAACGCATTTGTGCAATCACCATAATTTTGAATAATTTTTAAGATAATTTTTAAGTATTGTTTATCTTTGATATCTTTACTAGATATTGTCTCTGTTACACAATTACTCAGTAAATTGTATGTGTGAACAGTTTCACAATCTATTTCTGATTCAATATTACTAAACTTTATTTCCTTTGCAATGTTATCGTTGATATTTTCAACCAAAGGCTTAAACGATTCTATGGTGTTCAAAAATAACTTCGCTAGATTATGTAAATTTGTAAAATGATTGGTTTCCAATATTTTGTTTAAAAATATTTTATTATTTTCTATATTAGAAATAGGAATATTAATAATCAATTCAGTGATCAAATCGAAATTTTCCTCAAGTAATGTTTGTATATGTTTTAAAAATACTTCTGATTCACTCATCCATTGATTAAAATCTTCTGATATACATGAGTCATGTTTATAAATTTCAATCTGCTTAAAATTTTGTCGGAGATCATAATATACTTGTAATATCTTTATTATTCGCTTAGGCGTCGTTGGTTGTTTTAATAAACAATCTAATAAAATCACTTCATTAAGAAATTTTTTGATTAAGTTCTCCGTAAAAATAAAATTATCTTGAAGCACATGTTCAGGTAAGTCTTGGATAAATGCAGCAGTTATTTCAGTTATATTCTCTAAGTCAACTAAAACATCTAATTTCAATTTTGTAGCCTGCGGAATACATGCCTTAAATTTAGAAACGAAATGAAGTTGTGATAAAGCAACAATCATTGTTTCAATATTATTTATTAGACTTAAAATTTTAGTTTCACTATCCAATAAAACTGGTGTGTTCACTGTAAATCCTATAAATTCATCCCATCTTGTTACAATACATTGATGTAAATTTTCAATTTTTATTTTTACTACTGAAATATCAACGTTTTTGGAATGATTTATTATATTTAACATTTGACTGACAGCATCCTCTAAAACATTTAGACCTGAAAATTCACATTCTGCATCTTTTTTAGTAGTACTCAAAAATATATACAACTCCGTACATAATTTTCGTAACATGTCAAGTTTAGTAGCAATTTCTGAAATTTTATCTACTGTTTCAATAGCCACATTTATTAAGTTTAAAGAATTATTTAGGTTTATTTCACAATTAGATATGTTTTGTAAAAACTTATCTTTTTTATCTATATGTGATTGGTTTTCCATTACTATATTTCTTATATCAAAAAGCGATAGACTCTTACAAAGTTCTTGTAATGGGTCAATTAAAATAGCTAATTGAGTTGACTTTGTCCAATTTGGAAGATTTTCACACTCGTCAAATTGAATAGGATTTAAAATACCTTGAATAATATTATTTGCTCTATCTAATTCTCTTGTAACGGTTTTGATCGTAGAACAATAACATTCTTCAGATGATGAATCTAATGCATCTATTGATTTAGAGATATTCATTAAACTATCATTCAAAATGCCTAAAAATTTAGATGAAGTATATTGCATATTTTTGTAATGTAATGTTTCAATGCTTGTTTCTTCTACAATCTGCGATGCAAAATTGTCAGTGTCCATTATATCTGCAGTTGTTTTAATGGCTGAAATATCTTCTAATGTTGATATATCGCCTACCATTTCCAATAAATCTTCTCCCTGAACCAATAATATACAACTTTGAATATTTTGAATAGCGTCTGCGATACTACTATTGATGGTAAGATAGGTAATATTTTCACTATATTGTGAAATCACATCTTGTTGTAATACTTCTAAAGCATTACGCAAATCTAAAAGTGGTATCACCAATTCTGTTTTAAGCGAATTATTTTCGGAACATTGTTTTACTTTTTCGTAAATAACTTGATTAAGTACACTAATGCTTTGATTTAAATCGTAGAGAGGGTTGGCAACAGTTAGTGTTAAAGACAAATCACTCATGCTGGAAATATTTTCTTCTTGTTCAGTTATATTTACATTTAATGCAGCAATGTTGCATTTGATTTCTTCTAATGCCGGAAATATTTTATCAAAATTTTGCTGCAAGACTAAATCTTTAGCCAGTTCTACTGATATCACATTACTTATAGTTAAAACAGCTGTCTCTACTTGTTCTATGACAAAATTTAATTTATGTTTTTCTAAATATTTCATTGACATGTCTTCTACATTTTCTGAAACCATGACACTTGTTGATATCTCTGCATGACAATTAGTTTCGTGTATACTGAGTAGTAAATCAGAAATAATAGATGAAATTGTAAAATTTAAATCCGGTGTAAAACCATCTTTTTTTATGTTTGCTTGAATTATTTTGAGATTATTTCTAATGCCGGCTAAAGCTAACAACATGTCATGTGAATCCATATTTTTAAGCAGAGTATTAAGTCTATTAATCGTATCGCACATCTCTAAAAATAGAAAATACTCGTGTGCATCGTTACTTTCTATAACATATTCTAATATTTTAGTTAAAGTTTTGTGAAACTCTACCATTTGAATCTTTGTTGAGGGTATAACGTCAAGTATTATTAAATTATTTTCTAAATTTATCAATATTTGAGCCATTTTCTGAAGAGCTTGTAATTTATTATCACTGTTTAATATATCAAATGTACCTATATTTATTTCAAATATATCTAAATGAGCTGAAATTTCATTTATATTACGCCTTATATTATTTAAAACATCATTTAGCACAACTTCATTTCCCATTTCTCCAGGTTCTACAGAAAGTTGTTCAAAGGACGTCCTCAGTTTAAGCACGGAGTCCATGACAGTCTCTATTATTTCAGTGTTATAATTTTGTAAATTTGATTGTGTCTCTGTTATTGACAGAGATTCTATCTGTTCTAACGCATTTTGTAAATCTTGAATAGGCGTGGACATATCGTTTAGAATAATTTGACTTTTGATTTTGTTTTCTACACCTTTTAAACAAGATACATTTACTTCATCAGCAATGCAAAGAAGTGACTTCAGTGGACTTTTTAATTCATATACGGCTTTTTGAGTTCTTTGTAAGTGCATTATTTCTGGGCTTATTTTATCATTTTTTTTATCCATTGCATCTGTGAATATTCTACTATCTTTGATTGCATCTAGAAAATATGAAATTGTTGTATGTATTTCACTAGTGTTCGTTTTTATTTCAGAAATATTTATTTCCTCAAAATATGGGCAATTTTTATCCAGCATTATATCTATTTGCTTATTTAATTTTTTGAGTTCTTCACCACATTTGTCAATAATCTGTATACACGTCTTTTTAACTAATGTTTGATTATCACTTTCTAAGTCACTACATTTTCCAATTATTTTTAAAGACTGATGAAGCATATTTAAAGATTGAGGAAGTCTATTAAATAAAGAGGTAGTAACTTTGGGAGGTTCACTAACGGATTCTGTAATGGCACCTGTAATACTTAGTATTTCTGATAGTGATTTTATTAAACTATTAATAACTTCCAAGCTACGAGATGCCATGGCAGCAGTTGACATAAGTTCTGATTGAAGTATAATATCCCGTTCTATCATTTGCACGTCGTTGATTACTTTTGCTAAAGAGGAACTTATGTTAATAATGTCTATTTTAATACTGTCGTTACTGATAGTCATTTTTAACGCAGCGTCAAATTTATCGTCTAAAACTTCTTCTTTTATTACATTTATTGATCTTTCGCTACTCGAACTGGATCTCCTAGAGGTTTGACCGCTACACCGACCTTTTTTATTTTTCGTAAGTAGTAAATCTAAGTCAGGTTGTCTATTTTGTACCTCTTCTTTAAGTAAAACTGTCTTGGTAATATCCGATGATTCTTGACCGTCTTCAATAGAAGGTTTCGAAGACTTAGACTTAGGTTTTCCAGAACTTCGCGCACTAGCAAAACTTTGTAAATCACTCTCACATTGAAATTGAGTGTCATCATCTTTTTTTTCTTCAGAAAGTGATTGATCTTGTGACAAGCTAAAGTAATCTTCAACGCTTTTCTGTGAATCGGATTTTTTCCTCTCTAATTTTATAGGTATATCATTTTTTTCATCTGATAATAAAGAATTTTTTTTTTCTAAATAATCGTCGATATCTTGATCCAGAGGTAACTGTTGTGGTCCATTTTCATCAGCGATTGAAATATCTTCTACGTCCGCCTCAGTTCTTAAATCTTCTTCTGGAGAAGTGAAATATTCAGGCGAAACATCAATAATTATTGCTTCCATTAATAAATTACCCGATGTCGATGTTTCCTTAACAAACCGCAGTGGAGGAAGTTCTACAACGTTATGTTCAGTCACATTTTCTGATAATTGATCAGCATACATCTCAACTATCTGTAACGCTTCTTCCTCTGTTAGATCAGGTGTTTCATATAAAGACACAGATACTTCTTTTCCGTCGAATGAAAATGAAATTTCGCCTTTATCATCCAAAGTTATATCCCCAACGGGAGTATCATACATTTGCGAAGTTCTTTCTTCGTGAATAGTGCTAAGAGACAAATTCCTTTGTAATGTCTGTTCATCGCATTTCTTCTTACACTTTTCTTTTATAGAATCTTCAAATCCAAGTAAAGATGCAGAACTGGCTGCTATACCCATACAGTTTTGTGCTTCACACGTATATGTACCAAGACAACATGTCCCATCTTGACCGGAAATTATTCTGTGTATATCACCCGGCTTGAGCTCTTCACCATCTTTATACCACTTGAGAAGAGGCTGCGGGACACCAATAACTTTGCACTCTAAGTTTACAGCACCTTCCTCGGATAGAATAGCCTGAAGATTTTCTAGGAATCGTGGCTTCTTGTAATGTCGTGGTATTATAAGCTTTAAAAAACAAGATGTTACACTGTGCCCAAAGTCATTCATAGCAACACACTTCCACTCTGCTTGATCCATAAATTCTAAACTTTGGATGTCTAAAAAAAATACGCCACGTTCCTCTTTTCCATGATGACAGCGTGAAGACTCGTCAACGGGTTGATCATCGCGATACCACAATACAGTGGGATCTGGGGGAATGGCAACTGTAAAAACAAATTTAATTAAAATTTTACACTAAGAACTAAAATGAAGCTTCTATAACTATTTTCTATAAATATTATATTTTATCTCTTACAGTAATATGCATTTCGTCAGTGCAAATTGAGTATAATAATAGACTAAAAAATAATAATTGATTGTATTAACCTTTAATAGTAAAACGGAATGGTTCATCAATCTTGGCTTCAACACTCTTTAAGCCTTGTAGGAATTTAGGAGCTTGATTTTTAGAGAACAATTGCAACTTCTCCTCCTCATTTAGCTGATTTTGAATATCTTCCACTGTCAATTCTGCAGAACTACTCCCTTGGCCCATACAATTTCTAGCTATGCAGCAATAAGAACCTAAAGAATTTGATCCTGTAAGCTGGTATACATCTCCAGGTTTTAATTCTTGGCCATCTTTGAACCAGCTTAGTACGGGTGTTGGAAATCCAACGACTTTACATTCAAATGAAACAAGTCCTTCTTCAGTTAAAACCGCTTGCAGATTTTCCATAAATCGAGGCTTACGATAATTCTTTGGAACTAAAAAATAAATAAATATTATTTTCTATTCCTGCGTAATTACTTCAATAGCTTATTATTTTTAACCATTAAAATTATTTTAGTGTATAATCCTTACAATGCCGTTTAGATGTCAATTATACGGAGCATTGTCATGTTTTCATGGAGAATTCTAATGATCTCTGACCGTCCTCCTTGTTCTCATTCAGATAGTCCTTTATTGCCGACTAGAATGTTTGCGGGCGCATTTCCCCTTTAAATTACGTTTGTGTGCGTGATTGAATACTCAAACAAACATACACATAAATAGAATTAATGTTTGGTCGAGCGATAGACTATAAGTTAAAGCGCCGTATTAATTTGTCTTAGATTTTTACCAAATTTAATCGTAGTCATTGATGTTTTTCACCATAAACAAAAATAATCCCTCCTCTATAATAAATATCAACCACAAATATTCTAAGAATTATGAAATGACCAAAACTTTGTTTATCGCTTATTATTTTTATATTATTTTCTTTTATTATTTTTTTATTCGATACTTGCATAGGTACTAATATTTTCGAAAATAAATATTTTTTAATTTGAATTTAATTTGAACATATATTAAAAAAAAAAAAAAAATTGTAATAAATAAACACGGTTAATTATATTTATTAAAGAGGGTTATAAGAAAAGGAATCAAAGCGAATTATATCAAAATTATATTATTTATAGTCTATCGCCCGACACAAAGATTCGTGCCATATACAAGTTCCTTCTATTAATATGTGTGTTTGTTTGCGTATTCGATCACGCAAACGTGACTCAGAGCGATTATATGAATAGATCTGCTCTCGTAGACATTCCAGTCAATACTGAAGGAATTTCTAAATGAAGAATATGGAGGACGGCCACTAGATTTCTACGTGACAGCATAAATCAAAAGGGTTTTTTAGTACCTCACATTATAACCATGTAATAATTACCATCCATAGAGACGTAACAAGTGGTAATGCCTACTCTGCCACCAGTACTTGTAGCTACACATTTCCATTCACCCTCGTCCGGCCACTCAGCCTGCTGGATTTCTAAAAGGTACCCTCCTAAACCATCTTCTAAAAGTCGATATCTAAGATATAAAATTTTTAATGATTAGCATTAATTTATAATTTATGCACATAACATTAGTTATTATAAAACAAAGTTATTAAAAACCAACAACAATTATTCTTGAATAAGTCCGACGATGCACATTTTGTTGTTTTTTTATATCCAATAATGCAATAAAGAGATTACAAATAAACAAACATTGCATATTCAATACATTTCTTGTTCCATTCTACGAAGATTCTGCCTGAATTCTATTCCTTGAGGACAATAATAGTGACATTACATCTTAATTATTATGAAAATAATTTTGTCAACTATATTTTAACACAATTATTTTTCAATTTTGAAATTATCTCAAACGTAATAATCAAGACAACAACATACACTACCGGACACGAAAATGTTGAAGATTACTATAAAACATTACAATTCCATTGATGACGTCAGTATGCAATCTCGTGTCGTGTGAGTTAGAGAAAAATCGGGTGTCTCGCCTTGCAAGAAGTTTAGAGATTATCTCCCACTTGGAGTGACAGAAACTATTCCCATCATTATTTGAAAGTATTCCCCTTCCCCAAAAGAATATTTATAAGCTAAATGTCCCTATAAATGAATTAAAATAAAATAACTTACTTTTCACTAGGTTCAATTTTCCCTTCTTTATTATACCAGACTACGCTCCGTGGCCATGGTGGTACAACGATGTTGCAACTGAGCGTCAAAGGCTCGCAGATTCTTACGAACTGATCCTCCAATTCCTTTGTAAAAATCGGAGACGATTCGAGTGCTGCTCCTCTAAAATTATCATCATTAGGTAATTAAAAGATTATATTTATTTAATTATTCTTATTATTATATTTCGTGACGTTTATAAGTTAATATGTTTAACTCTATGGACGGTTAAAAATTATGTTAGTGTGGATCGAGGTCCAGATTGATCTAAAGTGCCTATCTAAAGACCTGTGAGGAGTAATTGAAGATCTGACGGAAATATTATAATTTAAAAAATTCACCCTCTTAAGGTTATAGTAATAGTATATATATAATAGTTATTTGACTTCGCTCATTCGGTATTAATTGCCCTACAATTCTTTATTCTATATAAAAACAAAAGTTCAAATATATGTCGATAAATCGGAAAGTAGACTTTTATTAGCAAATTTCCAATAATTTTACGTATATCACATATAGCAAAAGCGTAATACTGTCAATTAAATGAAAACTCTATAAACTAAATTTATCGCTACTAGTTATATTGTAGAATATTGCAGATAAAATTAAGCTACGAAAATGCCGACAGATAGAGATATATATTTGAAGACAAAAAAAATCTATGTATAAATTATTATATGTATTATTTGAAAACTATGATTTATTTTTTTGACAGACCGTTATTAAGTAAGATCACAATATTATAATTCGTAATATTATGCCTATACATAATATCTATATCTATTGTAAATATCTATATATTTACCCAGAGCTAGGTCGGGCAGAGCCCTCTCTACTAGCGCGCCCAATGACGTGAACTTTAGATGAAGAATATGCCCTTCCCATGCAGTTTACGGCCTCGCAAGTATAAGTACCCAGTGACGTTGGGTCTTCAGCATTTGCCGTTAACGCAAAAACATCGCCAGCTTTGATTTCACGACTATCCTGAAAAATTCAAATTATACTCGTATCTATACATAATATCTGGGTGACCGAGCTTCGCTCGGTAATTTTTTACAAAAAAAACTTTAAAAAAAGAAAAAAACAATTATTTAGTTGGGATCGATCCTTGGCACTCACATTTCTCGAGGCTGCCCGCTAACCGAATGAGCTACGTCGACTTGACAGTTAATAGCGAAAATTCAATTCAATATAAATGTTAGTGTTTTTTAATGCCCAAAAATAGGGATAAAACAATATTTTTTTTACATAAAACCTAGCTAGATCAATTTTTCTCCCCCAAAACCTCCTAAATGCTGAATTTCAGGAAAATCGTTGGAGCCGTTTCCGAGATTCGGAAAATATATATATATACAAGATTAACTCATTTAAATTTATACATATAATATTATAAAGACAAGATCAAAAGCTGTCTACCTGTATGTAATTGCTGTTCTCTACTGAACGTATTTATGTGTAGTTTATGCTACTCGTAAAAGAAAGTGCAATTATTGTGGAAGGCGTAGGTCAATAGTACATTCTACGGAACGGATAAACCGATTTTTAAGCCGCTTGTCGAGCAGCATAAATCCCAACCCCGCGGCAATTATATGATAAGAAGCTATATAGTCATAGCTTTTTAAAATCATTTATATATCATAAAATTGCCGCGGGGTCGGGATTTATGCGAGAAAAACTTTGTGACACTAATTTTCACGAGAATGAAACGGGCACACCTTAAAATATAAGCTACATAATAAAAAAACAAGTAAATATTTAAATCAATCTATGATTTTAATTGATCAAGAAAGCATTATCTAAAGTAAAACTTTCATACATGGTATATTTATTCGAAGACTGATTTTATTTCTTTTTAAATTAATTGAATATAATTTTAAATTATATAAAATCAAAACCTTTCATAAAAAAACATTACTGAAAATTTATTATAATAAGTATAATACATAATAAACCAATCGATTTTAAAGCAATTGGGCACTAAAGCTTAAATAAAAAATTTCCATTTTGTAATTCCATGTTTTTTTTAAACAAAAAGGGGTTCTGAATTCAGTTATATATTTTTAAATTTTTATAACCGTCTTCACACTTAATGTTTATATTGGTCTTAGAAGTGAATAATTCTTAAAGTTATCGCAAAATTAAAACTAACGCCCACCCAAATATTCGGAGGGGAATATCAAAGGAGTAATCTTTGATCTTTGATGCATGGGAGAACTCACAGAATGCTAAAGGGGTATTTTGTGATTTGTCCAAGGCATTTGATTGTGTTCAACATGAGACACTGTAGCTAACGCTTGGTCATTATGGTATCACAGACAATGCGCTTTGACTCATGGCATCTATCTTCACAGAGATTTCAAAGAGTGTGAATTAATGATGTCCTGTCATCTGGATCGACCTTTATAGGTGTGCCTCAAGGATCAATCCTAAGCCCTTTTCTGTTTTTAGTATATATAAATGATTTACCGTATTTCATTCAGAGTATATGCGATATTGTACTGTTTGCTGATGACACATCTTTGATATTTAAAATAAATAGAAATGACGGCAAATTTGACGAAGTAAACAATGGTTTGTGGCAGTTTGCTTATTGGTTCAGACAAAATAATTTAGTACTGAACTCAAATAAAACAAAATGGATAGAATTTGTATTGCCTAATACTGCTAAAACAGCAAATACACTTTTTATAAATACTGTTGCACTAAAAACAAATAATGCAACTGTATTTTTGGGAATGACTTGGGATACAAAACTCCAATGGAGCACACATATAACAACTCTTGCAGGGAAACTCAGTTCAGCGGCCTATGCCGTTCGAAAGATTAGACAGTTTACTGACGTTGAAACGGTAATACTTGTTCATTTTGCTTACTTCCATAGTGTTATGTCATATGGAATATTGTTATGGGCTAAATGTATGGACGGATAATGAAAAAATATTTGTATTACAAAAAAGCGCTGTACCTGGCATTTACAATTTAAGTCCGCGTGATTCCCTGCGAGAGAAGTATAAGGAAATAGGTATTTAAAGTAATTTGATTTTTGTTTTGTTATAAAAATATAAAGAATTATAAAACAATAGGTGATGTATATAATAGACAAAGTAGGAACCGACATAAGCCTGCGGCCCCTGCTTTGCACCTTGCAAAAGTGCGTAAGTCGTTTGTGGGTTTGGGTATAAGATACTATAATAAAATTCCACAAACATATTTAGCTTTGCCATTACAGCAGGTAAAAAACACTATTAACGAGAGGCTGATACTGAAAGCCTTGTCTACTGTTGAGGATTATTTAGATGATAAGAATGCGTAGATATAGATATTGTTCGACCCTGTACAAGATGGAAACGATTGAATTTAACTAGTATTAAGAATTATATTTTTAAAAGAGCAACCGCCGAGTTTCTTGCTGGCTCTTCTCGGTAGGAACAGCTTTCCGAACCAGCAGTAGAGTTGACGATTCAAAAGCACTTGTTTACAAGTTTATTTGAATAAAGAATATTTTGAATGTGAATTTGAATCGAAAACAGACAGTAATGCATGGCTAGGCTTGTTTATATTTTAGTACCTGGGTGACGGAGCCTTGCTCGGTAATTTTTAAATGATATAAAAAAATAATATATTAAAAAAAGGCGCCGATGACATGTGGGATTCGAACCCGGGTAGAACATTTTCGGTTAACAACTAAAAAAATCCTTTGCTTTAAATTTTTTATTATACCATATTTTTAATGCCAAAAAACAGGGAACAAACGATTATTTTTTTATAAATCCTAGCGAGATCGATTATTGTCCCCCAAAACCCGCTACATGCTGAATTTCAGGAAAATCGTTGGAGCCGTTTCCGAGATTCAGAAAATATATTCATATATGTACATACAAGATTAACTCATTTAAATATTAAAGATATCATATATCGCACAGCAAATCACGGAATATCAATGCAAATCACGAAAATGTGTCGTGCGTGCGCAAATAACGTAACGGAAATAATGCAAACGCGTCGTGCAATGCATATAACGGCACACAAATATTGAATTAAAAAAAATACAAGCTAAACAAGTTTATCCAAACTGATTTTAGTTATATATTAAAAACAAAGTACCTTAAACCAACGTAGCACTGGTGTAGGAACCCCCACCACTTTGCACTCAAGTGATACCGTTCCCTGTTCGGTCAGTAAAGCTCGAAGCTCTTCTACAAATTCTGGGCGTTTGTATGCTTTTGGAACTGAAAGATAACATAAATAAATTATAAGGGTGTATGTACACTATAAAAGTACATGATAGATTATATTATTTTTTTCATGGTCAACTTAATTGTTTTAGATTTTTTCCTTTTTGACGTTACACGTCCAACGTATCATAGAGCCATACATATCATACTTGGAGTGGGGAATCCAGCCTAAAATGTAACATATTACAATAAAGGGAAAGCAAAATAGGGTATTCTATCTGTTTTTTTTAATATGTGGTAAGACAAAGATGAAGTATACGAGTTCCCTGTCATTATTTATCATACCACTATCACTTACAGGCCTACCTATCGTTCTTCACTCTAGCTATATTAATTCTATGGTCTATTTACTCTGTGACTCTTCATGTCTCAGACTAAAAAAAAGGAAGGAAGATGAAAAATCGATTGAAAATCCGAGATCGAGAGATGAAAAATCCGTCTCTAACACACTAAGCCGAATCTCTCTGTATAATAGTAAAAAGCGCACACATTGAATAACAAATATACGCCGCTTGCCAACATAAGGAAAGCATTCAAATTTAAATTCAAAATATTCTTTATTCAAGTGAACTTTTTAAAAAGTGCTTTTGAAACGTCAACTGTACTGCTGCTTCGGAAAGCTATTGCTAACGAGAAGAGCCAGCAACAAACTCGGCGGTTGATCTTTTGAAAATATAATCTTATCACTAGTTACATTTAGTTATTACTGTCTTGTACAGGGCCTAACTAGGTCCATATTATCATCTGAGTAACTCTCAATTGTATATTAAGTTTTGGGTTCAGTTCAGTACCAAATTATTTAGCCTGCACCAATGAGCTACTTGCGACAAACAACTGTTTACTTCGTCAATATTATCATCTTCTATTTACTTTAAATATCAAAAATGTATCATCAGCGCAAATATAATTATATCGCAAATAAGATTTGGTAAATCATTTGTATAACATAGTAGCTTTTTTACCCGCAACTTCGTTCGCGTGGACTGTAGTATTGAAATTAAGAGTAGCTTCTGTCCTCTTCAAAACTGCAAATATCTTCATCCCAAAAAATGATCGAACCGGGAAATATCAGAGGAATTTATAGTTTTATCAAAAGCATAATTTTATAATTTTAGTAAATAACTAATAAATATAATTTTAATAAATAAACTTACATGAAACATATATTAAAATAGCTCAGTAAAAGGAGACTTCCAAAATTGGGTTTATGTGTTACAATAAACTCCATATCTGTACATCCAAAAATTCTTAATTTTTTCTGGTATTAAATATCACCATAAATATTATAAACTAATATCGTGCAAGAAAACTTTAATAATAACATTTAAACGTAACGTATGAATTGTCAAATTGTTTTTGTTTAAATCACCTTTATAGGTTCAGCGCTGGATTCCAAGTTTGTAGTATAAATACGAAAATATGATTTTTGTGAAAATAATATTTTAAAATAAGTATCTGAAAATATATTAATGTCACTTTATTAAATTTAATGAGTTTTCAGATATTAAAAATTGTGTAAAAAGTAAAAAATGTCCCAACACATGTCAATTATTAGTCATTTTTTTTCGTACTTGTACCTAAAGACTTGTTCCATTTATAAATTTGTTTTCTCAAAACGTGTTCATTGGCGATAAAAAATATGAACGATCAACTTTTACTTCAATGATTATACCTTATTGTTATATTGTTTTTAATGTGTTATTATGGTATTTAGCTAGTATTTGTACTTGTAAATAACCTCAAACTATATATTTTTTTATAGTTTAAATAGAAAGTAAATAAAATAATAATTGATACTAAGATAACATATATTTTCTATTTAACAGCACAAAACTTTTTAATGTATGGTCTGGGCAAAAATATGTATGAAATTCTAGCGGTCTCCTTTATTAAATAAACAAAAACCGAAATTAAAAAAAATGACTTTTTCGAAGATTTTTATACCCCGGTATATAAACATTATTTGTGCCAAATTTGATCTATATTGTTTCAGCGAATTAGCCATTAAATGATAACTAACAGACAGACTTTCACATTTATAATATTATTAGTTTATTCATTTTAGTAAATAACCCGTATTACTTATATTAATTATCCATTGTAATAGCTCAGTTAAATTTGTCCAGTAAACGAATACAAACAAAATTAAATATAAATACTCTTTAAAAATAACTCTTTTGACGTAAGCCGATAAACTTGGAATCTAAATACTTCTGTAAATACAGATTTGACTTGATTTTGAATTAGTAATCCTGTTTTATTCCTCCTGAATTTAATTCATGTTGAATTAACAGGATTTCTATAGCATATAAGTTACCCCGCTGTATAAGGAATTATTTTGCCAAATTTCATCGATATTGATTCAGCGGATTGGCTGTGAAAACGTAACAGACAGACAGACAGACTTTCACATTTATAATATTAGTAAGGATAAGGATATACTTAAAACAGAAAGGGACCAAGGATTTATCTTTGACGCACACCCATAACTAAGGCCGATCTGTGTGACAACACATCATTAATCCACTCTCTTTGACTCTAGGGCTGTAAAGATAAGATGCAACGAGATGAAGCGCATTCTTTAACACCAACAACGTCCAGATACTTGCATAATGATCTTGCCAATTATAGACGACTAGCTTTTACCCTACTTCGCTCGCGTGAATTGTTATCGTGTGATAGGTCGATAATAGATGGCGCTTTTCCATTCCTGTAAAATTAACAGGATTTCTATGGCTTATATGTTATTCCGGTGTATAAGGAATAATTGTGCCAAATTTCATCGATATTGGTTCAGCGGATTCGCCATGAAAGAGTAACAAACATACATCCATACTCAGAAACTTTCGCATTTATAATATTAGTAGAATAAAATAGAAAGTTCAATAATCATCGCCGATAATGAAGAGCAAGAATCAACAGGATATTAACATCGGTAACAATAACGGCACGCGGTAAGATATATTTAGGGAACTGAATCGAACTACCCCTACCTATCGCTTGCGGTTGAAACACATGCAACTTTTATTATCTTTGAATAGCTAGAAACATTTATCTGTGTCTAAAGAAATATAGAATACTATTTTCCTAAGTTGTACTGATAGTTTAATTCTAACCTAAAACATTGAGATGAGCAGAGCAGCTGGCCCGGCCCCCAACATTCTCCGCTGTGCAAGTCCATCGCCCCGCGTCGTCTACACTCACGGCTGAGATGTCTGCACACCAGAAATTACCATCGCGCACCAATGCGATCCGCTCCGCTTCTAACAAACGACGCTCGTTGCGGTACCAAGTCACCTTAAAAAAATGATTTTCAAAATTATTATTTTCCACGTATTTTCATTCTTTCTTATTTTTTTTGTTGATAATTTTCCCTAATCGTGGTTTAAAGCAAAATAGATACTATCGTTAATTTTGCATTATATAATTCGGAACAGTGACGCCAAATTCTATGAGAAACTTTTTAATGCGACCTTATTAAATTACGATCATTAACAAAATACTACAAAAATTGCAGAAGAATTAAAACAAGCTCGGTACACTAAGCAAACTGATATTAAAGTTATGATCATTCCTACGTTTCAGATTTCATTATAAACCGCAAAATAGCTGATTATTTCATTATATTATAAAAACAATCTCCAATTTACTTATTTCTCAGCATTATGATTTAATTCGATATATATGATAGCGGCGAAATCATTTATGTTACGTGATTGATTTTCCAAACTCAATATAGGAGAGTCGATAATAATAATTATGATAAAGCTTATATACAAAATTTACTTTCAAATATTTGTAGCACCAAAGTTAAAATGCTACTAAAAATTAAATTGTTATCTTTACATCTTTGGATTTTCTGGTTTGAATTTCCCACGGTTACCACTGACCCTTAACAAAGCCTAGGGGATTAAGGTAACTTTATTTCACACAAATATTCGACGTAAGTTATTTTATTTATTAAGATATTCGTATTGTGATCGTCACTTTTTTATAACTATAGCAAGTAAATAAGAAACTAAGACCTCATGTTAATATATGAGGTAAGTAATTTATAGAATTAGGCGTTACTTTGCGGAGATCCATAATACAAAAGTAATAATAAAATTATTTTGCTATAATCCGCGATGAAGTAAAATAGAAAATATATATAATGCTTAATGCAGAGTGGACAATCGGTTATCATACCTGATACATGCAGGAGTCGTAAAAAACACATGCACACACCTCCACCACCGCCACCGTGATACACAAGCACTATATACGTTCACTATCACAAACTCAACAATCGTTTCGCCCCGCAACCGAAGCATCGTCAGGAGATAGACTCCACGACCAAAATCGCAAAGCCATTTGTGATAGTGAACGTATATAGTGCTTGTGTATCACGGTGGCGGTGGTGGAGGTGTGTGCATGTGTTTTTTACGACTCCTGCATGTATCAGGTATGATAACCGATTGTCCACTCTGCATTAAGCATTATATATATTTTCTATTTTACTTCATCGCGGATTATAGCAAAATAATTTTATTATTACTTTTGTATATGAGGTAAGCGCAAAATGCTATGTTACTGTCATCGACAACAAATGATACGGGATGCAAATCCTCAAAGTTTATGGAAACAGTATATTATTTCTCATTCTTAATTTCGCCCAAAATTGTAAATAAACACGCACGAATAACGGTCAGCGCATTTGTAGAATCACTCTAAACACATTATAAATACGACAGCGAACGTAAAGATTTAAAATAGAGAAATTATATTATTAGGTTTGACGTATACATTCCATAGATTTCAAGGTCTCATTCAACTCTTTCATCATTCCTAGCCGTATGTTCATTCACTATTCACTTCCAAATTGTGATTGTACAGGTATAAAATCCTTTTTTTAAGTATACCGCTGCCTGTGCTTTGACGACTTTTATAATATATAAGTTACGTTTTTTCTTTATATTTTAAGAAATTAACGAAGGCAGTTTGAATATAAGATATATTCCTACATAAGTAAATTGGTATTTATTTCACTTATCAAACTAGTTGTCGAACAAATCCCGAATATAAGAATTAAAAAATTTACACTTCCTAGCCTTATTCGATCAACAGAACTACTAAAAAAGTTTATCAATTATCTTAGTAAGTTAGAGGAAAACTATTTCTGTCAATTACTAGATAATTATAATTACCCTGCATTCCGTAGAGCTGACTATTTCTACTAGGAACCTTGTCCGTGTTCCGACTTTCACGGTAAGGTCCTGCAATCGCCGCAGAAAAGATGGTGGATCTTCGCCAGTCGGTTTTTCATCCGGGGAAATTTCTAGCCGAACCCGGGTCGTGTCTTTACCGGCAGCATTGCTAGCCTGTTGAGGACCAAAAAGTCTATATTTTAAAAATGTCATTAATTTTAACCGCAACATGAGATAACCAGTTTTATCTGAACTTTCTTTCTAAAAAAGGGACATGAATATTAAGGTGAAGCAAAGAAACAACACAACGAACTTGCAAGGTATAGACGCCGCTATCGTCGGTGCTTGCAGAAGATATGGTGAGGCGGACGCCACTCGAGTCGCTTGATGGCTTGAAGCGATCTTCTAACTTCACTCCCGCACGACTCCTATTAGAGACAATCGACACATTAGAAAGATTTTTAACCTGAATGATATATTTGGAAAAGTTAAAAAGAAGTAGAATATTTCTCTTTTATCTTCTACTTGATAAATAATTAAATATAATGTGGATATTTAATAATTTGCCAAAAGATATTATTTTGATATCGTGACATATTTATATTATTTGTATGGATATATTAAATATCGACATAAATCACATAGTTATAAGTTTTTTAGCATAGCCATAATTTGTATATATTTGTTATGAATAATTATAACTTTATGTAATAATTGTTTTTAATAAACATAAAATGCGATTGTGTAATTACAATATCACTAACAAGGTCCCCATCTAAGTCAACCACTATGGATAAACAAGGCGTTCGTATTATATTACTTTGTGACCCGTTTTTCACAACCTGTTACGTAATACAGCTTCAGCTTCCTCTACTACTTATTTAACCTAAATTTGTAACTCGTAAAACAAGTAACATACCAAATACTAGATTACTCAAACTATACTAATTATTTTGTTAGTATGTTCAGACATTCAAAAACGGTGAGATTAAGCAAATGTAGAAAGATGTAATGTAAATGTAGAATAAGAGAAGAAGTACCTATGTTTTTGGAAAGAAGGGTTTGAACCAAGACCTTCTGCGATTCTCAAATGTGGATTGGCAAGTTACACATACCCCCCAGAATTCTTCAGAGATATGCAGACTTCCTCAATATGTTTTCCTTCACCAATAACCGTGTGATATTGTAATTATCCAAATGAATGTTTTATATAAAAAGCCATTGATGCCTGCTCGGAGTTTGCGGCCAGGGAACAAGGGTTGCAATCCCACAAACTTGAACTTTAGCTTACTGACCGCAAAAAAAAAAACTAAATTGCGTCCTCCGACAATCGCAAGCTAAGGCCAAAAAAATGTAAGATTTCAATAGAGTGCACGTCACCCCACCAAAAGAGTTTTAGCTTCTCACCGTTGGGCTATCACAGCATTACCTCGTAATATTTAATCGTGTTTATATCATTCTTTATTGATGATCATTCATTTTTATCTCTATCACAATACTGATATTGTTTACTTTTGTTATAAATTCATACATTTTCCAATCTTTTATAAACGCTTTATAGTATCTTGTCTTGTTTGTTTATTACTAAAAATAAATGTTGGCAACGTTCGTATTTTAGATGGATCATACTCGCAATCATCTTATTAAAAACGTCACACATTTTATACCTCGTAGATACTAACAGATGCCCCTAATAGTAGGGGAGCTAACCTAACGGGTTTTTTTCCATTTTTGACAATCTGTAACCGCTATATACTATTTCATATACATTATATAAAATTTTTTTCTTTTATCATCTAAGCTCTGCAACTCAATAGTTCATTATGACGCTCGAGTAAATCCCCATTTAGCATCGTCAGCTCCCCTACCATAACTTTCACACTATACGGAGAAAATTTTCTAATCTTATCAACTATGAAGTTACTTTTTCAACTTATAAAACGTATTTTGCCTATGAAAGCTTTTCTTAAATTACATTTAAGAGTTAATTTTTATTCTAGAGTCTAATTACTATAGTGTAATTAAATCTCACTACAGAAGCCTACAACATAATCGGTCTAACCGAACAATTATAGTAGGTTCTATAGTTATATATCCAGGAATCTGTATTATATAGCTACAAGTTCCAGGTAAGCGCAGGCTAAATGGAACCGATCGATGATTTCATCCCCTAGAAGTAACTATTTTTAGATCGACCTGTCGCGCATGCCTGATAAAATATAGATTTATTACGTGGGAGGTGTATTTAAGATCTTCTCAGTGTATAACTACGTATACCGACATTTAATACCTATCTTAATAAAGGACAAATATTTTACCCTTTCCAAAGGAAAAGAATACAAAATATGAAAAGCCCAAGATTAAGGTGGTATGGACATTTAATGAGGAGGGATGAAAATCATGTGACCAAAACGAATGGTAGAAGAGAATGGAATACGAAAAGATATTGAGCCGACAGCACTTAGAGTTGTTTAAGGGTACGAGAGTGATGACAGAGCAAATATCTGCCCTCCTTAATATAATACTTTCAAAAATGTTTATTATTTGAAATAAGGTCCTATTTAAATTATAATCACCATTTATTTTGTAATTATGTTTTAAATACATCTCTACCTCCCTCCCTCTTCATATATTGATGGTTCATCAGCTCCTTCATTGGATTCGGTGATAACGGTTGGTGTGGCAAGGGAAATGTTCCAAATAATATTAGGCAGTTATCATTGACGCGGTATAATCAGACAACACAACATAATTCAAAAAGAAATGTTTAGGTATTTAACAGCTAAGACATCGTTAGTAAGTCTTTGCGAGCCATGGACCCAAACCGTTCAATTTTCTTAATAAGTATTTCTTATATGTAGTAAAAATAGTGATAGACATAACAGGCAGACTAGAAACCGACATTTAATGACGTCCATGTTGCGGCTTCAGATGGTCCAAAAATCATTGTCGGTTTCAGTACAAGTTATTATAACAAAATTTCTCAAGATTATCTCGTGTTGTTGGACACAAGTTAGGAAATTATCTTAAAACGATTACATAAAGCTTACAACTGAAGATTACTGGAATGATAGAACATATTATAACTGCAGTCAGCTACGTCCCGGCTACAACGATTAGTATGTAATCAATGAAACGAATTGCATATAATTTTTGAGAGGATTATCCGCCGAGTTTTTTGCTGGTTCTTCTCGGTAGAAGTGGACTTCCACATCAGTGGTAGCTTCTTTTAAAATGTTTCTATCGACGTTATAGAGACAACAAGTAAGAGTTTTAATCCGTTTTTTCCATGTGTGATTAGTCAAAGATAAAGTATAAGAATTTCATCTTTTGCCTCATTATTTATTGTGTCACTGTCACTTACAGGTTTGCCTATAGCACTTATACTCTAGTATAAATAATTCTATGGCTTGAATAAAGAATAGCTTGAATTTGAACTTATTATTTTTCTCTAACAACAAGGTCAACTGGTTGCCAAGGCAACAACGCCTCACTAGAGGAGAATCTTTAGCTCTCGATCCGACAAAAGAGGTTGCATGACGGAGCTCCGTCATATTGATTATGTACGGGATATTACTTTACAGAATGAACTTTTTAAAATCTGACGTCTTCTCTACGTGGTTATTGATAAATATGGTTACCATATATATCTTCGATCTATGTAAAAAGTATCGATCTATGTATAGCATAGCTATTGTAATTAGAAATGAGAAAGTAAATTTATTTATTTGTAATTTTTATTAGCCTTCAATTTTAAACTATCAAACTGATTTGTTTTCTTGTTGTAACTAACATATTTTAATGTATGATTAAATATTTACAGACAGTTGGGCTCACTTTTAGATTTATTTTAGGTTAAACGTTCGACGTCAGGTTATATATATGAAAATGTTTTAACAATGCTAATATTCATCATCATCTTTCTGTCCTTATCCCACTCTAAGTGGGGTCGGCACAACATGTTATAAACATGCTGTCACATGATTAGACGTATGTTACGACCGACCGCCTGCCTGACGTCAACTTACCTTTAGTCGTCTTTTGCGACACCTATGTAAGAAAGAGGGTGGGCTATTCTACTCAATCGGATACCACACGGTGGGTCAACTTACCTTAGTCGCCTTTTACGACACCTCGGTAAGAAATGAGGGTGGTCTATTCTACTCAGCTGGATACCATACGACGGGTCGACTTACCTTTAACAAGCATTTAACAACATTTTACGTATTTAACAATGCTAATATTATAATATAATTATTGTTATTCATATTATAAAAGCGAAAGTCTGTCTGTCTGTCTATTACGCTTTTACGTCCTAACCGCTAAAGCAATATTGATAAAATTTAGCGCAATTGAATTTATATACCGGACAAAAAATCAAATCTTCCTTTGGGAACAGGAAAAAATACTTCTATGCATATTATAAAAGTCCCCCAAATAAAGTAAAAAGTCGTACAAAATAAAACAAGCTGTCCATCTGTATGTAGGTAATCGATTTTCATAAAATCTGCCAAAATGTATTTTTGTACGGTGTTTACTAAAATATAGTGCAATTCTTTAGGTTAATAGTACACTAGGGTTTTATCTAAATGAAATATGAGAAACTTTGTGAAATACTGATTACCACCCGGGAGAAACTTGCCTCAGCTATTAGTATGTGATTAGAGAATTTGAACAGTTAGGTCGACTAGTTGACTTCTTTAAACAAATGCGCAGATAATTATATTTTGACTGTAGAGTGTAGATGAAGTTGTGACGCTCCTTGGATTATCCAAAGCAGTGATTTATTTATAAGCTATCGGTACTACGAATGAAATTAATCAATCATAATGATATTTGTATGTATAGGTGGTGAGAATGGTGAGATATTTATATGAGATTTTTAGTCTTATCTGTATTATTTTAACAATTTCTTAGACTAGTTGACCTCATGGCTTTTACAGCTTAACGCGGCAGAAGTATTATTAGCATCTGGAAAGTTGGTTTTGGATCACCGTGAGACCGGTCTAAGTATTGATGGCTAATAACATGTCATCAGATAAAGTTTCAGCATACAAATGATTAACAAATTATACCATACTTACTTACTTTTAATGTTCGTGGCCATTGGTGCAAGAATTGCATGTCAATCAATTTTCTTTAATTATATAGCTATGACTGTAAGGTTTTATACAAGTAATAACTTTAACGCCGCCTTTTACTTAATGCCTAAGAATATAACACAAAGATCAAAACATTATCATAAGATAGGGGTTATGCGGTTTTATTGCTCCCAAGTCTATAGGCAATTTTTCGAAATTTAAAACTTTATTGATGCGTTCTTCATTTGAAGAACAAATTGTAAAATCTTAGTGTTTTAACAATTTTAACTTTAGAACAGAGATAACGTAAATCACAACTCAGTTAAATTTTAATTTAGCAAATGATATTCCGATCTCCGACCCTTATTTTCACCATTTAGCACCAGCCCGCCCGTCCCCGAAGATCTCAGTCTAAAAATAATCGGGCCCGAGACGACAATGCCGCAGCCAAACGCGCACAATTACTTAATTCAAATGTATGAAATATTAAGTCCGAAAATGTTTATAGATCTCCTAACAAATTTTTCTAATACTTATATATATAAATTGAACTCAGATATATTTAAGTAAGCTTTAATGAAAAGTAGTTACATGCAAACACATTTAAACAATAATTTTTATTTTTTTTAATTTGAACTGTGCATTCCTCTAGTTTTACTCTTGCTTAACACTAATATATACCTTTTTTGGGAACAATACTAAAATATTCTCGAACCCTTCCGTCACGATATTATCAATCTTTAAAAGCTTATATATTCTTAATTATTTGATGTTTTCTCTTTGATAAAAAGCATAGTTTATTATTTAATATCACGTTTTCTTGTTTTGTTTAAAATAACCAGAATAGAGAATTTTTTGTATGAATTCATTCAAAAAAGTTATTCAATTTGCCATTTATCTATAAAATATAAATAATTTATTGCTATTAAAACATAAGAAACCGCTGGTGTGTATTTCTGGTGTCAGAAGTGGCATTTGAACTATCTCAACTCTACAAATTAATATTCTTTAAAAGGTTACACGTGTACTACGCGATTTATTGCCTTTTAGGTCAAAGCAATTTATTTATGTTTATCAACAATGTTTAACGGTTCACATTGGATTTCTGAACTTTGCCAGCTGTTATCACAGCAGTAAAAATCCTAATCATCAAGTTGGCACTTAACGCTATCGGTAAAACATGTACCAACTCGTAACATTCTTTAAGTGACTATAAGGTAAATTTCGTTACTGAATAAAGGATCGGAAGTTACCATGGTGTTTATTTCTGTTATAAAAGGTATAATTTATCCTAATTCTAAATTTTTAAACAGTATTTACCATGCATGTCATTACTCATCATCCTCCTTCCCTTATCTCACTCTAAGTGGGGTCGGCACAACATGTTATAAAGAATTTGCAGCATGATTTGGCTACGTATTTTACGACCGGCCGCCTGCCTGACGTCAACTTATCTTTGTCGTATTTTACGACACCTGGGTAAAAAAGAGGGTGGTCATTCTATTCAACCAGATACCACACGGTCGCTTTTACTACACTTCGGTTAGAAACGAGGGTAGTCTATTCTACTCAGCTGGCACCGTCGTTCGGAAAAGTGAATCAAGATACTGGAAATTGCAGACACAATATTTTCTCATCCAATCCAATCGGGTTGAAATTGAAAGTTCCACTAAAGTAGCAGTACGTATGTTCGGTTTTAGTACAACTGATTTTGATACCAACTCTTCTTAATTGTACGTGCCATTTCGGCTGCTTTGGATCTCAATTGCATTTTCTCTGACAAGTACGATGATCAGCGAAAAGTACTTTTCAAGAATTCCAGCAGTAAGCGAATCAATGACAAGGAAAAATATAAATGGACTTAAAGCTGATCTCTCATGTAAGCCTACAGATACATTGAAATCGTCTGTTACTCCGGCTTTAGATCCGACGTGAGCACTAGTGATAAATGTGTATAGTTTCTAATAAAAAACAAAGTATAGTTTCAGTTCTAAACTAACAATTAACTGTCCAGTTGTATCCTATACATTGCGTTCCATGGCATTAAGATATGCTTACTTCATATTATGTAACATTGACTCTACTAACAGAACCATATACATGATTATAAGCTAAACATTCCAAACTATAAACAAATTTTAATTTTATATAAACAGTTAAAGCGCTATTTGATCCTTTGTTATGTTCTAAAACAATAACATCAAATTCTAAGTGTTTAAACGGAAATGCCTCGCAGCTAAGTATAGAGGGAGACCAAAACAAACCGCAAAACAAACAAACGAATATTATTTTGCGTTCGTGGTGTTATGTAAACAATATACACTACACGTTTATGGAAAATGGACACCGCTTGAGTAATTAATAACTAGCATAATAAAACCAATATTCCAACAGAGGCTACATTTTATACATACGCGCCAGTTGGTAGGTAATGCAACGGTTCCGGTTTCGCGACCTAGATAGCTTACGATTTGTTTGTGTTGTTATAATAATAGCTGTACGAAGAAAAACGAGGACTTCAATGAAAAGTCGGCTAAACCGATCAAGCTGCTTGCTTTAGTACATTTTATTGGTACAGATCTCTTTTCTATCTCATCATTATTAAATTATAATAAATATTCTTTAATATTATGCAATAAATATTCTATAAAAATATTTCATAATTTTAAAGCACAGTTTTATAATAAAATGCAGCCCTCAGTCTGATATTTTATTAATGATGATTAGTTTTCATTATAATTGCTAATTATTATTTCACCTTAGGACTGCATGCGTGTGTAATTTTTGTGATAGAGCTATCTCTACAGTGACATACTCGTCGTATTCTGGTATATAACTAATCAGTGGTAGCTTCATTAATCATATTGATCCTTGACGATTTAAAAGTGCTTGATAACGCTTATTTGAATAAAGATTGTTTAGATTTGATTTAATTTGATATGGGGTTAAGTTTTTTTACCAAAACGACGCGGTAAATGACTCGAATATTTTCTTTCCAACGCCTCTTATGGTGTGAAATCATAATCGTGATATTTATGAATATTGATTGTACGACAATTATTAAAAGTCTATATAAAAAAATTGAATCAATAACTTAATTCAATGATAATATTGCGTATTATCTGCTGTAACCGTACTTTTCAGAATAATGTCGTTAGTATTGACTGACTATTGACTAAAATAATGTACTAGAGAATTATAGATTTATAAAAATACTACAAAAAAAAATCGCAACTGTAGGTCTCTATCTGTTACTAACCAACGCTAACTCACAATAACTACTTTAAAGTTCAAAAAAAAAATTACGATATTTTTGGGACTGTTTTCTTCTGTTTAGTATCAATATTATCTAATTAAATTTCGTTCGTTAGCTTCGTTCGTTGGCAATGTGTTTGATAAAAAAATGCGACATTTAAGGCTTGCACGTGTTCACCTATTCTTATTAGCAGTCATTTTCAGATTATTCATAATCCTCCATTAATCATTGAAGATCAAAAGTACTAACTCACTACCTTAAACCCATAACATAAACCCTAGATAAAGTAAAAGCTCTAGATCTTAAAACATTTTGTGCTTCCCTTGGATTTTAATTTGTTGAGATCATTATATATTATATATAGATTATTATAAATTCTAAATTGTGTTTGTGTATTTCTTCATCCCTTTTTTAAAGACGGATTGGACCAACGGATCGATGTAGTTTTTTCTATGGATATAGTTGGGAGGCTATTATAAAGACTATATATTTATCTCGGCAAAAGTCCATGTAGAAGAAGTTGGTGTTAAAATATATTTTAATACATATATACAGTAAAGCATAAATTTTTCATTTTGCGCTCTACTTCAGTAAAATATTGCCTTAAAATGCTTCAGAGACAATATATTATAGAAAAATACTGTAACATTCACTAACAGGTACAAACAGTCCAGAATAATAGACAAATAGTCAGTCGTTGTGCCGAATAGAGACGAACTATAAATAGAATATCAATACATTGAGTGGGGATTTAGAAAAGACTGCTTAATCTTTAGCTATCAAAATCGTGACAATGTTCCCGTAAACCTACAAATAGCTATTATTATAATGGAAAATAGACATTAAAACATAAATTTTGAGATTATATCCTAGAATCGACTCTTACTTATAAATAAAAAACTTTTATCTATAATAAAAAATAATTTTTAACACTTTAATTAATTCTCTCTTTATTCTCTCTAATACTAAAAAATAATTTCAGGACATTTTTTGATGCGATGATAGATTATATGCGTCGTTAATTAGAGGCTTTTTATAAAATACGTCACACTAAAATAAGTTTTTTTCGTCTATTCCCCTACTTCAAGCTATGTCACATTTTATGTTACCCTAAACAAATTACGACACAAAACGATGACCTCCCCCCTGAATATGATAAGTTTCAATTTATTTTTAAACTAGCTACCTGCCCCTGCTTGCACGGGTATAAAATATATAGCCCACGTCACTCAATGAAAAAAATGATTAAAATCGATTCCGTAGTTTTGATTGATTCATTACTGCCCGTGGCCGGCAAGCGTTAAATTTGGAGAAAAACAATTTCCCTTTCCCTATAACAAAATTTCCTGCTATCTTTGGAATATGTAAATTGATATTGTACATATTTGCTTATTTATTTCTAAATTTTTCCCTATGTATTTTATTTGTACAATTAATTACAAAATGTCTTTATATATAACATTCACAACTTTCTTGTCATTAGACAATACAAACATGTTTTCTTTAGTCGTTACTCTTGAAGGAGCGACATATAGCTGCTAAATGCGAAGTGCTATAGGGTGAAGCGCGGCCTCCTCGCGGTATTTTAAATGCTGTATTGTATAAAAATTGCGTTCAAAACAATTTTTATACAATACAGAATTTAATCTTTAAAACTACGCATTTAATTTAAATAAAAATTTAATCTTTAAAACTACGCATCAGATTTTGATGCGGTTTTTTAATAGATAGAGTGATTGAAGAGTAAGGTTTATATGTATAGAAGAAATAAGTAGAGAAATACTGTAATTTTTGAGGTTTCTAATGTGTTATCGTAAATAATTAATTTTTTTTCCGCTTAGATTGCAAACGCAGGCTGAACCCTACGATATTTATCAAAATAATGTACTAAGTATTTGTACACCTTGAAAATGTCTACAGAAAACTCCGCGATGGTATGTCTATGTCTTATGGATAGCCCACAATAGCATTTTTTTGACATTTTCTTTTTATGAAAAATATTGCCTTATTTTCGAAGCAATTTTAAACAATACAGCATTAATCCTTATTCAATTAAGTACCTTAAATACATTGTTCATTTAATATAGATCAATATGACCGTTACAGCATGAATTTAAATGAACATTTTCGAAGACATTACAGATTTAAAATGCAGGGCATAGCGATTGCGCGCTTCGCCCGATAGCACTTTGAATTTAACTGCGATCGGACGGGTTTGTTTTTCACGTGGCCAACTATATGTCGCTCTTTCAAGAGTAACCTCTAAAGAAAACATGTATTTATCGTGTAATGACAAGAAAGCAGTGAATGTTGTACATAGAGACATTAATTATAAAAATAAAATACATAGGGAAAATGTAAAAGTAAATAAGTAAAAAGTTGGTATATGAGTTTAGATATTCCAAAAATAGCAGGAAATCTGCATGGTATAGGGTAAGGGGAATTGTTTTACTCCAAATTTAACGCTGGCAACGGGCAGTAATGAATAAAACAAAACTACTGGATAGATTTTAATCATTTTTTTCACTGAGTGACATAGGCTATATATTTTAACCCGTGCGAAGTCGGAGCGGGCCTCTAGTAAATCTATAATCGTTTTGACAACCAATTTGACAAACCTTAATATATTAATTTTAATATTCTTTTTAGTTCTGATTAGAATCACTTGATTGCTTCATAAACAAATGCTTCCAAGTGTGACTTCTATTAAGATTAAATTTGAAATTTTTGTAGGAATTTTGTTGAAAAAAACTATTAAGCAAGTTGCGGTGGGATATGATAAAATTGTCCGATGATTCTAAAATGTGTTCTCATGATAAGGTGCTATGTATGATATGCAACGTAGCAATAGGGCCTAGGTGTTAGATAATGTCTTGGACAGAGAGGATCTCTAGATGATGAACTCTGAAATTAACGATGAAGTGTTATAATAAAACTCGTTAGTTCACATCCAATTCCCAAGAACTTTCAACTCAAACTGAAAAACCGTTTTGGCTGCCTGGTTGTCTGCGCTTCTTGGAGCATTTTAAGGAATAGTGGATATTCTATTTACAGTGGTGAAAATTTTATATGACGAAGTAAATATGTTGACCTACAAACTATAAGAGTAAGATTTTTAAGGCGCAAAAATGCGACCTACGGCTCTATCAGAGGTGCTGTTAAGAACGATAGGGGCTCGAAATTGTCCGCAAGAGATCCGTCTAGTGAATAGAGATATAGATTGAGTGGTTTTATGGGCAGATATACGAGGTGTGTTCAAAAAGTATCGCGAATTTTGTGTATTTTCAAAAATTATTTATTTATTCGTAAATATCTATTTTGTCCCCTTCAAAGTAATCCCTCTGGGATATTATACACTTGTGCCAACGTTTTTACAAATCTTCGAAGCACTTCAAAAAATCATTTTTTTGTATCTTGTTCAGCTCCTACTTCGATGCCGTCTTTATCTCGTCAAACGTGGCGTAGTGTCGTCCTTTCATGGGCCTCTTCAGTTTTGGGAACAAGAAAAAGTCACAGGGGGCCAGATCTGGGGAATACGGTGGCTGCGGTATCATTGGTCTGTTGTTTTTGGCCAAGAAGTCGCGTACAAGCAGCGATGTGTGAACAGGGGCGTTATCGAGGTGCAAAAGCCAATTTTTGTTTTTCCACAAATTATCGATTAAAATCGAATGGCACGAGCCAATCAATATGCCTAGGTCATGGGCAATTTTTCTATCGATGATTCGAACATTGGCCAATACCATTTTCTTCAATTCATCAATTTTTTCGTCTGTTGTTGAAGTGCTCGGGCGTCCGGCACGCTCTTCGTCATTCACATCTTCTCGGCCTTTTAAAAACATTTTGTACCACCGATAAACGTTGCTTTTGTCCAAAGTAGCTTCTCCATATGCCACAGTCCACACTCGGAATGCATCCGCGCACTTAATTTCGTTTTTCACATAAAAATCGATACAGGTTCCTTGTTCCATTTTTTGAATAGGTAAAAATCGAAGATGAACCAAAACACGTGCAAGCAAAGCAGCTGTCAACAATTAACCGAACATTCAAAATGGCCCAACTTGTCAGCATAAGTGAGAGACATATGTACCAACATAACGCCAAAAAAAAATCGAAATTGGAATATATGTAACTCGCGAAAATTCAAAATTCGCGATACTTTTTGAACACACCTCGTATGTTGAGACACACCACTAAAGACCCTTCATGTTTTTTCCACATAGGTAGAGTGATTCACGATTTTTGAAAAAATCAAGCCGCCTGGGAGGTTTCATCGATAATATATAATGCGTTTAAGATGTAACAAATTATAGTCATCTTCCTGCCTTTATCCAACTCTAAGTGGGTTCGGCACAACATGTTATAAATATGTTGTCACATGATTTGGCTGAATATTTTACGACCTTAGTCGTATTTTACGATACTTCGGTAAGAAAGTCTATTCTACTTAAACGGTGGGTATCACACGGTGGGTCAACTCACCGTAGTCGCCTTTTACGAAACCTCGGTAAGAAATGAGGGTGGTTTATTCTACTCAGCCGGATACCACACGGTGGGTCGACTTACCTTAGTCGGGTAAGAAATGAGCGTGGTACTATTCTATTCGGCCGGATTTCACTTGGCGTATGTAACAATGTATAGTGATTGTGAGTGATTTAAGCTTTACTTTGGTGACCTTAAATATGTAATACTTAATTAAAAAATAGACGAATAACAACAATGTGTGCCGGATCTGCTGTGTGCTACTGTGTACCCCTTATAAAGCAAATAACGAGCATGGATGATACTGAAAGTATTTAAATTAGAATTGTACATATGTGTGTGAGTTTTTGTATTAGATAAGAGAGAACTGGCTAAGAATTTGCCAAAATCATAATGAATATTTAATGCCGTGCACGTCCTCCAACAATTTTTAATCTGATCCCAAAAAATAATAATTTCTTGTTAAATTACTGCTGATCATATGAAGATATGATCTGACTTCAAATATTTGTCAGACATGCTGCGCTACGATTTTGACTTCATTAGAAATCGTTTCAGTAGTATGTAGGTAGGCCAAATAATTATAAGTAATAAAATTGTCTTATTTATAATTTTCAATACTGACAAATTTATTCAAATATATATTTAAATATAAGAAACAAAAGTCAATGCAAATGCAAAACTGCGTCATATAAAATAATGTCTTTATAATACTTGCCAAGAAATAGCCGTAAGCATTGGAACAATGTATAACGTACAATTAAGTACCTACTTTATATTTGTCTGAAGATCAGCATAAAAAAATCAATAAAGTCAAATATACATATTAAATATGTATTGCAATATTCTCGTAATTTGTAACACGACACGAGTACTTCTTGTTCCTGATCAGCGTTTTTTGTTATTTCCAATTGTTCCGGGTATATATATTTAAAAAAAAGTTAAATTATTCAAATTCGTATATACAAGATTTAATTGTATAAATTATAAAGAAAAATCTTGTGCTTGCTTTTTACATTTATGATAAAACTTTCACAGGGTCTATAGAATCTTGAATTTTTCCTGTGCCCGAAAATCTGGTTCACTAATATAATCACAAAGCAGGAATTAACAGAAGATAAATTCCGTTAAAACCCTAATTTATTCATTTCTACGCATGCGCCGGTTGGCGATCTGTCGAGGTACGAGTATTAATAACAAAATTTAGATTACATCACTGAGTTCACTATCACTTTTAACTTTAAAATATTGTATATTAACGATAAAATGTTAAACGTAATAGGCTTAACATTATAATTGGAGTACCCACGATGGACATAAACAGTGAACTTTTCCGCTAATCTACGTACGGACGGGACGGGCTACGCAATATCTTGAGTACTCCGAGGAACCCATAGCCGCTGATGAATTTCAGCTGCAAATACCTGCTGTAGATCGATGAACTCGAACGCACGAGGGGTTTCCCTGCAGCGTCACCCTTGCAACAATTGCTGCCCATGGCGGGAGCACATCTCGGTTCGATTCGAGTTCGCGATGGCCAAGCGCGTACTGCGCGCACTAAAAGATATTTTTGTAAAAGCGCTGCTAGCGCCGCTATTTGTTTACAATTCAATATTAGGCTAATCAAAGGATGTTCTAGCAGTAACACATGTTCCAACTGTAAATACTTAAGAGTTCATATAAATTCCAGTAAAAAACAACATGCTTATCAAACTTAGGACACTTTGTTCTTTTACATAATTCGATTCTCCTTTCCAGCTAATGAATAGCTAGATCTCGCTCCTGTAAATCTTTTACTGAAAAAAATTTCAGCCTAACGCTAACAGTGTGCTACAGATGGCGCTAGTAAGTAAGATGGAACATCGATCTATTAAAAAAGTTATAAGCAATTTAGAGAAGATGGCGCTTGTTCTAATGATGAATTACAACACTTGATAACCTCATATTTATTTTTGGTAAGTAAAAGGTAAACTGGACTAACATCGTACTACAGCTGTTTTTTTACTACCGTGATATATCTACATTGCTTGAAAACACCGACTAATGGAAATAAAGTTTAGATAAAGATGGCGTCCATTGTTGTATAATTTTAATTGCAATATTAAAATCAGATCTCGAGATCTATCTCTCTTTACTAGTATGTAATTCATATAGTAGTAATATTATACGACATTCTTGCTGCTTCCTTATAAACAAGAAATTACCTTTTACATCCATTCACTTTATAAGCTTAAAAATATTTTGAGCACTGCGCTTGGCGGTGTTTTATTTTTACTCAAGTAGCATAGGTCCCAGACGCCATCGGAAATCAACAGTACCGTATGTGTTTTGTATACAATTACCATTTTTGAATCCCTTGCTCGTTGATCGACACATAATTTGCAATAAACGTAGTCGAGTGTCTCAAGCGTTTCTTCCTGGTTTATATATTTATATCGGCAAGTGAAAAATAAACAACGCTACCGGTGAATCGCAAGCGCCTACGATTCACTATGCACTCTATTTTAATTGAGTTACGTTTAAATATTGGGCCTTCAAATAGCTCTTCGATGCGACTTCAAAGTTCAACCAATTATTACACCAACAGTGAGTTTCTTTAAGATAAGAAAAAATCTGGTCTACAGTAAATTCTAAACATTAAAGACATAAGCGAGTATGAGTGGGGGAATGTATGGCTAGAAATAGAACGTACCATTCGAATTGAAAAGGTTGCGAGCCGGAGGGCAGCGGGAGGATGAGGCTCGCTTCACTGCCAGGTGCCGCCCTGACGATTTGGGGGCCGTTGGTGGAAAACGATGGGGGCTCCATGGACTCCAGTCCTCTCAGCCCGCGCGCACCGCACCTTGTGCGCGCGCACACACACCGCCCGTTCACTTTCTATAAATAATACGAAAAAATGTAACACGCGCGGAGCGAAATTCATACGACGCGAAAATTTCGCTAATATCATCACTGTCGTGTATATTTAATATACTCTTCTCTCTTTAATATTTGATATTAAGGTATTATGAGATGAACTTGTAAATATAACTATTTCGCACATTCCTTCCAAAGGTTACAATAAAATAGTTTAGAATTCTCAAATTTGCTATTTTCTCAATGAAATATCTTAAGCCAATTCCAAAGCTTCTACTATATATACAGTACTAAAACTTGTAGATAATTTTCCGTAAACATTCTAACTGCGGAAATTCTTTAAAAAAAATTATTCGCTTACGATTTTGTGGGATTATAAAAAAAAAACATCTTCTTATTTATATCTTTATTCATCAAACAAACTACAATATTTCATTAGACTACATCGATTTGATAGCGACTAGACCATTTCTTAGGCTAATCAAGACACTATCTTAAAGTCTAACAAAAACATGTTCTATATTATCATAGGTATAATATTTGAACAATAATTACAAAAAACGATTCGGTTATTTGTATTATATACTAGCTGTATAACATATTATATACAAAAGGAAATATAAAAAAAGTATAAAACGTACACAAACAAATACAATTTTAAATATCATAAAAAATGATCATCATAAGACAAATGGTACAAAAGTCGTAAATATAAAAATATAAAATAAACATTTCATTAGGTGTATTTCTTTTATTTAAACTAAAAATATTTTAAATCATTAAAAATAATCACATTTAATTACCATATCCAGCTACACCTTTAACTATCTGTTGCAGTTATATTTATAAAAATGTCGTTACAATGAATAATTCAAATTCAAATTAGTTTATTTGCAGAAAACATGGTAACAAAGTTGTAACAAGATACTGTAGTAGTAACATGTTTAGTCATACAACTGACATGCAAATTTTTAATGATTTATAAAATAATATGAATTATTTTGTCATATTATGGATTCATAATTCAATATAAATGCACTACTTTACGAGAATACATCTATATTTAAATTTTACTAATATGACAAATTAAAGTAACGTCTTTTACTTTCTTAAAGTCTACCACCAACATATAAAAAATTATTATTTAAACATGTATCCAGCAATACTCGTCAATCTTTTCTAATTTAACAAAGTTATGATGACTAAAAACAGCTGTATGGATGTAAAATTTATTGTAGCTAGATCATGTCATGGAACAGAAGCAATATTTTACTACCCTGTTATTTTTTTTTATGTAATATAATATTTTAATTTGCCGTGTTAACTAATGGCGTTAAAATTGTTTTGTGAAGTGTGTTAACACTTTATTATTTAGTATTGACATAATTGCAACGAGTTCATTGACTTCAAATATTATAACAACCAAAACAAAAAGACGAAATTGATATGCGATATGACTTTATTTATATAACATTTAATCGACCCGATTTAAATTGCTATTTGTTTATATCTCGTTGCAATACAAATGGTATAACGTGGACAACTATAGACATGATATGACACCAATCGATTATTTAATTTGCAGCGTTAAGTTTTCTCACATTTCAGCTGCATTAGCATTAAATCAAATTACAGACAATGTGCTCATTATTATAATAAGATCCACTAGAATCGTTTAGAATATGCAAAAACTGTCGCTGCTTGGATCGGTTCTCTTACAGATTTTTGCATTGTTTTAATTTCTTGCATAAAGAACATCTTAACAATCGGAATGTGTGTATCATATAAAAGACAATGGGTTAGGAGAATTATTTTATGAGCTTATTTTAATGATTTTGTTAATATTAAGAATTCGTATGTGGATTTATAGCAAAAAATATGTTTAACTTTCATATTAAGTGCTGATAAACCTTTTCCCCAAAGTGAGATTCACTACTTGTCATAATAGAATATATATCCGTACGAGGCTTAAATATTTTAACAAGTCCAAAGCGATCACTTTTCCGGGCAGCCACAAATAGGTTTACGTTTAGCATACGTTTAAGAGTTATTTAAATGTTTATAAGTTTGTATGGGCTATATAAAAGACTTACCGGCATTACTAAAATATTCATTATATAAATTAGGCAATCCTAATGCCTATTATGATTAAACATATAAAGAGGAAATAACTCGACTTATCAACATATTCACGCCTAGAACAGATATATGTAAATAAATCTAATTCGAAGTTGCATTAACTTAACTTAGAACTTATAGATTAATTCGAGTAATGTCTACCAGTAATACCATTATCTAAGGCCGTTAATTGGCGCACTCTATGAATAAGCAGATTAAGTAAAAGTATATAAAAAAAAATTGCAGTCTATAATTTTTTAGCTTATATAAGGAATTATGTGTACGAATGTATTTAAAGGAATGATAACTGCTGTACTGCCAGCTGCAGGCTACCTTTATTTTTATAATTCTAATAATTCAACGTGATACAGTAAAGTTACCTTCTGTTGGCCTATCAAAATATCTTCAATACAGTACAAAGTAAATGAATTTTTTTTAAATTAAAATTAATATAATTCTGCTTCTTGGTAGAATAGAAATTGAAAGTCTACTGACTTAGTCTTAGGGAAATACCTGAGTAAGTAAACATTAGTTTTTCTACAATGCAATATTATTATGTACTAATTTCAATTCTAATAAAAATATAATATTATGAAATTTGACACTATTTTACTAATTATATTTTTGCAATAGATAGTATCGTATTCCTAAATGAGATATAACTTCGTACTTTCCCGAAATTAATATCATAAACCTTAATACTATTGATCAAAAACTGCATAGTTAGCTTCAAAATTGATTAAATATTTATGTACAATAGTGAGCCATAAATAAAAATTTACAAAGAAAATAAAATATATCAAAAAGGAATATTTTTCAAAATTTCCAACTAGGCTTATATTATGTTATGTATATACTACAGTATAACTTCTACATCAAGAATATATTTACTCCCATAATTAACTATATCGCAGTTCTCATCACCACACATATTTCATCACATATAGTAGTACCCAATGTTCAGTCGCATCATACATTCATACCAAAATATATCTTCAACTAGTATGCATAGTGCATGTGCACACGTGCCGGATAAATGTTGCACAAAAATATTTTACATTGTAATGTGCAAAATGTACATTGACAACATTATTTTAAATATCCACATTCTATGAAAATATATGGGGACAGTATAATAAACTATAAACCATAGGATTGTTTATTATATTGAAATATAAGATAATTGTCGTCGGCCTTGTAGCAATCAAAAAAGGACACCATAGCATGCGGTGACTGAAAGGTCTACCAGACACTAAAATAACTCCGTTGTGAACGTCAAGATGTTATTTTAATTTTATTGTTTTCAAATTACTTTTGTTGATGATGATGAGAGATATTAAAAGTATTTGGTCACATAATAATGACACATTTCTTTTTTAAATATGTGAAAAATAATATATAATTATTGGGTACATAAAAAGTAAAATTACAATTTTTTCGGCTTATCCCTGGATTGTTTGGAACGGATATGGTCACAATAATGAGTTAATTAAAGTTAGAGATGTGTACATATCAATCACTAATAACCTTATATTGCAAGTGATCCTTAGTATATCTCGTTAAATGTCGATAAGTGATATTTAGTATTAGTGATATTTACTTGATTGATGCGGGGCAACAAAGTATCTATACTTTGTTAACAGCTTCAGATATCGATTTAAGTTTAGTTAATTAGTATAAACGAATGTGTTTATAAATACCTCCTTTTTAACTTTTATCATATTCATTTTTAAAAAGAAGGTTTGTTGTAAATAGTACTGCCGTGTGGTATCCGGCTGAATAGAATAGTACCACCCTCATTTCTTACCGAGGTGTCGTAAAAGGCGACTAAGGTAAGTCGACCCGCCGTGTGGTATCCGGCTGAGTAGAATAGACCAACCTCATTTCTTACCGAGGTGTCGTAAAATACGACTGAGGTAAGTTGACGTCGGGCAGGCGGCCGGTTTAAAAACGCAGCCAAATCATGTGACAGCATGTTTATATGTTGTGCCGACCCCACTTAGAGTGGGATAAGGGCAGGAAGATGATGGTGTGTTGTAAATAGTATTCGATGAGTGTCATGATTTTATGTATCGATAATTTTGGTTCTTATTAACATTGCTTCATTGTCAACTGAGGGACTCTCGAGTTATCTGTCACTTATATTATAATATATGTTGCTGAGGTGTCATTAAAGCAAACATGTTATTTGTACAAGGGTTTTTTTAGTATTTTCGCTTCATTAAAATAAGAAAAGTATATATGAGATAAGTTTTAGGCTTGCTAAAAGCGATTTAATCATTTTTTATCAAAGCATTTATATAATTATTTCATCATTTAAAAAAATATTACCCTAACTTAATTTACACAAAAAACGCGAGTTATAGTCGTGTGTGCGTTCGAGAATTAAATAAAAATTAGTCTCAATTTAGGAGGAACATTTTTCCTTGTTAAATACTTATTTTGTATTATATTCTACATTATGGCTACGAAAAGTAAAATGAGTACTGATATGAGATTAATTGAGAAAATAAAAAGATTTAAAATGATCATAAACAGTGTTCACATGACAATCACAAATTATGTAGCAATGAATATAATATTTAAAGGAAATGACATACCAAAGTGATGAAAACCATTTTATAAAGGATGTCACCTTCAACTCATTAAAATGAATCTGCTAGTAGTCCTAGATCCTTTAGGTATGTAATTTTTTGTCAATGCTTTACGATTTGGAAAATAAGCAGTCAAAGTTAATTTACTAATATGGATATTACTATAACCAAGTATATGAAATTGTCCTTTTTAATATTAATTTTAACAAATCCTCTAATAAATTTCTAAATGGTCATAGGACGTGAAATCTATAAACATTTACAAATACATTTATAAATAAGTATATGGATTACATTTACAACACTTATTATAACATCAATAATGAAATCAAATTGAGATCTTATATTAGGCCAATAATTATTTTCATTAGAGATCATCAATATAATATAATGTTAAACATCTATTTTACCAAATTTCAAAGTTCCATAAAAAGAAAAAACAAAATAATAATACGATATTAGATAATCTTTGGCTACAAAGTAATAAACAAGTAGCCAGTTGTATGCAACCGAACCACGTCTGTATCTTTATCAATAGTAACTACTAAGTACAACACTGGCGTATGTAGGTCTACATTACATAAAGATTTTTAAACTGTTAATTTAACTATCTCACCTACACAAAGAATATTTTGTTAAAAAAATGGATTCAAAACTCTCCATCCTCAAGCTATATAAACACTACTAAAACAAAATATCAAAAAATTAGGCATAAAATTTGGAAAAATTTAAAAACATGACATACCATTTATTTCTGGAGAACATAAATTAAAGTTAGACATGAGCGAGATCTGGTACATAGTTATCATTGAGCGGTATCTCGATCATGCCTCCGGTGTCTTTAACGATGATGTTGCCATTGTCCTCGACAATGGTATCTTTAACAGGCTTGACTGTTGTCATGTTATTATTCTGCACGCTCTCATCGCTGCAGACGCAAGTCACGTAATCATCGATGGCCACAGTCACTGTTTGGCCGTCATCTTTGTCCTCGACGTAGTTTACGATCATCTGGACAGGACCGTTCAGGCTTTGCTTCTTCTTGCGGCGTCTATTGTTCTCAGCGAGAGTGACCATGGCCCCCTTCAAACCGTCCGATGACGAGGAAGTCTGACGGTGGAAGTACTTAAAGTTCTTGCGTGTACCGCAGCGGCATCCACTTAAAGCAATCTCCTTCCTGTTAAATAAAATACACCTTTAATACAACAAATATATTGGAGATACGAGACTGTGGTGATACTATAACACCGATGAGTGGCAAATTAGTTTGAATTCGAGTAAATGGAAATCATTCCTTAAAGCAAATAAACTCAACCAACATTGCAGTTTCAAAAGGTGGAAGTTATATGATTAATCTTTAAAGAAATACTCGCCAAAACAGTTATAAGAGAAGTAAAAATGAATAAATAAGATTCGTATAATTATATATTAAGGACATAATCAGTGTAGGAGCCACTGAATGTATTTACTCAGCAATGATCCGCTCCCTCTGTTCGAGTTGCAAGCGCACCGCGCACACCTCCATGTACAACTCGTTAGCCCGGGACAGTTGTTGTTCGTACACGTAACGTACGTCACGGGCGTGTTTCAAATCTTCCCGCCGCTGAGCGATCGCATCTTGTGCCACAGGCTTGCCGCTCCTATGAATGGTATTATTTCGTTACACTCAACAGGTCGACAGTCGTAACCAATAACTGACTCGTTGGCGCAGGTGGAAGTGACCCTGCTCTCATTTCCGCGTGTCGCGGGTTCTATAACCCCCGAGGGCCAACATTTTCTAATATATAATTTGTCAGTTCTTCTACTCTGGACGTATTTTTGTATATACGTTTTTTTTTTAAATTACATTGTGGGTAACTGTCCCAAATATTTATTATTATTGACTTAAGATAGACCCTGAAGCTATAATATTATTATATAATTGTGGGATTGAAGCAATCGCAAAGTAGGAAGTAAAGCGCGCGTAATTAATTACAGGATCAAGTCGCGCACAATGCACAATAAACTCTGCTACCCTCGCCAGCATGGGTCACTTGTGTAATGTTATGTTTGAGACGTACTTTGCGTAAAGTTTTTCCATACAGCTATGAACCTCCTTGCGCCAGATCGCTTGTGTAGCATTGAAAGATTCTTGATCCTGTGAGGACAGTTCCTCACCTGCCATCTCTAAATGTGCTGCAATGATCTTGAAGGGAGGTCTGTACAAAAAATTTGTATTAAAATGTAAATAAAAAATAAAAATATAATAAAATAATTAAAATAATATGAAATAATAAAACAAACACGTGTTGCTTTACTGTTATACCTGTTACGAGGAACCCGATGCCAGCATTGATTTAGCAAAAGTTGCAAGCTACTTGGGCAAGTAGATGGTACTGGCAGTGCAATTGTGTCAGTCCCAACACCCCACATTATGGCATGTGTCTCCAGGTTCTTATATGGCACCTCCTGAGTGAGTAGCTCCCAGAGAACCACACCATAAGACCAGACATCGACTCGTTCAGAGCATGGCTCATGGCGAATAACTTCTGGAGCCATCCATGCAACAGTGCCTGTAAAACTCATTATAGCACTGACATCATTCCATTCCCGGCTTGTTCCAAAGTCGCTTACCTTGACCACAAGGTTATCGGCAATCAAAATACTGAAAAAAAGTCATAGTGTCAAATATAAATATTCACCTTCATCATAGCAAAGTATCATATTTGTACTTACTTAGGGCTTTTGAGATCCCTGTGTATAATCTTATGAGAATGAAGATAGCTCATGCCAAGAGCAATATCTTTGGCCCATCTGACAATTTGCTTTGGTGTGAACGAAACTCCACTATGGAGAAAATCAAATAGTGGTCCATACTGACAGTACTCCATGATAACACAGTAAAACTGAGATACTGTGCAAACACCACGAAATCGTACTGTAAAAACAATTTTGTTTTTGTATGGATACTTCAACTAAACCATCCTATTTATTATAAATTAACTGCAAATAACTCCATTACAGTACTTGCAAATCTCTTACCTATGTTTTCATGGTTCAATTTCCTTAAGTGTTTTATGTTTGCCTCACTTTTATCTCTTAACTTCTTAACTGCTACCATTTCACCTTTAAAACTACCTCCAAAAACAACACCTTGAGCACCAGAACCTAAATATACCAGGTCAGTAATGAGTTCAAAGGGAACTTCCCAGTCATCTTCTGCAAACAAAGTAACATAATTTTAAATTAAGAAATTAATATTTAAAAAACTAATTCATAACACATTGAATCATTGTAGGTACTGATACTCAAGTCGCAATGCAAATATTCACATATTTTAAAGACTCTTTTAATTATAAATGGGGAAAACATATAATAAATAAAATATACAATTTATTTATTTATTCCTTATAATATGACAAAAAAGCTTAGCTTAATTTGGCCATAGCAGACTACTTTAATCTATATTTCAGCATACAGGAACAGCCACTGGACACATGCACTTACTATTTGCTATAACAAAAATAAAATAAGATTAGTATAAATAATATGTGAGTCTGGAAGAACCTCTCTGTTTGAGTATTGTATTTGTAAATGTATGTATGTAATAATTTGTTTATATGTGTATGTGGTATGACATATCAGAGGGTGTGCAAATACTATTGAATATAATTTGTTTGAATTAAAAAATAATTTGAAAATTCAGCACTCTGAAAGTTACCATATTAAAATAAAATATTATTAATTAATTCATTTTAACATATATGTAACATATTAATAATTCAAAGTCATCCAGTTTGGTTACTGTTATAGATTTCTTCAAGTATCTTAGGTCCATTTCTTAATGTATTATACATAAATAATTCACTAAAATAATAACAAGTAACTCTAATTTTGTTATATAGATACCCCTCACACAGACAAAAACAGTGCCCATAGGAAGTCACTTATAGAGAGCAGTACAAAAATGGATAAAAGTATAAATTTATAAGAATCATAAAATAAAAAAATATTTAATCAATTTTTTCATAGAGCATCTGCCATAAAAGGTAAAATAAATGAATGGTAACTTAAATCAAACAAAAGATTACTGATATAAAATTCAAACTGAATTGTATTTAAGTTATTAATATTGCCTAAATAATTGTATAGCGAACAATTAATCCTCTCCTTTTATTTGTAATAATAATGAAATCCCAAAATATTTTACATTTTTGTATTACCTAAAAAAATGCTTAACACAATAATAATTTTTATACAATAATTTAAATGCTTCGTTCAAACATTCAACAATGAACAAAGTAAGCAAAATAGCTATGCTTGTACACATTTCAATATACAACAATGAACAAAGTCGGAAAAATAATCATTATTGTCGCCATAATGTTGTGTCGCTATGCAATCTTTATATTAACATAAAAATCAATTACTCTTCCCCTTCCCTTCCCTTCTTCAAAGCTGCGTGGCGCATAGACCTTGAATGCGTCCCTCTGATTGCATCCTTGAATCAATAGAACCCTGGGAATATTTACGTAATACATAGATATACAAACATATATATCACAAAAACAAATAATACCTTGCGATTCTTCATACTCCCCCGTTCTGAAAAGCGCCCATACAGTTGAAAAACAATCTAAAACACCACTCATCCAGAATAATGTCTTTTTATCCCGTTCTAATGCTGAAGAGCCTAGAGCTCCGAAGTCGTCCTTCATAGTACAGCGAGTAGTACTAAATTCAATTTGCGCTAATGGATCCATTTTCGCCTTGAATTTATCCACAAAGTAAGTTAACTCGCAAATTTAGGTAAAAATACACTGTGTTATGAGCTTTCACTACGACGTACTGAATAATAAACTGCCTTCAGCGAAAACGCGGACTGAATGAAGGCAAAAACTGTAGCGGAATGATTATTGATTATCTAGTCTGTTGAATACTTATATAAAGACAACTCTGTAATAGAGATGTTAAAAATAATCGATTTTTATAACAATCGATTATTTTTTCGATCTTCGTCTTTTTCACTCTTTTTTTAATTTTTTTAGATAACATGCATTGTTGGATGAAAGCAATGTAAATCGAATGAAGCCAAACTACACATTTTAATAGAATTTCACAGACAGCGCACCTGTTATTACTTATTGGTACTTGTCCACTTTAATTAACCTTTATTTTAATTAATTATTAATATTAAAGAGGCAACTTAACAAATAGTTAGAAAAAAACCGATTATCATAAATCGGTTATTTAGATACGGAAAAATCAATTTTTAAAAGAGAAAAAAAACGATTTTTACTCCAAGTCACATCCCTACTCTGTAAGAGACAATTAGAGATCAGACTAGTCTATGATTCAGACAGAGTTGTGTTCTCTATGATTCTTCATTGTTAAGGAGAGTATATAATATGACAGCGACATTTAATAGCGGCTACTAGTAGTAGCTTTAGTTAGTAATCTATGGCGGCTACTAGCTGCTGGTATTGGTGTATGTATGTGAATAACAGCGACTGTATATCGCTAGAATTACGGCGAATACATAGCTGCCATTGTAAAGAGTCGCTAGTAGCCAGTGACATTGCTGCTCAGTGGGCAGTGAAGGGCGTGCCGCTACTTAAAGTACCTACCTTAAGATGTCGAAACAGCAAAACTTGTTTATTTTGCTTACTTTCATAGCATTATGACGTATGGTATATTTCTATGGGGTAAATGCGCGGATAATGAAAAATAATTTGTATTACTAAAAAGAGCCATGCGTGGTATTTACAAATTAAACCCGCGTGCTTCCCTGCGAGAGAAGTTTAAGGTAATAGGTATTCTTACATTTGCTTCATAGTATATTTTAAGCAAAAGTACGTAAATCGTTTGTGGGTCTGGGTATAAGATTCTATAATAAAATTCAATCAATCAATTTTAGCTTTGCCATTACAGCAGTTTAAAAACACTGTTAAAAAGGGGCTGATCCAGTAAGCCTACTATACTGTTAAGGATTACTTGGAAGATAAGAATGTATGGATATAGCTCGCTTAGACCCTGTACAAGACAGTAATGACTAAATGTAACTTATCCGATATTATGCAAGAAAAGTAAAATGTCACTCCGCAACAAAGTGACACACTACAAAACTTGCATAAGACCAATAATGTCCTATGCGAGCGTTGCGTTCGCGCACGTTTCAAAGGTCAGATTGCTCACGCTTCAAAGAATGCAAAACCGATTTATGCGGACAGCCACTGGTTGTCCGTAGTCCATGCGGAACGTTGACCTCTTTAAACGTTTTTCGAAGTCTTACTTCGAGAAATCCGAGGTAAGAAACACCCAAACCCTCTCATTTCAGTTGCTTCTACCTATATCCCAGTTAGGTCTGACCACCGAAAATATAGGCGTCCAAAAAGCGTCCTATATGACCCTGACGATCAAATAACGATCGCAAACACAGAAACACGTAATACAGACATACAGCGTCTTCGCCGGCGAAGACGAGGTCCCAGATTTCTGACATCAGTTGGTCGTGGCTTCTTGCCACCCTTCCGTCGTCGTATTGACTAATCAAAGTCATACCATCAGCCCTCCACTAGACGTCGTCATAAGCCTTGGTCCAGCCTCAGAGGAGGCACCCTTACGGCGACGTTCCCCGACGCTAGTAGAGCTTCTGCGCTCTACTCTCTGCATTTCGCAACTTCGGCGATGCTTCTGCGCTCGCCCGTCCCGCCCGGTGACGCTGTAAGAGCCGTTAGGGCTAACAGCATATAGTCAACTCGAAAAAAAAAATGTAACTAGTCATAAGAAAATTTTTAAAAAAGGCAACCGCCGAGTTTCTTGCTGGTTCTTCTCGGTAGGAACGGCTTTCCGAACCAGCAGTAGAGTTGACGATTCAAATGCACTTGTTTACAAGTTTATTTGAATAAAGAATATTTTGAATTTGAATAAGAACCTTCTCATTTATCGACGTAATTTAGTAACATAATTCATTGAACTTTAAAGAGATTTACCTGCGCTGTAGATGGTTAAAATTAAAGGTTACACAAATATGAATATAAAACCGGAAGGTTTTAAGATTTTGGTAGAAAAATTAAAGGAATTTGAGCCAACGTTATTTAGAGTTCGTCATAAAAAATTTACAACGAGGTATAGGCAAAATGAGAAAATTAAAAAAACTGAAATCTGCCATATTTTATCGAAAATTCGTATAAGTTTATTCACATCTACTTCTAAATGGATATTGAACGATCGCTTGTGTCCAGCAGCTTTCTTCATTTCTGATTTGATTACGAAGAGATACTCCGAGCATAGCTCGCTCCATCGCTCGCGACTCTGAGCCTTCTTATGAAGCCCATAGTCAGCGACCAAGTTTCGGATCCGTATGTCATCACTGGCAACCCGCTTAGGCACCTTTACTTACTACGTTTTTAGATACTTGCGACAGGGAGCAATCTACCGTGTAAAGTGGGGATGACTCTTAACTGCTACTTTAATTGTTACGTGTGTGTATATGTAAAGCAAGCAAGAGATATCTTAAATTGGCAGGGTGGCAGGAGCACGAGTGGTTCTTCGACAAATCAGGACAATCTCTATATATTTTAATTGTAGGAACAATTGTGAACATCAATTTGGACGATATGTAACAACTAATTTCAAAAACCTTATAGATTTACAGGCTATCCTAAAACTGAAATATAGTAAGATTAAGCTTTCTAGCTCTTTTTTATAACATTCTTAATATGCGTTTTTATTTAACGGCAATTCTCAACCCAATATCTCTTTGTCTTTTTTTGTAGTAGTATCATAGAAAGCGCTAAGGCTACACCGATCTAATTTTGTCGTTTATCCTAGTACCACTTTTAAAACGTTTGCTAAACCCACCCTCGAACTCTGCTTGAAAAGTTGGCACGCAAGTTTGCAGTGATACTCCCGATATCACCACGACTGCCATGCATTCTAGATTGCCACTGCCGCAAATATGTGAGTAGCACACATTAATTCAAATTCTAATAGAGAGTGACACCCGGCGAAGTATGATGCATACATAATACTCTATAATATAAGGTATGATCATATGATCTCAACCGCGTTTTAGTAAATAGTCTATGTTGATTTCTTTATAAATAATTATCTATACCTTAAAGAATTTGCTTCCAGGCCATTAATAAATTAAATATATATATTTTTTATAATAGGACTTAAAAGACTTGATTCCAGGCCGCTAATGAAACTGATAAAAATATTAGTTTAAATTAGGAATGTTATTTGGAGTAAAACAATCGATTACTAAATAATCGATTATACTTCCTTCAAAATCAATCGTTTGGAAAAAAATCGATTAACTGAAACTATTAAAAATTCATTTTTCCGACTATTTGAAAGTTGCCTTTTTAATATTAAAATGAATTAGAATAAAAATAACTAAAGTGGATAAGTATGAATAAAAAACAAGAAATGCGCTGTTTGTGAAATTCGATTACGATGTGCAGATTCGATACATTGGTTTCATCTAATAACGCATATCTTATCCTTTAAGATAAACAAGAAAGAAAGAGAGTAAGAAAAGAGGTTAACCAAAATATAAAGATTTCTTTAAAATCGAATTATGGTATTTTAAAAAAATCGATTATAATTTTAAAATCGATAAATATAAAAATCGACTATTTTTTAAGGATCCCTCGTCTGCACTCTGAACCAGTTGAATATTAAAATAGATAAAATAAACAAATAATTGGTTTCTTGTCATTTGGTTTCGCATCATTTGTGCAATTGTTTGAGTAAAGATATTTTTTTATAAATCCACCTAATTTCTATCTATTGATAACCAAAGATGGATAAGAACTTCACACTTCCTGAACTGTATTCCATCTACAAACGATGGGTTATTAATAATCCACGAGTAGTGACTGATGTTGAAACAGTTATAACTTGGTCGTCTTATTTTGTTGCAGGCAAAATAAATAAATCTCCAATAATTTCTGAATTGGTATATTCGCTATCTAAATTGTTGTCATTATTCAATGACAGGCTAATAAAAGAAGCTTATAGTAATGGAATACAACATTATGGTCTTCAAGAGCAAATAAAATTGTTGTTAACAATCATTCATTACTGTGAAGTGTTTGTTGAACTTTTTGTGAAGAGCCGGTGGGGTAATAGAGGCAAATGGACTGCAGCAACTTTGCTACAGCTATTTAAATGTGTATCAGCAATAATACTCTTATATAGATTTAAAGAAATGCCTATTTTACATCCTCCAATACCAGCTTTGGAACGTAAAAAAGTTACTGAAGGAAAAGTCATAGATAACAGTACTAACACATTTTTTACTTTGAAAAGATCAGGGCGGGTTATACGCCGTGTTGATGGTGCACCTCCTATTGCAATAAGAGATTGGCAACCTATTCATGTTGAAAATGAAAATGCCCAAATAAATATTCAAATGAAGGACTTGGTACAAGCAGAGTTACTACATGTTTTAAAACCTTTAATACATCTTATAGCAATGAAAAGTTTTGGAAATAAGTCTTGGAAGCAGTGGTTGGTTGCTTTATGTATTGATTTGTCTAGTTTTAGACTTTATAATAATCACATCCAAAATTTATCTTATGAACAGAGATTGGAAATAAGTAGGAGAAAACTTGGACTTGTCTTATATTTGTTACGCAGTCCAGTCTATAACAGCTACTCAAAATATGTGATTGAGGAAACTTTAATATCAGCTTCAAACAAAATACCGATGATGTCATTTATATGTGGCCCTGTTTTGCAATATTTAAACCATTGGCAGGATATTTACTTTTATATGTGGGCCTCATAAATATCTTTAGATATAGGATATTTAGTTGTAAGTGCATAAATGCATATATAATCATACTTTTGTACTTATAATAAAGGGATTTAAGGTTTAAGATTAATAAACTACATATTCTTATCTTTCTTCAACTTCATGACAAACCACAAAATGACATATTGTTACTGTAAATCATTAGAACCTAAATTAACTTAGTTACTTTAAACAGTTACTACTTAAATTGATTATTTCAGTACATTTTTATATTTAGATAATACTATAGAATTAACATATATTAGACTTTAATATTCAATTATTGTGAAAATTGTTGATTGAAAATAGATTGTTACTGATTTTTATAATATATTTAATTGGTTCAGCAACAGTATATTATTTTTGACAAATTCTTGAGGGAAATTGTAAATTAATTAAACTTTTGCTTTAATGGATTCACAAAATTTCCAATTTGAGTGCCTTATTATATCTTTCTATATTTTTTTATATCATTATAATTATTTATATTTTCTTTTAATAACTCAATTAGTCTTTTCTATTTGCCACTAAGTTATATAAATTTGTTGATAGTATTTTATAATAAATTATGCGAGATTTATCATAATCTGTTATACAAAATATACAGTTAGTCAATATTTTATACATAATTTGATACTAATGTTAATAATATATTTATTAATTATCTGTTATTTTGTAATTCATATATTGAAATGTGAAACCCTGATACACCAACATTAATAAGGAAATGATTATAAATATAATGGCTTGATTCATATATGAAAAAAAATTTGTTATAATTAACTTATCTGAAAAGAAAACATTGATTTCTATTATGATTTATTAGATGTAGGGTTAAAATTATAAAAAAAAATATTTTAATGTAGATAATATAAAATTTTTATATTGTAATACATTGTTTAATATTGACTTTAGTTTTGAAGCATGATTTGATATCTTTCATTAAATTGGTGGATAACAGTTTGTATTGTTTTACTTTAATTTATTTTTTGCTTTACATAGAGTTCAGCCTATTAAAAAATACTATTTGAAATAAAATTTGAATTTGAATATGAGAGGTTATAAAATATCTGATGCAGGGTAACAAGGACCAGGGCTATTGTTTGAAAAATATTGAATGAATCTATGATTTCTATGAATTCTGCCACATTAATGAATACAGGCGTCAATATTATTACTATAACCTTGCATGTGGCTTATAAACTTTCTACTGCTTAGCTTCATTATGTACACTGTTATCTTTGCTGCTTAGTTATCTCAATCTAATATTAATCTGTCATTCTAAAAAAATGTTGGTTATTCAATCACGCAAAAAATACTACGAATGGATTTTAAAATTTGGCACATAGTGTCTAACCTCAATTAACATATATAACTAACAACGATATTAATCTTCCTTTATACTTATTTAATTAATAAAACGCAATTTTCCCAAAGTCAACTCATTTACTCTTTCGCAACAACTCAATGACATAATGAAAGCCACAATGATTTTTTATATTAATGACCAACTCTATGAAGGAGGTTGTATTAAAAACATGTTGTAACAGTCGACCATCCTGATAACATTTGCGACCCCGCAAATCTCATAAGCTGACTTCTGGGAATGAATCTACCACCGATTCGGAATGCTGATTGTACTGAGAAGAATCGGCAAGAAACTTAATACTTGCTCTTTTAATCTGTAAAAGAAAACCGCTCATGCCATGACATGACAGGACTACACTCACGCTTTATGCTCAACTCTTTAAGCTCACGCCTTATGCTCAACTCTTTAAGCTCAACTCCTTAAGCTTTTCGCACCATAGGTACCTAAGCATTTCGCACCTTAAGCTCACCCTTAATCACTGTCATAGTATAACACAGCTCAATTAGTGGCAACCAACTCAGCAGATACACACGTAAACAGTCTCGGAAATGATCACCACTTCGAGGCAGAGCTAGCTGACAGCCGTTGCAGATGGCCACATTCTAGAATACAATCGTTACAACTGGAAAGATCCAGAAAACAATCGTCATTCTAGCTGACAATTCCATCGAACAAAAGTCACTGGCGCGTCTAAGGCCTCACATAGCACATCGTCACGTTGATCTTACTGAGTAAATAAACCGAATACCAATTACCATCATTAATATCCAATAAAAACTCCATTTTTTATTCCATAGCATCACATATCGCAACTATCTCTTAAATTATCTGAAATTCGCACTCTCCGTGTCGTCTCAAGGTATTGATTGTCATTTGTCTTTTCTTTAAAGTCATAAAATTTCCAGATATTCCTTTTGTCCACTCTATTTGTGAGTTTAGGTTACATCCCACTTCTGAATATAACTAACAACGATATTTCTTCCTTTATACTTATTTCATTAATAAAAAGCCATTTTCCCAAAGTCAACTCATTTAATCTTTCGCAACAACTCAATGACACATAATGAAAGCCACAATGATATTTCATATTAATGACTATCTCTATGAAGGAGGTTGTATTAAAAACATGTTGTAACACATATATGGACTTTCTGTCTTGAGCAGAATTAAATATAGATGTGTTAAATTAAATTCAGTCCAAGTACTAGCTTTCAGTGGCCAAGTTTTTTCGAAAGCCGTAAGCTTTTATCAAACATCACAGTGATACAAACATTACAATGAAAATTATGTGAACATTCAGTTAAAAGTATTTTAAAATGTTTATTAATTAATTAATATATATGTATGCCGCTATAATTTCAAGTTTCATTAACTTTCTTTCAAGAGGGCAGACTCCTTTCCGTTTTGATTGCTTTGAGCTATAAATATATAAAAAAATCTGTTGTAATGTATATATGAATATCCTTTAGGCTGAACAGAAGATTTTTGAAGTTTCTTATAAAAGAATATCAAAATAGAGATGAAAAATAGGCCTAATTAAGGAGATTGGTATTTAGGTAATGGAAAATTAAACAATAGCATAGAGAACCAATTTTCTTTATTTATCAAAAACATGAAATTATGCTAACCTGCCTTTTCAAGTGGAGGAAAATAAATAAGACAAGTTTAATCCATAATAATACAAATACACAGTTATACGTATCATTTCATTATATGCATGCAATAGAAAAACAAAATGACTATTAAGACAATTTTCAAATGAGGATTAAAATTAGAGCTTTCAGACATATTGTGGAAGAACTCCTTTATTAAATGTAATATTCAACAATACTTAAATCTAATTTTAAGGCAAATTATGATCTACAAAGAAAATAATAGGTAATACATGTAAACCTTAAAATATAGGTATTTTATTAATCTTATGCAAATAAAAAAATTATGGATTATATATTTATTTATTGTAAATATAAATATCTATGTGTTCATTTAATAATTTTTCTTGAGGCATGGTATATTTATTTATTATAAGCAATTATTAATACTAATACTAAAATATTTCTTAAGCTTAATATAGGCTTCTCTACAGTAACTAAGAATTAACTTAATATGTAAGAGTAATTTCCACCATTTTTTTTTCAATGTTATAGATATCTAGGTATACATACATTTTATTTATTATTAACATAGATCAAATAAAGAACATTTATTTCTCTATTGTATATTTTAATTTGTTTTTGTAAATTCATCGAAAATGTTTACTATTTTACGACGACCATAACATAATAAATTATACATTTTTATCAGTGGACAGCAAATGGAATGTTTCGTTCTATATAATATTTGGTACATTGCACATAAATCAAGAAAATTGTTGTTCTACATTATATTAAAAATTGTTATTCGATTGTGCACCGTATTCGACTGCGCTGAGTTCAACCACGCGAATACAAACAACTTTATAGAATTGAAGCGTTACTCTAGTTTTGACCACATAGGTTTTCTTTTCATTTCCCTTTCATTTTCATTTCTTTTTGCACAATTTGTATATGAAAGTACATGAGTTTTATTTAACAATAGAGATATCGCAAAAACTACAATCTACTATCAATGTTTTGTTTTCAAATAACACGCGCGCAGAGAAGAAAATGCGCACGAATTTTCGTTTATGGTGAAGAATTTAACCCTACGATTTGCTTCGACTCTCCTCTCGTATGTCCCATGCTTATACTTACAGTGCAAACAACGACACTCGAGCCATTGGATTTCCGTGATGGCATAAAGAAAAATTTAAAAGATATAAGTATACTTTACTACCCTTGTCTTCACAGTCGAGAAGTGAATTAATAAACATCTTACTAAAAACGAAGCTTATCGATAAACGACGCAAAATAATCAGCGTCTATTTTAAAATATTCCGATCTAAAAGTTATACGTCGACAATGGAGCAAATGTACAAAGGCAAAGATTAGATTGATCTATATAATAATATTTAAAAAAATAAAATATGTTTAATTATTCACAATAAAGAAACTACATCGTACAAAATAATTTTTTATACAATAAAACTATATAAGTTGGCCTTTAGAATTATAAATACTTTAAATACTAAATAATATTAGTCTAAGTTCTAAAAACCACAATAAAATATTATAAAATGTAGTTATTTTACCATTATGAATATCAACTATTTTATTAGTAGAGTTGCATAATGAATAAGTGTTTGTACTAGAATAAAGATAAAATAAACTGCTACGTTTCAGTACAGGAACTTTACTTCATAGCATTATTCTTTCATAGTAAATCTGTAAGAAATGAATTATGTTAGTATCTACTAATTTTAATTTGTCACATCAATAAAAAGCTAGAATGCTGTGTTGCTATAAAAAGTTTCTGGAACACAACATTCGAGCTGTCATTGTTGACTTTTTGTTTCGAACTTGATCCTATTGTGCCTCATATTATTTTTTTTTTTTTAATATTAAACTAAATTGTGATGGTGTTAAAAACTACGAAATATGAAGTTAATATCATCTTAGCGTGAGCTTACAGTTCGTTTACTAAAAAAATCTTTGAAAAGAAATGGTAATTAAAAATAAAACAATTGATAAAAATAGTGTGTCTATATCTAGATTAAAAATTTTATATATGAATCAAATCCTTACTAGTGCGAAAGCGTAACATAAGAGTGTCTGACTTTCGCATTTATAATACACAAGAGGCCCGCTCCGGCTTCGCACCGTAATAAAATATATAGGCCATGTCACTCAGTAAAAAAATGATTAAAATCGATCCAGTAGTCTTGATTCATTCATTACTGCTCGTGGCCCGCACGCGTTAAATTTGGAGTGAAACTATTCACCTTTCCCTATACCATGAAGATTTCCTGCAATCTTTGGAATATATAAATTCATATACTAAATTTTTAGTTATTTACTTTTACATTTTTCCCTATGTATTGTATTTTTACAATTAATTACAGTATGATTTTATATACAACATTCACAGCTTTGTTATTGGACAATACGAATATATTTTCTTTAGAGGTTACTCTTGAAAGAGCGATATATATTTTGCCATGTGTAAAACAAACGCGTCCGATCGCTGCTAAATTCGAAGTGCTATAGGGCGAAGCACCGCCTCCTCGCGGCATTTTAAATTAGTAATATCTTCGAAAATGTTCATTTAAATTATATGCTGTAAACGGCCATATTGACCTATATTAAATCAACAATATATTTAAGGTACTTAATTGGATAAGGATTAATGCTGTATTGTTTAAAATTGCTTCGATAATAAGGTATTATTTTTCGTAAAAAGAAAATGACAAAAAAATGCTATTGTGGGTTATCCATAAGAGATAGACATATACCATCGCGGAGTTTTCTGTAGACCTTTTCAAGGTGTACAAAAGTATTTGTACATTATTTTGATAAATCTCGTAGGGTTCAGCCTACGTTAGCAATGTAAGCGTAATGTAATTATTTGCGACATCACATTAGAAACCTCAAAAATTACAGTATTTTTATTCTACTCCATATTGAATGTTATTAACCTTCCTCTTCAATCAATTTATTTATTTATAAAAAAAATAAAAAGTTTTAGAGATTTAAGCATACATATGGATATAGGGACATGAGGACAGACACAGAAAGCTACTTTGTTTTATACTATGTAGTGATAGTGATATTAAGTATGGCTTAGCCACCTTTATAGGAGGCACGCTACTTCAGCTAGGCGTGGTTATTCTGATTAGGATAGGGTAGAATAAGCTATATAGGGATAATAAATCAGTAGTCCAATGTTAGAAAGTCGAATTTCTCAGTCAGATTATACATTGTTTCGTTGAATAACATTGAATTATTTGAAAGATACAAGACAAAAGATACAAAATGCAAGAGGGCAAGACAGTGAAACTATAACGCAGTAAACAAGTGATCCCATGTTAAGAAGAAGGCTTTATCAGTCTGATTATACTTTCTTTTGTTAAATAAAATTAAGTTTTACTGATACAGGCTGAGGAGGCTAATACAGAAAGCTTAAGGTATAGTTAGTTGAGAATGACATACATAGATGATAAGATGACAAAATGTAAGTATGTAGTTTGAAGTATTATATGCAAAAAAAGCAACAGCTTAGTTTATTGCTGGCTCTTCTCTGTAGGAACATTTTTTACCGAACCAGGAGGAGAGTTGGCAATTCAGAAGCACTTGTTTACAAGTTTACTTGAATTAGTAAGTTTGAATTTGAATTTCGGTCTGGGAGTAACGAGTTCGATGCCCGCCGGGGACATTTCTATTATAAATCAATTTGTTAGTTCTTCGAGTCTAGATGTATTTAAGTATTTAGTTTATAATACGTATACATCTACAAGTTCTTTGTTACCTACAAAATACGTACTAAGTTTACTTACTTTAGGGGAGCGACGACCGTATGGGTAATTGTTCTATATATTATTTATTTTTATTTATTAAGAGAATAAAATACATCAGAGTTATATTCGAATATGTATATGGAACATTCACGACGCGACGTGGTCAAGTTAAACACCAATCAATTCAGATGAATGAGATCCTTCAATTAATTGTGAATTTCAATCATCGCGAGGGAGATTCGTTGCCTCCTATTAACGATACGGGGGTGGTTTGAAAATATAGATTTTCTCTGGTGGAAAATTCGATGGAATCGCATACAACATTTTCCTCATAATTAGATGCAACTTAATTTTTCTTTAGTAATAGTAAATAAATAAATATATATGAGAGAGTAAATAAATATATGACAATCACACACAAGGTCGTCCGTCCCGAAAGTTACAAACTTAATACTTGAGCTATAGATGAGAGACAACTGGTAAATATACTCGTAACCGTAATTTCAAATAAGTTTTTATATAAATAAATACACCCATATTCGATAAACCGTCAAAATTGATATTTTTTTAATGTCAGCCCTCGTTGGGGACCAAACTGCGATTCCTGGAGGTAGGGTCAAAGATACTTTCACTAAAGCTTGGTGTTTACTACACTTTATTCCGAGACCGTAAATTCATTTATTACGGAAATACTCTTGATAATTTTATCTATTGTTTCTTGTCCTTATCAGTTATGGGCTACAGAAGTAAAAATGTTTTAAAAATAGTTTCACGAGCCATAGTAACAAGTGACGATTCTCCTGCCCTTATCCTACTGTAAGTGTGGTCGGCACAATATATTATAAACATCAGATGATTTGACTTCGTATTTTGCGACCGGCCGCCTGCCTGAATCCACTTACCTTAGTCGTATCTTACGACACCTCGGTAAGAAAGAGGGTGGTCTATTCTACTCAACCGTATACCACACGGTGGGTCTACTTACCTTAGTCGCCTTTTACGACACCTCGGTAAGAAATAAGGGTAGTCTATTCTACTCGGCCAGATACTAGACGGCTAAGAGCCATAGTAATAAGTAATGCAGTTTATTTATTACTGCTTTACCAAATTTCGGTATATTTTTATATGAACTTAAATTGGTACTTTAACTTCGTCTGAGTAAAATATAAAACATCCGATAACAGTAAATACAAATACATGGTACATATATGAAAAAGAATATATAAAAAGATAATACAATATATAAAGTTTTCATAACTGCTTAACGTTAAATTCAATAATAAAAAAAAATATTTGTTTCACAACTTCAATCTCAGAAGCAGACTTCTAAACTAAACTCAAAAGATTTAAATGAGTTATAAGTGTAAGTTAAAAACATCTCACCAGATTTAATTGTTGAGCCAATCCCAAGATTCATCATCTTTTTTCTTCTTAATAATTATATTCTTGATATCGGGAGGGGGGCTAGATACCCCCACCTGAGACAAATCACGAGAATCCAAGTTGTTTCGCGCTGCTACAGACGGTACAATACCAGGCTGTATTTGCTCATTCCTGTAATTAATAATATTCAGATATAGAATACTTAAAAGTTTTTAGTTTTGAAATTTGAATATTTAAGTCTATTTATTTATTTATGTACCATAAAAAATGTTGGAAAAGACAGTATTGGTAAAAAAAAGTGTACAAAGGTCAACTTATCCCGAAGACAGAGATCTCTGCCAGCTAACCCACGAATTGACACAATTTATAGTTAAGAAAAAGTTGGTATTATTTATTATTTAAGCGGAGGTAGCGTAATGTTTAGAGTAACGGACTTGCGATCGAGAGGTCGTAGGCTCGTATCCCGGCCATTATACTCGTACTACGTGAACCCACTTTAACAAAACCTTTAACAGTAGGTCAACTTTATCGTGACATGACATGTATAAAGTAAAGTATATTAATTAAAGTTATTTTAGGTGCAATGGAGACACTTTACTAGAGCTTTTATTCTAGAAGGACCATGGAATGAGTTGCTAACTCTGCTGAGTCGCGACACAAGTATCACAAGGTTAGTTGATGCTTCTAGCTGTGGCGTTTTATTTGGATTATTGTATGGCAACTAGTATAGCTGGCATACATGTCCTGCAATGTTGAAAATACGCCGCTTTTCGTGATCCAACTACGAACTTCATACAAACATCATATGGATACTACGTGCTCAAGAGCAGCCAAAGAATGACCTCCATGAGACTTCTTCATGAGGGCTCAGAAACATTATTTTTTCAGTGGGATTTATTAACTTGTAATATTATTTCGTATCAACTACTTCTATACATGCCAAGTATATGTTTTATGTTATAGTTTCCAAAAATTAGCACGTAAAAACAGTGTCGCTACATTTTGTTCCTAGGCAAAATATACTGCACAAACACGAGATTAAGCCAATTGACCAATGTATACAAGAGCTACGCATGAGGATATAAAATGTCCTTACAATTCGTATAGTACAAACTCTTAAATTGATTGATTGGTTTATTCCTTGTTATATCTCTTGGTAATGGATAAATATACATATATGTAACGATATGAAAACTGTTCGAAATTTTCTCTTTCTTTTGTTAATCATAATATTTTATGAGTTTATTATAAACCATGTGACTTAAGGATATCATGAATAAGGGCTTATACAAAAGTTTTCGAGTATCTACGGGTAGCCAAAGACTTTTTCCAAAAAAAAATATGTGGCTTACTTATATCTATAATTCGTGCGCGTTGCAAAATGAAGTAATGCTGGGATAGGCGTAACCTAACAATTTGCATTGGAGCATTTGAGATATATGTTCAAATTGCTGCCTTCAAACAGGTATTTTTTACCAAAGTACATGCAACAAAGCAGACCACAAAATAAGTCACCAATTATTCTCTTAACTGGATAACATACGCACCACTTCGAATACGGCTCGGAAGTAGAGTTCTTCATAGCGCCGTAACTGGTTGACTGGAAATGAGAGCTCGAGTTACTGGCGCGACGTAGCTCGCTGCCGCCCAAGGAACTCCATCCGCCGCGGTTGTTCACCTGGCACAATCATTACTAGATAATATATTGAGCTGTGGTAGCCCAGCGGTCACACCGTGCGACTCTTGCGAGAAGGTCACAGGTTCAAACCCGGGCAGACACCAATAAGTTTTTCTGTTAAAACTAATGTGTCTAATTGATAATTGCAATTTATCACACGCTTTTCGGTGAAGGAAAACATCGTGAGTAAACCTGCATATCTCAAGAGAATTCTAGGGATATGTGTAACCTACCAATCCGCATTTGAGCAGCGTGGTAGGTCTTAGCTCCAAACCTTCTCTCCAAAAACGGAAAGAGGCCTATTCTCAGCAGTGGCATAGAAACAGGCCGTTACTTAATATATTGATCATTTATTCATTTTAAGGTATTGAAACAGCTTCAATTTAAGTGTAACACGTCATCACTTTTTCAAGTTTTATTTAAATAAAGCTAGATTGAATCTATCTATTTTAAGGTTCAGACAATTTATAAAAAAATTTGTATAATTTTAATTGTATGTACTATAAGTCGATAACTTTTAGTTGACAATGTTATACATCTACTGTAATAAATAAATATTCTACATTTATCATATTTCAGCTTATTTTTTGACGATATGCTTTTAGCCTTTACAGCCGTGTGGTATTCGGCTGAATAGAATAGTACCATCCTCATTTCTTACCGAGGTGTCGTAAAAGGCGACTAAGGTAAGTTGAACCACCGTGTGGTAGCCGGTTTAGTAGAATAGACCACCCTCTTTCTTACCGAGGTGTCGTAAAATACGACTGAGGTAATTTGAAGTCAGGCAGACGTCCGTTCGTAAAAATGCAGCCAAATCATGTTTGACAGCATGTTTATAACATGTTGTGCCGACCCCACTTAGAGTGGGATAAGGGCAGGAAGATGATGATGCTTTTAGCCTTTACTGGATTTTGCAGAGTGGAACGCTGAAGATATAAAATGGGGACGCAAGTAGTGGGTGCTTAATAATTAGGACAAGAAAGTCATAACAGATTTTTCATGTTCTATGTAAACTGAAAGTTTTCATCATTTTCTTAGTTAAGATTCATGCAATATTTCCTTTTTAAACCATTAATAATTGTTTATATATTCACCTATATATAATATTATAAGTAACTACTTTGACGTTTTAATTAAATCCTCTCTTTTCGTTATCTCGCATCTAGTCTAGAAACCTAAGAAAATCTATGACATTAAAAATTACGTACCACAATCACGCTCCACCAATAAGAAAAATATATTAATCAAAGAGTACTAACAAAGTTCTTGTTACCTAATACTATTAATTTTGTGAGCCTTCCTTGTAAACTCGAGAAGCGCATGAAATATTACACGAACTGTATTAATTATACTATTAACTATCATAATTGAAATATACTCAGATTACTAATAAAGAGTTTTAATACATAACATAACTATTTATTATTTAACGATATGATTTCTATAGTATTGATATTCGCATCGTTAACACAAAGATCGTTGTTACAATATATTTTAATTTATTAAACAAAAGGTTTATATACATGAAACTTAGTTTAGGTATATGTACATAACTTTGTAAATGCTACGCTTCAAAGTGGATACCAAATTTTAATATCGTTGAAAGCTATTTGATGTGGGTGGAAACAGGGTGGCGTATGGTCGCCTGCCCTTATATCGACAGTTAATTAATGGATGGATGGTCTATAAGAGCTGTGTCATTGCTGCGATATTAATAAGGCAACAAACACTTATTTTTTTTATTGTATGTTATATTATATACTATAAGCATTATCTATACTAATATATAAAGCTGAACAGTTTGTTTGTTTTTTTGAACGCGCTAATCTCAGGAACTAATGGACTGATTTGAAAATTTCTTCAAATGTAAGATAGATAGTAAAGAAGGCTACAACATAACGCTAAGATGAATAGAAGATGAGCAGCAATAAAAAATGTTACGAAAACGGGAAAATTTAAAGCTTTCCTAACGTGCGCTTAGTAAACGCAAGTTATTATATTAAAAAATCATGTGTTACAACATTGTTCCCCTCTAAAAGTTTAAATAAAAGGCCGCGACAGCATATGTCTAGCTTTTAAGGTTAACCCACTTTAACCATTTTTATGTCTATCATTATACTATATTATTACGGTTTTAATCTTTCCATGCGGGCGGAGCCGCTGGCGACTGCTAGTATTGAAATAACTGTAGTAGTCTGTAAGTGCTCTCACTTGTCGCAAAAAATAATAATAGAGGGAAGATGAGACTCGTATACTTATCTACATTAATCACATTACGTAGAGATTATATTCATGGTGCGTACTTAATTTAAATACTTAGAACAATTATTATAAATAAATGAATAAATAAATATATGGGACACTTACACACACGGTCGTCTGTCCCCAAAGTAAGTAACTTAATACTTGTGTTATGGGTGACAGACAGCTGGTGAATATATACTTATATATTTTTAAATACATACTTAAATACAAATATACACCCAGGCTCAAAGACCAACAAATTCATTTATAGAAAATATTGGCCCTCGGCGGGAATCGACCCCGAACCCCGCTGAGTTGAAGGCAGGGTCACTACCCACTGCTCCAACGCGCCAGTCAACATTATGACATCATCAAGATGCGTTTTTCACACACAATGCAGGTCATTTCATTAAAAAAAAAGAGATATAAATAGTCTAATTTTGCTTAACCTTTATTATAGATTTAGATATTTAACGCGTGCTCTCTTACTCTATGATCCTCTATATAGAAGCCACTTTAAATCAAACTCCATGTTTGTACTTTATCGTGTAAGTTACAAAAAAGAAAAAAGCATTCACAATATGTAACAATTGTTAAAATATAAAATTTTAGGAAATATGTAAAGACTTAGAAGTTATGTCAGGTGTGTAACCAAATCTTGTATTCTAAAAACTTGTAATATACTTCTAGAAGACTTGTATTATACTTCTAGTTTCACTATGCAGATTGCATACCCTTCGATACCTCTTCGATGCATTCATTCGTTTTACAGAAATACTTTGAGTGAAGATTATGATTTTATTGTGATTATAAATTGATTTTGAATCCTACATTTCACATTTGAAATCCTAAAAAGGAAGTCGTGAAAGAGATAAGTACCAGAACTGTACCAGTACAAAATAATTCATCATCTTCCCACCCTTATCCCACTCTAAGTGGGGTCGGTACAACATGTTATAAACATGCTGTCACATGAATTGGCTGTGCTTTTACGACCGGCCGCCTGCCTGACGTCAACTTACCTTAGTCGCCTTTTACGATACCTCGGTATGAAAGAGGTTGGTCTATTCTACTAAACCGGATACCAAACGGCGGGTCGATTTACCTTAGTCGCCTTTTACGAATCCTCGCTAAGAAATGAGGGTGGTGCTATTCTATTCAGCCGGATACCACACGGCGTTACAGTACAAAATAATTATGATATCAAAAATAAATAGTCACCTTATCAGTAACAGTGGAAGCCATTTCGGATACCTTCTGTGACGCCATTCCACCATAACGCACCGCGCTTTCAGTTGCAGAACGCGCAGCTTTAGTCACCGATGATGTAAACATTGACCAACCCTAATCCAAAATAAAACTATTGAAATGGAATTAAAATTTTTTTTTTTAATCTTTAGATTGATGGGCCGTTCATAATACATCGGGCTCAAATAAGTTTTCTTTAAACCTCCCCCCCCCCCCTACTGTGACGCTGTGTCACACTTTCTGTTAAAAATATTATGTCACTAAATAGGATAAATTTTAATCAATAGTGAACATAATATTTTGAGAATTGTAATTATATTTCTTTAATTTTTATGATAAATCACAAAAATCTTCTATAGTGAAGAAATAAATGATATTTCTATTAATCAGATCTCCTCTGAAGATTTTATATATGTGCCATAATATTTATCGGTATTGCAGCATTGATCTTCAAAACTACTATCTACCACCATCTATACATTCTGCATTCTCTATACCAGTGCTTTCATCTCTTACTATAAAAAAACTTACAAATCAATGACAATGGTATTAATTAATAAATGCAACATTATTAATTGAATAGCTATTCATCCTTGGCTAAGCTGATGTTACCTAAGAAAAAAATATTGACTTATACGTAAAAATTTTGCAATGACTTATACATATACTTATACATTTACTTATTATATAAGTTTACATTTATGACATGGGGCATTAATCATTGAACAGTATTGGACTTAATATATAATACTTACGGTAGCAAGGGAAGCCAATGTATTATCAACCATTTCATTTCCACTGTGAATAGGGGACATAGGAGTTGAATAGCATTGCTTTGTAGTACTTCCAAATCCTGTGTAACGGCCACTGCCATATTCACTGCTGTTAATTAATTATGTTAATAACCTTTTAACAACATTGTATATTATTTTATATATTAACAGAATATAATGACAATTGTCCATAGACAAACATAACTAGTACAAATTATAAAAATTTAAAATTAGCTGAGTGTAGTTATCTGCTGCCCAATACAAGCTATATCAAAAAATATACATATTAATAATATAATATATATATTTAAATAATTGAATTTTAATAATTTATCATAAGAGAAAAGCAAATAATTCAAACTACAATTGCAGGTTCTAAATTTAGCTATTCTTTTCTATTCTAAATTCTAATCCCTACTAATATTATAAATTCGAAAGAGTGTCTGTCGGTTTCGTTTTCACGGTCAATCCGCTGAACCAATATCAATGAAATTTGGCACAAATATTCCTTATACAGCGGGGTAACATATAGGCTACACAAATCTTGTTAATACAACAGGAATACAATTCAGGAGGAATTAAATAGGATGACATTCAAAACGCCATCTATAATAAACCTATGGAACTTATTTTTTTTTACGATATGTCAAAATCAAGTCAAATGTGTATTAAAGAAGTATTTAGATTCCAAGTTTTTCGACTTACGTCAAAAGAGTTTTCTTTAGAGAATATTTATATTTTATTATATTTTTATTTGTTTACTTTTATTAATTTACGTATTTTGGACGTTACTTTTATTTATTTTTATTCATGTTTTAAGTGAGTTATTACAATGGATAATTAATGTAAGTAATACGATTATTTACTAACATAAATAAGCTAAAAATATTATAAATGCGAAAGTCTTTCTGTTACGTTTTAATGGCCAGTTCGGTGAACCATTATAAATAAAATTTGGCACAATTAATGTTTATATACCAGGGTAACATATAAAAATCTTTGAAAAAGTTATATTAATAAAAATTAATTATAAATAAAATAAATATATGGGACACTTATTTAAATATTTCGGTTTTTGTTTATTTAATAAAGGAGACAGACAGAATTTCATCCATCTTTTGGCCCAGACCTTACGGAGGAACTATAAAAATAGAATTATAGTTTGAGGATATGTACAAGTACGATTACTAGCTAAATACCATAATAACACATTAAAAACGATAGGATTTGTGATGAAAATATAACAATAAGGTATAATCATTTCAGTTCAAGTTAAATTTAATCATATACATTTTTTGTTGTCATAAAAACAAACGTTTTGAGAAAACATATTCTTAAACGGAACAAGTCTTTAGTCAGTAGTCCAACAAGTATGAAATAAATGACTAATAATTGACATATATTGGGAAGTTTTATTTAATTTAAGCCCATAGAAATTACGCCATATGGCTAATGGAAAGAAGATTTTATTTCTAAACACCATTTTTAATATTTGAAAACATTACAGTTACATAACAAAGTGAAGGTAATATATTTTCAGATACCTCTTTTAAAATATTATGTTAACAAAAACAATTTAAATTTAATTTTTCGTATTTCTTCTAAAAACGCTAGAATCCAGCGCCGTACGTATAGGTAATTAAAAAGAAAAAACAAGTTGACAATTGATGAGGGATGACGTCACGGTGTTTTTATTTAATAAGTTTTCTAGCACGTTACCATAAAAAGTTTTTAATATTTATAGAGATATTTAATATCAGAAAAACATTAATAATTTTTTGTTGCATATGATGTGTTTGCACTTCTTTTACTGAGCTATTTTAATATATATTTCATGTAAGTACAGTTTATTTACTAAAATTATCAAATTATGCTCTTGATAAAATGATAAATCCCTCTGATTCTTCCTGGATCGATCGGATTTTTGTGATAGAGATACACATTTGCTGGGTTAACAACCTTCAGTCTACACGAATGAAGTTGCGGTTAAAAGCTAGTAAATAATAATTTTTTTATATATTAATACTAAAATATTATTTCAAAATTTAAGCAATTATATATATACAAAATAATATGTGAAAAATGTGAATATGTGAAAACTTACTGATAGCTTATGTTATTGTCAGATCCACTGGTATGAAATGTGCTGTCACCAGAAGAGTAAAAAGTCTGAGACTGACTCCAATCAGTAGGCCTCTCCGTAATCTCAGGTTTGAAGTCTGAAGGACTCCAATCATGACCTTCTGCTAATGCAGTTATCTAAATGTACCAAAATCATTATTATAACATATGAAAATTTTGTACAGCTACTAAAAACTTTTTTTTCTTGACAAACAAATAGAATATATTTACCATACTTTTTTTTATTTTGATAGTGTCATAAATTAAGAAAGTTCAACTATACCTTTTGTCTATACATTGAAGCAGCTTTGGTGTTGTATTTCTGCTTGATATTCATATCTGGTATGTAATCTGGTTGACTCTCAAAAAACTTACGAGCTTTCATATTTCCTCCAACCTTGTTAAAATAAAATTTTCTCAAATTAAATTCTTCAATGTATTCTTTAAATAACTCATACATTTTATAGATGTAGATTCTTTAAATTACTTTTTAAAGCTTACCATTATCTTTTCCAGTTCAATATCTTTCCATTTATCCATGGTTACTGATCGAACGAAAGACAAGTGGACTCCGAGACTACGGTGCACACCTGAACACTCCAGACATATCCATATACCGTAGGTCACCGAAACCCATTGAGGATTTAGCGTGCCACATTCAAAACATTTCTACAAATAATATCATAAAAAACATAGAAATACAAATTCTATCGCAATAATAGTAAATTACATCTAATGGTAAATTACTTACGTGGTTCTCGTCTTGGGTGCGTATGGAGTTCAACTTACGACGTGTACGCGGTGACGCCATTGCAATATTTATACAGATCTGATGAGATCTGTAAATACTAAAAAAATCAATTTCCTTCCAAATTCGTTAAAATGTCCGCTTAAATCTGGAAACAACTATGAAGCGGACATCACATGCGCAACTGAAAACGACGGTACGATACGAACGACAGGTCGACAGGTGAACGTCAAAATTAGCATTTGCAATTTGCATTTTCCTTCCAGTTGGCATCCAGAGACAAACCAAAACTACAGATAATATAATTACTCCTGACAGGATCGTTTACGTTTTTTAGTAGTTTTATATGGTATAGTTTCTAAAATGGTAGGCGTTTGAAACAGATCAAAAATATATGAATGATTCTATGCACACTATAAAAAGATTGTTTTTTCCTAAATACACTATACACTGTATGCTAATACATTACTCACTGTATGCTAATACATTATTTTATAGACCATTCTCTTTCTTACAGAGATGTCGTAAGGGTAAGAGGATGATGATGCTAATACATTATTCTAATGACTATGTCCTAACTTTTTAATCCTGAAAACTTTTACAACGTTAATGGTCAGAATTGAAAAGCTCAGGAGTATGTTTAAAAAATAGATTTTAATTTGCTGTCGCACTGCTGGTGTGATATACAGGAATTTTTAAAAAAACAAACGGTTTAAATTTTTTTCACCTTTCACTATGAAACTTGATCACCTTTTCGAGGAATTTAATGTCGAACATACATAAGAACATTTATAAGTTGTCTGTTCTGGAAGTGGAGCGTCTACCATTGCTACGTTTCCCAATACGGGATACCATAGCTATAAGGCCCCAACTTCTGTCCGTTTTCCAACTATATGCTGTAGTCATAGTCAGAGTGCACATTGTATTCCATTATATTTTTAGATGTTTTTTAATAAAGTGATCTAAAAAAGTTAAGCTTATATTTTTTAATTGCAAGTACCATAATAGCTGGGAGTACAATTATTATGTAAAGTCATAAATAATCTTGCAAAGAAAATTATGCCTTAATAGCCTTGATGAAATGTTCTATTAAAATTGTATGGTCAAAAATGCATAACAAGAGAGGTGTATAATGTTATATATTAGGTATTCAAGTTTTTTTTACAGTTTTAAGAAAAATATTAAATTAGTCTAATTATTAGTTTACATCTTACAAAGCAATTTTGAAAGTAGGTATATGATTGAAAGAATAAAATATTTTAAATAACCAAATTTACATTGATAGCATCCAAGGATCTTTAAAAATTTTGGTGTAAGTGTTAATTTTGACCAAACTTAAACTTATTTGTTTTCAGTATGGCTGAAGCAGAATTTATTTTTATTTAATGCTCCTTACATTTACGACCACTTCTTTAATGTGCCAGTTCCCAAGTATTATACGCAATAATAAAATTGTAAATTTTTTATTAAAAGATTTCAATTGCAATTCTTGAGGAAAGCTTAGGTGAATAGTACATTCTTCGGTATAGCTCATCCGATTTTGAGGATACTTTCACTGCAGGATTGCGTAAGTAAGGTTGTAAAGAAACATGTACACTAATTTTTTACCTCAAAAAAACTTTTGACACACTGATTTCCAAGCGAGCGAAGCCGCGGTAACAGCCAGTACTAAAAAGAAAAGAAAAACAAGATATATGTACATATTTTTCTCGGAGACTATTTTTTATCTATGAAAAACAGATACGCCATTAGGACGGTAGAAATCTCTATTTTTATATGGTAACCTTAAGAATAGACAATTAAACATTAGCGCCTAGCGGTGCATCAAATTGTCGAGCAATAAAGATCTTAACTATTTACTCCATATACAATTGGGACGGTTGGTCGTGTATGATTGCAATTCTATTAATCTTTTCTCTTTTACATTTCTTTAAGTAACTACTTCTTTAACTATCAGTTTAATTACCTATAACAAAAGTTGGAGATTCGCTTGGCTATAAATTGATCACTTATTATAAGTTCTGTTTGAAGCTAAACCCGCGAGTTTTGCGGCATCCGGCTGTCGACTGAACCAGATCACACTTTGTTCGTGCAACTTTGAGATGATATAGTTGAGTTATGAACGACGAAAAAATGAATTCAAATAACATTGAAGCAGAATATGTGGACATAGCTAATAAAAACGCATGGCCGATCATATATCAGGTAAGTTTTACGTATTATGACGCACTGGTTTTCGTTGTGTATGCCACGCAAGAGTAACTCCGTTCATAATAAGAACGAATGAATATATTTTAAAGATATGCATTAGATTTAGTTAATAATGCTTGCAAAACAAATTCAGGTTTTGTGTATGATCAAATAAAATGTGGTTAAAACTATTTTTCTACTTGACATTATTTCAAAATAGATAAAATATACCAAAAGAAAATTATTAGTAGCACAAAATTATGTGATAGATTTAATTTATTAGTTAAAAATTTCTTATACAAAGATGAAGCATGAAAGATTTATATTTCACTGTGTGATTTTTCAAAAAAATTCTAACTTCTATAGTTCTGTTTTGATGTATCATAGACTAGCTAAGATTTTTAAAATATTGCAGAAAATTGGGCGAGAATGTCAATCTTATACATATACATGCTTAGAGGCCAAGAAACCAAAAAACAAGCCGTTAAATCGGTACAGAGATGTAAACCCATATGATCATAGTCGGGTTATTCTGCAAAGAAGTGAACAAGATTATATCAATGCAAATCTTGTGAAGGTATGCAAATTCAAATTTATATTATTATTTAGTAGCAAATGTACATTTGCTACTTTTGTTGTGTAAAGAAAATTTAAAATTAGTTTACCAGATCCACATATTGCTGACCGTTAATTATAATTAGTGTAAGTAATAAAATGTTGAGGATAAAGAAAAAATGCTTATCCTTAATTGTAAAATATTTTTATTTCATGGTGTATTTCATTGAAATTGTGTTACTTAATTCCCTTAATAAAGTTTGTTTTGTTATGTATGTTCCTACCTTTTATATAAGTACCTAAGATAATGCTGTGAAAATAATATTGATTTTTTTTAAATATCCAATCTACAAATGTAAGAAGTTTTTCAGGAATTTTTCCTTGCTTGTATATATTTTTATTATCACAAATTGTAAGTTATCCTGCTGAATACAATAGTACCACCCTCATTTCTTACCGAGGTGTCGTAAAAAGGCGACTAAGGTAAGCCGACCCGCCATTTGGTCTCTGGCTGCGTAGAATAGACCAACTTCATTTCTTACTGAGGTGTCGTAAAAGGCAACTAAGGTAAGTTGACCCACCGTGTGGTATCCGGTTGACTAAAATAGACCATGCTCTTCCAAGCAGGCGGCCAGTCGTAAAATACGTAGCCAAATCATATAACAACATGTTTGTAACATGTTGTGCCGCCTCCACTTAGAGTGGATAAGGGCAGAAGGATGATGTTAACTGATTGAAGTAACAACCACAATGGCGAATGTTTGATATTTAATAGTTATTTTAAAAAGGAATCATACTATAATTTTAATATATTTTAATATTGAGAAGTAAAATTTCTTTTGTTAATATTGTTATAGTTTAAGCCAGTTATTGCCTAGTTTATTTGAATTAAATTGCGATTGTTCGTTTTGTTTCCCAAACATAATTTTTTCACAAAAACACTTTACACAAAATTCTTGGAATCATTATTAAAAATTAATCCACCTATGCACTCGACTTTTCCGAGAAAATTGTTCATGCATTGTAACTTGTAACAAGCCCATTTCGTCCTTGCACAAGGTTACAGTAGTTTAATTGCTCAAGGCATATTAATTGTCTAATTAAATTTACCATTCATGACTTTATTTTAATTATGAAGTTTATCTTCAACCACAAGTAAAACCAATATCAACTGAAATTTTAAGAAAAATGTAGACCATAGCCACTAAAGCGAGTTCTAGCGCTCGACAGAGTTTTTTTGATTACTTGCACTCAGATTAGAAAAGTTTCGTAGTTGCAAACATTATTTTTGTTTTTAATTTCATTTTAATTTTATTTTCTGAATATATCGGATTTTTTATGAACATAAATTGTTCCGTAAACCTCAGTGATTAAGTGAAGATAATATACGCTTGTTACCAGATGGACCGCGCAAATCGAAAATATATTCTCACACAAGGGCCACTTGCATTTACGGTTGGACACTTTTGGCTGATGGTCTGGGAACAAAACAGTCGTGCAATATTAATGCTTAATAAAGTAATCGAAAAGAACGAAATTAAGTGCCACTGGTATTGGCCTCATGAAACCGGGGAAGAAGAAAAATTTGTACTCAGTGATGTCAAACTGACCGTGGAGAAGATTAGCGAGGATGATTGCGGCTATTATACTACAAGAGTTTTTCGGTGAGTTATACAATAATTAAATTTTAGCCGTGTGGTATCCGGCTGAGTAGAATAGACCACCCTCATTTCTTACTGAGGTGTCGTAAAAGGCGACTAAGGTAAGTTGACTCACCGTGTGGTATCCGGTTTAGTAAAATAGACCACCCTCTTTCTTACCGAGCTTCGTAAAATACGACTAAGGTAAGTTTACATCAGGCAGGTTAACGGTCGTAAAATTACTAGTCAACATGTTCTGCTGACCCCATTTAGAGTGGGATAAGAGCAGGAGAACGATGACTCATTCATAAAATTGTAATAGAAAAACATTACGTAAGTATCTGTTCATCACACGTATGCAATAATAAGCACATTAATATAAGTACCTGGGCGATGCTTATGGCCTTGCTCGGTAATTCTTTACAAAATAAAAAAAAGAAACTTAAAAAAAAGTCATCCCAGATCGATCTTAATTTTGTGGAGATATTTGCAGGAGTGGAGAGTGTGACAGAAGTACAGTCCACGCAAACGATGTTACGGGTAAAAGCTAGTATAAATATGTATAAAATGTCTGACTATTTTATATAGTTATAAGAGTATTATGGTTGTTTATTACTTAACCTATATGTTATTCTGGCCTACTTGACTTCTATTGTACCATGGTCAGACAGCCTTTCGCATTTATAATATACCTACTAGCGGCCTGACCCTGCTTCGCACGGACTAATCGATTAAAATCGATCCAGTAGTTTTCATTTATTCATTACTGCCCGTGGCCCGCACGCGTTAAATTTGGAGAAAAACCATTCCCCTCTCCCTATACCAAGAAGATTTCCTGCTATATCTAATACTACATATTTATTTTTACATTTTTCTCTATGTATTTTATTTTTAAATTTAATTACAGAATGTCTTTATATACAACATTCATAGTTTTCTTATCATTAGACAACACAAACATGTTTTCTTTAGAGGTTACTCTTGAAAGAGAAACAGTTGCGCGCCCGATCGCTGCTAAATTCGAAGTGCTATAGGGCGAAGCGCGACCCCTCGCGGGATTTTAAATCTGTGATATCTCCGAAAATGTTCATTTAAATTACATGCTGTAAACGGCCATATTGATCTATTTATTAATCATCAATGCATTTAAGGTATTTAATTGGATAAGGATTAATGCTGTATTAATTGCTTCAAAAATAAGGCACTATTTTTCGTAAAAAGTAAATGACAAAAAAATGCTATTGTGGGTTATCCATAAGAGATAGACATATACCATCGCGGACTTTTCTGTAGACCTTTTCAAAGTGTACAAATACTTAGTACATCATGGTTATAAATCTCGTAGGGTTTTGCTTGCGTTTGCAATGTAAGCGGAAAAAAATGTAATTATTTACGAAACTATCAATTATCAAAAATTACAGTATTTCTCTACTCCATATTAAATGGTATTATACATATAAACCTTCCTCTTGAATCACTCTATCTTTTAAAAAACACCGCATTAAAATTTGTTGCGTAGTTTTAAAGCTTTAAGCATACATAGGGATATATGGACAAATAATTTTCCTTAAAGACGGTTATTATAGGTCTTATGAGATCTAGTCTAGGTGTAATGAGATTAAGTATTAATTAGGAAGAAATTCAGGCTGCTTACTGATTCTTATTTTCTTTAATATAATGAAAATGACGATTCTCGATATTAAGAAAAAACAGAAAATTCTATTGTTTTTCGTGCTATAATATTCTGTAACGTAAAACATTAGTATGTTATAATATTAACATAAGCATATTGAATTTCATGGATGGATATTATATGTGGAAGAATGTTTTCATTTTAAAAACCTTGTGAACTTCTATTTGATTGCTGTAAACAATTATATTGCAACGAAGCACTAATATATCCAAATTCGATCGATCATTTTATTTAAAAGCAAGCAAAAAAATCTTTTCAAGCAAAATTTATGCAATCCAATTACGAACGGAATTGATACCAAGCACTACGGGACATAGTTCGATATGAAATTTTTATCGCATTGACTGTTTGTATTGAAATAAAAATCAAGCGGAGCGGGAATAAATTCAGCAACAAATACGTGGGTAGTATTAGTTAGTAAACGGTTGGCGGAAAGGGCACTTATACTATCGGTACAATGTTCTGCACAGATTGCATTTCAGCATAGTGGACGATTGTACTGTTCATATCTTTACACATTTATAAACATATTTTCTGAATCTCGGAAACGACTCCCAACAGTTTTCCCGAAATTCAGCATGTAGGGGGTTTTGCGGGAGAAAAATCGATCTAGGTAGGTTTTATAAAAAAAATTCTCGTTTTATCCTGTCTTTAGGCACAAAAAAAAACTACGTAAATAGAAATAGATAGCAACCCATAATATAAGCTGTTCAATGCAAATCTGTGGTAGCCTAATGGTAACGCGAGAACCAAAAAAAGTTCTAAACCTGGGATCGATTCCCAAATGTCATGCGGCGCTTTTTTCTCTTTTTTTTATTGCATTATTTATATCTTTTAAAAATTACCGACTTTTAAACGAAAAAAAGATTGTATTGATTGTAACATCCTGATTGTCCGTCTTTAATTTTTCGTTTTTGAGAAATATCAGTGTTCGAAATGCGGCAAATACAGCACAGCTGCACGTAGACATCGTAGACAAGCGTAGCTTACTCTAGTAAAATGAGCTCTGTGCCCAGAAATAGGTTATTAACAAGCTGTTACTTTTCTTTTTGAAGTTGAAAGCTCGATTCAATTATTCTATACAACTTTCAACTTTAATAACGCATTACCGATGAGCCAAAGTCGTTTGATGACTCACAACAATTACTGAAAATGCTAACGACCATCGACATTGATTATAGCTGGCAGCGTTATCGATTTTATAGTTATCGAAGTTGTCCGCTATCGTTCTAGCCTTCATTGACAACATACACCACAACTAATATATGGACGTCCACTAGTATATTGGATTTTTTAATAGCTATATATAAGTATATTTGTTTATTTTATGTATTAATTAGAACTCCTCCTACCCTTCCACTCTGGGGTCGGCACAACTGTAACATGATTTGGCTGCGTTTTAACGCCCGGCCGCCTGCCTGACATCAACTTACCTTAGTCGTATTTCACGACACCTCGGTAAGAGAGGGTGGTCTATTCTACTAAACCGGATACCACACGGTGGGTCAACTTACCTCAGTCGCCGCTTACTATACCTCGGTAAGAAATGAAGGTGGTCTATTCTACTTAGCCGGATACCACACGGCTATTTATATATTAATTACTAAATTTTACGTTTCATAATTCTACCATTCATTTGCGATCATGTCGGACTTACGTCTGTGTAGATACAAATACATGTAATTTTTTAGAGCTTTTAATATATACCCAGTATGTAACTACACTTTAATGATTTATTCGTTAAACCGTCATTAGTTCTATTTTTTTTTCTTCCGTTCGTTTTCTAATCACACCGTCTAAAATTTTCCGCTTGACTCTATAGTTAACTGTTAAAGAGCCTTTTTTTTGTATATAAAAATATGTTACACTAAATAATAAGAATTACTGTTGTATGTATATACTTATGTGAAAGGTTGTTATTTATGTAATTCTTATATTACATGCTTTCTAATCAATTAGCTTCTTGTTTAGCCTTTATCGATCGCCGGCAACAGTTAGGGCAATTACTCGCTTAGAAACCGCTATTCTGTAAATATTATATTGTGGTTTTTCTATAACACTGACGACAGACTTTGTTTTCAATATTCTCTTTCTATAATATAATAAATAAGATACAAAACTATGGATATAATAGCCAATTGTAAAAGGATTTTGAATAAGCATTCCCCTCTAAGTTGCTGTTGTCGTTTCATCTGTAATGTATCTGTAATGGAAATCCAAATAGCGCATGATAAGTTAATACTTATCATTTATTAGTTATAACTTTGATGGTGCGGGGTAGACGTAAATATCATATGTATGACATTAAATTCATCATTAAAGTTATCCAGTTGTTGATATGGGTCATAGAAACAGGATCGTAAGTAGGCTGGTTTCTCAGTAAGCTCATCATCCTTCTCCCCTTATCCCACTCTAAGTGGGTTCGGAAGAACATGTTATTAACATCTTATATGATTTGGCTACGTATTTCACGACCGGCCGCCTGCCTGACATCAACTTACCTTAGTCGTATTTTACGACACCTCGGATAGAGGGTGGTCTATTCTACTTAACCGGGCACCACACGGTGGGTCAACTTACCTTAGTCGAAAAACAAGTAATAATAAAATTATTTTGCTATAATCCGCGATGAAGTGAAATTGAAAATATATATAATGCTGAATGTAGAGTGGACAATCCGTTTTCATATCTGATACATGCAGGATTCGTACAAACACATACACAAAGTAAAAAAGTATTTTGCTATAATTAGCAAAATACTTTTATTATTACTTTGTATTATGGATCTCCGCAAATTAAAGCCTAAATCTATATATTATATAAATAACCTTAATCGTCTTAGTCCGCCTGAATTTCTATTCAGCCGGATACCACACGGTTTCCCATCAAGCTGGTCTGTGCCAAACTGCCACAACAGCTATGCATATTTTGTATAGAGAATTTTATAGAATTCTCAATACAAAATATATAAAAGAGATAACTTGCAGGTAAGGTAATTTGTATAACTGTTGAAGCTCTGACGTCCAGGTTTCATGATGCAGAGTAGTGACCATATGCTAAGACAGATAGAGACCCCATTGCTTTAAATTATGATTTTGTAGCATTATCATATGTCACAGTTATAAACACTGGATAAATTAGCTTGTTATCTATAATCATGACTGCAACGACCACAGTTACGATCCTTAAAACTTATGTCTCTATCTTGTCCTTCAATTTACAAAAATGTTTTGCTATATAATTATTCCTAATACAAAATGCCTTTAACAATTGCTAAAGGCATTTTGGTGTGAGTGAACCATTGCACTTGTGTATTGAGTGTTTCTTGCGAATATATATTATGATTGGTGCTTTGCGAATGCAGCAGAAACGAAATATTGTTATTTTGTTACTAATATAAAGGCTCGATGTATTATGAAATATTAAAATGCACACTGCCACCGCCTATTGGTTACGTTCTAGTCTTCGATCTGTAATTGCGATGTCATCAAATTTATCATATGTGCCATCCATTGTAGTTTTTAATTTGCTATCTGTTGTAACCACAATAAGCTAATTTAACCTTGAGCGCGCTACTGAATTCAATTATGACAGTTGGGAGGACATCGATCTTTTTCTTGGACATTAATTTTTATAGATCTTGCAGTTGTTGGTTTAATATGTACATTTCCTGCACAGTAGTGTCAAAACAATTTTTTTTAATAAAGATTTTTATATATCAAGAGATAACGAAAAATTTCGTTTTAGTGGATTTGATTTTAAGATGTACTATGTATCAGAAACAAATACTTGCAGGAAAGTTTCATATTGCGAGACGTGCAAAGATCTTTATATCTATGCGATTAATTTTTGTAGTATAATTATATCTGTTGGACCTCGATTTTAGCGTATAAAAAGTGGTGAATATCTAATAAGTGTACCAATTAATGCTGGCGGGGCGACAGCTTTTAGATCAATAATAATATAAAATAATAATAAAAAATAACTAGCTAAACCTGCTCACACCTCGCTTTGGCTTAGAGAGTTATTAGTTTTCAACGCTCGATTTTTATGTTCAAACTTGCTTGTAAAAATATATAAAGCCTAAATTATATCAACAGGAACACAATTAGAAATATTTCCATTTTAGCCGTATAAAAAAGAGCGACACCCAAAGTCGTATAAAATAGATCGAAACGAACGAATCTTAAATAATATATTTGTTTACTGCTTTGCACTATTTTTTTTTCTCAACAAAATATTTTGATTTAATCTAAGTATAAACAAATTTTTTTCATGTATTCGGTAATTAAAGGCCTCTCCAGTAATTCTAAAAAAAAAAAATTATTAATTGAAAGCTTTTATTTAACCAGCCGTGTGAAGGTAGAATTTTGCAATTTAAATTTGATCCACTTCGCGATGTCCGATTGAGCTGAAATTTCACATACTGGTCCAGTCCCGACAGCAAACCATGTTTACGAGTATGATAAGCATGAGCTGATGCTGCCGCTAGGATTGGCTCAAGAACTTCAACGGTTAACAATGGGAACAAGAAATTTTGTAAAAGCGTTTATAAAAGCTTTTTTAACTTGACTTGTTTATTGACATTTTAAATAGGTCTATTTCTTATGGTAAAGTACTATGTATAGTTACAAAACTCGATACAATGCCTGTAAACAGCCTCGTGTCAAATTTGCGCAATTATTAAATATCTATACTAATATAATAAAGAGGTAAAATTTGTATGTATGTTTTTAATGTTTTCACACAAAATCTACTAGACCGATTTCTAAACATCTTTCACCATTGAAAAGCTGCATCTTTATTGAGCAACATAGGCTATATTACATTTTCAAAAACATTAGGATCCGTTACGAAAATGTAATAAGGTGTAAAAAAATAAAAATTACGCGGGTGATACAGCGGAATATTACAAGTGATCTATAGTTTTACTCAGTGACTATGAGTAAATAAAATACGAATAATTGCAACCCTGCACTGCTCTATATTAAATATTATAGTTACAATGTTATATTTATTTGCTTGATTTAATAGTGCGCAGCGCGCGATTGTTTTTTCCGTTGCTCGTTGAACTTAATAGAAATCATTGGTAATATACACTATTAATATCAATGCGAAAGTTGATCTCTTAGTTTGTTTATTATTTTCACGGACGTAGTCAAACATCTGCAGCTGGCAGCTTGGACTATTATGTTGTTTTGTGTTACCAACCAAACCCAATATAGGCCCCACCCATTTTTTCGTAGGTTTAATGTAGAATTAATAGTGATTCTTTTAAAAAATCAGATATGTTAAGCCTATATTTTGTAAGCCCAGAATATGTTGAAGCACAAATGTACAGAGTTGCTTATTGCTTTTTATATTTAGCAAGTAAAATAATTACTGCATAAAAAAATATTTATGTTTTACTCAACTTCAAGAAATACAAATTCGGAGTGTAAGAACTTTGAATTGAACCCGTACGTTTCTATTTAAAAAGACATAAAATATGTTGAATATAGATAGATCTTTTCAGAGGTATCTAATGCATGATTTTATCGCTGCCTGAATTCAGTGACTTCCCGAAGTTTGTTTGTCTTAACAAACTAATAATCGCAGCAGCGATTTGAGCAATTGCTTATACGACCTTAATAATTTATTGCCTTATATCTCATGTACAATTTGTATCAAATGATATTTTTGTATTTATTGTTAGTATTAAAAAGGTAGCCGTGTGGGATCCGGCTGAGTAGAATAGACCAGCCTCATTTCTTACTGAGGTGTCGTAAAATACGCAGCCAAATTATGTGACATGTTTATAACATGTTGTGTCGACCCAAGTTATAGCGGGATGAGGGCAGGAGAATGATGTTAGCATTAAATTGGGCGTTAGTAGTTTAAGCAGTAGTGTAGTGTAAGCAGATGTGATCTAATTACTAACTTTGCATATATACCACAAGTGAACTGTTTAACAAGTTAATATTAAGCCGTAACAAAAATGTATAGTTGTATTTATATTTTAGGATTTTCGACATGGAGAGTACAGAAAGCCGAGAAGTCATACAATTCCATTATACGACGTGGCCTGATTTTGGAGTGCCATCATCGCCCTTGGCGTTCTTGGAATTCTTGTATAAGGTCCGCTCTTCAGGAGCTCTGGAACCGGATGTGGGGCCAGCGGTGGTGCACTGCAGCGCGGGCATAGGACGATCTGGGACCTTTTGTTTGGTCGATTCGTGTCTTGTTATTGTAAGTATTAGTGAGAACTTTTATTTGTCTAAATTACTCATATCTGATATGCACCAAAGTTCATTTTTACATAGATAATATACTACATACTATTTTGTAGATTAAGTTAGTGCAGTTTATAATGCCATAATTTATATTGGTATCATCATCTGTAGAGAGATGGTCGCGTCCTAAAGCAAGTAAAACTTTCCTTAATTACAAGCGATAAAATATAATTAAGTAAGTACAAAGACAAGTTCTCTGTTCAAAATGTTTTGAATAAGGTCAAATAATCTTCGTCATTATCATAATGTGATGTCATAAGTTTTTCATTTGTAAACAAACGACATATCTCAGGGGTCGAATTATTTTTACCAAATGTCAGCATAATAAAGATAATATGCACTAACTGCAACGTGAGAATCGCAACCGATAGTGCTCCACCATTAACGCTATCACTACATTGTCGATATTTTATTTGCGCCTAATTAGTTTTCATTATCGACAAAAATGATTATACTTTTGTATGACGAGAGTTGAGATTTGTTTTATTTGATGAAAAGTTATGTATTAAAATATAATAGACGTATATCCTTTTATGATCAACTCGACTATATATGAAATTAGCGGCCTACCCCTGCTTCGCACGGGTGAAAATATATAGCCCATGTCACTCAGTGAAAAAAAATTATTAATATCGATCCAGTAGTTTTGATTTATTCATTACTGCCTTTCCCTCTCCCTATTCCAAGAAGATTTCCTGCTATCTTTGAATATCTAAATTCATATAGTACATATTTGCGTATTTATTTTAACATTTTTCCCTATGTATTTTATTTTTACAGTTAATTACAGAATGTCTTTAAACAAACTCTTGAAAGAGGGACATAGCTGCTAAAGTCGAAGTGTTATAGGGCGAAGCGCGGCGTCCTCACGGCATTTTAAATCTGTAATATCTCCGAAAATATTCACTTAAATTACATGCTGTAAACGGCCATATTGATCTATATTAAATCAACTATTTATTTAAGATACTTCATTGGATAAGGATTAATGCTGTATTGTATAAAAATCGCTTCAAAAATAAGGCATTATTTTTCGTAAAGAGTAAATGACAAAAAATGCTATAGTGGGTTATCCATAAGAGATAGACATATACCATCGCGGACTTTTCTGTAGACCTTTTCAAGGTGTACAAATACTTAGTTCATTATTTTGATAAATCTCGTAGGGTTTAGCCTGCGTTTGCAATGTAAGCGGAAATATTGTAATTATTTACGACATCACAATAGAAACCTCAAAAATTACAGTATTTCTCTACTCGGTATTGAATGTTATTATACATATAAACCTTCCTCTTGAATAGCTCTATCTATTAAAAAAACCGCATAAAATCTGTTGCATAGTTTTAAAGTTTTATGCGTACATAGGGATATATGGACAAAGAATGCGACTTTGTTTTATAATATGTAGTGATGAGTCAAGTCATTTCTTAACGCCGTGTGGTATCCGGCTGAATAGAATAGTACCACCCTCATTTCTTACCGAGGTGTCGTAAAAGGCGACTAAGGTAAGTCGACCCGCCGTGTGGTATCCGGCTGAGTAGAATAGACCAACCTCATTTCTTACCGAGGTGTCGTAAAAGGCGACTAAGGTAAGTTGACCCACCGTGTGGTATCCGGTTTAGTAGAATAGACCACCCTCTTTCTTACCGAGGTGTCGTAGAGTACGACTGAGGTAAGTTGACGTCAGGCAGGCGGCCGGTCGTAAAAACGCAGCCAAATCATGTGACAACATGATTATAACATGTTGTGCCGACCCCACTTAGAGTGGGATAAGGGCAGGAGGATGATGAGTCAAGTCATTTCTTAATGAACATGTAAAACAAATATTCTTGTCCCTCTAACGTCGGGAAAAAACGATATTTTATGATATTACTAGCTTTTATCCGCGGTGTTGCTCGCATGGAACCAAAATTACATAAAATCATTACAAAATTTAGCCTATGTGTTATTCCGATGTATAACCTATATTACTGTGAAGTTTCATCCAAATCCGTCCAATAGTTTTTTTGTGAAAGAGCAACAAACATACATCCATACTCACAAACTTTCGCATTTATAATATTAGTAGGATTGTTGTAACTAAAACTGTGCATTTTACGAAACAAAAATAATAAAAGCACGACAATTTTTTTGTGAAAAACCAAATTTATAGTTTAAATGTATCTTCCAGTTCAGTTACGAAACCTAGAGTTTATACTTACTATGCAATCAAATAATGGTTATAAATATTTAGGCGGTGGTTTTGCTTAGTAACATTAAATATTCGTCTCATTTAAATATTTTATAGTATTCATTTATTTATATCTTTATTGTATATACATACAGTTAGAAAAGACAAAGATAGAAAAAATGGAACATGTACATAGGCGGGCTTATCCTTAAAAGGGATATCTTCCAGTCAACCTTTGAGTAACAAGAAAAAGGACAAGAAGGCTAATATAGAAAGAAAAAAATAAAAAAATAACGAAAACTAAATATATATCTAGATAAATATTTTCACCCGAGATAACAAAAAATAGAAAATAAATATGAAGCAATATAGATAACAAAAAATTTAACTATTTAATTTATAAATTATTTTTTGTTAAATAAGAAGAAAATAATTTCGTGCTTTTGAGTTATCGCTTATATAATGAACCTCTCTTTTTGAAATGCGTAACAGATAAAACAGCGAATTTTGAGTTAGAGTTAGAGTTGTTAATGTCTTTATTATATGCCTTATAGAGACAGAGCATTTTAGTGATAACGCTTGTATTACTCTCACATGTAATGAAAGTTATATACCGGCGACTTTATATGAAGCTAATTCTTAAGGAGTAAACTCCAAAAATTACAATTGCTGATAAAAAAATATTATGAATAATTGATTGTCGCTCATTTTATAAAATTAAATGAGTTTAAAAAACTAGATTTAATAGTTGTCTGCCTATTGCATCAAAATTCTAGTATTTTAGGAAAGGTATATAAACTGAATAGATAATAAAAGAATGTATTTAAGAATATATTACTGTTATGCTAAATAAATAAATTATATTTTTCCAGATAGAAAAGGAGGGAATAGAAAGTGTGAATATACAGCAAATTTTGTTGGAAATGCGTAAAGATCGCATGGGCTTGATACAGACGCCTGACCAGCTCCGCTTCTCATATCTGGCCGTCATTGAAGGCTCTAGGAAGCTCAACCCAAATTACGTAAGTCTTATATTTATGATGTTAGTAAATAATAGATGACCCCGAGAACTTCATACCGCCGTAAATGATGCTACTACGTGCTATTAAATATGTCACAGTATAAACTATCCTTAATATTTAATTTCCATACGCTACCTGTTTTAAAGGTACGGACCGTTTGTACGGGAAAGAAAAATTGTTGGATTTACTTTTTTTTTCAATTTCTTCGTGTTTTATGGCCTTCCAAACATTCTTTGGACATCTACATTTATTTAATAACCAAAATTAGCTGAATTAGTGCAGCCGTTACTTAACCGTTAGATTAACTAACAAACGTCATTTAATTTTAATGTAATATGTTGGTTAATAATTATAAAACATAAGCCCCTGCTTTCGCTATTGATTAAGTGATAGACACGGTATTTGGTATTAAAAAACTACAGAAATGTAATTTGACTATTTCTGTTTCTGATATACATAAATAATGAAACTCAATTTTTTAAGAATGTTGGCCTGGATTGATTAAAACGGTAATTTGGTCGCAAAAACAATAACGTTGTACACAGCTTGTATACATTAACGTCGGATTAGATGACAATTTTGTATCGGTCAGGATGTGTGGATTTTTCTGATTAAAACAAGCTGATAAGGATGAAGCGTGGTATTTTTCAATGTTAATAGCATGGTTCTTCTTTAGCTACAAATCTCTTCACTGACGCATGCAGGACTACTTGGTTGATACGGATAACTTAATGTTCTTTGCTATATTTCGTAAAGTGACTCTTGGTACTGTACTGATATCTAGGACTAGGTGGATTATTCATACCTGAGGTCTTTCCGCGAAGATAACACGTGATAATAATCGTTTGAGGAACATTTTTGACCATCTTTGACCGCCCTGATCAAAATCATAGTAGATATGTGTAACAAGCTGCGAATATTTAATGGTTGTTATTTGCCTTTCCCCCTTTTTGCCATTATTAGCATTCTAAGATACTGTTCTTTTAGTACTTACAGTCTTCTACGGTTGCGTTCAAACTGAACTAGATGCTAATGTATAGAAACCGGCTATACTCACGTCTAATTCTATCGGGTTAGTCAGACTAGTTGATTAGTCTATTAAAAATGAACTAGACGTCGTCGACGGTTGCTGGTTGTTTGCACCGATATTGAAATGCTTTAACATTAGTACCGTATTTTCGTTTTTACAGAAAGAGTATCTAAAAATGGACGAGAGCATATATTCGATTGTTGCTGAGGAGTTGGAGGAGGAGGCTCCGCCACCCCCACCCCCACGTGCTGAAAGTCTTACGAAGGCTCCAGCGAGGCCTCTTCCTGCTATACCGGCTAGCGCTTCACTCGGTAAGTAATTTGAAGGCGCCGACGACGTACACTTATCACATACCAAAACAGACACGTCTAATTTTTTATACTGCGTCCATCATATTATCAGTCTTTTGACAGCTCACGCTCATTAAGTTTTGTATTGCTTACGTACAAATATCATACAAATAATATTTGTACTTTATGGATGGGTACCGCCCACTTAGTGATGTCACACATAATGGTTACTACGATTATGCCACAGATTAAAAATAATCGGTAGAAATCGATGTTACGAGTATTAAAAGACATTTAATAACATTATATAAAGTTTTACTTTCTTCTTAGTTAATACATGAATACAAATAAAACAATCAGGATATTTTAATTTATTTTATTAGCACGAGTCGTCGGAATGATAATCAACACTAGACTCCTCCGATGAGGAGTCTTCAGTAGCAGTTATTATTAGCTCTTGTGTAGATAATATATTATCAAACGCAATATCACGTTCCCAATCAGAGAATATTACTCTTTTAGTTCTTTCCACCACACTTGCCCAGTTCTCGGCCGTTACGTGGGTGCAAGCATTTTTTAGCAATTGCAACATTTTATTCGCTGTGAATGGGGGGCTTGTATTGCATCTCGCAGCATGCCCTTTTACTTGTGCCCATATAAGTTCTATTGCGTTGTACTGGCAGTGGTATGGAGGAATCCGAAGAACAGTATGGCCATATTCTGCTGCCATTACATTGATTATTGCCAACAGTGCGTCTTGTACAAATCCTTTTGCTGTACCTGCATGGCAAATGATTAGGCGCTCACCTTTTCCCATTGGTACTGAGGAAGTGGAATCAGCAGTATCATCAGTCCAGAAACGAGATAGTGTGTGGTTAGCGTTGAGCCATGTTTCATCCGTGAAAACAATATTTGCCCAATCTTGTATTTTCTTCGCCTCTCTTAAAAAATCACAACGTGCTATAGCTATATCTGTGCGTTCCATTAATAATTCTCTTTTATTTAACTTTTTATATGAAAAGCCAATTGTGTTCAAAACTTTGACCAAAGAAGATTTTTCACCATGAAATAGACCACGTCTTTTCAAAGAAACAATAAGTTTTCTCAAAGTTGGAATTTCTTTTCTCAAGTAGTAATCATATACATGACGACGAATAGCGTCAGCGTCAAAGTCATCAACAGCTGTCACCTTATGAGCCCGGCGCTTTCTTTTTGGTGTAGATGGTTTGTTTTGCTCCAAGCCGCTCCTGCCGTAGGCATCAGTAGTGATTTTAGTCACAGTTGATAGACTGATCCCCAACGCGGCTGCAACACGGTTTCGGACTTGCGTGATAGGTATAAGAGGTCCGCCATTTTGATTTTCTTGCTCAAAATACTCATGAAGTTTTAACACTAACTGTCTCGATTGTGCTTTCAACACACGTCCTTTCGGCATTTTCACGATCAATTAATATAAGTTTCACAAAAGTTTTTCCGAGGAATAAAGCTACTTAACTCAAAGTGTAACAGATGCGAGAGAACACTCAGCGAACGTAAATGCGTGTGACTATCACGGGCGTTTCGTTGAGAGTGACAGATCACGTCAAAATGGCGGCCGAGCGGAAGGTCTGTTGATGTTGCCAGTTGATGTATAATATATTTTTTATGATTATAATAAATACACACGTATTAACATTTATTTTCAAAAAACTAAGGCAATATTAAATCAAAATGTTGATTTCTATATCTGTTATTAGTTTACGTAGGTTATCATTAATCGAATTACTTAGGTACGTAATTCGATTAATGATAGTAGGTACTATAATCGGAATGGTATCGCATACGAGAATCTTTAGGACATCACTAAATATGTAAATCGTCAATCTGTCAAAAGATGGTTAATATAATGGACAGTGTATAGATGGCATTAAAAAATTGTTTTTCATGCCATCAGAGATCATAATCTACAGTCAAAGTTTAAAACGTGTCGCTTCTTTCGTCGTCGGCCTTGGAAGCCATTGAATATGTAACCAAAAATTGTAATAATAGATAGAGCTATTTTTAAAATTATGGTATAGATAATACCAACGTCTTTGACAGTCGTTTGTTGAAACATTTGAATAAAGTGTACTTAATTTTGATTTATCATATTTATCGTAATCCTTACTAATATTATAAATGTGAAAGTCTGTCTGTCTGTCTGTCTGTCTGTCTGTCTGTCTGTCTGTCTGTCTGTCTGTCTGTCTGTCTGTCTGTCTGTCTGTCTGTCTGTCTGTCTGTCTGTCTGTCTGTCTGTCTGTCTGTCTGTCTGTCTGTCTGTCTGTCTGTCTGTCTGTCTGTCTGTCTGTCTGTCTGTCTGTCTGTCTGTCTGTCTGTCTGTCTGTCTGTCTGTCTGTCTGTCTGTCTGTCTGTCTGTCTGTCTGTCTGTCTGTCTGTCTGTCTGTCTGTCTGTCTGTCTGTCTGTCTGTCTGTCTGTCTGTCTGTCTGTCTGTCTGTCTGTCTGTCTGTCTGTCTGTCTGTCTGTCTGTCTGTCTGTCTGTCTGTCTGTCTGTCTGTCTGTCTGTCTGTCTGTCTGTCTGTCTGTCTGTCTGTCTGTCTGTCTGTCTGTCTGTCTGTCTGTCTGTCTGTCTGTCTGTCTGTCTGTCTGTCTGTCTGTCTGTCTGTCTGTCTGTCTGTCTGTCTGTCTGTCTGTCTGTCTGTCTGTCTGTCTGTCTGTCTGTCTGTCTGTCTGTCTGTCTGTCTGTCTGTCTGTCTGTCTGTCTGTCTGTCTGTCTGTCTGTCTGTCTGTCTGTCTGTCTGTCTGTCTGTCTGTCTGTCTGTCTGTCTGTCTGTCTGTCTGTCTGTCTGTCTGTCTGTCTGTCTGTCTGTCTGTCTGTCTGTCTGTCTGTCTGTCTGTCTGTCTGTCTGTCTGTCTGTCTGTCTGTCTGTCTGTCTGTCTGTCTGTCTGTCTGTCTGTCTGTTTGTCTGTGGGTTGCGTTTTCACGGCCAATCCGCTGAACCAATATCGATGAAATTTGGCATAAATATTCCTTATATACCGGGGTAACATATAGGCTATATAAATCCTGTTAATTCAACAGGAATTAAATTCAGGAGGAATTAAATACGATGACATTCAAAACGCCATCTATAATAAACCTATGGGACTAATTTTTATTTATTTACGATGTGTCAAAATCAAGTCAAATCTGTATTTACGAAGTATTTAGATTCCAAGTTTTTCGGCTTACGTCAAAAGAGTTATCTTTAAAGAGTTATATTTTATTTTATTTTATTCGTTTACTGGACAAATTTTACTGAGAAAATTTAACATTGTAATAACATTGGATTATTAATATAAGTAATACGGGCTATTTAGGAAAATAAATAAACTAATAATATTATAAATGTGAAAGTCTGTTTGTAACGTTTGCATGATCAATTCGCTGAACCATTATAGATGAAATTTGGCAAAATTAATGTTTATATACCGGGGTAACGTATAAAAATCTTAAAAAAGTTATAATTATTATTATTTTTTTTAATATTTCGGTTTTTGTTTATTTCATAAACCGGATAAAAATATTTAATAAAATGTCAGAATTTCATACATCTTTTGGCCCAGTACTTACACAAATAATTTTTGTGTCAAATAGAAAAATATTTGTTATCTTAGTATCGATTATTATTTTATTTAATATTTATTTATTATAGTTTGAGGTTATGTACATGTACAATTATTTTTATTTATTTATTTAATATATATATTTTTTAACTTATAAATTACTTTTAATGGTTGCATGATATTACTTGGTAAATTTTATGTGCACTTTTTAAAGATATGCATATCAGTACATTTTTAAAATATGTGTGTATATAATAGTTAATGTCTTAATATGTATATTGTTAGTGTACTTATTAAATAAATAAATAAAAAAAAAATTATACGAAAAACGTTGGAATCCAGCGCCGTACGTATAGGTAATTAAAAAAAACAATTTGACAGTTGATTCGTTACGTATAAATGTTATTATTAAATAAGTTTTCTAACACGTTTGCAAAGCTTATAATATTTATAGAGATATTTAATTCCAGAAAACATTATGAATTATTCATGTATATAAAGTTTTTTTATTCCTTTTACTACTATTTTAATATATATTTCATGTAAGTACGGTTTAGTTACTAAAATTATCATATTAAGCTCTTGATCAAACGATAAATCCCTCTGATTCATCCCGGATCGATCTAATTTTTGTGGTTGAGATATTTGAAGGTTTGGATGGTGACAGAAGCCACTCCTAATTTCAAGACTACAGTCCACGCGAACGAAGTTGCGCGGGTAAAAGCTAGTTTATATATATTCCTTAATATTTTTTTTAATCAAAATTAAGGACTATATATGAGGCCGTGAGAGCAAGAGTGGCCTAACAGTTTTCAATACTGAGTTTGATTTTATTCATGAATAATGCTTAGAGTTATTAAAATCACTAATAAATAAAAAAAATATTATATAATAAGAGAGTAAGACAGCAAATATTTATTTGGTGAAGTTGCAATTATTTTAAACAAGAGCTTACTGTTTTTCCTTAATAATGTAATATCTTTTATATTTAAATGACCTAATCTTGTGTTTATATATATATATATATATATATATATATATATATATATATATATATATATATATATATATATATATATATATATTTATATATTCCTGAAATTCAGCACTGAAATTGATAGAGGAGACATTTTTTTTAATGTTTTATCCCTGATTTCGGGCTCTAAATTTTCGTTGAATGTAATTACAAATTTTCGCTGTCAAACGTAAAGTCATGGTAGTTCATTTTGGTATCGGGCGGTTTAGAGAGTTGAAAATACCTAGGATCGAGCCCGACCTATTATTTTGTGCCCTATTATGTTTTCATTTTCCTTTTAAATTTTTCTTTATGTTTTTTTAAGAAATTAGGCCACTCTTGCTCAAGTATATTTCAGTCAGTCAAGAATATTTTTTTTTGTAATTTTTGGGTGAGGAATATATTTTGAACAGTAACGGCATTTGTAGGAAACCTATACTATACGACGGGCTCAGTTGAGGGCTCCAGTACGGACGAGGATCCACCCACACCGCCCTTACGAGACAGCCCCGCTCTAGATTCGTCCGGTGATGACGAGGAGGATGAACCTGTATCCATTAATGAAAGGTAAAAACGTATTTATTTATTTATGTACCAAAAAAATGTTGTTATTGGTAAAAAAAGTGTACAAAGGTCAATTTATCCCGAAGACTGAGCCGATCTCTGCCAGCTAAGCTGCGAAGTGAGACAGTTTATAGTTAAGATAAAGTTGGTATGCAAATATCAAACATTATGAATTAGAATTACCTTACTAATACTAATTAAAAAACTAATTTAACAATAAATAAAAGATATATATATATATATATATATATATATATATATATATATATATATATATATATATATATATATCGTCACTGGTCACTGGTCACTGGTTCTAGCAATAGTAGTATTATTACCCCGTGGTATAGGATAATAGTCCACCCTCATTTCTTACCGAGGTGTCATAAAAGGCAAGGTAAGTTGACCCACCGTGTGATATCCGGTTAAGTAGAATAGACCATCCTCTTTGTTACCGAGGTGTCGTTATACGACTAAGATATGTTGGTGTCAGGCAGGCGGCTGGTCGTAAAATATGTTGCCAAATCATATGACAACATGTTGTGCCGACCTCATTTGGAGTGGGATAAGGGCGGGAAGATGATGATAGTATTATTATTACCTTTGTAATATGGACCTTAGCTAAGTGGCGCTCTAATAAATTAATAAAATAAATAGCCTTTAATTTCTTGCTAAATGTAAAAATACGTAAATATTTAAAAGGTATATTGCTAGAATAGTATTATATATATATATATATATATATATATATATATATATATATATATATATATATATATATATATATATATATATATATATATATATATATATATATATATATATATATATATATAGTTATAGTTTCTTAGAAATAGTATATTGTGCAAGAACCCTTCTCAATGGAAGGTAAAAGCCTCCTACAGAGATGACCAATGTTGTCTGTTTTGCGCTGCTCGCAATCAGTCAGTCAATAACTATAAATTGTTCGATCAGTGTCGAGAACGCGGAGACGTTGCGCCGGCGACGCACGCGCGAACTCGCCGAGCGCATTTCCGTGATGAAGAAGCGAGGCCGCGACGCGGAACGGTGGCACGCCCTGAAAAGGTCTCTATACAAGCCACTCACCATCACATTCGGATTCATTCTAGCCGGCATTGTTATCTACACATACGTCAAACATTAACCTACACCTGAATTAACATTCTCCGGTCCCCCTATTTGCTGTGACATAAACACTAACGCACGACCTCATTCTATGTTCCTCAACCTGTTGTCAGAGCACATTTTACGTAAACTAATGTGATGAAGTAGATGTTACTTCGGATAATCTGTGTTCCAATATGCATTATTATAATTGACAATAAAATGAATTAAAACATTTATCAATTTAGTGTCTATGGCATATAGAACACCATATCACAAAGGAGCCTTATATTAGATGTTTTTAAACGTGTTCAATGTTTTGAATGTCATAGTAAATAATGGCACAGATTGTTTTTACTTTAGACGGCTGATGTATACGTAGTTTAGGTCAACCCTCGCTGAAACCGCGCCGCTAGGAATCAAATAACGCGCACTTAGGTTAATGTTGGAGTACAGACGACGTAGCAATGCGCAATATATACTTGTGTACAGTTTTATTTGTATAAGTGAGTTGGGATAGTTTAACTTGATTTTATGTATAGTTTTTTACGAATATAAATGTTTAAAACGATACTCCACTGTTCACTAGAAACAACACATAACGCTCTCTCGGCTTTTGGACGTTTCAATATTAAAGTGATAATTGATATCCTTACTGTTAATACGTAGTGATACTTCATACGATTAATTACGGATTAATAACTCGTATAGTAAGGATATCAAGTAATAATAAGTCTATCATGTCCAACGCATGTAAAAGTACACGATAGTGGAAACTCGATAGGGTTTCTCCAATATTTTGTTACGTCGACTGTTCGCCCACATCTTGAAATCAATCTGAAACTGTGCTTAATCTTGCACATTGATGTCACTGTTTCATATCTTGAGTTGTTAAAAGGAAAGTTTATAAGGCGACATGCTATACAGGGTGCCACGGCAAGGGTGTATCATACTGAAAGGCAGTTACAGCACTATTTATACATATGCAAAAAAATATCAAACCTAGGAAAATTCGTATTTCTAAGTTTCATTTTAAGTTTCAGATATTTTCCGTAAAAATTTTCACTGACAGCCCTATGACTACATGTACAAACAATAAATCCTCATTGATAATCAACGAGAGTAACGAAAAATAATGTGATATAGCACAATAAAATAATGATAGAACGGGCGGAAGACCCAACTAAAAAGGGATAAAAAGGGAAAAAAGTATCATTCAATAATCCTCAATTACAACATACAATGGCAATAATAGTAGCAGAAATATTTTCATATTGACTCAAGAATTTTATTCATAGTGACTTAACGTTAAAATAAAGTAAAAATTTAGTGTTAAGGAATAAGGACGTCAGAAAACATCTGACAAATAATATTGTAATTATGCACATCACATATTTAATATGGTGGTTGTAATAAAAATATAATACAAATTTGAATAAAAAAAACATGGTTAGTAACTAGGTACATACCATTTCTTCGAATTCTCTTGTCATAAACACTGCCATTTCACCGTAAACTTAACACAATTTACCGACATGTCCGCTACTTTTAATACACAAGTCTACGCGATGCAATACGAATATCAAGACATTTTGAAAAAAAAAACGTACTCTACGAACGGCAAAATAAAGGAATTAACAATAGCAACTTGACATAGACGAATGCTACAAGCCACAATAAAATAAAATTTAAATCTACACCTGAAAAATGTACCCTAAAAAGTTGCTTTAAATGCCGTCTAAGTACCAAGTAGGCGAATTGAACACTTACCAACGACCACGTACATGAGGGGGCCTAGCTTCCGAGCTACCTTTTTTTTTCGAGTCCCTCTTTGATTGAGTAAAAAGGAAATTCGCGCAGCGGTCATTGACCTGTTTCGTCATTTTTTTATGTAAAAAATAAAAGAAAAGAAATAAATTCAGATATTTAGTACATACGCATTGGTATGTAGACGTTGTGTGCAAAAGCTAGCGGGTACTATAACGTAAAATGTCAACAAGCGTGTTAGCAGTTTTATAGGGCTGTCACAATGGATATTTTGTGAAAGTACGAATGTCACGCTTTACTCCTTGTAATTCCATAGAGCGATAACTGTTTGTTATTTTTTCCAGCGGATATTGTTTTATTATCACTACACACTTTTCGCGGTATGATAAACCCTTTCCGTGGTACCCTGTATATATTTTGCATTAAATAACGAAGTTCACCAATTTTTTTTGTATTTAGGATTTATATATTTGTTAATAGATTTATATAAGTGTATATTAGTTTCATGTACTTCCAGTTTTGATAAAGATAGTATAGTACCTAATCGTTATTGCAAAGGGATAAATCAGAATGTAGGAATTGATTTGCTGTGCTATAGGCGAGCGATTTCATTACTGTCCTAAGTCCTGCCCAACTAGTGACCATAAATAATATTTATCTATAGGTGTAATTTATTGTTTCTTATTTTATTAAAATTAACTTAAATAAAAACAGTAAGTAAAAAACTAATGATTAAAATGAACTCAAATGAATCTAATGCGAGGAAATCTACTACGAACCAATTTATAACGCAAATATAAATCAAATGAATCTAGGTGCTTAGTTACACAATAATATGACGACTTATTTCTATACAGATACAACTCGTTTTTCAACTAGGAAATAAACGAATAAGTAAATGTTTTCGAAGGACTGTAAATATAAATAGTTCTTTAAATATTGATTGTTCAATTTGAAACAATAATTTATTAGAAATTGAATTAAAAATATATTAATTAAGCAAGAAGAGCAAGCGGAGGCAGCAAGAACTGATCTTGGCTCTTGCTTCAAGCATTAATATACTTATAAAGTCAAACGTTAATTATTAGAAAAATATAATAACGACATATTTCAAATCATTGAGAATTTCTAATCTCGAATCATAGTGGAACATTAAGTTTTAATGTCACATAGACTTCAGGTAGGTATCACATAAAATTATATAATTGGTATCAAAGTATGTGGTTTTATATGCTAAATCTGACGCCATTGCCTAAAGAGGATCATTTTCATAGTTTTATTTTGGATATCAATCAATACTGGTATAAACGACTTGATAAATAATAGGTGTCAATTACTATTCTTATGCCTAGAGCTAAATTATGGAGCTATAAGCAATGCATACGTTCCATTTCCATTTGAAACAACGATATCGTTAGAAAAATTTATCATTTATTGTTTTAAATGAGACCTAAAAACATTTACAGTCATTTGTCATTGTAATCAAAATTGTAGTTTAAATTAGTTAATAATACATATTTATCTCTATTTTTTTGTCTTGTTTGTCGTCGAATATAGATTAATATAGATTAATATAGTCGATAAACATTTATTTTGGATATTTAGAGGTTATTTGTAGTGATTTTCTAATATAACATTAAAATAACACTTTTACATTTTTGTCATGAATACAACCTATGCGTACATTTTTATGCATGCTCTATTGTAAGTATTAATATAACTTTTGTTACGTTAAATTATAATAACAAATCAATTTTGAGCAAATTTTTTTTTGTTTAATAAATATAATTTACATCACAACTTTGATGAAATTGTTGGTATAAATAGTTTCATTTAAGTTGGTTACGGTCATCATATATGTATCGGTATGAGCTTACTCTTTAATATGAAATTATAACGAATGCGATTTCGTTTAGTATTTTGTGAAATATAAATAAAATAATTCTGTAGTTATCTACGATCTATCGAAAACGTTAAATTTAGGTTTGAAAGACGCTCTGAATAGGCATTATACACTGCTTTTATACCGTTTTATATTATATCGGATGCTTGAATTTAGAGGTACCAAATATAACACCAATAGTGATATTAAAGGCGAAAGTAGTGTTAGAGAATTTGAGACATTTAGAATTTTATAAAGTTAAGGCTCGTTATTGATAAAATTTAGAACCGAGTGAACTTACGATATGTATATTTAAATTAGAAAAATAGAGATCGTCCGTCTTAAATGTCACCACATACCCAGGAGCGGATTGTGGCAGTGATCACCAATTACTAGTTGCTACTTTCCGACTTCGTCTGAAGAAAATCTATCAGCAGAAGCGCAGTTTAAATATGCGTCACGTTAACCTTCAGGCATTTAAAAGTGCTATTGAACAGAGAATACCAAACTGTTCCACAAAAGACGGAATCGACCAAGACAGTGCTTGGCAAATTCTCCGAGGAACAATTGTGCAAGCTGCTAAAGATAACAGGCTATCGAAACGTCCAATGAAGCCTTTTATTTCTATTGAAACATCTGATATTATTATGCGAAGACGGGAACTAAAAGAAAAAGGTTTAACACTGCCGGAAGATAGAAAGGTTTATAATCTTCTAAGCGCTCAGGTCCAAAAAGAATGTCGCAAAGACTACGACAACTACATCAACAAGATCTGTGCGGACCTTGAGCAGAACTCTGCAAGAAATGAAACAAGAGATCTTTTCCGCAAAGTTAAATATCTTTCGAAATCCCGTAGTGCAAAAACATATACCATTGCAGATGAACATGGGAACATTCTAACAGAAAAGGATCAGGCATTGGAACGATGGAAACAGTATTGCACAATGCTCTACGAAAGTAGTCAACCTGTTATTACTATCGATCAGCCAGAAATAGTAAATGAAGAACCCGATGTACTCCAGTCGGAAGTGGAACATGCCATCTTTAGTCTTAAAGATGGAAAATCTCCAGGAAAAGACGGTATTCCTGCTGAGTTACTGAAAAACCTAGGTTCTAATGGTGTACAGCAGTTATTAAAGATATGCAATTCCATCTGGAAGACTAAGGGATGGTCCGTGGAGTGGACAGAATCGGTGTTAATTCCACTACACAAAAAAGGTTCCACCAAAGTCTGTAGCAACTACAGAACACTCGCACTTATCCCGCATGTCAGTAAGATACTTCTGTACATAATCAATCGTAGACTCAAACACTATCTTGATCAACAAATCCCAGAAGAACAAGCGGGTTACGTAAAAGGTAAAGGCACTAAGGAGCAAATAATGAATATTCGTCAAGTAATAGAGAAAAGCCGCGAATTTAACAGCCCTGTGATTATGTGCTTTATTGACTATACCAAAGCTTTCGATTGTGTGCAGTGGGACAGACTATGGGAAGTGCTGAGTGAGATGGGTACACCGCAGCACCTTATTGGTCTGGTCTGAAACCTTTATGTCAACAACCGTTCTTTTGTTAAATTAGACACCGACTGTTCTGATGTGTTCTGTATTGGGAAGGGTGTCAGACAGGGATGTATTCTCTCACCTCTGCTCTTCAATATATACGGTGAATACATAATCCCCAAAGCTCTTGTCGATTGGTATAAGGGTTTTCCAGTGGGCGGAAAGCGCATATGTAACCTGCGTTATGCGGATGATACAGTTTTCCTCGCAACATCCTTTACCAATATGAAGGAAATACTGCACAGGTTGGATACAGAGGGTAGGGAACTAGGACTAGTAATAAACAGGCAAAAAACCAAATTAATGATAGTAGATCGTGCTAGGAAGCTTTCAGATGCCCAAAACATCCAAGGCATTAATACAGTGGCCGACTTTATCTATTTGGGATCAAACATAAATAACGAAGGTAGCTGTGTCCCGGAGATTAAACGTAGAATAGCCATTGCCAAAGATCAGATGATACGCCTTCAGAACATTTGGAAAAATCGGGGAATAAGCTATAAAACCAAAGCTCGTTTAGTAAGAGCATTAATATTCCCAATCTTTCTCTATGGAGTAGAGACTTAGACCATCCGAGCGAGGGAGAGACAGAGAATAGATGCATTTGAAATGTGGTGCTAGAGGCGAATGCTCCAAATACCCTGGACGGCCAAACGCACAAATGTATCTATTCTCTCTCAACTCGGCTTAAAAACCCGTCTGTCTACTATCTGTCTCCAACGCATACTTTCGTATTTCGGCCACATAATGCGAAGAGGAAATGGCAATCTGGAAAAGCTGGTCATTGTTGGCAACACAGAAGGCAAAAGGCCACGAGGCCGGTCGCCAACACGATGGTCTGACCAAGTGAAAGAAGCCACCTCCTCGTCCAGATTCTATCAGACGGTGAGGGCTAGTATGGATCGGAACAGGTGGAGACAGATTATACGAAGAAAGGCTTCATATGACCACGATCCTCAGAAATGAGGGACCGATTGAAGAAGAAGAAGATATTTAAATTGTCCGTTTACAAATCCGATTCGTGAGTGTTCGTCAACAGCTCATTGCGTTACTTCGGTGCCGGGTATTAGCAAAAACCTTACGTCTAAATGCCCAGGGTGATGTGTTTGAACTTCGTCATATTCCCGGTACATGACACAACATAATCGGTTTATTTTTAATAATCTTCATACTTCATTCGAGTCCCGTAATATTCACAGATCATATATGAATTAAATAAAATTTACGTATTTCTATTACTATTAACGTAGTGTTCACATATAATTCTGATTAGAAATAAACTGTTAAATTTATTAAGTCTAAATATACATCTTTCTATCTCAACTCTTCAGCAAGGGCTGTGTTAACCTTTTGTGATGAATTAGTAAGAATTATATGGTACAAAACATTCGCAATATTGTTATAATACTTTCTGTTTTTTATTGTGATAATGTCGAATTATTGCAACAGAGAACAATGTTTTAGGGCTATGTGTTAAAATTAAAATCGGCGATTTATATCGGAGTCAAGCAGGAATTAACGGTCACTAAATCGACTGTTAATCGGTAATTTAATTTATTGAACAACTTAGGAATTAATTTGTTATTTGACGCCGGCCGAGTGCAATCTTATATTCATGTCATCAGCTTTCCATACATCAGTAAGAATTTTGTGTAAAACAATATTCAGCTGTATTAAAAATGGTTAACGGCATTCTAATGAAATATATTTAACTTAAACTTGTACTTTATTTTTAAAATGTTAAATGATATATTTAAAATAGTAAATTTATGAGTTTTACTTTTTATTATTGTAACTAGTAGAATGCCAGTACATGGATTCAAAAAACAATGTGAGTATTCTCAATACATATTAATATCTTAGTACCTGATTGACCGAGCCTTGCTCGGTAATTTTTTACAAAATAAAAAACAAAAACTTAAAAGAAAGAGTAATTATGTAGTTGGGGATCGATTCTAGGTATTTATATTTCTCGAGACTGCCCGTTCTCTGAATAAGCTACGCTGACTTGACAGTTAATGGCAAAAATTCAATTCAATATAAATTTTTGTATTTTTGAATGCCCAAAAACAGGGATAAAACGAATTTTTTCCCCCAAAATCCCCTACATGCTTAAATTCAGGAAAATCGTTAGAGCCGTTTCCGAGATTCCTAATATATATATACAAATACATACATACAAAAATACAAGATTAACTAATTTAAATATTAAAGATATATATTACACATAAAAATAAATATTTGTAAAAGAATTACAAATGTAAGTATATGATATCTGTATGACGATTTATTTACCATGCTATGTCTATGTCTAATATATACGCGGATATTCACGTGAGAAGGATTAATGATTAAGTGCTAGGTAACCGAGCCTTGCTCGGTAATTTTTTAAAAGATATAAAAAAATGCAATAAAAAAAAGAAAGTGACATGCGGAAATCGATCCTTGGTTTCGAACTTTTTTGGTCCGCTCGTTACCAATTAGGCTATCACAGTATGCATTTGACAGCTCAAATATTATTTGCATTACAGAAGTTGCATTATCTGCATTACAGAGAGAAGTTTAAGGAAATAGGTATTCTTACATTTGCTTCACAGTATATTTTAAGTAATTTAATTTTTGTATATAAAAATATAAAGAATTATAAAACAATAGGCGATGTATATAATAGACAAAGTAGGAACCGACATAAGCTTGCGGCTCCTGCTTTGCGCCTTGAAAAAGTACGTAAGTTGTTTGTGGGTTTGGGTATAAGATTCTATGATAAAATTCCACAATCAATTTTAACTTTGCCATTACAGCAGTTTAAAAACTCTATTAAGAAGAGGCTGATACAGAAAGCCTACTATACTGTTGAGGATTATTTAGACGATAAAAATGCGTGGATATAAATATTGTTAGACCCTGTACAAGATAGAAACATTAAATGTAACTAGCATTAAGAATTGTATTTTTTAACAAGAGCAACCGCCGAGTTTCTTGCTGGCTCTTCTCGGTAGGAACAGCTTTCCGAACCAGCAGTAGAGTTGACGATTCAAAAGCACTTGTTTACAAGTTTATTTGAATAAAGAATATTTTGAATTTGAATTAAATTCTACATTTTAGCATATTTTAAATTAAACCTAGATCAAATTGTCCCCCCCGAAAGCCCATACATGCTCTATTCCAAGAAAATAGTTGGAGCCATCTCCGAGAATTGGATAATTAATATATATATATATATATATATATATATATATATATATATATATATATATATATATATATATATATATATATATATATATAACTCATTTAAATATTAAAAATATGACTCGCTGATAAGTGGTCCTAACGCGCTTTCTCAGTTACGATAGTCACGTGTACTTGATAAAAAATTATTAGTGATGTAATTTTAATAGCTGGGGCTGTCCAATTTGAACATCGGTTTATTAATTTCAGGTTAAAATCGGAAGAATCCTCTAAAACTGATCCGTGTGAAGACTGAAGAGTGTGGGTAACAAATTTAGAAAAAATAAATATTTTCTAAATTAAATTAATTCTTTACATATCGTATTGATCGTGACAACCTATGAACTTGTCTTGATCACGAAATATTAGAAAATCAATATTAATTAGACAAACTTATACCCTCTTGATAATATATAGATTCAAATTCTAAATATTCTTTAAAAAAGTATGAATTACCATTTCTTAAATTGTAGACAGTTACCAAGAGCCTTATAACTTTTCAAGAATATGGTTCCAAATACGTTATATGATTTATGAATATCTCGCCAGGCTCATGTATATTTAAGTAATTTTGATATTAATAATATCGTCTTGTAATAGTTATTATAATTTTCATAAATTATTTGATCTTCAAAATAAGAAGTCCCCAGATTTATAGTTTACAATTTTATGAATTAAGAGGGTTAAGTTTTAAAACAAATGTAGGTCCTACACTCAGTAGTTTACCCTACCGCGTCAATGTTTCCGTCCCACTACACGCAATATATAGATTAACGATAGTACGCCCTTTCAAATAAAGAAAAAAATGTTAGTGCGACCTCAAAGCACCACCATTAGAAATATTGATCTCCTAGGCCGTTCCAGCTTAGTCTGCGTTGTCAAATTTCGTCATTATTTATAGACATTTCCGTACTGTGATTCCGTTCCGTATCCCTCAATGCGGAATATTTTTGTATGTACTAGCCAGTACTACATAAAACCTTAATCGCTGTGCATGCAAAACGTATTTTTTGTTAACATGTGTTTTTATATTAATTCTAAGTTTGAAAAACCTTGTGATTTTTTGAAGAGGCATTTTTGTTTTTTTTTCTATCATTTTTTATTTACATAATGAAAAATTTATGTAATATTTTTGTTTCGGACTAGTTCTAGTCTAGTTAAAAATGCAACCTCTAATTTCTTATATGCAATACTTAACATATTGTTTCTATTTTGAGTGATAAAATACACTAAAGCATAATAATCCTTGTTCATGTAAAGATTACTTATATTTTTACATATGTCACATTACTTATGTATTTAAAATATATCGATAGTCACTACGTACACTATTGGGCGAGTATGAGTTTTAGTACGACGAAGTTTTTTTTTTAATTTTGGAAAGGTAAGGAAACTAGTTTTTGTAAGAAGTACCCATATGCATTTCCAGTCGTGTGCGTAGCTACAGCCGATATTTTTTATACATGTTTTGTATATTATAAGCTTAATGAACTCGAGGATTTTTTTTGTATTTATTTAGTTATAAATTACTTTATTATTTATATATATTGATGCAAGGCATTTCTTGTATTTGTCATGCCATATAGCTACCTTTTTCTACGTATCCACATAGCCATATAAATATAAATTTAAGGTACTTTAAGGTACTTTAGAGTATTTATTAAGTTTCTATAAACTATATGTAAAAATTATACATTTTTATTGGGGAGCGTGTCATTTTTTTGATATATACATTCTACGTAGTATGAAGCTAGGAATTCAATCATAGTTTTAAGACAGAATTCTGAATACCGTCACTACGATTATTGTACACTGAATTGGTTCTTGAGTTACGTATTATAGATAAGTCTTGCCAATAACGTGTAGGAAAATTAAAATATTGTTGGTACCATAATCGAGGGCGGTAGTTGCGACTGCTTATTTCAAGAGCTTTGGTTAAGCGACGGTCGCAAAACAACTGGATGTGTAAACAATTTGTTGATACTTTATAATTTGAATTATCCATTTCCACTTTTTGTACTTTCCTTCGAGAGTCATTAACTAATTAAGCATTTTATTCCAGTTAAATAGGTACAGCATCTGATAATCATAAACCCTAAGCGATGTTGTGGTTCACCCTATAGGGTTGAGTATCATGGGTGACAGTTATTTCGCATAAAAACTGGTACCTAGTCCACTATGCCTTGGAAAATTATACCAATTTCTGCCTTAATTGTATGAGCTAACTTGTAGAATGCTCGCACTGTAATAAGCGACAATAAGTATCGTACCGTAATATATTACTTCCCCAATAAAGATGCACATCATTTTTAGTACGCGTATATGCCATCTGTCACGTGAGTTTCAATTTAATAAAGTGATATTGATGTTTTTCGTGATCGTGTTTAGTGATAAAGTTTTGTATTCAGGTAAGCTTTGCCAGTAACTATCATATAATAGTCCATCATATTTTTTTTATGGAAAAATGTTAAGAGATCTTTACGTTTAAAATATTTTAAATTTAAAAATAATAATGATTAAATCACTAAAAATATCTATCACGTAAGTACGTGCATTTGCTTAATGCATTTGTTTTTTAATATAAAATTGTTAAACTCTTCAAAGTAATGACAGATGGTATAATTATATATTGTTTAAATTTAGTTACTAACTGCATATAAGGAATAAAATGTAATCAAAAATATGTGTTCAGTCTTATTTTTAGTTCCTCTGAGCCTTATATTTAAATACTTAAAAATTGAAATACCAAAGTATTGGTTTTCTTAATCGGGTCACCTTTCCCAATTTGAACATATTTGTTTCTATAAATAATTGAATATTATATGGTAAGATTGTAATACAAAGGTAAGTAAATTCTTATATCGTTGAAAAAATAATAAATTCAATGTAAAAATTTAAAAATACAACATACTGAAGAGTTTATTATCGAGTATCGAGCACTATATCTGTCTGGTTTTTTAACTCTTTAGATAAGTAAACCGGTTATGTTGCTAAGAAATTTGGACGTTATTTTTTATATTTTTTCATTTTATATTCTTGGCTTAAATTTTGAAATCCAATGTTGATAGAGAGGAAAATCAGATAAATCTTTTCACCCGCATTTAAAATTCGGATCTTTCTTTTCCCAACTCGACTAATCCACTATTATTTGCCCCTTCTAATGTGTCAGGGCCATATTTTCAGCCTTAAATTCAGCTTGTGATCACTTACATATTGCGATGCTGAAAAAGAATTATTTTTTTTAACTGGGGCCCTCCTTGGGTTGTTTCACGTTCAGTAAAACAGAGTAGTACCTAACATAGAGTACGTTTTATAGTAGTTTGATAGATAGAGAGATATGTTTTAATTACTGTATTTTATAATTTTACACACTTTTTCTGCCTATATTAATTAGTTCCATTTATTATCAAACAAATGTAACTAAAAGTACTTTCTTAGCAACTGAAACGTGCCGAATAAACAGTGCAAAATGGCATAATCAATTACTATAACCAATAAAAGTCAACAAGTTTAATCTTTCTCAACAACTATTTGAAAATGTTATAACAAACGCTAGTCAATAATAAAGGAAATAAGAGAGTAGCTTGCATTATTTTCATGCTGTGTCACATTTGCACAGAGGTGATCTAAATTGACACTAACCTACCCTTTCAAATTTAAATTCAAAATATTCTTTATTCAAATAAACTTGTAAACAAGTGCTATTGAATCGTCAATTCTACTGCTGGTTCGGAAAGCTGTTCCTACCGAGAAGAGGCAGCAAGAAACTCGGCGGTTGCTCTTTTTAAAAAATACAATTCTTAATGCTAGTTACATTTAATGTTTCTATCTTGTACAGGGTCGAACAATATTTATATCCACGCATTTTTATCGTCTAAATAATCCTCAACAGTATAGTAGGCTTTCTGTATCAGCCTCTCCTTAATAATGTAATTTTAAACTGCTGTAATGGCAAAGTTGAAATTGATTATGGAATTTTATTATAGAATCTTATACCCAAATTCACAAACGACTTATGTACTTTTTCAAGGCGCAAAGCAGGGGCCGCAAGCTTATGTCGGTTCCTACTTTGTCTATTATATACATCGCCTATTGTTTTATAATTCTTTATATTTTTATATACAAAAATTTAATTTTAATCTTACTTAACTTTTAACTTTATTTCTCTTTTTACTTTACTTTTAAGTTTTAATCAGATGAATTCCTCCAGCCTGTAATTACAATAAGTAATTAAATAGATTATTGGCCTATTTGTTCGTAACACAAGTAAACGTCCCAATTAATGCTTTTTGTTTGAGTTCTTTGATGGTTGATCAGAATTTTTTACTAGCCCATTAATTAATACCAATAAAATACCAATTAAACGATCATGGAATAAGAAAAATTAAAAATACACATATACTCTTGATTATTTATTAAAAACACCCATAAAGTTTGAAGAAATTGAATCAGTTGATTACACAGTGGCATATAATTTATTACAGGCATTCATTTGTACAGAAAAATATAATTAAATGGCACTATTTATTTAATTATTAGCTAAGTAATTTATATGAATAGGAGGAAAGCGACATTGATCATAATATGTATTTAACGTCAAATAGAAAATTTCCACGAAGAATCATCAACCTGCAAGAAAATATTCGTAATTTTTTTTTATTACTACACATTCCGAACATCTTTACTACCGCATTTTATCAAGTGATTTTTAAATAATTCATAGCGCCTTGACTTTTACTAAAAATAACGAAGTCTTTCTACTTTTACGCAGTATATCACCTTATTGAAGAAAGTAAAATGATCTGTAGTATTGTAACAAAATATTTTAAACAAACCAAACAAAAATTATTCAAACAGGAAAAATACATAAATAGGTACTACTAAAATCGTCTCTTCTTTTATAACACTATAAGATATAGAAGAGATAATTCGGTTATTTCCCATATATCCGAAAAAACATTATATAATGACGAATTCAGCGGAATAAAATTTTATAAAAAAAACCATACGTTACTATATACTTAATACCTTTCTCTAAATTCATGTAAAAAGATTGTTTTCTAATCTTTTCATTTTCTTTTGTTGTATGAACAATTACCAAATATAGAAATTTAAATCTCATATCCATGAACTGTAATACTTGTACATTTTTCTTACTTTAGTTTTACTAATACCTAAGGTATACTATAATAATTTATGCATTGTTCCTGTCTGTAATTAGTGGTTAAAGACAAAAAAAAGCAATGCTATAAAAGTCTGTAATCACTAATTATGTAGGTGAAATAGCATTGAATGCTAAAATATTATGACAAAACTTAAGAAATCGGTTTTTATACCTAAAACTGCATGAAAATATAATTTTTTTCTAAAAATTTAATTAGATTTTAATATAACTACTGACAACAACAATAATGAAGACAGTACCATAGACTGATAGAATCCCACGCAATTATAGATCAGATTGAGACAAAACCAGTCAAATAATTGGAATCACTGACCCAATCACATATGTCACTGTGCTTAATATTCATTGCTTGTAATTTTTAATTTATATCACATCTTCACATATTACCAATTGAGCATTCTTGTACAGGACGAATGAGAAATTAAATCATACTTACAATTTTTTTTTTAACAAAATTATTAACATTTGTCATTAACTTATCAACAATGAATGAATTGGATTTTAACATACATTATATTGGTAATGGTAATCGTAATTTGTAGATAAATTTATATACAAAATATATACTTCAACACAATAACAATCACGACAAACCTATGAATAATGACTCAAAACTCAACCTGAATATGAATAAGTTTCTACTATAAATATGTTAATATCAATACTTTATTATAATGCCTTTAGGCTCTCTTGCCAAAAACATTGAGACCAAAAAGAGTTGTGAAATAATTGATTAACAAATTTAATACTTATTTGTAGCCATATATTCTTATTATCATGGACCTGCAACAATATTCTAAAAAACTACTTTTACACTTATGTTTATGTAACAGATATGACTAGCTTTCTTGGGTTAGATATTTTATAAAATTAAAATATCCTTTATTCAAGGACCTTTACAAGTAATGTGAAATGTAGTTTTAAAACTGGGTTCCATCTAATTGTTCTGAACTGTGCAAGTTTCGATTGGTAAGATACGTAGAGAGACGTTAGTAAATGGTAAGAGACGTTAGTAAATATGGATTATACTATATACACTTTACATATTGTGAAATTGCCAGAATCTACGCTAAAACAGTAAGAACAGAAGAACAAGTCTATAATAATGTAAGTAAAAACAGCGGTCAATGTCTCTCATGTTAAAATCAAAGTTGGAATTTATTAATAACTCAGTAAAGCAGTTAAAATTACAATAATAGTATTTTTCTTAGAAATTTGATTATCAGAGTTTAACAAAATCGAACACCGCTTTTAGAATGGCAGGTGTCTGTATTCTAAGCTACAGATATTTGAAAACAACGGATAATGCCATTACATAAGAAAATGAACTATAATAGATATTGTCTTTCTAGACTTGTTTTTGTTAATCAATTTCTACAAACGACCTTTGAAACATGGGTATGGATTTAGGTGTGTACCCAAAACTGTAAATGGCCTGATAAATGCCCTTTCAAAAATGTCACAACTCTTTTGCGGTCTCTCCTATCTACCCATAAAAATTCGGAATATCTTATTTATTTATCAAACAGCTTTGCTGTTAAAACCTACTCAAATATAACCCACTTTGTGCGATGTATATTAATGTATGTGCTGATAAACATATATACAAGAAGGTTTTAAACATTCTTATACACGTATTATCTACACGAAAAACACTATTTTGTTTAATAATATGTCGCCAAATGTGTCCTATTGGTAAATGAATAGGAGATCTAGAAGTTAAATCACCTCACACCTTTGTGTGTGTGATGGGTGATATCTCACATCTCATATTTTAAAGTAACGCATATTGCGCACACGCATACTCATAGTAAGCTATCGAACATTAATAAGCGTTACACTCAATATTAATTACACGCTCAAAGCATGGCAACTTTACATAACTTTTACATATTTATTCAGAAAGAATAATATTACCGCATTGCTTCAGTAATTGTAATATATATGTATATTATAAGAAAAATTTACAGATATTAGTTATAAATAATACAATTTAATATTAATTATTAAAAATATTTAGTGTAAATAATACAACTTTGGCCATTTTACAATAAACAGCAATTATATCAAGTATATTAATTACATTAATACCGCCAAAACTCGTATAAAAATACATTTTTTCCATTAAACAACGCATATTGCTTTAATATTTTTTTACAAAAAGTAGGCAAAGGGTTAATACTCGACACCAGTAGATTAACAATAGCTTGTATTTATTTTGTACATTATGAACGGAACATCCAAAAATTCTAAGGTATTTTTTTGATATTTTCAACCTAAATATTTAGACCACCATATATATATTTTCCTCATATATCTTATCACCACGGTAAAATGTCCTGAATATTCAAAATATTGGTTAATTTTCATTATTCGTGATCTATGAGAGTATGCCGTCGACAGATAATTAATGATGCATATAATATTATGTATTTTAAGATGAAATGGCAGATAATTTGACAAAAGTCAATTATATTTTTTAGATAGATATTTCTATTAAAATCAACAAAAGAATATATCTAAAAATTTCGTGTATTTAATCTTTCCTAAGTAAAAATTTCAAATGTTAGTACCTATCACTACCGTTCCTAATTTGTGATATACAATAAGCCATTGTATAACCTCCTAAAACTCTTGTTACGCGAAGCTCTGTCTTTTAAAGACAAATTCACAAAGTATTTTTTAAATTTATTTCTAAGAAAAGTATCACTGTAGAATTTGTTAAATAGTTTTTTTTAACGTATCTAGTACAATAAACATTTCGATTATATATAACAATACATTTGTAATGCTTAATAGTCTGTTTAGACTACATAGCTTATATAAGTCTGATGTCAATTGTATATATAAGTACTAAAATAAATCAATATCAAATTATAACGTTTACAAAAATAAAGTATCGACAAAAACTCGCATTTTATAGCGACACACAGCCAGCAGGCACATAACAGTCCTGGTCATATAATTGTGACTTGACGACTATTATAGTAACCTCATTATGTATATCACGAAATAAGTAATAGTTAAATAATAATTAATTAACTAGCTATATTGCCAGATTCACATATAAACATACAAAAACATATATTATATTAAAGCGAACATAACTGCTTACCAACAGGAATATTTTATCCTTCAGTCAACATAAAAAAAAACTATAATGTAAAAGCGAAAAAACTGTCGTATCCAGTAGAAAGTGGAGAAATAAATTAATGAAGGAAGACGTAATAAATGCACATATTAATGTTTTTTTTTATACACATTGCATTTACAAATATTGCAATTTTTTTAAAATTCTATTTTATAAACTCTTTTGAGAAATATCTAAAGATCACCTTATTTACTAGAAACAAATTATGGACACGAAGCACCTTCTACTTTGTTCACTTCACTTACCTAAATTGTTTAACATTAATACAATTCAAATACGTACGTGAAGCGTTTGGAACATACAATGACCATAGAGATCAGTAACATACACCTACAAAGTATTTACGATTATGAAATTTCCAACAAATGGACACATGTATTTTACTGGCGTTCAATAAGTACCAAAATCCTTTTTATTATACACAATAAATATAAAGTGATACATTTTATAGATCATTTAAGTCATCTTATTCGAATTATATAATATTGACAGACATGAAGAGTTAATAGTTTTAACGTTTTTCATATATACTTACTGGTATATGTACATACTTACAAGCGTTTATTAAATATATATCATGAGCATAGATTAATTATATAACGCGCATTAATAACGCAGACATAAACTTGATTTCAATAATTATTATGAGACTTATAATATTTCCCTAATAGATCATTTGAAATTCCTAAGGTTCAGATCATGAACTATGAATATTAATTATTTTTCCATGTAGACATAGAGATACCACTGCTAATCCTATTTTTTTTTAATTATTAGCAATAACTTTCGTAATATTTATAGACAGTTAGTGGTTATAGTTTATACACAGAAAATAGATTATAACATATAATAGTAACTACAAAATTTTATCGTTATCTACTTAGAATTTCTTCCCAATATTGTACATGGAAACGTTCACATTGCAAACTTATGAAAAATTGTAGGTAATATTTAAATTAGCTGTTTCCATCTAAACATTCAAATTTTCCGGGCTTAGACCTGATAGTAGTACTTTAACAGCAGTCAAATTTTAGAAAAAAGCTACATGCTGAAACACCGAATCCTATTCATAACGATCAACGAGCCCTTTTTTTTATTTCAAGTATCTTATGTTTTTGAGCCAGAGAGAAGAGTAGCCGATAGTAAACACTAACACTCAATAAGTATTATAATTATGAAGGTTCCCTATTGAATATTGGACTATGATCGCCAAAAAAACACTACCTCATGTACCATTAACTTTAAATAACGGGTTATGAAACCCTTTTTAACAATGCAAAATAATGTTTCTTAAGCTAAAACATATTTTGTATTAACAAATTTTACATAGACATCAATTTCAGTCAAAGTACTGAAAGTTAATAAAGTTTTTTTTCAACGAGCAATGCAGCGTCGCAATAAACCTTTGACGTGATGTCATCAGGACGTATGAAATCCTTATGCACGGACATCAGTGATGTCAAAACACTTTCGAAGCTTATTTGCAAGAGGGAGAACCATAAGTTGGTTTTCCAACGTAAGTAATTACTCATCTAGCGCTTGCTGCAGCGTCCGTTTCCGATGTGACATCATGATACTCGTGGAAACATGGCACTATGCACAAGTTTGTACGACATTCAGGGCAATGGTATTGCGTTTTCCGTCGCAGTGTCCTGCCGCTTTCATCGCGCGAGTTCCAGCAGAAGTTGCAGCTGAGGGGTGGCCCAGATCGTACAGCTGGAGTGTGGCTCGCACGCTGGGTATGCGGGGCAGCCTCTGAGATCACGCTTTCGAAGGATGTGGACGCGGTGACTGTAGACGTAGTGGACGGAGGACGGTCTACTAGAGCGACAGCCCGTATCAGCAGCGAGCTCACTTGTTGCTCGGTGCGAGGCTGCCGACTTAGCTATTTGTGATAGTGATTATTAATACAACAACTTTATTGGGCGTAACAGCAAACAAGTTCAAAAAAAATCTTAAAAATACACAATAATAAAGATTAGTATAAAAAACCAACAGTAATCATTATATTATTTATATATATGTTATACATCGGTGCTAATAATATAATGCAAATAGTATAATAATAATGTAATAGCAAAATAATATTATGATTACTTATGGTTGGTTTAATTAGGTAATTGTTTAAAAGTACACCAGAAATACAAATATAATTAATAATGCTTTCTCATAAACATATGTAATTTTTAAAGAAGATTTATCTAAATCATAATTGTCTTTTGATATTGCAATCATTTAGGCCGCATCGAATTACCAAATATTAAAAACCGAATTTTTTTTAGCGTTAATTGAAAAGAAGATTCAGTACCTAGTTATCTTTTCTCAAACATAATATATTTAAATAATTGGTACATAACTTTCTGATCGATAAAAAAAATCCAACTTAATAAATACCTTAGGAGCCGAGTACTGTGGATAAGAATCGTGTTTTTGTAGGACGGGCGTAGCTACAATCGCCGTAGGCTCTGATACTTGTTTCCTCATTTCCCTTTCGTCTGGCTCCACCCTGGTCTGCCGTTTGAAGTACTTGGAACGTCTCATCCTCGCACCGGTGAGAGAGCTCAAGGATTCTGCAATTACCAATATATGTTACAATTGTTAAATTTTAACATTGTTTTTAATTTATACAACTTTTGAAAGTTAAGAATAACGAAAATACATTTAGCATTTTACGTATTCATTATTAATATCTGTATGATTTTTTCGTATTTATTATAGCAAATCTGATGGCACAAAATTTGTGTTCTACAAAGAAATCTCAAAGACCCCGAACTTCAAAGGCGGTTTTTTTGTAGCGGGAATTACTTGATAAGCTATTGTGTGTCCTAGCGATTTTCTAGTATAATTAGTTATAGATATAATCGCATACCAATGTGGTTTCACAGTTCTAGTGATAAATTTTAAAGGCTCAGTGGCCTTATTCGATTCCACTTTACAGATATACAACTTTTAAATTACCTGGATCTGGTAGAACTATCTCCGGTGCCCTCTGAACAACATTTATCAGACCTGGAAGCATATTTTAATTGGTTAAAGATGCTCAGGCTGCGCATAAACCGTGTGAACGGCTATTTTGCGTGTGATCATATGAAGTTTTTTGGTCACGTGATCGTTCCTACGAACGGCGAATTGGATTCGGATTTTGCCAAAAATTATGTACAAGTTTCAAGATCTCTTGCGAATCTCCTTTAAAAAACCAGTAATGGATATTGATTGAAGATCAAAAGCGCATAAGCTGCTATTCCGCGATAAATAGGTATGTAGGTAAGATAATATCGTGCGTCCTTTATATTGATAGATGTGCGAATTGTTTAAGCGCAGTCTTGATGAAGGGAGAGCGTCCCCATAAAAGACCAATCGAATATGAGAGCTGTTTGGTACTAGTGCGGAAAAGTCATAAGGGCTGTTTGCTGCACATAGAGGGGGCTAACATCAAAACTGATATCCGCGGCACACAAAAAAATAATCCAGAAGTGTACAAAACTGGAATACGACGAAAAAGGATGCGCGACTAGAATGTGATGGAAGATATGCCACAAACGTCTAACACAGCTATAGCTGGATGGCTATAGTTAAGATCAGTGCAAAAAAAAACGTGGTAGACGCCAACACATTATTGCGGAATATCTAATGCGAGGGCGCTGAGTAGGGTTATAGGGGGACAATGTAATTCGTGATTTAAAAACAATTGTATTTTATGAAGCTGATATTATTATTTAGTGAAACCCTAAAATAAGCGGTATGTCAAGTTTAATCATCAGTTAACGCTCAACACGGTTGTCTCCTAACGATTAGTGCATACACGATTAAAATGCCGAGAATTGAACAATGTTCTCACTTAGAAGACAGTATATAATTGCCTTATGGGTGAACTGGTGACTAAAACGATCTACGGATACTGAGTACATAAGCGAAACCGAATCAGACCTAGTAAATGATAGAAATGAAATAAAAATAAAATTTAAAACAAGAGCAACACCGAGTTGTTTGCTGGTACTTCTCGCCAGAAGCAATTTTAATGAAATTTTACGGTTTAAAAGCACTTGTACATTTATTTGAATAAAAGTAGAAGTTTCAATGTGAACGGTTGAAACTTGAGTTGGTAATAAAATTATAAAGACCAGATTTTGAAAAACTATCATTTATTTTATTTAACCACCTAGTTTGGTTTTAAATACAGTTATCTTATTTAAAGTAACAATAGAAAAATGCGTAAATAGCTATGATAAATAAATTGATATAGTTGCAATCATTGTAGTTTAAAGAACGCGTATTAAACTTAGCCCCTAGATCATTTAACTTTTGATTGTTACCATCGGAATCCTTCTCACTGGCAAACATTCAGAAAATATTTTATAAAAAATTTAATTATAAACTACTAGCGTATTCTTGACTAGAATGATTGCTATGAATGCAATTATTTCATACAAATTTTCATTGATAACTTTCGTGTGAACATTGCAAGCATACCAATCTTTTCTACTTTCTACATTTTACATACAAGGCGATCTATTATAGCAACCGGAACTCCAATGTCAGCCAATGAAAACAATTCGATAATCGCAGTTATAACACAAAAGTAAAGCTACTCCGCATTTCCGCGACTTTGAGAACAATTTTGTTTTCTAAATATATCTTGACAATCACTATACATAATACTGAATCATTACTTATGCACACTATCGTACGATACATTGTAATGTTTTGAAGTGTTCAAAAGCTCAACTTAATATGTAACAATGCTATGCAGCCATGATTGAGAATAGTATTCATAGTCAGCTAGCGAAAATGCAAACAAACAACCCTGGAACCATACTTCAGCTCTTACTGTAGTAACTATAATATCGGATTTGCGTTCGACGATAATTACTGTTGATTTTTAAAGTTTTAAAATTTGTTGTCGTTAGTGTTACTTTTGATGCTGACTGGCCTCTTATAACCAATTGCTAAAGTCGTGGATCAAACCCGGATAAGTCCACTTTTTGTCTACTTGTTGTATTTTTATTCAGGTGCATCTATACCTTTTTTACTTTTGGATAAAACTGGAACTAGGTAAAAATTGAAGTGGTATATATTTTTTGGGTGTCCTGTAAAAGTTTGATTCGCGGACTTATCTGGTTTTGAGGGCCAGGTGCTGGTATATGTGGTGTTTACCTAAACTGCCGTCGATTGTTACAGGATTAGATTTTGCGAGTCAATTGAATTATTAATTCAGTCATTGTAAATCAGGACTCGAGTAACAAAGCTAACTATTTGCAAATGAATGCATCTGAAAGATATCAAAATAGCTACATAGTTACTTTATTCGGTATTTAATTTTCCATTAGAAAGTAAACAGTTTACGTAATTAACGATTACTGTCTAGTACGTTACGTACAAAAACATATTAATAATACAAATATTATTGCTATTATTTCATAAGGAAATATCGATCTTATTATGTACATACTATTGAACTAAAATACACACTTAAAAATCATGCTAAACATACTGATGATGTAAACTGATTCTAGATTTAGGCTTTTTTATTGTACATAAGTAATATAATAAGTACAAAAATTCATTAAAAAAGTACCTACCACGTAAAGTTTTTGTTTCATTAGTATTCATACGTTTTGTACACATTATGTACGAAAACTATCTTCTGTAGGATGCCAAAAGAATATTTCAAAAACGTTTTAGAGCAATTTAAATGAATGAGAAGCTCCATATTATAGATTTCATTCAAATTTTTTTTAAATACATTCAAAAATAATATATTTTTTTAATTATTTATTCAATAATATAATCACATCTACGATTCACATAACAAGTGTTTAATTACAAAACTATTTTTAAGTATATACTAACACAACCTAAAGTCGAGAAGCGGGCCATAAATGTCATATTATAATTGATTATTCACAATATAAGTCAATTTTTTTTTTCAATATGATAAATTTTCGTCTTAATAACATTATTATAGACATATAGAAATATTGTGATGGATGGCAATAAATGTGAACATTTGAAAGACGTGTTTCAGCAATATCATCAGTCAGATCGTTTAGCAATTTTATCGATTTTAAAATGTATTTTCCAAGGCACTGGAGTAACGAATAATCTTTGAGCTGCATACAAAATAGGAAATTTAGTTTACACCTCAGATCCATTTACCTTCTACAAAACGGAATCTATATCAGAATTTTTCTTACCTATATCTCAATAAAGTACATTCAATTCAAGTTTCGTAATGTCCAAATTTTGTGCACAATTGGTATCATTGGTACAACAGTAAATGTTAGTTTAAATTTTATATTTGTACATTATTTAGGAGTTAAAAATATAACAACCCTGATGTTCAAATAATTTGCATCTTCGCAGCAAATTGATCTATATAGATTGGCTACTCTAGGATTGCGTTATGTTTTTTTTAATAGACAAACTATTACTGAATGTAAACTAAACCGAATATTAATCAACCGATTTCAGTATAACTAAATTTTAAAGTGTTATAAATTACAAACTTGCAAAACACATCTTTAAAAAACAATGATTGTTTCGAATCCGTACATTATTTAGTTCAGATTTACCTGTACATACACTTCACTTACTATTACAATAGAAGAAAAAATCAGTCGAAAACGAAGGAGATCCTATGATTACAGAACTTCTTACAACTAATTACGTCACCTTATGCCACGTTATGCCTGGTTTTGCATAACTAATAATGAGGCTTAACATTACAAACCCTATCTGGCCATAATAATGGGTATGGTAGATGTAAAAGCTGCGAATGGAAGCTTACGAAAACAAAGAAATAAATGTAACTAGAAATTTAATAATAAGATTTAACTATTACATCGTTATAGTTATAATCGTTATTTATTATTGATTTATTAGTTAGTGTCTCATAATCATTTTTACTTTTTTTGTACTTAAATAATGTTATGCCGTTAGTATCCAAAACAAACTTTACAACGTAAAATTCATTTAAATAATTATGTTTTTGGACTACCGACATTTTATTATAAGTAATAAAGTCACGTTGTTTGATATATTCACGGAGACTAAAAATCAATATGTATAATAAAATCAGTCTATATCCACTCGTGAGATCCTAGGAACAATTTTGCTTAACTACAGGTAACATATTATGTACTATACACGGCTATACCGTGTTACAATATAATCAGCGTAAGTGTACATGTAGGTTATTTTGATTTTGTATGAAACCGATATAAATATCCCGAAGTTTTATTGATGTATCGATTATTTTTATCAAATAGTTTAAGTCATTTTATATGGCTTTTATTACTTACTTACTATTTGGCTAACTATTATAGCTATTATATAGCTATTTATAACAAAATAAATGTTCAATTCCGTTTCAGACTCTTTTAATTTACGAGTATGTTACATATGGGATGACGTCGATGCTGCACAATTTGAAAACATATTTTGTTGGATACAATAAATTTTCCTATATGAGAGATGAACGTAAAAAAAAACTCCAAAATAAAATTATATTTTTGATATTTAAACAAAAAAAAACAAAACGTAGATTATAGCAGGAGGTGCGGTATCCTGACTGCTACCAACTTTTATGGGACAAGTACATAGACTTTAAATCAGGAGATGAATTATACACACAGTTGGCGCGCATTTATAACTATCAAAAGAATATAGCTATTTGAATGTTAATATTAGCTAGGGCGGGGTAATCAGAACGAGTTGGGTGTGGGAAAAGCGCGAATGCTATAAGAAACGGTCGGAATGATTGCGGACCTAATAGCAAGTTTTATGAACTGATTCTCGTGATGTACGTAATATCCACATTGATACATTGATGAAAATTGAGTAATAGCTTCTGATTAACTGGCTCTATAATACTTTCTTACAAAACTGCTATCACTAGCCTATAAATAACACCTTATTGTAGTAAATTTCTACCCACTCTAACCTATAAATGCACGGGACTTATAGTATTAAAGTTTATCTTTGTATTAAATGTTTTAAAACTACTGTATATACAATGGAGTTCTCTACTGTGATAACTATATAGATTTTAAGACTACAAGATCTTTTCAATGAATATTATATTTATACGTCAATTACCTATACATTGTGCATTTGCCAGAATGTAGGCGTATCCCGCCCGGTGACGCTGTAAGCCGTTAGGGCTAACAGCATATAGTCAATTCGAAAAAAAAAAGAATGTAGGCCGCGTAAAAGTTTACAAATTTTTGAATTTCGTTCATTTCTTAAGCTAGTGTATCTGTAGTTATAGGTGAAATGTATTTACTTGATGTACTATGTGTATGATAACATATAATGTGACGAAACCTAGTATTACTTCGTTTATATTGTAAGGTAGGGAAGTTTCCAATTCTGCTAAGTCAAATTAAAATAATAAATTAAGTAATAAAGGCGGATACATAAAAGGGCATGTTGAAAAATACAAAATTTCTCTCAAAAATAATCTCCCATTTGAGTTTGAAAGTACAAAGAGTGCAAACGATAAGTATCTTTAGTCGATTATTTACTTAACCTAGCCACACTGATATATATACAAACTTTGGATAATTATAGAAGAAAACTTACTAATTTCTTTCGTAATTTGTGATCCCGTCAATGGATCTTTTTATTTAATATCTATGTATTATAAAGAACATTATTTTCTTTTAATGCCCAAAATGAGTTGTCGTGTTATAATTTGAAATTACAAATTATTATTAATTAAATAAATCAATTATAAGGCACACTTACCGTTTCTAGTCTGTATGTTTTGTATCTAGGTACATATTTGTGATCGAAAAACTTAGTGGAATAGCCTATATATAATTAATTATACAAAAAGAAATACTTTTGAAGAGGTAGTTAACATAAGACATTTTAATTCTAAATAAGGCATTTAACAAGAATTAAGCGGTTGGGTACCATATCAAGATATTATTTTATTTACGTTATTGTTATTATTGATAATGCTAACAGTGCAACAGCACCATGTCATGTCTATGTATTAAAAAAATACTCAATAGTGCAACTATGGATAGTTTTCTACAAAACTAACGATATCAGACTGGTCTCTACATAAGTATCTCTATCTACTATAATTATACTATTACTATATAAGTTACAGTAAATTCGCTATCACATCTTCTCTTTATACACTAAATTTATTCTAAAAGCAGTTTAATCATAAAAGCTGATATCAAATACCTGTCTTTAAACTTACATCGCTATGAGATCTAAACATACCTTACTGATTATGGCTTATGGACGTCGTCGGCAATGCGTCCACTCACTTTAATACCTTTAATATCCCGAAACGATAAACAGAGCACCTGTGGCCGAGCTGAATTTACACGAACATCGGAACAAACTAAAGCAAACATTGTTGTCATATGTTAGCGTGTTAGCGCATATATCATACTTATTTGAATTAATAACACCATTGTATTAGAGAAAGATCTAATAATTTTTATTCGATTATGTATAGCCAAAGTTATAATATTTTAAGGGATTTTTATTTTATTTTATTGTAATTTGGCCTAAAAGAACAAATCCTATATCTTTGGCCCGTGGAACTAGAATTGAATCTTTGCAACATGTAATCAACATTTATTTTACAATTTAGGCAGAGTTAGTTGTTCTATTTTCAGTTCGGCCAAGATGTTCGCGGGATTTGTACAGTTAGAGGCAAAGTATATGTAAATGCAGATAATGTTTTTAAATACATTTCTCAACACAAGCACAACTGTCATCTTGCTGAAAGCTCGTAAATATGCAAACGTATAGACGTTTATATACACAAGCAATTCTTTGTATACTCACACGGACACACAGTAAATCCGACACATAAATGTTTAATATTGGAACTAATGCTTAAAGGAATCATAATCGAAAAATATAATAGAATATAACAATAAATCAATAAATCAATCAATTTACGTTTACGTACGTAAATTCTACATTTTGAACTGTAAAAAAAAAAAGTTAACACTAATATAATTTTTACTTATTGAGTAAGTAAGTTGATATAGATATATGAAATATGTGAACATACTAATCTATGATTGTATACTTTTGCCTTTTACTGTACTTGTTATAGTTTCCACCGACTGGTTAGCAAGTAATACTGGACAATAATGGTAACAATATTTACATGGGCATATGCATATATATATCGTAGCGTGTTTGGGGGCGCAAGGGCGGCGACAGTGTGAACGCACACTCACCGCCTTGCCACTCGGGTCACAAGGAGTAAGACTCGTTTCCTTGCACCCCGCACGCCGCGTTCTATTGCATCGGGAAATTTACACCGTTGATAATATTCAGGGGAGAGTTGTTCACTTGCAGAGGGAAGTCTACTGGACGGGTATCGATGAACCCGACCGGAACCGGGTGGGGGGGACAGATCAACGCCATCTGTTGATCCTGTTGTGGCGGCTCATTCTTGTGTTCGGGCGGTGGTGTCACGTGCTCGCGCTTGATACGGCTCTTTATGCTGGGTCGGTTATTCGGGTACCCCTTCTTCTTATATTCCAGCCAAAGTGTTCGATTGTTCACCCCGAACATCCTAGCTGCCTTGCAAAATCCGATCCCACCAAAGCGAACCGCCTCCAGTGCCCGTTGGAAATTTTCTTCGGCTTGTGGATTTGTCGCTCGACGTCGCCTTTGTTGAATCTTATTTGCCGCTTGAGCTGTTTGTGCCTCCGCGATACAGCTGGGCCCCGGCGTCGGGCCCTGCACGCCGAGAGCCTGGCCGTAATGATTCATGTCCGGATCCCCGTGTGGATTTATCACATTATTGAGATACATTCCCTGATCAGGTTGAAGTCCACCACCGCCGAGACAAGCGTTTGAATACCGGGGGTATGTATGCTCCAACATATTCCATTGTCCTGGGAAGAGAGATAAATGATTTTGTAATACAATAAAAAAAAGAAAAATAAGGTTCACTACACTACAGATTTCATTGATCTCCCTTCCCTGAAAAATTAATATACTATATATTAAATACAATGGCTTTTTGAGATATATAAAATATTACAGTTGGTACAATTGTAAATATTATATACTTATAAATATTATAACATAAGGGCTTTTATATAACACCACAATAATACACAGGGAAATGCACTTCTCATATGTATAAAATAAATAAATATTTTAGTATCGGATTACTACTTTTTTTTAATCTTACCTAATAATTTAGATTTTATATAATTTATACTATGTATATTAACTTAGTTGACTATAAAAAAATCGAAATCTATAAACGCAGAAACTACCTAAACTCTACAATAAAAACTTACTGCTCGTAATTTAATTATACAAATTCGAATACAAGTATAATAAAATATGCATCTATTGAAAGAATAAAAAATTTCGGGGAATTTGGACCATAATAAATTTACATATATCCTCACCTTAATTTGTCTATCTTTCTTTGATTCGTATTATGTACTAAAAACTTGTGCCTGTCACAGAACACTGTTAGAATCTATACGAAAATAAATTTATGGATTTTTTATGATAACACTGTAAACGTCATTATGGGTTATAAAATATTGAAGAATAAAAATTCTTAATGCAATTTTAATAGTGTTGATAAGAGTGAATCAGTGCTAAATATAGGCACATATGTTAAAATGACTTCTTTTAGAAAGTATGGAATGTGTATTTAACAGACTCCTTGCATACTAAAAGGTCTGTCAGGTTATCTAGTCTTTTCTGAAGAAAAGGCATGTGCTGGGAGGGTATTGTATACCAGTTCAGTGTGCAATAGAAACTGAATGTCATACATATAATCCCTAACATAGTGGTGGAATTTATGTCGATGTCAAAAAACAGTTTTGATATTATATTATATAATAAAGCCAGCAATTAATGTAGGTTACTCTACTACAAGGTACACTCGATTAATTTTCCAAAGTTGAACTGAAATTGACTTCGGTGACATTGTACTTGAACAGACTGGCTTCTTTCCCACTACCTCTTTCAACAGTAAGTGAATCTCCACCTTGCCTCTGAGAGGACCACTACTAGCTATATATCTGTTCGTGAGAAATGTCATTTGCATATCAAATGTAGTATTGCCTTTATCGGTTACATCATGAGTGCAACCCTCCTTGACATAAACGGAATGACAAAATTATTTTATTATAAACTACGATTAAAAACAATTCCATTTGATCTTCAACACGATACTATAGACTAAACAGTTACATATACACGTCTTATGATAACGAATCAAATTTATTAAACATAAAACTAAATTACTACCAGTTTACCACAGACCAACAAAGAACGTCATTTTTTGAAGAGTTTTTTTTTTTCATTTTTACAAGAACTATATAAACTGTCAAGTAGGCCGAAACACTTAGTGATGAATCCTTCTCTATAGCTTGAGAATCAAATTATTATACAAATCCTAAAGAATACGGATTATTATACTTTGAGTACAGACTGTAGTAGGTCATAATAGCTCACAACAAACATATACTCCAAAGGTTAACTATACTTAACTTATTTCTAGCTAAATATAATAAACATGTCAAAAATGTTCTTCAGTAGGCAGACTACAACACGTTAAATTACCATTAAATAATGTCCTTATCATTTCAAAGCATTTAAAGTTAATGAAAGCATTTACGCCATTTTATTAAAGCAGTATTGCTATCAATAATAACTATAAAATAATCTAAAAAGTCCAGTTTCGACTTAATTAATGAACGGTAGCTGATGTACTTAATTAATTTGGTAGTTATAAAGTCACTAAATTTTGATAAAAAAATTTGAATTTCGTTGGATATCTTGTTATTTACATTTGATCGACTAAAGATACTGAATACGGATATGACATTGACCTGATCTTAACAATTTTACATTTCTAAGCCGACTCCACTTCTCATTCCGATAACTCAGATTTAAAATTACCGATTCCGGCAAACCAATCTCCAAACCAAACCTTTTATTATCTCTACTTCATCCAATAATAATGATGAAAATTTAAGTTCATTAAAACAATTCGTCCTCCTGCCTTTATCACACTTTAAGTAGGGTCGGCACAACATGTTACAAACATATTGTCACATGATTTGCCAACGTATTTTACGACCGACCGCATGCCTGACGTACTTACCTCAGTCGCTTTTTACGACACCTCGGTAAGAAACGAGGGAGGTCTATTCTACTCAGCCGGATATCACACGGCGTAGTTAATTAAATCAATTATTTAATGATAAATAAAATCCACTATATATATAAACATACCTTGGGACATTCCAACTGCACTTGTATCGATTGCCAACTGATCAATATTGATATTTGAAGGATCCCCAGTCTGAAATTAAAGAGCACAAATATATATATTTTTAAATTGTTCATTTTATAAAACATTATCCTGTATTTAGGCAAAGAAATAAAGCAGTATAAACAATCATACAAGGCTGTAAAACTAAATTCAAGTGTCGGAATCAGGTAAAATGAAAAAAATCCAGAGCCGCACGAAAAGGACCATTTAAATTAATTAGAATTTAATTATATTAATTACATAATTTATATAATTAGGCGTTACTTCACGGAGGTCCGTAATACAAAAGAAATGTAAATATTATTTTGATATATTTAAACTCGGTACTATATAACTCTGCTTGTTTGGGTAATGCTTCGCTTTGCGATTTTGTCGTGGAGTTTATCTCCCGAGGATGCTTCGGTTACGGCGCGAAACAATTGTTGAGATTGTGGTGGTGAATGTGTGCAGTGCTAGTGTATTGTTGTGTTATTGGTGGCGTATCAGGTATCAGAACAAATAGTACACTCTACATTTAGCATTACAAATATTATTTTCTTTTATCGCAGATTATAGCAAAATAATATTTTCATTACTTTTGTGTATTACATTACATTCAAATTAAATCTATTGGTCCAACTTAAATGATAGGATAGTTTTTATTTAAATCGATTAATGGTCTTTTTTTCATTGCAAATTGTGAAGTTTCTTATGCATACGGGTTCTAATTTATTTTAGTGTTCTGTAAGTTTTCTATAGATGATGTTACGTGTTTGTGTGTCGGAGAACTATTCTTTATCATAATCTTAAACTTTTTCGTTATAAAAATGCGTTCAAGTATTATTTTTGGTCAGTTGTTATTTTTAATTATTAAACTTTGACATATTATTTAATTAAATGGCTATACGAAGTTCGCAGGGGCAACTAGTAAGTTTATATAAAACTAGCAATCGCCAGCGGCTTCAACAGCGTGGAAAGATTAAAACCGTAATATACACTATGAAGCAAAAAAATCGACTCAAACCTCTGACTCGCATTCAAATATCGCTAGCTTAAGCTATAGCCTAGGTCCCAGATTTGTTTTAAAACTCTTAGTCACAGGTTTTAGCTGTTACGTGAGCCTAAATTCTTGAAAATTAACACCTATTTAATATTAAAAAAAATCATAATATGAAGTTTATAGGAACAAACAATTGCAAATTACAGAAATATGCTTAAAAGAAAAGTTGAAATTACACTACTGATGTTAGTGTGCACAGAAAAAGAAAATTGTCAATAGTTAGTAATACCCCCACCCCCCCCTTGCTCTAATTACTCCCTCTAATCGGTTTTTCATAGATGCAAGAAGGTTTCACCATATCCTGGGGTATGGCATTCCATTCTTCCTTTAACGCTTCGGTTAGTTCTGTCCGCGTAACTGGTGAGGGATTTCTACCTCGAATCCTTCTTTTTAGTTTGTCCCATAAATGCTTTATCGGATTCAAGTCACGCTGGCCAGTCCATACAATATATGGAGGCTGTCCAAATTCTTTAATTTCAACATCCTCCATATATTGTCGTACACAAGCCACAGAGTGGGGACGGGCATTATCCTACATTAGGACGAAGGAATCGCCACTAACCGGCCAAAACCGGCACAAGGGATGACACAATCCTCAAGGATTTCTTTGATGTAGCGATCCACAGTTAAACCCCCTGTTCGGGAGCCAGTTTTCATAAAAACCAATTCTGTTATTGTGTGTGCTGAAATTCCTTCCCACGCCATGCATGAACCTCTTTCAATAGAAACTTTTTCCTTAATGCAGGATTTGGCAAATTGTTCCCCTGGTCTCCGGTATACTTGTTTTCGTCTCTCATTACCGTGCAAGCATACTCCGCTTTCATGAGAGAACAAAACAGAGCGCTATTGGTCGCATGGCCAATTAACGTGTTCTCTTGCGAAAGCGAGGCGCATTGCACGGTGAGCTGGTGAGAGTTTTGGACCATTAGCGGGCCTTTTTGAAGTCAAGTTTGCTTCCAAGGAAGCAAACTTGACAGTCAGTCTGACTGTCCACTTACTGACAGACACTCGCACATGTTTCCCTGAGCTCCTGCTGGACTTTAACTATGGTAAGAGAGCGATTTCTCAGAGATGTGCTAACAATAATCGGTCATCTCTCTCTGAAGTGCAACGAATTTTACCAGATCCTCTTTTCCGGTGAAGGCTACCTGTTTCCTGAAACCTCCTGTGAACTTTTGACATAGCGAACTGGCTCATGGAACACGAGCAATCTCACGCTGAGTTTGTCCTTGTTCCAATATTGCAACCACTTGAGCTGCTCGTTCACGTGTTGTATCCATTTTCAGGTAATATTCTTGGTTGTCGTCGACAGAGATGTGTATCAGTTGACGTTTGACGACTTACTCATAAGGGTTTATCAGGTATTATAGGTGTTCTTTTAAACGCTTAATTAGTCAGTTAATGATTACGGGTGTCAACGAAGTCAAAGTCACTGTGAACCAATCACAATGCATTGTCGATTAGTCCAAAGGATATCGCTACCATGTTAGACATAATTCTAAAGCTGACACCTAAAAAACCTTAAGATTTTAAAGACGAAACTGGTTTCTAGGGCTAATAATTTGAGATAGAATAATTTGTAGCGGTCTGAGTCGATTTTTTTGCTCCCGAGGGTAGTGTAGTATTTTGATAACCATAAAAATGGTTAAAGTGGGTCAACATTCTGTGGCGGACTTTTATTTAGAACTTTTAGAGGGGTGCAATTTTTTTAATATCTACATGATTTTTTAATTACTTTCCCCGTTTACTTAGCGCACACAAGGAAATCTTTATATTTTTCTTGTTTTCAATATTTTTTTTATTGCTGCTCCTCTCTTATTTATTTAAGCGTGACGTTATTTAACCTATAGCCTTCCTCGATAAATGGACTATCTTACACTCAAATAATTTTGAAATCGCTCAAGTAGTTCCTGAGATTAGCATCTTCCAACAATCAAACAAACTCTTCTGCTTTATATATTAGTATAGATTAACAAGTAAAATTGTACCTGTTGTGGCGTATCCATGCGCTCATCAAGTTCTCTGCGCTTCTGTTGAGGTACACTACTTAATGTCACAGCTTCTCGCATCATATCCATATTTTGAACACACTCATTACTTCTGTTGTCGTCTGTCACCAAATTTACTCCTGATCCTGACGAACTTTTTCGACGTCTGCAAGAAAATTACCAAAACTCTACCTATAAATTTATAAATATATACACTAATAAATAAAAATATACACTACTAATAAATCGAGTAAACTAAAACAAAACCAGCTTTTTAAATGTATAAAATTTTATTTAATCCATATACTAAACTAAACATTATATTCCATATTTTAAACATTACATAATGTGTTTAAATAATATAATATAATATAATAATTTATTGCCATTTGTAATAGTAAAATTAACTAAATATTGTAACTGAAATCAATAGTTTCTAGTGACTACACTTAGATTTACACTGTATTTATAAGAAACATGTAAGATGAACTGTTTTGGGAAACCAACCTTCTCCTTTTAATAGATGGCGAACTTGGAGAATTTGGAGGTCTTTGTAGTTCATTAGTGTTATCCACACTGGGAAAGTCAGCTGCTGAACCTTGTGAGCGTGTCAAGGATGTTGAGTCGGGCATTTCCGTTAGACCTTTGATTTTTAAAATTTTTGCTGTTTCTAAAACCTAGAATTAGAAATTTATTAAAAAAAAGAAAAACTGAAAGTTATTTCCTTAATACAATAAAGTTCAAAAGATGGACTACATCTAGTCTGAAACAAGAAAAAAGAAAGAGAAAAGTCATAATTTGGATGTAATGTTGACAGGGTTGTCATTCAACATCAATACTCCAAATTATGTATTCTTATGGTGATATTTTCTTTTTTACCTGCGGCAACTGCTCTTCTGTTACATTGACTTCACCATAATACATAAAGTCCACCATTGTACGTAAGTCATTAAATGTAACGTCCTTCAATATAACAATTGGATGATGCGAAGGGTTGTCCATAAACAATGACTGAAACAGATATATAACTACAGATATATATTTATCTCTTGCAAAGAATAGAAAATAAAACAAAATTAAAAATAAGACATGTTCTATGACTAATTAACAATAAAAGTATTATAAAAAAACCACAGAATTGTTTGAGAATTGTTATAGTGTTTAGTGAATTGTTATAGTGTCTCCTAGAGGCGGAGAAAACACCCATGCATATCCTGTGCGATTATCTTGCGCTGGTCCACATCCGATACCCTCTGCTAGGGTCGCATAGTCTACGCCCAAAAGAGGTGAAAGATCTCGCTGCCAAAAACATCATGGAATTTCTGGAGGACACCTGCATTGGCAGCGAACTGTAGTCAGTGGCAATCACAATAGATCAGTAATGGTCAAAGTGATACAGGGCCTGAGCCCTGCAAAGCCACTAGTCTCAGAAGAAGAAGAAGATGTGTTTAGTGCTTGTGTAGTGTATTGTGCTATGTGCAGTTACTAACCCCGTATGTATAAGCTATGAGAATGGATAGTGCTGCCTACACTAAGCATAACATAGATTTTCTCATAAAACGTGGATTACATCAAAATAATTGATCATTATTTTTGCAGTATAAAAATTCTGCAAAGAATAATTGAAGATAATATAGTATAATAAAAACCTAAAACGTAAAAAAATGTACTTAAAAAAGTAGAAAAAAGCAACCCTTGACATTTCTGGATATGAAATTTAACTAAACATTTAATAACTGTAATTATTGACAAAAGCAATAAATATAAGTGAAAGGGTAATAGAGTTTAATTAAATATGTATGTTTATTTTCATTAAATGTACTAGAAATAACTAAAAATTACAAGAGAATATGTAAACAGTAGGCATATGATGATGAAGTAATATATATATATACTATGAATTATAAGGTGATTGAAGAGTGGCAAACACAATGTAGCCTGTGTCATTTTTTAAACTTACATGAAAATACGTGCTACAAGCAGACAACACAACTTTGTGAGCTACTAAATGTTGGCCTTCAGCTGCAAGAGTGACATCAACCAGATTTTTTGTAGCAAGTAGATTACCAAACATAGATATAAAGTTGGGTTGGTGGTTGTTCCACCGCAAACTGTATTGTTGCGACATATTACCCTGAAACATAGCCATAATTAATACATGTGTCATTTCTTCTGATTTTGTATACTGTTGAGCAACAATCACAGTTTGTCCTAAGTACAATATTATACTTTCTATATCCTATATAGGTGATGAAATTAATTAGTTGATCACAAAGATTTAATGCTCTGCATAGCAGATTAAAGTGTAAAGTAAATTATCTCTAAAGATTTTTATGTTTTTTCTAAATGCAAGTCAGACAATGGCTGCTAATATGATGAAAGCTTTTTTTGAAAATATTTAGGTTGATTATCATTACCAATAACAAAATAATGTTCAGTAAAGAAAAAGATTGTTTGGAAATTTCCATTTCTCAATAGACATTATGCACAGTTCTTTCTATCATCTGCTGACTGTGCAGCAAACTATAGTTACAGCGACATTGAATTGAATAGATAAACATACATGATGTTAAAGATATTGGTCTTCAAGTGCTGACATATTTCAGAGGAAAAGATCTAGCTTAATTTCCTAATAACAGCCCATTCCAATTAGATTATCTTTTTTACAATATTGGACATAACCTTTTGTTTTAGGTATATTGACTTCATGTTTATTCATCTTAGTAAATAAAAACTTACTTTTGTGCAACAACCACAGTTTGTGTGTTGAATACAGCACCACCCAATCTCTTCAACAGAATGTTTTCTGAAACATTTCATTATAATATTTAATAAGAGATTCTAATTTTATACAAACTGTATTATGTTCTCAGTAGATACCATGAAACAAAGAGTGAAATAATAATCAAATTGCAAAGAAAGCTAAAAGAATAAGAATAGTAGTAATAATAGTATATTATAAACCACAATTATCCTGATGACCCAACACTAGAAACCACAATAACATTTATCTGATAATTGATTGCTTTTTATACACAAAACTTATGTCAATAGGAGAATTAGATAAACTGTATATTATATGTTCTTGTGAAAAGGAAATACTGTATTTTCATTAATGAAATACGGTATGTATTTCGTTAATGAATCAAACAAAATTCGAAATATTATTCTGCCATTTTTTATAAAATAATTTTGTAAAGTAATTTAATTATAATTTAAAATTCTAATCAGAACAGCAAACCTTGGGATAATATTGAAGCATGAGAACAGCAAAAGTATAATATTTAGTATTAAATATTATACTTTTATACTCAAATTAAGTTGTTATACTCAGATGTTGCCATCTAGATTCAAAGAGCTCATAAAAGTTTAAGTTTTCTGCTTTTTGAAAAATTAACTAGAAGGTACAAATCTATAAATTTAAAAATAAAATAAAGCTACAAATTTAGGATTTTTTTCGCATTGGCATTATTCAATACTGAGACATATACACACACATTACTATACACATAACATTTGTTTTGTCTATTTCCATAGTTAATATAAAAATATATTCTGTAATCTCCTTTTTTGTACATAGAAAATTCTAAACATGTATATATGCAGACTTTTGGAATGTTGTGATAGATAGATAAATTACAAATAATGGAGGTGGTATTACAGAGTTGAAACAATATGTGTACTACACCATCATATAATAATAAACTAAACTTGTAAAACTTTAGGTGCATTTATCTTTCAATATGGATTAAATTTATCCTATATTGTGATGGTTTTCACACTCTCCAAACCTATAATTATCAGCCTATGTCATGGTAAAATATGTACAAAAACTTCCTCTATAAACATTATGTACAAAAAAAACAACTTCATAATTGATTTTAAGGATGAATAAAGCTACAAGTATATTTTTCTTGAAATCAAATAAAACACTAACAAAACCTGCAAACTCAAGAAATTAGTGACAATATTTTTTTCTGGTCATGACAATACCTAATCAAATTATACTTCAATATTTTGTCACTGTGAAGTATTGTATTTCAATTACATACTACTGTTATTTTTTAGTAAAAGTAGCGGCCTGTTATTATCCCACTGCTGGGAATAGGCCTCTTCTCTCCGTTATAAGAGAGAAGGATTGTAGCTAAGGCCTACCACGCTACTCCAATGCGGATTGGTAGGTTACACATATCTCCAGAATTCTCTAGAGATATGCAGGTTTCCTCATGATGTTTTCCTTCACCGAAAAGCGTGTGATAAATTGCAATTATCAATTACTCACATAAGTTTTTTTCAATAGAAAAACTCATTGGTGTCTGCCCGGGTTTGAACCCATGATCGTCTCTAGAGATTCACACGGTCGCACCGCTAGGCCATCACAGCTACACTATTTTTTAGTAATAAGTAATATCAATTATAATAATACTACAATAATAACTAAAATCCAGAAAATTAAAAAAAATTATATTTCATGATCTATTTCATAAGATTGAAACATCCAGTTAAACAGCAGATGTGGATAATTGCTTTTTTTTTATAAACAACTACAAAAGGAAAAGCAAAGTTTTTTTAACCGTTATTAAAGATTATTCATAAAAGAAACATTCCAAGGCCAACAAGGTCAAGATATCCTAAATAAATTTTATGAATTATATACCTAATGATAAGTTTGTTTTGACTAAGATGTGTGATTTTTATGCAATGCTAAAGCAGTAAAAACATATAATAAGGCAGCGCAAAGCAACTTAAAAGTTATTTAAAAATAAATATTTTATTGAAGTTATTTTATCTCAATATAGGTAAAAATATTTATTTATTAACTATGTTACAATTGCTATCACCATCAAAAGATTACTGCAATGTTTATATCTTAACTCACACTTAAGAAATATAAATGAAGAAAAATAAAGATTAAAAAAAATACCCTCTTATTGGGTGACAAAATAAAAATGTCTATATTTGTAGAAAATAGCAACATAAATACATTAAATATAAATAGGCAAAAAAATAAATTTATCACTAATGAATGATATTTATTTATCAAACATTAAAGTGGTAAAAGAAAGAGGAACAAACCAATTAATTTTATAATTCGAAGTGTCAAATATGTCGACTATGAACACACAACACAACTTAAGTATACGATAAACAATCCTTTAACACATTAAATGTATATACACAAAATAAAGGCCTACAATAATTTTCACAAATAATCAGTATTACATTCGCAATAACTTAAAAATTCAGTGATCAGTCACGCATCTGAAAAACTTCGATGTTCCTACACAAAAAAAGTAACAACCTTAAGCACAGATTGTCACAGTGATTAACATCCCGGAGTAAGATAATTAGACAATAACGGTAAAAATAGTCTTATAATATGTTTTTAGACTCACCGATTACTAGATTATCCGAAAATATACAACGACCAACCCACGCTAATAAAATCGCTAACAATGACTGTTATAGAACCCACGCCAACAAGTGTTGCTATTTTACTTTATGGTTTATTTTAGAAATTTTTGCCCTACAGCTTTTACTAACACAAATATATGACATTCTCAATGGTATGTGTAAGTATGCTATTTTATGCATTCCATCTACCTACCTGAAACGTTAGTGCTAATTTTATTTAAAAAAAATTCAAGGTAATCACTTCACGATATTACTATTATTTACACGTATCGACATTATAAAATTATAACAAACACGAAATAAGCTTTAATAAATCTTAGAAAACAAAATTATAGTTATTGTGTAGTGTATATAAATAATTAATTATTGAAGCATTTGTATTACCATAGACAATAATAATATGTAATCCTTATCCTTACTAATATTATAAATGCGAAAGTCTGTCTGTCTGTTACCTTTTCACGGCCAATCCGCTGAACCAATATCGATGATATTTGGCACAATTATTCCTTATACGGCGGGATAACATATAGGCTATATAAATCCTGTAAATTCATCAGGAATTAAATTCAGGAGGAAATTAATAGGATGACATTCAAAGCGCCATCTATAATAAACCTATGGAACTTATTTTTATTCACGATGTGTCCAAATCAAGTCAAACCTGTATTTACAGAAGTATTTATATTCCAAGTTTTTTGGCTTACGTCAAAAGAGTTCTCTTTAAAGAGTATTTATATTTTATTTAATTTTTATTCGTTTAGTGGACAAATTTTACAAACAGAAAAAATTACAATGGATAATTAATATAAGTAATACGGGTTATTTACTAAAATAAATAAACTAATAACATTATACATGCGAAAGTCTGTTTGTTACGTTTTCATGGCCAAATCGCTGAACTAATATAGATGTTATTTGGCATAATTAATGTTTGTATACCGGGGTAACATATAAAAATCTTCAAAAAAGTTATTTTTAATAATTTTTCAAATATTTCGGGTTTTGTTTAGGTATTTCATAAGCCGGAGAAAAATATTTAATAAAAAGGAGACCGCTAGAATTTAATTCATCTTTGGGATTTAGAAAAATTTTTGTTATGTTAGTATCAATTATTATTTTATTTAATTTCTATGGCGGAATAGTTTGAGGTTATGTACAAATAGCTAGCTATCTAGCTAAATACCATAATAACACGATAAAAACGATCAAAGGAACGAATGACTAAAAACAAAAGGATTTGTTATGAAAACATAACAATAAGGTATAATCATTTAAGTTCAAGAAAAATTTAATCATATATATTTTTTGTTGTCTAAAAAACAGACATTTCGAGAAAAACATTCTTAAACGAAACAAGTCTTTAGTTAGTTGTCTGTGGCAACAAATACGAAATAAATGACTAAAAATTGACATGTATTGGGAAGTTTTATTTAATTTAATCCCATAGAGATAAGGTCATACGCCTAATAAAAAAATATTTTATTTCTAAACACCATTTCTAATATTCGAAAGTCATTACAATTAATAAAGTGAAGCTAATATATTTCCGATACCTATTTTAAAATATTATGTTAACAAAAAATAATTTAAATTCAATTTTCCGTATTTGTACTAAAAACGTTGGAATCCAGCGCCGTACGTAAAGGTAATTTTCAAAAAAAAACCAAGTTGACGACGTAATAATATACGTATCAACGTTACATATAAATGTTATTATTAAATAAGTTTTTAGCACGTTCCCAATAAAAGTTTATAATATTATTAGAGATATTACATATCAGAAAAACATTATGAATTTTTTGATGTATATGAAGTTTTTGTACCCTTTTTACTGAGCTATTTTAATATATATTTCTTGTAAATACGTATTTACTAAAATTATCAAATTATGCTCTTGATAAAAGATCCGAATCCCTCGTATTCTTCCTGGATCGATCAGATTTTTGTGATGGAGATATTTGAAGGTTTGGGAAAAGACAGAAGGTACTCTTAATTTCAAGACTGTAGTCCACGCGAAGTTGCGCGGCTAAAAGCTAGTACAATATAGTATACTACTGTACATATATAATGTAATACTTATAATAAAAGTTACCTATAAATAAACCTTCAAATATGTAAAAAAAAACTAAAATAGATCAAATATTTTAAGCTATAAAAGTCCCTGAAATTAAAATATATGCTCTTTGAATGAAGTACAAATTTATTTTTTATTTTATGGTTTATTTTACCTGTCCAATCAAATAATGTGGATAAAATAAATATAAAAAGAGAAATCTTTTTAGGGAGCTAGTTTCTTTGAATACTTCATAATTTTTAAATTCTTAAAAAATAGTGATTGCCACTTTACAATTTATTATTAGTTATAAGAATTATTTGCTAACTTCCTATGTAGTTTATAACACGTTTTTGGCATTTGGTTGGTAGTGTATTGTAGTGTATAGTGGTATAGCTGCCGGTGGGCTAGACGGCCCCTTAAGGACGCTTGGATTACTTTGTATTATTCGGAATTCAAAGAATACATGAACGATGATTTTAAATAATATAGTTGGGGTCCTAGTTTATTTGTTGACTTCATTTCTTTTTCCTTCTCCCTCTAGTTACATATCCATCCACATACATATTTTGCACTCATTTTGTCAATTGATTTTTGTCCCTCCTATACCTCCTTATACCATCTTCTATCTATCTCTATCTATCTAATTGTGGGGACGACCGTCCTTGCAGGACGGGTGGTCAGCTCCTATTCTGGACTATTCCACCCATTTCCCCATGTTGGGACGCGGGTTTCACTGCTGTCCCGACAGTGTCACCTGCTTCAACCTACCTGTTGCTTTTACAAACCTGATAATATCCTTGAAGGGGATATTTGTTAGGTCCTCAAGTTCATTTACATCTTTACCTAGTATCACCCATCTTACCAGCGAGTACACACGGCACTCAGGCATAAGGTGAAGGCTTGTTTCTTGCTCTCCATATTCTGGGCACGTTGCGTCTTCTTTTATTGTCATTATTGACAGGTGTCTGTTTAACAGGCAGTGCCCAATAGTAATGCCTCTTACAATTGCCACATACTCCCTGCTGTGAGACATTAGCTGTTTTGTTTTCTTTGTGTCGAAAGATTTGAGGAACACTTTTGATTGCCTAAACGTTGTGTTCCTCCATCTTTTACTCGATTCAAATTCTATTCTTTTATATATCACGCGCTTTATTATTGTGTTTGCAATTGGAAGAAAAGGTTCTGGGCCAATAAATGCTTGGCTGGCCCCTTTTCTCGCCAATTCATCAGCTTTTTCATTGCCTGCATGGCCCTGGAACCCATGCAATCATAACTTTTCCAAAGTCAGCTGGTTCATTCAGTACTCTTATATATACTCTTATACCATCTTAATATTGGACTTGTTGTCTTTTCTATAATGGGTACAACTTTAAGACTTTTCCTCCATTCATGAATTGCCCAACATTCTGATCCATACAAGACAGGTGTTTCAACCGTTTTCTCATTTTCCCCCTTAAATTCTAAATGAATTTTACCGTCATTTTCAAAAGATGAACCAAGATACTGGAAATCTAAGCATACTGGTAAGGTAATTGAGGAAAATTGGAGATACCTTAAATTAAATCGTTCCAATTTCTCTTGCCATTTTAAAAATCTGTTCTAGACCTTAGTTGCATTATTATTTTATTGCCGATAATTACTAGTAAGATTATTGGGTGACTTTTTGGGTTTATGCTGTAGTTTTTATATGTCCCATATATTTATTGATTTATATATTCAAGTGTAATTGGCATAAGGATAGTATTTTTAGTCGTAAGTAAAATGTCTAACTGAACATGTTCGATTTTATACGCGCCACTTCTCATTTCTCGAAATTATACATTATTAGTCCTCGGTTTTATATCTATTTGTATTATTAAAGTACCTGTTATTCCGAAGATGAGCAAAATTATGTATAATATAATCGTGTTATACTACTATTGAGGTAACTGTTGTTTTTAAATGATTTGAGTGACTATCTTGCAGTCTCATATAATTTGATTGTAAGTCTATGAAGTATACGTAATGTCAAATATTGTCTCAAAAGAGCTAGAAGCTAGACCCCAAAACACTATAAAAAAGATCAGATTTTTCCTATTATTTTATTAGGTTGTGTTATGTATATACTATGTATATTTTAGTTATTAATCTATGGTACTATGTATGTATACATATTTATATAAATAAACATTCAGTGAATACTCTGTGAGAAAAACGTCTAAATTGCTTTTTTGAGGTGTAATAAGTCTTTTCATTGCGAAACATCTATAACTTTATATCAATAGTATGTAAGTATTATTGTTTAAAAAAAATTAAATAATCATTTGTATTATTCACTAGTTGTGTTAGATTATATGTCACTATAAAATATACAATAATTTTAATTACAGTAATCATAAATTACAGATATTATGTACTTTTTATTTTTATTTCTAGACCTACGAGATATTTTTAGTCGGCTGGCTATCGATTTCCGTCGTAATCCTCCTGTTTTTTTAAATTAGGTTTGACCTTCAAGTAACGAAAGGTCGTATCGTAGTTTATATAATTTTGTGTTTTGTTGTTCACTCATCACGTGTGTGATCGTTGTTTGTCATTATTCGTACATTGTCCTTGTTTATTAAGATAATAGGTGTTGTCAAGAACGCTGCATACCTTATTTGTTTCCTCGCTATTTATAGCAATAGTTTTGATATAGCAGGCAGAGATTGTACCTTCATAGAATTATTCCGCTGTGATCCCAAAAATACGGTAATTTATTTTTATTACAAGGCAGTCTTAAATATAGCCTATCGCTTGACTTTAACATTTTAAATTATACATTCGATAAATAATTTTTCATTGACTTTGCATTTTGCTTTTATATTCTCTATTTCGAATTATCTGTATAATACAGAAAGTCCAGAATACCACATCAAAGTATTGTCCTGTTTATTTTAGTGATAATTTGATTAATAATGAATATAAGTTTGACCTATATATTGTATTATATTAGAATATATTGTATTATATTAGAATTAGGAAGAACTTGATAAGTATCTGATATGTTTATATCATTTTAATAGCAATAAAGGTTTTCTAAATTGTATGTAAAATTTTGTTTCAGATAACATAAATATGAGTAAACTTTGCAGGCAAGTGTCTATTGAATCTCCTGGACCCACTCTCAGGGAATGTGTTTTCAGTTTTGATGTGCCAGTGCCAGATGTTCCTTTGTATGGAGCAAGAATTAGAGTTGTGTATGCGGGTGCTTGTTACAGAGTTAATCGAACTCGATCTGCATCTGTATGTAGCACATCCTCTGTTTCATCAATCGGAAGTTTAGCAGGGGAGATGGAAAACTTTGGGTTGCATTCTTCTACACCTGCGCATATTGGCCTAAGAGATGGTGCATTGTTCCCTGGATATGAAGTGGCAGGTGTGGTAGATGCTATAGGAAGTGCAGCAGAATGTACAGATGGTATTACTGTAGGAACTAGAATAGTTCTGTATCCTTATGAAGGTGTTCCTCACGGGTATGCTGATTTCATTGTTGTGCCAGACTTTAAATGCTTAGTACGGGTACCGGATTGTCTGCCTTTGAGCATTGCTGCAATGCTACCTACAGGTGCTTTACTTGCTACCAATACAGTCTATACTGCAATTGAATGCTTGAACAGAATATTGGAAGGACCGGATACAAAGGAAAAAGCGATAATTCTGATAGTCGGAACTGGTGGATTAGCTCTCTGGGCACTTCGTATCGCTACACATTATTTCAGAGGGCTGCCATATCATAATCGTGTTCATATTTCAGTTGCTACTTTGAAAGATGAAGGATTTCTTCTTGCTAAAGAAAATGAAGAGTAAGTTGTAACATCTTTGATATTAATTTTATAAGTGTATCATTATAAATGTGGGCTACAACAAAATAAATGTAGTTACTATATGATAGTACTGACTTGACTTACTTGACTCTCCAGTTGATGCTCAGTTACATAGGTAACGGTCTGTTACTATCCCAGTGCTAGGCCGAGGTCTCCTCTCTCCATTTTTGGAAAGAAGGATTGGAGATAAGACCTTCCATGCTGCTCCAATGCAGATTGGTAGGTTTCACATATCCCTAGGATTCTCTAGAGATATGCAGGTTTTCTCACGATGTTTTCCTTCACCGGAAAGCAATAAATGTGATAAATTGCAATTATCAATTAGACACATAAGTTTTTAATAGAAAAACTAATTGGTGTCTGCCTGGGTTTGAACCCATGATCGTCTCTAGAGATTGACACAGTTGCACTGCTGGGCCATCACAGCTTGCTCTGCTTCGCTCAGTTACAGGGAGAAACAATTGTTGATATAGTGGTAACCTTAAATGTATTATGTGTGCATACATATAGACTATATGTATAATACACCCTACTTTTTATACAGCATTAATTTTCCTCATATTGCAGATTTTAATAAAATATAAAATAATTCATACTAAATTATGAATTTATTATGAATTATTTTACAAATAAATTTGTATTACCTATTTGTTGTAGTAGCAAAAATTGTGAAGAACACTCCATTAAAAATATTCTTAATTTCTAATAATTTTGTATTTTTTTCAATTAATAAACAATGAGCTTAATCTTTGATTGAGTACATTAAATAATGAGTATAAAAAGTGTAATTTACTATACGTCAAACTCGATTTAAAAGGGTTATTTTGTTAGCATTAAGGTCGTACAGTGGTCTGAGGATCTTTACGAGCGTCAACTGATTGAGCGAACAATTGACGCGTGCCAAGGGCCTGTGGACGTGGTACTCAATTTCGGCACAACCTCACGCTCTCTTCACCGCTCTCTGCAATGCCTTGCTCCGGTTAGTTCTATTATCCATACTAATATTATAAAAGATCTTTCTGTTAGTCTGTTACGCATACTCGACTTATCCGCTATAGCAATATTGCTGAAATTAAATACAACTACGAGTATGTACCACGCTACTATATAGAATATAAAAATTCCAATAATAATATAAACAAAATAATACAGTTTGTTTTTCCTGTTCCCAAAGAAAATATTTCTTTGGGAACAGAAAAAACAAACTGTATAATCGAGAGTTTTTTAACGGTTAAATTGCCGCTAACGTAGTCGCGGGTACAGCTTGGTTGTACTAATAAAGCCATACATTTTATTTATAATTTTAGCATTTAAAATAAAAACTTTATTTCTATATTGAATGATACTTGCATTAAGGTGATAAACAACTCCTATTTATACACTCCTATACATGTCTCACTGCTGGTCTTTTCTTTTAGTGTAAAGAGAACATTAAACCTCCATACTGTTAGAATCTTTTGGTATGAATCCCAAAACTGGCACTGGCATTGAAATTTTTCTGAGATATGATAGATTCACCAAGATTGTACTTCATCATGAAGCACATAATTAACTGATGGGATTAAAACTCACGAACTATGATCAGATAAGGCATTCTTCTGCTAATTCTTCCTTCTAATTCTCATACTTCTACTAATCTAGTGCCAGAACCAGCTGTCGCTTTGACTATGTCAAACTTAATTGCAACGTTTTAAACGTTGATGTTATAGATGTGTTCAGTTTTACACAAGTAATTGCAAAGCGAACAAGTCGCAGGCACTAGGTGAAATATAAAATTGAAATAAAAACATATGCAATCACATTATCTCTTGAATTGTTCAAGATCTTCTTAATATTTTACTTGCTTAACCGGCTTTGCTTAGATGTTGACAGACTTACCTCCTCCAACGATAATAATGAAATGCAATGAAAGTGATTAATACTGTACCGAATCATGGTTTGCGTTTGGGTCAAATATTTTCTCTAGACTACATCTTATTACAGTATCATCTCACTAATCCAGCACTTCGATAGATCGACACGCAAGAAAACGGCATATCTGCAAAATATATTATAATTCTTCGCAAAATACGAGAAAAGGTTTGTGCAAGTTGCACAAAAGCAGACCTCAATTAAGGATTATTTTAAAAATTTGTAATCACATATGTACATGTTAATTTAATATATTACTAGCGACCTGCCCCTGCTTCGCACGGATATAAAAAATATTTACCATGTCACTCAGTGTAAAAAAAATGATTAAAATCGATCCAGTAGTTTTGATTTATTCATTACTGCCCGTGGCTTGCAAGCGTTTAATTTGGAGAAAAACAATTTCCTCTCCCTATACCAAGAAGATTTCCTGCTATCTTTGGAATATCTAAATTCATATACTACATTTTTACTTATTTACTTTTACATTTTCCCTATGTATTTTATTTTTACAATTAATTACAGAATGTCTTTATAAATAACATTCAAAAACTTTAAACAAACTCTTGAAAGAACGACACATAGCTGCTAAATGCGAAGTGCTATAGGGTGAAGCGCGGCGTCCTCACGGCATTTTAAATCTGTAATATCTTCGAAAATGTTCACTTAAATTACATGCTGTAAACGGCCATATTGATCTATATTAAATCAACAATTTATTAAAGGTACTTAATTGGATAAGGATTAATGCTGTATTATATAAAAAATGCTTTGAACATAAAGCATTATTTTTCGTAAAAAGTAAATGACAAAAAATGCAGTTGTGGGTTATCCAAAAGAGATAGACATACACCATCGCGGACTTTTCTGTAGACCTTTTCAAGGTGTACAAATACTTAGTACATCATTTTTATAAATCTCGTAGGGTTTAGTCAGCGTATGCAATGTAAGCGGGAAAAAAATGTTATTAAGTACAGAAACCTCAAAAATTACAGTATTTCTCTACTCCGTATTGAATGTTATTATACAAACAAAACAAATGTTACTAAACAAACCTTCCTCTTTAATCACTCTATCTATTAAAAAAACCACATCAAAATCTGTTGCGTAGTTTTAAAGTTTTATGCATACATAGAGATATATGGACAAACAAAGAATGCGACTTTGTTTTATACTATGTAGTGATATGCAATCTATTTCCTCTGAAAATTAAATGCTTTTTTTTATTAGTTACCTATGACTTTTTCACTATATTCAAGTTCAAGGAATGTTTGGATACATTCCAATGGCATCCACCGGTTTTTAATAGTGATTATATATAATAGTGAATTAGTGAGATTATACTGTATTTGGATTTTACGCCTTATAGTTAAATGTTTGTCTTCGATACACCTCGTCCTGAATTGATTGACAAAGCCAGTAGCTGTTGTGGTAGCTGAAATGGTTGGTAGAAGAACATCACAATCCCGTATTTCTTTGTCTCCTGCAAGAGGCGAAAGTACGGTTGAATGTTGTTGAGTTTTGCAGAACCTAATCATTCCTTCTGATCTAGTTATGAAAGGCAACATAGTCGATGTATCCGTCAATCTGTTAACCGCAACTTGCGTTAAAGAATTAAGTCTCTGTTTTTATTTTTAAATAGTTTTGTACGGAATTATCATTTCAGGGTGGCATGGTACTTGTAACTGAAGACATCGGAGAAAGATTATTGCCCAAGTTTGCGAGAAAAGCCGAAGATTTGAATGTGAACATTGTTATAGTTCCCAACGGCACTATCGAACAGCTTAAAGAGTTGGTGGAGCTTGTGGCGAATGGAGATGTGAGTATCCATATTAATATTATAAATGCGAAAGTGTGTCTATCTGTCATGCTTTTACGACTCATTGGCATTAAATTTGGCACAAGTAAACCGACCGGGGTAATAGCAGGATGGAAAAGATTTTGTTTTTCGTTCGTGAACAGGAAAAACCACATTGCTTTATTGAGGGCACTTAAACGCTTAAGTTGACGCGATCAAAATCGCGGTTGCTGTCACTATCAACGTATTTTATTTGAAAATTTGGAAATAATAATAATAATAGTAATAAAGAAAGATTTAAAACTAGGTTACATCAAATTTTAAATATGAAACTGAATCCTCACAATACTATTAAAGCAATAAACACATTTGCTATCCCTATACTTACCTACTCATTTGGGATTATACAGTGGTCATACACTGACCTGAAAAATCTCCAACGCAAAGTCAACACTACCATGATACAATATCGCAAACACCACCCACGAGCGTGCATCCAAAGACAAACATTACCCAGAATCGAAGGTGGGAGAGTGTTAATAGACATACAAAACCTTCACAATAAACAAATCACATTACTCAGAACATTTTTTCACGACAAAGCACAGTACCAAACAATTACACCAAACCATTGTTCAGTCAGATATTAAATTAACACCACTCAATCTTAAACAACACAATCTTCAATTAAGCATATCATCAGCACAACAAAAATTAGACTCATGAGTTCAGAAATCCCTCCACGGAAGACATCGCCTCGACTTAACCAACGTTAGGGGTGCCAAAGTGGTCGGCCTCCTCGTGGCGCACCCTGGGCAAGCTTAGTCTTGGCGAACGGACCACTGAGGGGTGGCCAATCCAGTTGTCCCTCTGATTAGCAGAGGGCAATCTGGACGGGCCGGGGACTTCGGGGGGGTTGGGGTGAAGTCCCTAATGAGCGACGGGTCCAGTTGGGCTTACTCTAAGTCTGGCTGGACATGGTTACGGCCACCGTCGGCGAAACCCAGAAGCCCAGCAATGGGAACGGGGACCTTCGGGTTGCGAGGAAGAAAACCTCTATAAAAAATTACCCGGTGGGGGCGGAAACGCCCACCAAGGCGTTGGGGCCCCTACTTGGGGCGCGATCTCTCCCTGTCGACCGTGACATAGCAAACACGGTGGGCAGGGAGCGATCGTGGGCAGCGATGGCCTCCTTTAGCTCTGCGGAGGGGGGCGGAGGGAGGCGGCGGAGCGGTTCCACGAACTGTTGTTCTGGATCCAATCTGCTGCTGGTGAGTCCAGGTGTTAGTGACTCGCCCAAGCCCATCGTCTGCCGCCCTAACTGGGGACCTTCGGGTGTTCCGAACGGGGTACATCGGACACCTGGCTTACAGGTCCCCGAGGCGGTCGGTGCATCTGGTGCTCCCGATGCACCGGTTAGCGGAGGGGGGTTTCTCTTTCGAGGGGCCCCTACCTGGAGGTGTTTATTCTCTGGGATCAGAGCTGTCGGCGGGATGGGGGCAAAATGTACAATGATACCCTGTCCTTGCCATTGGCAGCGTGGTGGAGCACACAGGTCGTTTTAGTCGGTGCGAGTCCGACATAACCGCCGCCTGTCCCCGTCGGGCGGCGGTACCCATAAGGGGTTTTTTCCTGTATAATAAAAAAAAAAAAAAAACCAACGTTAATGTTGACAAAACTGCGTCAAACGCATGGCTGAAGCGAGGCCAGCTGTTCCCCGAAACAGAGGGGTTTATGATCGCCAAACAAGACCAAATAATAGATACAAAAAATTACAGAAAACATATATTACGGGACCCTACATTACAAAGTGATCTTTGTCGACATTGGCCATGGTAGTGCTGAAACTATTCAGCATATCACAGGGGCCTGTAAATCAATCATCCAGACTGACTATAAACATATCCAAGTAGGTCATAACCAAGTTGCCGCCATCATACACCAATATCTAGCATTTAAACACAAACTTATTACAGACAAAACAGCATACTACAAGTACACACCGCAAGTCATTCTGGAATCTGCTACTCATAAGATGTACTGGGACCGAACACTTGTTACGGATAAAACCGTACATCACAACCGTCCAGACATAACACTGCATGATAAAAAGAATAGCGTTGTATACCTAATAGATATAGCCATACCTAAGACTCACAGACTCACAACATTCAAACTACATTCACTGAAAAAATCGCCAAATATACCGACCTCTCAGTAGAAATTAAAGCCCAATGGCGGGTAAATTGTGTCTGAACTATCCCGATATCTTATCTTCTACCGGAGTCTTACCAACATCCCTACGTAATAGTTTAAAAATGATAGACATACATCCACTCACATACATACTTTTACAGAAAACAGTAATATTAAATACATGCCGCTTGGTCCGAAAATTTCTTTCAATGGATACATAAAATACTTTCCATTGCTTGGCCAAAAGCTCGTGATGGAAATTCCTCGCCATATTAAAATGGTAGATTGTAATTATAAAACAATAATAATAATAACAGGTAATTTATTTATTTATCGTTACATACAGCCGGAATATTACATTCGGAAATATTAACTTATATCGTTATATGTGTTTATTTGTGTAAATAGCTTCTGACCCCGACTTCTATACCAAGAAAAAGAGTGCCCTCAATAAATTTGTAGCCCATCAACTATCCTTTACTCTACAGAAGATAGGCTTCTACAAGGGATTTTTACACCTTAAAAGGGCTAACGTTATCGTTTACTAATATTTTAAATGTTTATATTTCAAAGTGCGCACGGAAATAAAGGCAAGCGATTATACATATAGTAAATTAAATCCAGAAAGTTCTATTTTACAAATCTCGATCCGAAGACGTTATTGAGGTGGTGAGGACACATTTAAAGAAATTGCTTTTAACAAAAAGTTATAAGGGTAATTATGTCAAGCGAATTTTAAGTCTATATTTTAGGCATCACGAACCGTTTTAGTAATTAATCTTATGAACCAATTGATAATGACCCAATTTGTTATGAATCTTAATATTCATAATGCGATGATAATCATTGATATATAATTTTTATTTGTTTCAGATTGCACCTCCACCCCATTCTGTATTCCCTGCAGAGGAAGCCCAGGAAGTGGTGAGAAAACTTTGCAATTCTGAAATAAACGGCCGTGCAATATTGAAATTTCACAATATCGACTAAATGTATCAACAATCTAATAATTATTTGTAGAGACCAAATAATTTTTTAACGAACTCCTATGTACTTTTTTTTACACAGTGATCACATAAACAGCATCACAATTTAAGAGACAAATGTTATGGAATATTTCTCAATTAAATACTTAATGTTTTTAATTGTATGGTAAAAGTCCAAAATAGTCTTCATTCATTTTACACTTGACATATTTAGACCTTTATAATCAAAGGTTATGCTCTGGAATAGAGAAGACCATTTTGGCACTTCTAATTACTTGATTGATTGTTGCCCTAATTTGTAAGTGTATTACTGTAGGCTAAAATTTGTATTATGACATATAATTGACATCAATAATCGGGGCAAAATCAATAATCGGCTGGCGGGTATCTCACGTGTGTTAATAAATCTAATAATATAATATTTAATAATAATAATAAAAATGTGTAATGTATAGTTAATATTTACATGCGCTTTACGCTGAAGGAGAAAAAATCCAATACACTCTGAGGAAATCTATGTATGTCCAGATACTTTTTTAAATACGTGTATTCTAGCAGTCCTTATTGGAGCACCTCAGTGGTTTTCTATTCTATATCGAGCTTTAAAGAAAGTTAATATTTTTTTATAACAAAGCAATTATAACAAATTTTTTATAAGTACTTGATTATTAGGTATTTATGTCACAGTTACCAGGCTTGGTGGTTTATATTTAAAGATATTTTAATTGATAAAGCAAAGTTTAATTACTATTGATAGAACTTGGGAATATAAATATTGCAATGGTTTTAGTTAATGTAAACTGATAACATAACGCGTAAGAAAGAATATAGATTATTAAAACAATAAAGTACGTATCGTTATCCATCGAGTGCCATAACTAACATAAATTGGCAGTAATAATTTTGCTTGTCCAACCATTGCTCACAATCAGTTTCAATTTGTGCTATTAATGACAATCACTATGCTAGTGTGCATATTTGCATATTTGTTTATTTAAATAGCCGAGCAATGAAATTACTGTATAGTAAACGAGTGCCATAGGATTTTATTCTACTACAGGTATATAACCATATAGTTAACATTGAAAATATAATTTATACAAGCTATATAAACTTTGTACCACTTTTATCGTATAACATAAAATAATGTTTTAATTGTAAATAGAATACAAATGAATATACGACTACATTATGTACATTGAATTTTTTTTTATATTTTTGGAATGTTAAGACATCCATGGAGATGATCGCCACCGGGCGTATTTCTTATTGCGTATTTTTTACATCTTTAGTATTTATAATCTGTGATTAACAACACTTTGGGGAATATTATTTATGTTTTATTTATTATTGGGCTTGAAATTGTTTAATTATATGTACCGCTTAAAGTTTATAGCTTCAGTAACGCTGAATTACGAGAAAAGATTGTTCATAATTCTATTTTACTTATAGTTTTAGGATTAGTTTAAGCTTTAAAGCGTATGTAATGCCATACTAGTTATAATATTAGATATAGGCTTTTTAATATCCTAGTCTTAGTCAAATTCAGAAGATTAATTATAAATATACGTAATTATTACAACAAGACATAGGTTACGTGTATTTGGGACAAATTTAATTTTCAACAGGATTGTATTTGTTTGGTTTAAAGTAAACATAAATTGTTTAAAAGAAGATTTATTTTAATTAGTGAAAATAATTTTTAATAAAAGCAGAAAGATAACATAATTTAATACGTATATTATGGCTAAAATTATGCTACGGGTGTAGAGACTAACGTAATTCATAAATAATTGTTAAATAATGCTCTTTAGTAAACCTAATTTGTTCCTGCACGTCACGATTTATTATCTATGATTTAACGGTACTAAGCCTTAAAATGAATATTAAATAAATAAATATTTTTTCAATATAAATTACATATTTGCTATTATTCTTATTAGTTTATACACAAATGCATTATTTGTAAAATATTAATGTATTATCTAGTCAATAACGCAACACTGGTTTAATTTGTGTATTATGAGAGTATTTTCGATTTTTATTCATATTGCTGTTATATTATTAAGTGAATAGCGTACAATTAACAATTTATGTGTATTTTGTAATTTATAATTTAAAGTGATAAATAAAATTAGTAATAAATATAATAATTCGTTTTATTATTCAGTCATTGTCATAAGTTCCATTTGAAATCACTTCTATTTGAAATTCTTTATTCGCAGAAATAATACGATAATAATACAGAGTAAAAATAATAATACATAATAACAGTTTTTGATATATTTTTTAAAGTGGATAAACGTAGAGAATAACGTAAGTGTACCATATATATATATATATATATATATATATATATATATATATATATATATATATATATATATATATATATATATATATATATATATATATATATATATATAATTAGGCAGATTTTGATAAAAGCTCCCATGCGGCTTGACTTGTAACCAGTTGCAATTTTAAAAACTAATTTAGACAATACTTTAAAATCTATAAACTCAAACCTTCCTTGTGAATTACCCTGTCTCTATAAAAGCGTAACCTGGCGAAAACCGCATGAAAATCCGTTTAGTATTTCATTTATTATATTTTGATTATATTTGATAGATTTGAGTTTATCGTGAACAAACAAACTCAACGGGGGCTTTTGTTTTAAATATATATTCTTACATATCCTATATAGTGTATTATCTATGGTCTTACATATGAACTAAATAACTTTTATTATTTTAATTAAGAACACTTTTTTATTCTAATTTCCTTTATTATGATTAACTGTTCTCAGTTCTTTAAAAAGGTATAAAGATTTTAAGTTCCCAATATTTTCGTTTACGAAGATTGTTTTAGTAGTCCTCTCATATATTTTCGTGCCCCAAATGTCAATGACGGAGCGTATCTCTTCATTGCTCGCGGCGTGTAGCACTATTAGAACTGACGATGTCCCAACTCCCCCCTTCTTTATCGTGGCGCTCGCACCACAAGACTTGATTGCGACATTATCCACGTGAATGTAGTTTATGATAAATCCAGGGAAAAAGTTTTCATAAACGTATACTTGCCCCTCGTTTATAGTAACGGGACGATTTTCGACGACCGCTGAATCCATATGTTGTAAATGATAGTGCCACTGACCCATTTCGAGAGGCATTTTTGTTTTCTCACAGAATAGTCTCGCTTTTGCACAGCTAAGCAAAATAAGTAGCGTCAATCGATCCATCTACTAGGATACACAAGTATTTGAATAATATTCATACATTGATATGGTAACTAACACCTGTCGCCTATTGTTTGTTCAAGAACAATGACCGAGGCGATAAGGGCAATTCTAATAAAAGCATAAAAAATATAATTTTATTTATAGGCAATTTAAGATGCCTAATTTACAAGTGAATACGATCTTACTCTCTCCGATCATACTCTCACCGTAACATATTAATATATGTTACGGTGATAGTATCAATGTCAGAAAGTTTTACCGCGTAAATCTGTTCATTTTATTCTATAAACATAAATTTCATTCTATATTTTTATTCATAAATTAAACCTTAATAAAATTAAAGAAAGAAAAATGCTTAGCTAAGAATACTTAGGCAATAAGAATGCATTCTACATTGTGGGTTCAGCAAGTCGATGTGTAAAAAAATTGAGTTACCACAGAAAAGTACAAGAGAAGAAACAAGAAAATAACGGTTAACTGGTGAGACTGACGTCATAGACGTCTATGTACACTGTAGTCTTTGAGATGATCGTTTGTTTTCTAAGGTATGGCGTATATTTTAGTGTATAATCTATCACTGTAGTGACCGAAATAATTCGAAAACATTTTAGTAAATAAGGTATTTTAAGATAATATTAATCCCTTGTCTGATGATGTGGGTTATAATTATACACAGCTGTTTTGGAACAGGGAACAAGCTAATTGAAACAACATTTAAAATTAACGGCACATTTATTAAGAAATCAATATTGGTCCCTAAAATAAAACGTATTAAGTAAACATATATTTATAATAAATTTTTTAACATATAAAGTATATTATATTAAAATAAATGTTAAAAGACTACATTTTATGATTACACAAGAAATAAATTTCATCATTAACTATGTAATTGATTACATTGTTGTTATTATTTTACTTTAATGACACCACGTTTTTAAGTTTACCTCCTTTAGCACAAACATCTTTGGTGTACTTTCGATACATGTAAAAAATTGTAGATACATTAATGTAAGGTCAATGTATGTTATGAGTATAATTATAATAACATTATAATATCGATTGTTATAAGTCTTATAACAATTGTCCCTTATCATCAATGTATACGAAGCGTTTTGATATAAAATGTGTGCACTCAAAAATGTATGGCCGTTAATCATAATCTAACAAATAATTATATTTTGTAGCAGTTCCTGTTACGTATGGAATTACTGAATTACATTATTGAAATCAGCGAGAAAAACTATAATTTGCAGAGAAGAAAATAAATCGTGTTGCAATAGATTATTATTTAAATTATGGATTGTATATATGCAAATCATATTTAACAAAATTATTCAGTTTTTCTATAAAATTACTTCTAGATTTTATTTAGGACAGCTAAGAGTTCCGTAAGACTTAAGTCAAGACATTCCCAAAGGCATCAATTTATAATGACTTAATTGCTATATTAAAATTATGTTACGATATGTCGTAGTGTCTATATCATATTAACTTTGTAACTGCAAGAGAGTTGCTTATATAACCGACGTTTAGGGGTGCATGAGTATGAAATGTATATAAATCACTTTATTATATGAACTTACGAAGCTGTCAAAAGAGAAACTTGTCAATAAACACGTTCTTCAATATTTTAGATATATATAAAATTATAATATAATATTATTAATAATAAGCTTTTTTATATTGTTATAGATATAATAATATATCTTTATATGTTATAGATATACTATATAATAGTTTTCTCTCGAACTTAGAGTAGGAGTAATATAGTAAGATTATAATTGGTACACGGACGAGCAAATTGACAAATGGACATATACATAAGTGTTGTCTTAAATGACATATATTCATTATTAGTCCGTACGTTTCTTACTTCTATGTACAGCAGTGTATATAAACAAATTATGCGATCAATGAAAAAGGAATTATCCAATGTTAATTAATTCAAAATGGCAAAAGAATATTTGCTAAAAATTAATTCAAACACCTTAATCACAGATATTTATTTTATTAACACATTGAGATTTTTGTAAATGAGAGTCCAATAAAAGAAATATATAAATAATTTAATGTATAATTATTATAAGTAATTCGTATATCTGAACGTAATTATTATACTTCACATAACTAAGCCAACAATATATTTTAGCTATATTTATATAAATAAAACGTAAATTGACGAGTATATTAATTACATGTCAGGCGTTTTAATATATTCATTACATTGGAAGTCTAATCTAAATAGTTTAAACTTATATTGGTAGTGGTGATATACTTTCACTTTTCTGGATGCTATTATATATAGGAAACTTTAGGCGCCTTTATTTCCATGTCAAAAATGCACAACTCGCAGAGATCGGTAATTTAATTGTTAATACAACTAAACAACCCAGATATATTATATTATCAATTAAGAATTGAAATAGAAGCCCGATGATATCTTAATATAAGAATTATATTATGAAAATTCGAATTTTCATAACAAGCTTTTGTTGTTAAGAAGTTTAAAAACCAATATAAGTGTCTTATGGTTTAATTTATAATCTATCTTAAAATAGGCACTTATTTTAATAATTAGCTTTATTTATTGTTAACTACACGAACGAGGACGGAATTTCCAATTATCTTACGAAACTCAAAAGGCACTATATAAATTCAAATATTATATCGGCGTGATAATAAATCCAAGTTAGGCGCCAGGTCGGATTTTTTATCATATGTTTCTGTCAGGTTTTTCTTATATAAATGGTAAAACCTCCGCTAACTTAAAAACGTTTACCGCATACATGTAATACAATATTATCAAAATTGGTAAATATGTGTAAAACATTATAATTCATGGTTCTTTATATAAAAAGAAAAGAATATAATTTAATACTTAAAAATTATACATAGTCAAGCTGTTTTATAGTCTTTTAGTTTACAATATCATTCTAAAATCTTCTAACTCATTATAGAGGCATAGTAAGCACCAATTCATCAGGATCTGGGCTGATTTACATACAATTCGTTTTTAATAGCTGCAAAAGTGTTGAGCGTAAACCAGGATAACAGTGTTTCTTAAAGCATTGAATACATTTATCGTTATAAAATACATTAAACTGTATAGAACGAGTTTTATATAAAAATATTTTTTTTATGAGACTTCATTCGAGGATTATTAATCGCTTCGTATCTGTCTGCTTGTTAGTATAGCGTTATTCATTATTATAGTTACGATACTTATTAATATGATGCTTGTGGCCTAGCCTTGATAATGGAGAAGCATATTTCAATTAGGATTATATATAGCCGAATAAAGATTTGATTTCTTAAAGCAAATAAAGCAGATACTTCTTGCTTATGGTAATTGTAATTGCTTTTTAACAGATGGTAATTGCTTTTTATTTATCAACTTATCATTATTTTATTTCATGGCAATAGTACACGGCATGGGTCAAATTGATTTTTAAAGAAATTTTTGTGTGTTTTTAACAAGAAACATTTTAGCAACGTAAGTAAGATATGTTAATAAACATAATTTTACTATCTCAAATTATATCAAAATAGTTAAAAAGAAAAGTGTTACTACTTTGTTGTAATTTGTGGCGAATCGAAAGTTATGTTTCCTAACAATATATTTTACTTTAGCCACATAAATTCATTTGTTTTATTAAGAATATACGTAACGATATACAAAATATATTTATATAAATATAACAAGATATAAGCTTCTTTCGAGTAACGAGTTCCGATGAAACGGTTGAAATAAATTTCTTCACATTTAAAAGCCACCGTATATGATATAGAGGTTTATATTTGATCTTGTAGAATTTATACAATAATATGGGCACTAACTTATGAAACAAATATAAGGTATTCGTAACTATTCGTCTTAATTTCGTCAATACTGTACAGAAAGGATGTTGCGGACAATTTCGTAATTGAATGGTGAATAATAAATGTTTCTCTTTACTGCTAAATGTCAGTGAGATGTTTATATAAAAAATTTAAGTCGTTGATTTTCCGCATATTATTCTATAGAAGTATGAGATTTCTTTGAAATATAAAATACTTTCTAAAAATTAAAACAATGTGAAATATTAATTTGTCATAACAAAGAATAAATTTCGCCGCGCGCACATTTATTACAATACAGTTTCGGATTTTGTTACATTTACGAAGTTTCTGTTTTTGTACTATTATTAAAACCCCTATTATCGTGATTAATACTTATTCACTGCCGTATAGTGGATAATTCGGTAAAGATGAAGAAGCACTTGTCATACTTCGAAGCAATCTACGTTACATACACAAGTGATATGTGCGCTGTTCTATGTACATTCTAATTAAAGTTACATATGAATAGTGGCGGCGGTGTAACGAGCCTCGCCACGTCGCCAGCTCCAAGTGGACGGACGATACTGAAAATTTAAAAAATAAATTGCGTGATAGACCACATGACTAAAGTAAAACTTCATTAGCATATATATGATCATTCTAGTGCCCTTATCCCACTCTAAGTGGGGGTCGGCACAACATGTTTTTCGTTTCCATTCTTTCCTTTTATATGCATGTCATACATTGCACAATCCATTCATCTCTTTTTCGGCCTCCTCGATGTTTCGTCACCAAGTTTTCCTTCTACTTCCACGTTTCCTCTTCCCAGCAACTTTTACTATCATTTCCAATAGCCCGTAAATAAAATTATTATAAAACTAATAAAGTTAAAAATTGTAATGTGTGGTGAAATAAAGTATAATAAAAGTTTAAATGGTGATGGGAACATTCCGATTTTTATGTTAGAGTATTGAGTGGAAATAAATTCCTTATCGTATATAAAATCAATGTATACCTTAATAAGAAGTTGTCCGCTACGAGTGTGCGGGTTTTTGAATGCGTACAGCACCCAAGCAACGACGCTGCACACCAGCGTGATGGCGACGAAGGCAGCCACCACACCACCAACAGGGGATGACGAGTATCCTGGCGACTTCGCATCAGTGTTGCTAGCCGATACGGTTGCCCTTGCTTCTGCTTGGGAGTTAATTGCGAGCAAATATGTACATATTAGTATTCATAATATCTGGACGACCGAGCCTTGCTCGATAATTTTTTACAAAATAAAAAAAAAACTTCAAAAAAAAAGAAAAAATAATAGGGTAAGTGGGGCTCGATCACAGGTATTTTCATTTCTCGCGACCATCCTTTTCCTGAATAAGCTACGTTGACTTGACGGTTTATGGCAAAAATTCAATTCAATATAAATTTTAGTATTTTTTAATGCCCGAATACAGGGATAAATTAATTTTTATTAAATTAAACCTAGCTAGATCGATTTTTCTCCTCCAAAAACCCCCTACATGCTGAATTTCATGAAAATCGTTGGAGCTGTTTCCGAATTCTGAATATTTATACGAATTAAAATATTAATATGTTTAATTTCACGGGGGTTAATGGTAACTGGCATGAAATTTGTTCGTAGCGTCATGGAGGTCACCGATGACCGGAGATGATCATTAGAAACACATAATTCGAGTAATTTTTTATATTTTTATAAAATAACTAATAGAATATATTGAACTACTGACCGTAACTCAAGCCGTGGTTACTGGTGACGTAAGTAAATTAAATGCGTTAATAATGATTACAAAAATCAACTGTTCTTTTGTAAATAATATTTTATCAGAATACTGAATACGCGGTCGAAATTCATTTGGCCAGCACTAGCAAGTAATGCAATTAACGTGGCATTCAACTTGTTTAACAATTTCGGGTAGTTATTGCCTCTATATTTTAAAGAGTCAAGATTTTTCCTCCTTGGATATCTTTTCTTATGTAAAACTAAGATCTGCTCATTTAAGTATGTAACACGCTAAAAGTTAACAAAGCGATTTCTACCTGATACTTCTTCTATCCGAACTAACTTTATGCTGCTAGCCCAAGCGAGCATAAAGGGCTTATGATATTTTGACCTTTAACGTTTAAGCTTACTATCCATTAGTCCAAGAGGTCTACTACTCCGTTAGTGGTCTTAAGGGCAAGGAGTACAGAAGGAAATAGCTGGATCCAAACAGCACAAAATCATGTGGCATGGAAATTTTAGGCGAGATACACTCCATGACAAAACTTCTATGTAGTTTTTACGAATCCTGGATGTATGTATTTTTAAAAATCCTGGATGTATGTATTTTTACGGCATGTTATAGCAAAATATTACTATTACTTTTTTATCTATATTAATATATAAAGCTGAAGAGTTTGTTTGTTTGAACGCGCTAATCTCAGAAACTATTGGACCGATTTGAAAAATTATTTCAGTGTAAGAGAGACCCTTTATTGGGGAAGGCTATATAAACATCACGCTAAGATGAATAGGAGAGGAGCAGCTATAAAAAGTATTACGAAAACGGCCAAATTTGCGCTGATTTAACGGTAATAGTTATTCAAAAACCATGTACTACAAAATTGTTTCCCTCTAAAAGTTCTTAATAAAGGTCCGCCACAGCTTATACCTAGCTTTTAAGATTAACCAACTTAAACCATTTTTATGGTTATCAAAATACTATATTACGGTTTTAATCTAACCAGGCGGGCGGAACCGCTGGCGATTGCTAGTATTGTATATAGTAAACACGTGTTACCAGTGGTGACAATGGCAGTATCGTGCGTCGCAGTGGGCTTCGTATCTGTTGTGTACGCGATCTTGCCAGCGCCATCCGGTGCTTCTACGTGCTCCGTAACCGGACATGAAGTTTCATTGGCGATCGCAGACTTCTCGCAATCTATTAAATACAATTTTTTAAATATACAGAGTCGCTCCTACGACACAATATTAAATGAATCCACTGATCACTTAAACATATGATTTTTTTTTAAATTGATTAATTAAAAAAAGACGTTGACTAAACTAGAATTTTGCAACTTTCGGTTTTCATAATTGTATATTTTAATTTATGTATTTTGTAATAATTTACGTATGGTACCCCTTGTAAGCATGCTAGGTTCACATCAAGAAGACAACAATTATTGTAAGCGAACTATTATGTTGAATTTTTTTTTTTTTTTATATATATGGGACACTTACAAACACGGTGGTCCGTCCCCAAAGTAAGTAGCTTAATACTTGTGTTATGGGTGACAGACAACTGGTGAATATATACATATATAATTTTTAAATACATACTTAAATACAAATACACACCCAGGCTCAGAGACCAACAAATTCAATTATAGAAAATCTTGGCCCTCGGCGGGAATCGAACCCGCGACCCGCGGAGTTGAAGGCAGGGTCACTACCCACTGCTCCAACGAGCCAGTCTAAGTTGAATTTTGATATCCTCAATTGTATGTCAGTTTTGTGAACTAAATAAATAAAAAATAGATGACTGTTACAATTCAATCTTCTAAAATACAGTTCAACAAAATAAATATAATTTAATTGCGAGCTGGCTTTGATTATAATGGTTCACTGACCTGGAGCGACATGCAATAGGAGAAAACAATAACATTCTTGATTTCTTCATTTGAGTAGTTTTTAGGTCAAGGTTATGTATTTTACATTATACGTAATTACGGTTATTAGTCTCTATAAACCGTGTTTCTTTTTTTTTAAAACGTAAAGTAATTCGTGTGGTTAAAATACTTCATTAAATTAACTGATTTTTTTATTTCCAAAAGACAGTAATGCATAAAATGTATATAGTTTGCAATGCATAAAACGTTTATGGGTTTTGTATTCGATCAATATCACAATTTTATATTTATTTATTTTACAAAATCCACAGCTCTTAATCTAGTAACTTACAAAGTATTAAAATAACAGTACATACAGCCAATAACGGATTTTAAATTTGTTTACATAATACTTATTATAATTATAATTAGGACGCCAGAGAAGTATGTGGTGTGTATGTATGTGTCTGTGTGTGTGTATGTGTATGTTATGCGTGAAATATATATAATATAATAATATAAAATAAAAATATAAAATTAAATATGTAATCTTTATTCTATTATGTTTATTTAAAAAATTCTTTATAGATATAATTTAATTAATGTACTATAAAGTCTGCATTATATCGAGAATTTTTTTCCTAAAACACTCCTTGGAGTTATTAAATATATCAATCTGTTATTTATTATGGCAGTTTTAAATAATATTAAGTATTACATAAATGTTAAAAATGCTTGCGTTATTCACTCTTCGTGCTTATATTGGTCGTTCCTATAATGACAAAATTGACTAGTAATACGGATTATATTTTAAAAAGAGTAACTGCTGAGTTTCTTGCTAAGTCTTTTCGGTGATAGAGTTTATAAATCCGAGGAATAGTTCAAGATTCAAAAACATTTTTGTACACGTTTAATAGAATAAATTATAAAGTTGTCTGTCTCGTACTATGGAATTTTTACAATATGCTAGACTGCTACTTTTTACCTTTTTCATTCACAGCATATTGCATCCATCCGTGACAGATAACTAATAAAACAAAATATACACAGACCTTCTTTAATTCTAACACAATATGTTTCGAATTTATACTATCCTGACTAGTATTATTAGTTTATGTATAGAAACCGGCTATACTGACGTCTTATTCTATCGGGTTGGCCCGATTAGTTTCGAGACCATCCGTGGCCCTTATTCATGAGTTTTTATACGGCGGGATAAACGTTTTTATACGTGAGTATAGCTTGTTTCTATACATAAACTACACGAGACGTTCCAACTACGAAAATACAACTATACATTGCACACTTACGTCTTAGAATCCAATCCTGTTTATATCGGTCTGTTCCACTTGAACATGTTTGTATTTGTTCACACCACTGACACTGCAAAAAATAACAATACATTTTGTGTAAGCAGTGTACAAATTATTTCCCAGTTCATGACGATTGTATTGCTAAAAAGGATTGGAGTTTCACACATCACGTTTCGAATTTAATTGTAAATTGTATAACAGGGTTTCTCTAGGAATATGCTCATCGATATGTCCTACGTAAATGCATTAAGAATTACCAATTAATCACATCATTCATTCTCAACTTCGTAGGTTATTTATTTTGTTATTAGAAATGCCAGCGATATCACCGTTGCCACTACATTGCCATTGTTCAATATTCGAATTAATTTGGATTATTATTATTCATCATCTTCCTGCCCTTATCCCACTCTAAGTGGGGTCGGCACAGCATGTTATAAACAGGCTGCCACATGATTTGGCTGCGTTTTTACGACCGGCCGCCTGCCTGACGTCAACTTACCTCAGTCGTATTTTACGACACCTCGGTAAGAAAGAGGGTGATCTATTCTACTAAACCGGATACCACACGGTGGGTCCGCTTACCTTTGTCGCCTTTTACGACACGTCGGCAAGAAATGAGATTGGACTACTCAGCGGGATACCACACGGCGGGTCGACTTACCTTAGTCGCCTTTTACGACACATCGGTAAGAAATGGGGGTGGTACTATTCTATTCAGCCAGGATGCCACACGGCGTATTTGAAATATTATTAATTAATATTTAACAAACAAACAAAAAAACAAACAAAATTTAAAATTTCATACAAAACTGTTAACTACTAGTACACTGTCAATTACTAGTGCCCTTAAAAGTAGAAAAAATAAGTAGCGGCCTGTTACTCTCCCACTGCTGGGAATATGCCTCTTCTCTCTGTTTTTGGAGAGGAGGATTGGAGTTAAGACCTGCCACGCTGCTCCAATGCGGATTGGTAGTTTACGCATATCTCCAGAATTCCCTAGTGATATGCAGGTTTCCTCACGATGTTCTCCTTCACCGAAAAGCGTGTGATAAATAGTAATTATCAATTAGACACATAAGTTTTAACAGAAAAAGTAATTAGAATATTAGAACATATTAGGACTCCTCGAAAGAGTCGCACGGTGTTACAGCTAGTGCCCTTACCTTAAATAGATTTTTTAACTAACTTACATTAAACTCGGTCTTGTGATTAGTACAGCCCTGGCACGAGTCGTATTCTAGACACGTGGGAAGTGCCACCAGCTTCAGTATAGTGTTGTTTGTTATGTCGTAGTTCTTGAATGATACACGGTGATATTCGTAGATTGTTTTACGTCTTAGAACTGAAATATATCGAATAATTAGTTGATACAATTAATAAACAGTTTAAAAAATTACACTACTAAATGAATAAATATATATATATATATATATATATATATATATATATATATATATATATATATATATATGGGATACTTAAAAACACGGTCGTTGTGTTATGGGTGACAGACAACTGGTAAATATATACTTACATAATTCTAAATACATAAGTAAAAAAAAATAGGAAGTAGCGGTCTGTTACTATCCCACTGCTGAGAAAAGGCCTAATCTCTCCGTTTTTTGGAGAGAAGGTTCGGAGAGATATGCAGGTTTCCTCACGATGTTTTCCTTCACCGAAAAGCGTGTGATAAATTGCAGTTATCAACATTCGAACCCGTGACCTCCTCGAAAGAGTCGCACGGTGTTACAGTTGGGCTACCCCAGCTTATCTAAATACATACTTAAATACAAATATACACCCAAGCTCGAAGAGCCAACAAATTTGTGTTAGAAAATGTTGGCCCTTGGTGGGAATCGAACCCACGACCCACGGACCTGAGGGCAGGGTCACTACCAACTGCGCCAACGAGCCAGTCAAAGTAAAATAAGATAATAGCGTGTCTAGAGTAAATAAAGGAAGTATGTGGATTGTAACTAAATTTAAAAATGACACAACACAACCATAACACAAGTATTAAATTACTTTGAGGAAGGACGACGTTAGTGTACCATATATTTATTTATTGATTTATTTGGATTAATTGCGTACAATTTAAATATTTTCAATCAAATGCAGTTCGCATACTGTACATCGTAAGTTACCCTCATCAGTCTACTAAAGGGTGGCTTAAATAAAGTAACGGCATAATCAAAAATCACTGACAGTGTAAGCAATAACAGTGCGATACAGTCACCACTGTAATAACCAAATCTATAGTTGCACGAGTAAATGCTTTTTGACAGAAACAATGAAAGTATACATCACTCTCCTGCCTTAATCCCACTCAAAAAGGGGGTCAGCACATGTTATAATCGTGCTGTCACATGATTTAGCTGCGTTTTTATGACCGGCCGCCTGTCTGACGTCAACTTACCTTAGTCTTAGGGTCTTAGGTCTATTCTACTTAACCGGATACCACATGGTGGGTACAATTATCTTAGTCGCCTTTTAAGACACCTCGATAAGAAATGAGGTCAACCTATTCTACTCAGCCGGATACCACACGGCTTAAGTATACATAAAATATATATGAAGCGGCGGTAGCGGAATGGTTAGGGTATCTGACATGCGATAGAGTGGTCGTGGGTTCGAATCCCGGCAATTATACAACCGACGAGAACCCACTCCTAGCACAAGCGCTTAGCTTATCTGAAAGGGTCAACAAGTTTACTAGTAATTTGTAACCCAAAATTGCTAGTAACCTTTTATTTTAAAATATAGTGATTACTTACGATAGTGAAACTTATCCGTGAGATAGGCGTCACTGATTCCAACTTTTACTGGATGCTCGCTATCATTTATGTTCTTCAAAGATAAGGGAATGTCTTTATACGCAAATATGATGTCACCATTCTTATACAGTGTTACAGCAAAAGTGAACTTCTTTGTGTGGTCCTGACGAAGGGTGACATTCTCCCAGAAAACAGTGAACTTTTCACCTGCCAGATAAGTAGAATATTATGAAATAATGAATTAACGACGTCGTATATAAAACAATTATACATGTTACAAGGCAAAAGCATAAAAAGTGACTTGTGGGTGTGTTTTAACTACTGGACTGATTTGGAAAATTGTTTGAGTATAACATAGTCTATTTGTCAAGGAAGGCTATAGACTGTATATAACATCACACTAACATGAATAGGAGAGGGACAACATTACATATATAGCGCGTGATATATGAGAGATATATGATGAATAAAAAACCTTAATACATATAGTGACATCTAAAGGAACTCTGAATTCGCATAAGTACCATTATTAATCGAGATAAAAATATATCCTTCCTTAAAGGATAACTTTAAGTTGGACCAAAATTTAGCCCACCTATAAAATTTTATTGGAATTGGTGCAGTAGTTTTGATTAGCATAAACGGACATCAAGGCATGGGTGATTTTTATATATAAAGATAAACTATAATATAAATATAAACTATATGCAATTTGTCCAGTTGTAAAACGCGACCAGTTATTTAAGTGGGATGTAGATTGTTTGATTGACCACTGTTATTGAAAGCGTAAACGTTAGCACTTGTTGTCAATACATTTGTTACAAATACAATCAATTGAGGTTAAATTTGTAGTTCACTTGCTTGTTAACTTGCACATAGATATACTCGTTACTTAATTTAAAAATTTTCTTACGGTAATAATAATAAAAAATGTTATGTATACTTTATCTATATATTAATATATAGCGCTGAAGAGTTTGTTTGTTCCCAGGAACTACTGGACCGAATTAGAAAAAATCTTTGAGTGTAAGATACTCGTAGTCCATTTAAGGAGAAAAGATATAGACTATATAAAATCACGCTAAAATGACTAGCAAAGGAGCAGCAATGAAAAAAATTGCGAAAACGACAAAATTTAAAACTTTCCTTGCGTGCGTTTAGTAAACGGTGAAAGTTATTTAAAAATCTTTTATAATTAACTCACGATAACTACTTATGTGTTCAAAATTTCGAATCAGAAACAAATATGTGACGTTGTAAGAAAAAACGTAAAATAACTACTTACCGTCGTCGCACATTTTGACGAAACTGTCGTTGGAAAGTGTTGTATCAAAGTTGCCCATGAGAGGAGCTATATATTGAGTAGCTGCGAGCCAGTTGTGAACATGTTCGCCTATGTAGATGAACCCTCCCGTTGCGACTGTCATATTGGTGACAGGGTGACCGTAGAAACGAAACGGGAATGATGCCTTTACAGTCTGTATAAGATATTTTATTATTTATCTATACTAATATATAAAGCTGAAGAGTTTGTTTGTATGAACGCGCTAATCTCAGGAACTTCTGGACCGATTAAAATTCTTTGATTCTTGATTTGATTTTTGATCTTTGATTTGATTCTTGTAAGGTAGTCCACTTATCGAGGAAGGCTATAGGTTATATAACATCACGCTAAAGTGAATAGGAGAGGAGCAGCAATAAAAAATATTGCAAAAACGACAAAATTAAAAGATTTATTTGGATGCGCTAAGTAAACGCGGAAAGTTATTTAAAAATCATGTATTAAAAAAATTGTGCCCCTCTAAAAGTTCTAAATAAATCCGTGACAGTATGTGTCTAGCTTTTAAAGTTAACCAACTTAAACCATTTTTATGGTTATCATATTACTATATTACGGTTATAACCTTTCCACGCGGCTGAGGCGCTGGCATTGCTAGTTTATTATAAAGCCAACGTGATATACAATTTGATTCAACAAATACTAATATCAATTTGTAAAATACAGTTTTCTACTGTTAAATAAACATATGGGCTAACTCAGTATAAATAACAAAACAACCTAAATAACGTTGTGCGTATTATATTAAAAAATAAAACAAACATTAAAAATTCTACATTAACAATTAAAATGTTGAGGAAAATTATCAAAAACAATACCATTAAAATTTTTAAGGATAAATTATGTTATATATTTCACAAAACGTGCAGGGCTTGCGCTATACCTAAGTAATGTCTTTATAATTTGTTTTAAGGTCATATTGAGCACTCTAGAAGATGTATGGGAATTTAATAACAATAAGAGGTGAATATAGCCTATTTCTATACATAAATTATAAATACTACTCACGGTAGTTCAAATTCAAAAAATAATTAAGGGTATTTATTTTTATGCTTGTGTAATAGAAATGATACAGCTTATATTAAATATGTAATATTCATCATTTGCTTACTCTTAACCCACTCTAAGTACAATGTGCGTACATCTTCCGTTCTCTTTTATTATCCGTCAATTCTGGTGCTATTTTTGATATACACATCATTCTTCTAGCCGTGGTATCCGGCTAAGTAGAATAGACCAACCTCATTTCTTACCAAGCTGTCGTAAAAGGCGACTAAGGTAAGTTGACTTCAGGCGGGTCGTAAAAACGGAGCCAAATCATAAGACAGCATGTTTATAACACGTTGTGACGGCCTCATTTAGAGTGGGATAAGGGCATGACGATGCATATCAATCTTCACACATGATCATCATTATTTAGACTTTAGGTTGCTATTACGTTAACTTACGGTAGCACGTCGGTGAGAGTTGCTTAGGATATCGTGTATTTCTGCCTTGGGACGGGTTATGTTGGCCCAATGCCCTTCGAAATAATCCAAAACGCCTATGAATGTACTATTGTAGAAAACGTGGTTATCCTGGAAACATATTTAGGTTTAGATTAGTAAAAAACAATTACAACTACTTAATTACATGGGTAATTGGAAAAAGGGACATGACACATTTATACCTTTTTTAAATAGATAAATCTTGACGAAACACTGAGAATATCTGAGAATATTTCTTACCCTTTAAATACTCAAACAACGGTGATAATCGTATATTGGAACGCTTTTTATATACTATGGATGTGTGATATAAGGCAGTGTCGTAAAAGGCGACTAAGGTAAGTCGACCCGCCGTGTGGTATCCGGCTGAGTAGAATAGACCAACCTCATTTCTTACCGAGGTGTTGTAAAAGGCGACTAAGGTAAGATGACCCACCGTGTGGTATCCGGTTTAGTAGAATAGATCACCCTCTTTCTTACCGAGGTGTCGTTAAATACGAATAAGTTAAGTTATCGTCAGGCAGACGGCCGGTTGTAAAAACGCAGCCAAATCACGTGACAGCATGTTTATAACATTTTGTGCCGACCCCATTTAGTGGGATAAGAAAAAATAAGTGCAGAAAGATAGAGAACAGCCTAAATACGATTATATATAATACTAAATATATATATAATACTAAAATACTAGATATATATATAATACTAAAAGTGGGTATACTTTTAGTATTCGATGTTTATCTTATCTATATATATAAAAGAAAGTTGGTTTAAGTTACACTATTTATAACTCAAGAACGGATGAACCAATTCGGCCGAAAATAGGTGTAGAGGTTGCTTAGGACCAGAAAACGGACATGGGATACTTTTTATCCCGTTCGACCGCATTTATTTTATCCCGTCAAGTCACTATAAAACGTTGTATAATAAAAACGACTATGACATTAAATAACAAAACGCAAATGTCAGTGGAATACAAAACATAATTGACAGTTAAACGTAATTATGTCTGTTATTCATGGTATAGAGAAAAGCGATTGTTTTACTCCAAATTTAACGCTTGCGGGCCACGGGCAGTAATGAATAAATCAAAACTATTGGATCGATTTTAATACTTTTTTTCACTGAGTGACATAGGTAGGCCATATATTTTATACCCGTGCGAAGCCGGAGCGAGCCACTAGTATCTTATATCTGTAGTGAATTTAATTGATATGTACTGGAAAAGAGTAAGAATTCGGTAGACATTGACACCATTCAAGCAATAGAAGTTAACCTTAGTCTGGATGGACAGTATAGTACCATTGGCTAGAAATAAGCAAATGTAATCTAGTGAAGCCTTCTTGAAGGGCCGTAAAATGGCTTCTGATTAATCTCAACAACCACGATTTCTTTCTTACCATACTTTCATCCACCCACACATAGACCTTATTTAAACAATTACAGGAACCAACATTTGATGCAAACATAAATATATACTAATAGCGATACCCGTGACTTCATTCACACTAACTTAAGACTTTAAGTGTTCCAATAATGCAATATGTTTTTTCCTTGTTTTCGAATTACTAATATATATTACTGGTATATAACATTTCTGCTAAATTTCATCAATATTGGTCCGTCAGATTCGTCGTAAAAGCGTAACATACAAAAACAAACAGGCAGACTTTCGCATTGTATAAGTTACTACAACTTAATACACCAGTATTAAACGTGAGCTGCGATTGAATTTCGTACATTGCTTATTTCATATTTTTCAACTTCTATACATGTAGTACAAATGGTATTAAAAATATACTTACATATCCTATATTACTTAAATTATGTTCGGCCTTAATGGTTTCAATAGTCTCTTTGAAAACATCGTTTGTACCTGAAAATAAAATAGATATGTACTTTGTACAAGATGTACTCTGTCAGACAAGGCGTTAAGGCTTATTGATATAAAGAAATAAATTGTAAATGATATTAAATGTAATAGAATTAATAATTTAAAAAAGTAATAATAGGTATACACACACACACGCACGCACGCACGCACGCACGCAACCGCACGCACGCACGCACGCACGCACGCACGCACGCACGCACGCACACACACACACACACACACACACTTATTATATAAATAACATAACATTTAAATAACTATATTGTAGGTATGGAAATAAATATTATTAATTTTATCACATTACTTTAAAAAAAACATTTATCAATAACACCCTCATAAGTCTTATGATTATATCCTTCCCCAAGAAAGCTACAGCTAATTTGTGTCAATAGCAACGAAATAAAGAAAGATAAATAAATATTTACATTATAAATAAATGTTACAAGTTAAATAAACGTTTGGAAATACTGCAGTGGCAAGCAGCAAAGCAAAAATTATATCTTGATTTGTTTTTAATGGATTATATCATTGGTTAATTCTTCATTTAAAGATATTTAATGAAGAAACTATTTACTATTTTCATTGTTCTTATTAATATAAATTGCTGACATTTGGTTTTTCAATTAGGAGTCTATTTCATTGTTTATGAAACAAAATGTTCTTTTTTATCTTTCATTAATTATGCAAATTAATTATAAATGTTTATTATAAAACTTTCAATTAAATATTGTTTAAAGTTAAAAAACTTATTTAATAAACAATAATTAAATAAGTTTGATAACTTTTTAAGGTTTAGTGAATAAAATAAGTTATCGCAAAATTAAACTATCGCAAGCCCAAATATATTGGCAAAATGGGCCCAGCAACGTGTGGCCTGCTACTGGGATACTATAAAAGGTAGTAACAAATATATAATTATCAATATGAGGTCAGTTACACTTAATACTAATTGAGTAGATAATAAACATTGCAGAGTATATGACCTCATAATAATATTGATAAAACCCATTGATTATATTTTATTAAAATAACAAAACATTCACCTAAATGGTGAATGTAAAATAAATTATAAAGATAATTTGAAAAAATAATATTCTATCGACATTGAATTCATTAGAATTTTTTATATACACGTGTTATCTATTTACAAAGTGGGGGAGAGGGTCTAAACAACCACTATGTACGAGTACCTATTCCTAGGTTACCATTATCACACTGGGATATATTATGTTAAACTTTAAAAATTCTGTGAAATACTCACCGTCATCATCTGGCGCGATCGGTTCGCTCACTTTAGGTGTATTAGTGTTAACGTCAAGGTGAAAAATACCAGAACCATTGACCCCAAGTGCTGAAGTTTTTGATACCACCCCCACAGGTGATGGTGATGTTACTGAAATGCAAATATGATTCAAGAAACAGCTACTATCCCACTGATACGCGAAGGCTCCCTATCGCCTTTTTGGAAAGGAGCTCAGACCTACGCATCATTGAAGCGTATTGGTAAGTAACATAGCCCAGGAATTCTCGAGAGATATGCAGGTTACCTCACAATATATCCATCACCGAAAAGCTTCTGTTTAAATTGCAAATATTAATTAGGTACATAGGTTTTAATAAAAAAAGTCATTGTTTCCTGCCTGAAGTGTGAACCCGTGCCCCATGTCAAATGACCATGTGACTCTTTATAATCACAGCTTTAGGAAATAGTTCGCTTCTATTTAAATGACAATACCATTAAGTAAAATATTCATCAGGTTACATATCTATCACGTTTTATATTTTCTGACACAAACATAAAAATTAAGAACATCAAACTGAATAAAAGCACCAGCGTCTAAATAAAATGAAATAATGATAAAGAAAAACCATTTACTATTTTTTTATCTTTACAAAGCACGGGTTTACGGTACGCTATTTGTTGACACTGAATGTAAGATTTTGGGACATACTTTTGATATGAAACACAATCATAGTGTAGATACATATCCTACTAATATTATAAAGCGAAAGTTTGTGAGTATGGATGTATGTTGGTTGCTCTATCACGGCAAATCCGCTGTGTCAATATCTATGAATTTTGGCACAATTATTCCTTATACACCGGATTAACATATAGGCTATAGAAATCCTGTTAATTATACAGGAATAGGATGACATTAAAAAGCGCCATCTATTATCAACCTATCACGCGACAACAGTCTACGCAAACGAAGTTGCGCGTAAAAGCTAGTCTGTTATAATAATACTAATACTACTATATATAAAAAATATAATACCAATACAAATCGAAGTTTGAGTCTTATCTAGAAATAAAAATTATCACGTAATATGACTAGTTGATAATGATGTTAAGCGTATTGCTAAAGAAATAAAATTTGATAGATGCAAAGACAAAAAACAGCAAAGAGCAGAAATATATTAACTTAAGAGAATTCATTTAATTACAAATAGGATGCAAAGCGTATATGTACTACACACAATCGTTTATCGAACCTGTAGTATTAAGTTTGCGTAATCAAAGCCAGTCAATCTACGTAAAAAAAAATATTATCAATTACTATTCTATGCAATCAGCTAACTTAATCTTTCAAAATATTGTCGCTATTCGATCTTAGCCGAGTCCATAGTTTAGTTCGTTTGGACTCGGCTAAGATCGAACTCTACGAACCAACCCCGTGTTATCAAATGCGGGATTGCTCCAGTACCTTGGGTTCTTCGAAAATCTATTTTGTTTAATATAATTAAATGTTATATAGCACGCCGTGTGGTATCCGGCCGAATAGAATAGTACCACCCTCATTTCTTATCGAGGTATCGTAAAAGGCGACTAAGGTAAGTCGGCCCTCTGTGTGGCATCCGGCTGAGTAGAATAGACCACCTTCATTTCTATCCAAGGTATCATAAAAAGCGACTAAGGTAAGTTGACCTACAGTGTGGTATCCGGTTAAGTAGAATAGACCACCCTCTTTCTTACCGAGGTGTCGTAAAATACGACTAAGGACATTGATATCAGGCAGCCAGCCGGTCGTAAAATAGGTAGCCCAATTATGTGACAACATATTTATAACATATTACGCCGACCCCACTTAGAGTGGGATAAGGGCAGAAACATGTAATTAAATTTTCTATAGCATAGCTTATAAACAAAAAACGAAAGTCCCGCTAGAAACAAAACTTATTTTATGAAATCGCAAGCATTTTAGTACAAAACAATTAATAATATTGGGTACTTCTACTTTACTAAATAAAATTTAGTCGCAATGCCTTCATAATAGCGTAGACAATATTTAATCAAGTGATTATATTGTAGGACACTGTAGCAAACAAAGAAAACTGACTCATAAAATTTTGTAAACGAATTTTGCAACAGAGTACTCTAATAATACAATATTAATACATATATTATAAACGCGAAAGTATCTTTTTGCGACGTTTTCACGTCTTGAAAGCTGGGCCTATTTTGATCGGTTATTTTCAACAGTGCTCAATGAATTATTTTAATCCTTAATAATTTTCACGGCTAAGCCGCTTGACCAATACTCAATTGTGATTTTTTTTATTTCAATTGAAGCTTCTATATCTTTAGACTAACAAATATGATTTAAAAAAAATCCGTATTTCATTCGGTAGCGGGCATATAATAACATAATAAGAATTACATAATTGAGGGTATTTTAACACAAAGTTGACGTAAATGAAGTTGTAGCTTGTTTAATAATATATTTATGTTAAACAAATATCAAGAAATTAAAATATTTTTTACTATTTTAATAATTCGAATTTGAATAAATACTACAAAAAACAACTAAGCTTAAAAATTAAAAAAGTTATTACTGCAAATTTTAGAGTCTAGTCAAATATAATGGGCATCCAAATCTGAGTCTTTTATTAATGACGTTGTATGCAATTTTATTTTTGTTGTTACAAAGCGCGCTATTAGTATTTGTCTTGGATAAAATGGGATGACGTTTTTTCTCTTAGTTATTACAAACAACTGCTAAAGAAATATTTACCATCAACGTCATATTAGCATTCACAATAACCATTAGTCATGTTAATTTATTGAGAAAAATGTGGTCTGAGTGTTTAGAAATTCACTTTTAATAAAGACAATAAAGGCTTGATTAGACTTGTTTTAACCCATGACATGGTATTAATTTATATTTTAGCTTTACTATCCTAATCCTGAATATATGATTGCTTAACTTTACTATTACCGACGCCTAAAAGTATTACGATGCATAAGTATGTCCTTATCTAGGTGGTTCTAGCAGTATAAATTAAGACAATATGCGTGTACCGCTTTTTATATAGTTATATAGATAGTCTAACTAATTTATAGTGTTTATTTATTTATGGTACATACATATTATTAGAAAAGAGAAAAGAAAATTTAAAAGGCGGACTTATCCCTAAAAGGAATCTCTTCCAGTCAACCTTAACAACTAAGGTATATATAAGTAAAAATGGCTTTCCAAGACGATTCCTTTGAAACTTTGAAGGTTTTATAATATAAGAGCAATCGCGAACTTTTTTGCAACCCTATTAAAGAGGAATAGGAAGAGGTTAGTGTGGTGGGTTTAGAAGGCCGGGCTAAATTAAACAAAAAACTAAAATATTGAGAAATAGCGGTCAAAACTATTATGAAGCTTAAAGTCTTTAATCACGATGATGCTACACCGCTTCTGCCTTCAGATTTAAACTTATATAAGACTTCAGAATTGTTTAAATGGTGTTAACAAGATTCGAATAAAGTAGAACATACTGGTGTCATTAATACTAACACAAACCTAAATTCTATGCATTGTAAATATGTATATGCATTGTAAATTATAGTTTTATAAATAAAACTTACTTTCGTCGGGTGTATTACTGATATTTGCAGGGGTAGTAGCCGGACTTATAGAGGAAGCTACGACCGCTGAACTATTTGACGTAGTAGGCGAGGAGGCAGAGCCTACATCACGGCGTTGTCGGTTATAATCATATGTCATCGATTCGAGTTCTTCATTATAAATACTATTTGTATATTGCAGATCCGCTGTAAAGAAAAATAATACATATATAAAAAAGCATAAAATTTATACATTTTGCAAATTATTTCCTCGTCTCTACACACAATCTACACACATATTAATTACACTTGATGTAACGATTTAACGAGAGTCTGATATTCGTTAACAGAAACAATAGTAGAAACAATAACTGTTGAATGAACTCATATATTAAACTCGATCTAACTATTTAACGAGTCTCATATAAGTTAACCGAAACAATTAGGTACCGTTCAATTAACTCTACGCTGTCATATGAGGGAGAACCCAATTTCATGTAATGTATTTACTCATTTATTTTTTATTGTACTCTTCCATATAATTACGATTCGAAACACAAACCACTACGAACTTAGTTCAGAACTGTCTGTTACATAGCCTGTTAAGAAAGTCATCACCATTACTATACATTTCATATTTTGTATTTCAGAAATTCTGTTTCTCTTATTTAATAATTTATAAGGAACTAATAACTTGATTAGAAATGTTTTTTCCCACGGGAACAAGTGATTATGCGTTACTAAGAATATGGTTGGATATATTTTTAAAGTATCAAGCTCATCTTGATATTAATATTGTAACCATAAGCTTTTTACGACGCAGCAGAAACTATGAGAAAGTATTGCACGTGCATATCTCACAGACTTCAAGTTTCATCAAATGTTTTTTAAAAATTCATACTAATGTTATATATAAATGCGAAAGATCTTTTTGGTTATCTGTAGCACATTTGCGTGTGCGATATTGATTGATATTCCTGTTTCTCTTAAGGGAACAGAAAAAAAAAGCATAGGACACCATTGGGGAGGGTTTAATACTAAGTTAACACAAACTATTTCGCTTGTACAACTCTGATACTTACTCTTTATATAGACTTGAACACTAAAATATAAAGAAAGTTAATAGGGTTTACAAACCTGAAAGTGATGTATTTTTGTTTTTGGTCTTGCCCCTTTTTAAAACTGAGAAAGTTTGATTATATCAAATTTTTGTTTATGATTAAAGGGAGCGCACCTGATTTAAATGTCTTTATAATTTGTATATGGTTCAATTTGGTTTATAAAATCACATAATATTCAAATACTAAATTTCTAGACAACCAGTATTATATGCTACTAAGGTGAATGGATGCAACCATCAAGCAGTTTTCAATCAGAACCAGTCCCTTTCAGTATGTTATATTGAAACCAATACTTCTCTTAATGTCAAAATTTTTATCAACAATGGATTATTGTTTTACAACAACTGCAGCAAAAGTTTTTGTTTCTAACTATTGTTTCATTTACATTTTACATCATGAAGATTAGTTTTAATTAATATGACGGGAGGATACTGTTTAATAGAGTTCAACACACTTACACATTGTAAATTATGACAATTCAGACTGAATTAAATAATTTACTTAATTAACCAGGGACGGCTTAAATACCATTGGTCTAAGGGACCTGAATCGATCATACCACTAGCTTTCAACTAACTAAGATCATGGCTTATGGAAATGACCAAGGAAAATCATAATACAAATGAGACAACTGGACTTGAATGTAATACAGACTTTCTTTGAACCCTAGTTTGGTCAAACAAGAATTCAAAGAAAGCCTGTGTAGACAGTTGGTCTACTGTTTACATTTCAAAAACACATTCAACTTGAGAAGAATGATGAGTATCATTACCGGACACTTATGACTAATATGCAGAGTATTGATTGTAGATGAGAGATTGTACCAGAAACACCATTTTATGTCATTTTACATTGCATAGAGATTGTAGAAAATTGGGCAAACATCCTTAGTTATATGATTTTATTGAAAGGGTAAGGTTTGTGACTTCTGGAAGAAGCTTGGTTACTTCGCATGACTAGCCCATTTAATCTCAATCTGACTTAGTGCAGGAAATAGTCCGTAAGAAGAACATGTTGCAGAATATAGTTTTTGTATTACTTACAAAACAAAATAAACTGTAAACTGCTAGGCTAAGTTCTTACTGAATTAACTGAATTTGTAGCTATTAGTTTCCATATACTTTTGCGGAATTTGGTGCTTTAGTTGTTAAAATACTAAATTGGCTTTTTAAAATATACTGCTGTGTATAGACTATGCTGTGTAAACTTAACAAAAACACAACATGTATACTTATAAACACAAAATAAATTTCATTGTGGTTTTTCTATTATGACTGTATGTCAAGATGCCAATTTGATAGCAATTTCAATATTGAGTCAATAAATACAAATAAATTGTTTACACTAACAAAGAAATATTAATTGTTACTAGCAATATTTAAATTTGTCAATGCAGATAGGAAAATTTTGCTGTCCAAAATAACATGTTACACATGTGTAACAATCTTTTATGTATAACAAGTTTCTTAACTTATGTTGTCCTTGAAATAAATTGATTGAACATTGTCATTAAATAACTCATAAACAGTGCTCAAAGTAATCTTATTTTTAAGATAGATAAAATCATATATATTTATTATACAAATTAAAAACCAAGACAGACTAATAAATTTCTTTAATAAAAAAAGTTTTCACAAAAAGTCATAAGGAAAACAAGCAATGTTCTTACATAACATAAAAGCTAAATTAGTAAAAATATTTAATAATCAATAGCGTTATGTTACCCTTTCTTATGGTAGAAATACATCTAAAGCATTCAGCACTAAAAAATGCATTTTTGCAATAAATATTTTAAGTATATTTCGTCAAATATAAATCGTGCAGATATAGCTTAAACAATGAGTTTTATTAAAAACTCCTGCAAGTCTACATTAATTAAAAATTCTATGTGAGTTTATTACATCTTGGTATTTAAGATTTTAAAAATAACGTATAGATGTAGGCAAAAAATACAGATTTAATTAACAGGTTGCTTCTAACAATTTCCTGTTAGCAGCAATCGTTTCTTATTATTTACGTCATCGATGATCGAGACGTAAGTTAGATTCAACACAACAAAGAATATCGCAAAAATAATGTGAACATATTTTATATTATACGAGGTATTGGAAGAGCATTCTTTCGTTAATTGTGAGGAATTTCATTCTATAAGATAATAATAATAATACTTAATTGTTTCTTACCTGATACGAAGATGGTCAGTGAAAGTGTAAAAATAAACAGCATCTTTATCAAATATGGATTCGTATTTATGTGTAAAAGATTCATTATTTATAACACAATTTGTAAATTGCGAATGTATTATATTTCTTACGTCATTGAGTTTTTTTATATATAAGACGTTATCCACGCTGGCGTTTAAAATTGCACTGTCAAAAGTAAATATACTATACAGCTCACGTACGATCATGACCATAGACAAAAAAAACAACATAAGACTATTGTTTCATTATGTACACTGTAATCTTTGGACTATTGGTCTATAGGAGTATACACAGTCCACATAACACGTTAGAATAGTTGCTTATATACATGGACGTAGTATATACTGGACGGCGCCAAAAGACGTTGCCGATCTTGCGTCTGTGTGTAAGCGATTTATCGTTTGTCTCTGTTCTTATCGCGAACTATACATAAGAGTGAAAGAGATTGTGATGAAGTTTGGCAACGTCACTAAAAATGTGTCCAGTTGGTGACACCAAATGAGGCCATAACATTAAGTTTGTTGAAGATTATTTCTTGAAATCTAAAGCAAATACCAGTGTTACTGATATATTTTTTCAAAAAAGGTGGAATATGTCGTGTGCTGCCTTAACGTGTCCATCAAGAACAACGAAAGGAGGAGTTAAAAACACGGAATTACCATTTCATAAGTAAATCTTTGACTCTCATTTGCGTGCTAAATTAAAGCGTTTTATTCAGTTAAAGCGTTTCAGATTATAATCTATCAGTACAGTTTGATATTCTCTAGCCGGCACGAGTGTGGGATACTGATAAAACATAGAAATTAATCATTAAATATTCGATTGAATTGTGTTACCTACGTAGTGATGTACACACTAACGAATTATTATGTATCGATAAATATCAGTCAAAGTTATATTTACTAGCCAAGTAAATGCGAATTCTCTAATTTTAGATTATTTTCTTAGGTTTCCTCAATGCCCACATATAAGAGAGCAGTGGATAAAAGCTGACACCGGTCTCACGGATATGTAAATGTTGGGAATAATGTGGATCACGATATTGTTCAATTGGCCACTGAAGCACTAATTTATGTTAACATTTCATCTATACATAAAGCACCGAGTATGGGCTGCACCTTCGACTTTATTTTTAACGCTTCAAAGGATTCTTTAGTAAATCTAGGCTCACAGTCAATTGACTGATACCATTTTGAGAACCACCCATCACAGTAAGATATGCAGTAAAGATGTGCATCGAATAATTCATGACATTACACTGCAGACTGTACACTCAGGAAATTATGTCAATCTATTCAAATCTATTCTGAACAGTAAACCAACTAGGTTGGTTACAACTGTATATTAACTTTACAGTACCTGAGCTAAGCTTCGATAATTATCGACGCCTAGTTTAGCTTATCGATAAGCTAAGTACTTCCCTAATCACGCACACTAATGCAGTTCTAAAAGTTCACACAAGCATAAAACGGACACACAAAAATAGCTAAGGCGGCATCCAGTGTATTCTTTATCCAAGCTTATATAGGTTTTATATAATCTGTGTAGACTTAAAAGTGAACGTCACTAATTATTTATGGTGCTACTTTCTAGAATTAACTCTATTCTCTTTAGCATTTGTCTGTTGAGTTTAAAAATTAATATTATAAACTTCTTTTATAGCGGGACAGAAAGCGCGCGTTTTTTAAAGTAGGATTTTTGTTATAGTATTATATTGCAGTAAAGTTAATTGTAGTAAATTGCAGTTAATTTTCTTGTGTGTAAATCTGAGTGTGTAAATTTAATCTTATAATAATAAAATTTAGTAAATTCCGTCGGACACTGACTACTACTACTAGCTAGAAGACGGAGAAAAAATTAAGGAAGGTAAAGAAGTTCACAAAAATGAGAGTTTAAAATATAAATTATATTTAAATTCTGGATATCTGAACGCATACTGCACAACATACAACATATAACGCATACAACAATAGTACAATTCTCTATATATAATTAGACGTTACTTTACGGAGATACATAATACAACAGTTATAATAAAATTACACTGATCAACACTGTTTTTGTCACATGAACTTAGTGGTCATTTTTGTTTAGGATGGCAACCCTTCATTAAAAAAATATAAAGATGCGTTTCAGTCAAAGATTACAGTCAAAGGTTACAGTGTACATCCCATGAACGTAGTACATACCAGGGCGGTTTTACTACAGGCCAACACATGCTATCTCGCATCCCTCTTGCACATGTCCGTGTTTATGAATGAATCGTATGAAAATAGTCTCAGCTGCATTTCGCTCCACTCCTACATACATATTTTTACGCACTCATTCTCATTTTGACTGTTTATCATATAACAAGTTGATTTTATCAACGAATGGGCGGTGTATTAAATTTTTAAATTTCCCGTTGTAAAGTTCTAGTACTTTAATTTTTACTAAAATGTATAATTTTGTTTTAATTTAGTTAGCATAATTCTTGAAAAAATATTACTAGAAGCAAATTAAATGTATAAAGTCTTATTTCACCAGTAGCTGTTGAGATATTTCTTAAAATGAGAAATATAACAACGAAGAAACGTGCAGTCATAAAACAATAAGAAGAGGATTTACTTAATCATTATATAAATGTAAGTGTTGAGTTTTAATGAATTTTGTGCATCTCAATAATAGTAAAAGCTTTCTTAAAATTTACATTGGCACATTCTAAATATAATAACCTAACCTTGCATGGATAACCTAAAACTTTTAACATGCAGTATAATTTTTATTTCCTATTTGACTTAGTTATCGTTATATAAAAATTATGATATGTACATTAATTTCGATTGATGAAAGTAAGTAATAATAAAATTATTTTGCTATAATCCGCGATGAAATTCATCATCGCGTACGTATGAGATTCATCGCGGATTATAGCAAAATAATTTTATTATTACTTTTGTATTATGGATCTCCGCAAAGTAACGCCTAATTCTATAAATTATTCGATTGATGAATTAGCTATATTCATTATTATATTAAGGATATGTCTTGCGATTTTATATAGCTTCTAGTGTCTTGTAGTGCAATGAATGATTAATAATGGAACATTAAAGTTAAAGTTTTTTAGAAGTTGTTCTAATTGATCATAAGTGTGTATCTATCTTAGTTATGAATAATTTGGACATAACTTAAATGGTCTACTTAATATTTTTTTTCAGAAGTATTTTCAATTGAAGTTGTATACTTCATTGTATTATATTAGAACTTTAAAAATGACTGTCAAGTTTTTTATAATGACACTCGGATGAAAAGGGAGTAAATAGCGAAAGAGAGCAAGTTTATTCTGTATAAAGCAAAATAGGGTATATATAGGCTTTATATAACACTATTGTTGATTTTTAATAAAAAAGCAAAAGCAAAATTTAAATTTACGATTGATTAAACGATTGATTGATTAATTGCAGATTCAAGAATCCTCAGATCCAAGATTAAGAGTAATTTTTTATTTTTATATGATTGTCACATGATGTTATGATTCGAGATATCTTTACATTTACAGTGCTAATAAAAGATATAATAGTATGTGTAATGAATGAAAGGATAACAGCAATATTAAAAAACCGTTCTATAAAACTGAAAGTAAATATTTATGTAATTTATAAATCACTTAAAATGTGCAACTGTTTATTATATCTAACAGAAATTAAATAACAAACAATATTTCTCCTTCATACTTATGCAATAATAAAAAGCAATTTTTCTAAAAGTGAACCCATTTACTCTTTCTTAACAAATCAATGCATAATGACACAGACAATTTTTTTTTATATTATACAATAACTATTCATATAGATTCAAATACAACCTCTTTCATAAGAGGTTGTATTTGAATCGTTCAAATACAACCGCATTCGGCTATGTTCCGCTGTAGCCGTATGGCGGGACGTCCTCGACCGCTTCATCACCTAGTGGTGACATGTCCCTCCCAGCTACACAGTACAGACCCTGCATCACAGTTTTCGACCTCTGTAATTTGAGGAAATGCATTTGAGGTAACTAATACTCAAGTGAAGTCTGAATTTATGAAGCTAAGTTAGATTCCCATAATTTCAGCCACAGATGTAAGCGTGCACTCAAACATCAGTAGCCAAAAGCGACTGGGAAAAGAATTAAGGTTTTACATGTATTGCAGGTGCCAAATACCGGCTCTTTGCCAACCGCAACACATAACCATTAAAAAAAAATATAAAAGTTAATGACGTACGAATTACCAAAACTGCGCAATTTCAGAAATCAGTACGACACCTTTATAATGGCTAGCCCGTTAATAAAACGTCTAACAAAGTAGCGCGCTTTTGAAGCTAATGTTCGACGATACAGAAAACGAACATTACCAACAAAACGCCTACACAGTATGGGAAGAAAGAACACTGCAGTGTCCACCTCAACCATACTGTTAAATGAGAAGAAAAAGCCCTGCAGCTTTTACAGGAGGGCAGTCAGACGCTGCTAGTCATTAAATATTAAAGATTACAATGTTTATATTTACCTAAGCTATGATTAAAACAGAGTAATTATGCAAAAGTAATAATAAAATTATTTTGCTATAATCGGCGATGAAGTAAAATAGAAAATATATATAATGCTAAATGTAGAGCGAACAATCGGTACTCATATCTGATACATGCAGGATTCGAAAAAACACATGCACAAACCTCCACCACCGCCACCACCATACACAAGCACTATATACATTCACTATCACAAACTCAACAACTCAAATGTTTGAATTTCAACAAACATTCTCGGATAAAATGTGAGTAGTTATCCAAAACTTAATAACAAATAAACTATACTTTTGTACTATTTAAAACAAAGAAAATTTAAACGTACTTACTCACCAGAAACGTTCGTTATACGTAATATATAACTGTAATCACTTTTTACTTACGCAAAAATATACAAACCACATTTCAGCCACAACAAATTTCAGCCACAGATGTAAGCGTGCACTCAAACATCAGTAGCCAAAAGCGACTGGGAAAAGAATTAAGGTTTACATGTATTGCAGGTGCCAAATACCGGCTCTTTGCCAACCGCAACACATAACCATTACAAAAAAAATATAAAAGTTAATGACGTACGAATTACCAAAACTGCGCAATTTCAGAAATCAGTACGACACCTTTATAATGGCTAGCCCGTTAATAAAACGTCTAACAAAGTAGCGCGCTTTTGAAGCTAATGTTCGACGATACAGAAAACGAACATTACCAAAAAAACGCCTACACAGTATGGGAAGAAAGAACACTGCAGTGTCCACCTCAACCATACTGTTAAATGAGAAGAAAAAGCCCTGCAGCTTTTACAGGAGGGCAGTCAGACGCTGCTAGTCATTAAATATTAAAGATTACAATGTTTATATTAAGCTATGATTAAAACAGAGTAATTATGCAAAAGTAATAATAAAATTATTTTGCTATAATCGGCGATGAAGTAAAATAGAAAATATATATAATGCTAAATGTAGAGCGGACAATCGGTACTCATATCTGATACATGCAGGATTCGAAAAAACACATGCACAAACCTCCACCACCGCCACCACCATACACAAGCACTATATACATTCACTATCACAAACTCAACAACTCAAATGTTTGAATTTCAACAAACATTCTCGGATAAAATGTGAGTAGTTATCCAAAACTTAATAACAAATAAACTATACTTTTGCACTATTTAAAACGAAGAAAATTTAAACGTACTTACTCACCAGAAACGTTCGTTATACGTAATATATAACTGTAATCACTTTTTACTTACGCAAAAATATACAAACCACCAGGAACAGGACCGAAGACGTCGTACGCGTCTTCGCGTTCGGCTACGTTCCGCGGTAGCGTATGGCGGGACGTCCTTGACCGCTTCATCACCTAGTGGTGACATGTCTCTCCCAGCTACACAGTACAGACCCTGCATCACAGTTTTCGACCTCTGTAATTTGAGAAAATGCATTTGAGGTAACTAATACTCAAGTGAAGTCTGAATTTATGAAGCTAAGTTAGATTCCCGTAATTTCAGCCACAGATGTAAGAGTGCACTCAAACATCAGTAGCCAAAAGCGACTGGGAAAATAATTAAGGTTTTACATGTATTGCAGGTGCCAAATACCGGCTCTTTGCCAACCGCAACACATAACCATTAAAAAAAAATATAAAAGTTAATGACGTACGAATTACCAAAACTGCGCAATTTCAGAAATCAGTACGACACCTTTATAATGGCTAGCCCGTTAATAAAACGTCTAACAAAGTAGCGCGCTTTTGAAGCTAATGTTCGACGATACAGAAAACGAACATTACCAACAAAACGCCTACACAGTATGGGAAGAAAGAACACTGCAGTGTCCACCTCAACCATACTGTTAAATGAGAAGAAAAAGCCCTGCAGCTTTTACAGGAGGGCAGTCAGACGCTGCTAGTCATTAAATATTAAAGATTACAATGTTTATATTTACCTAAGCTATGATTAAAACAGAGTAATTATGCAAAAGTAATAATAAAATTATTTTGCTATAATCGGCGATGAAGTAAAATAGCAAATATATATAATGCTAAATGTAGAGCGAACAATCGGTACTCATATCTGATACATGCAGGATTCGAAAAAACACATGCACAAACCTCCACCACCGCCACCACCATACACAAGCACTATATACATTCACTATCACAAACTCAACAACTCAAATGTTTGAATTTCAACAAACATTCTCGGATAAAATGTGAGTAGTTATCCAAAACTTAATAACAAATAAACTATACTTTTGCACTATTTAATACGAAGAAAATTGAAACGTACTGACTCACCTGAAACGTTCGTTATAAACGTTCGTAATATATAACTGTAATCACTTTTTACTTACGCAAAAATATACAAACCAACAAATTATTTTTCATTCAAATCAGACAATTCCATAAACTTCTTGTTAACGCACACTATATACAATAACACGATATAATAGTAATACCACAATACCCGTTCCGAGATGCACTTCTCTTGAATGACGAACAAGGACTGAAAGTCTCTGAAACGTTTTATCGGTATATATAGTAAGACTCCACCGGAAACAATAACGGCACAGTGTTGCCCCTATTAAATCAAAAAGGGCGCGATTAGGGTTGCCACCTTTTTTTTGAAGAAAAATAGTATTTTTCTTTTTAAATAAAAAAAATATAGTGCTTTTAGGAAATCCACGAAAAAAAAAATAATACACATCTATTTTCAATCATTATTTATTTTTCCATGATTATTTTTTATTACTTTTCGCTGGATAATGACACGGAGTTAGAGTTACTAACTAACTAAGCCCCGTAAATACATGAATGAGTTTCGTTCAAACATTCCCTATGCAGTGCTGCGGATGCGTTCCATTCACAGTTAATTAAAAAAAGCACGACAATTGCAATTAGTGATAAAAATATAGTATTTTTCGTGCTATATTCTTTTTCTATAATATATAGTACAGTTTAAGCTAGTGTTTTTCAATTTATATATATATTTATTTGTATATCTCAACCTATTTTATATTTAATATGTTTACAAGGTATAAAGCAGGGACCTCGAAGCATATAGCATTATAGTATATCCTTAGTGTTTTTATTGAACTGTAATAATATTGGGAAGTTTTATTTTTTAATTTTAAAATATAAGTAAAAATAAAACTAAAATAATAAAAATAAAACTTTTCCTTCTATAGTAATATTTATTGTGTATGCTTTATTGAAGTGTTGTATATCATATGTCATACCCAATATCAGTTTTATTCTATGTTTTAAGTGGTTATTTCTGAATAGTTTTTATTCTTATATGGGATTATAGACATACTTTAATTATTTAACAGAAAGTTATTTGTTAAGGATACTTTAACATACTATACCATTTAGTTATGCACATTTCAACTGGATTTTTTGTCTGAGTAACTGTGTCTGGTCAAGGCACTGCTACTGTTGTTGCAATGAATTCATTAATATCTGATACAATGGCTGATATTCTTCAAGTGAGTTAAAATGTTTCAAATATAAATCATTTTTGTTTGTAAACACAAAAATTGGCATGTGTATGTTTAAAGTAACGGCCTTTTATCCACCCCAGCAGTGGGAACCATAAGCTTCCTCTATCCGTTTTTTGGAGAGAAGTATTGTAGCAAAGACCTACCATCGCGTTGCTCCAATGCGGATTAGTAGGTTACGCATATCCCTAGAATTCGCTAGAAGTATGCGGATTACCTTACCATATTTTCCTTCACCGAAAAGCGTGTCATAAATTGCAATTGTCAATTAGACATGTGCCTGCGCGGGGTATAAACCCATGATCGTCTTTACAGAGTCGCACGGCTTCACCGCTGAGCTATCACAGCTTGTTCCATATTTATTAAAATGTTTTTGCAATAATTTTCAGATGAACCTGGTCATTGCCAAAGAGTACTCATTGGGATGACGTCTAAGGGCTATATGCTGTTGATGCTTTATGGGATGAAGCACATGATTAGGTCAATTGATTTGACTAGATGAAGGCAAGTAAATATTTGTTGTAAAGTATGTCAGTCTGTCCATTTCACTTTCAATTAAAACTGAAGCTTATATGTCTAATGGGCTAACTGCCTAATCCGTTTGAGATATAACAAAAAATGTTTGGTACAATTTTTCCTCTATTATAGTGATGCAAAAAAGTGTGTGATATAAGAATAGCTTAAAAGACATATTAGTGATGATCATTGGAACTTTGTCACATATGCTTCTTAATTGTCACATACAATTCAGTATTTGGAAAGCATAATATTTTTAGCCTGGTACTGCTAACAGTACAAAATCAAAGATATTTAACATAACACAAAGATTGTCACAGATACCCCTTATATTTTATTATTAAAAAAAATATTATTTATAATTATAGTCTCTATTCTATACTTAAAATATAACTGTAGACAAAGTTATAGACACTTAAAAAAATATTTTCCAGACACTATTTAAGACCAGTAGAAGCTAAAAATATATTTTTAAAAATTAAAATCTCTGTTATTTGTCAATGCATCATTCTCCTACCCTTATCCCACTCTAAATGGGGTAGGCACAGCATGTTTTAAACATGTTATCACATGATTTGGTATCTCGCGACCGGCCGCCTGCCCGACGTCAACTTACCTTAATCGGTTTTCGCGACACCTAGGTAAGAAATGAGGGTGGTCTATTCTACTCAGGGGATATCAATGCCAAGATTGTCTGTAAGACTACCTTTGCAAACTAATGTTCTATCTGTACATTATTTAAGAATTACTTATTTATTACAGGTTAAATATGCTGCGACCTCTTCCGCCGGGAAGTGTCCACGAGCCCGATGATGCAGATGAACATATATGAAGAGCTTCAGTCGAATCATAATTATTTAGCCTCATTTATTGACATTAGTAATAACATTTTCACATCGCGAATGCTTTTATTCACTAAAAATTTATTTTGCCGCCTGAACCATTCGGAATTTTGGAATAAGGCTGTAAAAGTCCGCTTCAATGCTAGAGACTCAAGAGAAGGTTGTGTCTTCAAAATAGTATTCATATTAGTATAATTGACAAACATTTAGAAGTTTGAAACTTCTTAAGTAGGACCCAATGGATTTTTTCTCAAATCCGTGGATAAGGGGGCTCTAGCACACTAGAACGGATCATAATTTGGTTTCATTGTTTAAAACATTATTGGTTAATATTATTGTTTGATAGTTATAGTACCTTGTATTCCATCAGAAATATTTTCCAGACCCAAGCCATATCATATTACCGGTTCAGTATATTGATATATCGGTCATGTGCAGCAATAGCGGTACAACTCAAAAACTCATATTTTGCGATGAATGGGTTTAAAATTTTCATTACTAAGGAAAATGAATAACAATTGCTTAGTTGCTAGTTTAATTGGTAGTTTGCTTAAACGACGGGCTTATAATGAATTATGAGTTCTGCCTGTATTGCTGCTAAAAATTGTGTATTTTAAAATTAACACCGTTTATTCCTATTCAAAACACGTGTTTTTACTGGTGTAGCAAAACTAAAAACCTGAGCAATCCTGGGAGTAATATATTTTCAAAGCAGTATTATTTAAATTGTGAAATTTTTATAATTACGCTATTGTCTAATAAAACTGAAAGATTTGATCTAGTTAAAATGATATTATCCATCACAAAAACTTTGGAATGGCATTATATGGCATGTAAAGTGTTAATTAGTCAAAAATGTATATAACTTAAAAAACTATAATTCTTGGTTAACTTGCGTTAATCATAAATATGATTGTTAAAAGTTTTTTGCATAATCGTAATCATAATGCGAGTTAGACACTGGTGTATTAATTAAGGAGAATTCACAGTACTACAGATACTTGGAAAACGATAATGGAAATGGAAAATTTTATCGCAAGTAAAGTTATAGAACTATGATACATGAGGTAAAAGTAACTAACTAATATTACTATTATTAACATTTAAAAAGTGATTCAAATTTTTTATTATTTTACTATACATACTCCATAAGTATGGAAACATAACAAGATGTAAACAAACAAAAACCATGTGATTCAGGAGTGACAAATATGGCATTACAATAATATTATTAACAAATGAAAAAATTGGAATTCAACTGCAGTTGTCAAAAGAATATCTCTAATATTTATAAATGTAATTTTCATAAATTGATTGTTATTTTCTAAAATTAAATATTTATACCTTTAGTATAGCAAAACAGCAATATATAATTTAATAAAATTCAGCAGATACAAATTAGCCAAGTAAACTACCTAAAATGGTAATTGCATTAGATTAACCAACGTAACATAATATCAATATTCTACGAGCTTCACTCTGTGATACTTAAATGTGTAGTAATTTAGTGTATTTAATATTATCTATCTATTTTCTTTAAAAAATTTATAATACCTTTATGTTTGGGTTCTTAAAAGTGGATATTAAATAATATTCTTATTGATTTGTTTCAAAGTTTGTAAAAATTATAGATAGCAATCACGCCATAATAAAGTGGTGCGAATACTATCAATAATTTTAAATTCCTTAAAAGAATTAAAAATTATATTTAATGTTAGTATAATGTGTTGTAATAAAAAAGGTACTTTATAGTAGGCAGATAATGCCTACTATTAAGTACCTGTTTTGACATGTTTACATTTAGTTAAATATTTAACCCATGGAGTATAGTTCCTCATGATATTTTCTTTCATCGCAAAGCTTGATATCAATTGGCACATTAAATATGGCAAAATTTCACAATTTAATTCTTACTTTATATGTATAAATCCGAAGTGATAACTGGTTTGATGGAAATATTATACTTAGAGATAAAACCCTTTTTGACTGGCCCATTGGAGCAGTGGGTAGTGACCCTGCCTTCAGCTTCACGGGTCGCGGGTTCGATTCCCGCCGAGGCCAAACATTTTCTATAAATGAATTTGTTGGTCTTTGAGCCTGGGTGTATATTTGTATTTAAGTATGTATTTAAAAATATATAAGTATATATTCACCAGTTGTCTGTCTACCATAACACAAGTATTAAGTTACTTACTTTGGGGACGGACGACCGTGTGTGTAATTGTCCCATATATTTATATTTATAAAAACCACTAATATTCTATAAAACTACTACTAATATATCTAAAAAAGACTAATATTTATAATTAACCAACAAGTATACTCCTTTTAAGTAATTGTTTTTTCCTAAATACATAAACGGTAAAAACGAAAGCATCTATTGTTTCAAATACTAATCTTGTAAATTTGTTTTCGAGTGAATACCTATAATTAATTTTATTTAATAATAATATATAATAATTTAAATTACAATTCCTACATTTTCAAGATACATGATCGCCGATTCTGTTTCCTATTTAAAAATAGTAATCATTTTTGAAGTTGCACTTTTAGCGCTTTTAGGAAAAAACTTTTTTTTTAAGAAGCATGCACATAAAAATGTAAAACGGCTGTTGAATATAATTTTTTTTACTACAGTAAAAGTCTATTAAAGAATTTCCTTAAATATTTTGTTTTATTAAAATCTAAGAACCATTATTAATATGTTACAGGAAAACCGGTTATCCAAATAATCGGCAAGAGTAAAATGCGAATCGATAAAACTTAGCATCACTAGTTACGGTTTTAGCGCACCAAGTACATCACTAATTTTACTACGATTTTACGTCATACGTTATATATATTACTACTCTTGGATAAAGAATACACTGGATGCCGCCTTAGCTATTTTTGTGTGTCCGTTTTATGCTTGTGTGAACTTTTGGAAGTGCATTAGTGTGCGTGATTAGGGAAGTACTTAGCTTATCGATAAGCTAAACTAGGCGTCGATAATTATCGAAGCCTAGCTCAGGTAATGTAAAGTTAATATACAGTTGTAACCAACCTAGTTGGTTTACTGTTCAGAATAGATTTAAACATTTGAATAGATTGACATAATTTCCTGAGTGTACAGTCTGCAGTATAATGTCATGAATTATCCGATGCACATCTTTACTGCATATCTTACTGTGATGGCTGGTTCTAAAAAATGGTATCAGTCAATTGACTGTGAGCCTAGATTTACCAAAGAATCCTTTGAAGCGTTAAAAATAAAGTCGAAGGTGCAGCCCATACTCGGTGCTTTATGTATAGATGAAATGTTAACATAAATGTTAGTGCTTCGGTGGCCAATTGAACAATCATGAATGATCATGAATGAATCATGATCCACATTATTCCCAACATTTACATATCCGTGAGACCGGTGAAAGCTTTTATCCACTGTTCTCTTATATGTGGGCATTTAGGAAACCTTAGAAAATAATCTAAAATTAGAGAATTTGCATTTACTTGGCTAGTAAATATAACTTTGACTGATATTTATCGATACATAATAATTCGTTAGTGTGTACATCACTACGTAGGTAACACAATTCAATCGAATATTTAATGATTAATTTCTATGTTTTATCAGTATCCCACACTCGTGCCGGCTAGAGAATATCAAACTGTACTGATACATTATAATCTAAAACGGCTTAACTGAATAAAACGCTTTAATTTAGCACGCAAATGAGAGTCAAAGATTTACTTATGAAATGGTAATTCCGTGTTTTTAACTCCTCCTTTCGTTGTTCTTGATGGACACATTAAGGCACACACGACATATTCCACCCTTTTTTGAAAAATATATCAGTAACACTCGTATTTGCTTTAGATTTCAAGAAATAATCTTCAACAAACTCAATGTTATGGCCTCATTTGGTGTCATAAACTGGACACATTTTTAGCGTCATTGCCAAACTTCATCACAATCTCTTTCACTCTTATGTATAGTTCGCGATAAGAACAGAGACAAACGATAAATCGCTTACACACAGACGCAAGATCGGCAACGTCTTTTGGCGCCGTCCAGTATATACTACGTCCATGTTACTACTCCATATGTGAGAAAGAGTCAGAGCTGAGACTAAATCCGTTTTTATGAATGAAACGGGTGAGAGGCAGATAGTTTTTAAGAATGAGAATGTCAGTAGCTATAGTGCTACTCTGCACCCCCCCCCATACCACCGAAAATAGGCTCGCGCCAATGTATGAATCTCAGGCATCTATTTTATAGTTAGTAGTCTATGGTACATACTATCCAAGGTACATCCTATATAGTGTATTATCTATGGTGTACATAATGAAAATGTTTTCAGTCACGTCCAGTTTTTTAGTGATAGCTATAAATACATTTCTAAGTCTAAGAAAAGTTACTTCATAAAGAAAGTGTGGTTCACGCATGAATCACTTACTCCAGGCCATAATAATGATAAAAATGATGAAAAAAAATAATGAACCAAGATGACATATTTTTACCACAGTTACATATAAAACTCGGCTTAATGAATTAATAATAAAATTAATGAAGGCTATGCCTAAAGACGGCAGTGGATTTTTATATCTAAAACAAAAATTTCCCTAACTCGGCGAGGCAAGAATTAAAGAGGGTATATTTTTAAATATACCCGATTATTTTTTTTAGAAAATGTTATCCCTCGGCGGGAATCGAACCCGCGACCCGCGGAGCTGAAGGCAGAGTCACTACCAACTGCTCCAACGGGCCAGTCAAATCGGCTTAGTTAGTGAAAGATTCACTTTTTAGTTATATGCATAACTTATTTGATTTAAATGAATAATAGTTTTTGCAATATTCTAAAACACAATGAGTCATAGTAAATACAATAATTCATCATCCTCCTTATCCCACATATATGTCCTTATCCCACTCTAAGTACAACGGGTCGGTACAACATGTTATAAACATGTTGTTACATGATTTGGCTGCGTTTTTATGACCGGCCGACTGCGTGACTTCATCTTACCTTAGTCGTATTTTACGACACCTCGGTAAGAAAGAGGGTTGTCTATTCTACTAAACCGGATACCACATGGTGGGTCAACTTACCTTAGTCGCCTTTTACGACTCCTCGGTAAGAAATGAGGGTGGCACTACTTATTCAGCTGGATACCACACGGCGTAAGTAAAGATAATAATTATTGATGCTTTAATGAACAATGGTTTCAGGAATAATAGCCATAGTATGTTGTAGAAAGGTAAAGTTTTATTTTTTCTAATGTCAATTGATATGGGCCGTTAATAAAATACGTCCGCATAAAGGGTGTTTGCTGTGTTCATTAAAATATTGTAAATTAATATGTCAGAACATGCAAAGAATGCGGTCTATATCACAAGTGTAATAAAAACGGAACAGAAAAGATGAAGTAGTTCGATGTTTACAACCAGTTTCAGTTCTCAAAATTTATGTACTATTAATTAAAATATGATCATATTCAGGAGTCTTAGTTTTTGTGACGTAATATTCTAAGGGGGGAACAGAATATGTGACACTAGGGCGACAGCTTGACAGTAGGGCGGAGGGGTAAACAAAAAATTATTTAATAGTTATTTAATTGTAACGTATTCGTATTTTATGAACGGCCCCGAGCGCTGGTTTGGAAGTTTCAACATTTCTTTTTCATGTCTTGTAAAGTTCGACATTTATAATAACATCATTGTTAAAATTATAAATAAAAGTACCTAGGTGACCAAAGCTTGCTCGGTATTTTTTTTAAAGATATAAAAAAAGCCATAAAACGCCGGTAACATGTTGGATTTGAAACCGGAACTTCGAACTTTTTTGGTCCGCCCCTTACCATTGGGCTATCACAGCATTATGTTTGACAGCCAAAAATATTATTTTCAATAAATTCTACATTTAAGCATTTTTGTCCATGCCCGAAAACAGGGATTTTTAAAAAATAAAACCTAGCTAGATTGATTTTTCTCCCGTCAAACCCACTACATGCTGAATTTCAGGAAAATCGTTGGAGCTGTTTCCGTGAATCCGATATACATCCCCATATGAGTTGTACAAGAGTATAACCTCATGGTTAACAGATTAATAGTTATGATTGTTTAAAAGGTAACCATGTCCACTATACAAAAGTAAAAAGAAAAACAAATTACAGTACAATCCACCTAGTGATGAACAGCTTGCACGTCCATAACTTGTCATAAAATTATTATTACAAAAAAATTGATATCTGTAATATTTAAATGAGTAAATCTTGTATGTATATATATATATATATAACACACACACACACACACACACACACACACACACACACACACACACACACACACACACACATAAATATATATATATATTGTGTGTGTGTGTGTGTGTGTGTGTGTGTGTGTGTGTGTGTGTGTGTGTGTGTATGTATATACTCCTTGAAAATATATATCTACCTCTTATAGGTTGCGCACAATAGCATTTTTTGGCATTTTCTTTTTACGAAAAATAATGTCTTATTATCGAGGCAATTTTAAACAATACAGCAATAATCCTTATCCAATTAAGTACCATAAATACATTTATGATTTAATATAGATCAAAATGGCCGCTTACAGCATGTAATTTAAATGAACATTTTCGAAGCTACTACAGATTTAAAATACCGCGAGGAGAGCATTGAGTGACTGAGTTCACTGAGTGACATGGGTTATAATATATTTTATACTCGTGCGAAGCCGGAGCGGTCCGCTAGTTATCTTATCTTATGTTCATCCCCAGATAATGCCCACTTGCACACAATAGTCAACTTAGGATATTGTACTGGTCTGAAAGGCTTTTCTTTTGTAAACGCTAAGCGCAGTACAGTGCACATTGTAAATGAATCAAATGAATTCAACTAATGGTCAACAGGTTATATATTGTATACATTGTTTTGTAGGTGAGTACTGAATAATTGTTAGTCTATATTTATTCAGTAAAACAATAAGTGTGGCCGAACGCCGTGTGGTATCCGGCTGAATAGAATAGTACCAACCTCATTACATACCGATGTGTCGTAAAATACGACTAAGGTAAATTGTCGTTAGGCTGGCGGCCGGTCGTTAAACGTAGTCAAATAATGTGACTATATGTTTATAACATGTAGTGCCGAACCCACTTAGAGGGGGGTAAGGTCATGTCCCTAAAAAATGTAGTATATGAATTTAGATATTCGAAAGATAGCAGGGAATCTTCATGGTATAGGGAAAGGGGAATTGTTACTCCAAATTTAACGCGTGCGGGCCACGGGCAATAATGAATAAAACGAAACTACTGGTTCGATTTTAAACATTTTTTTCACTGAGTGACATAGGCTATATATTTTATACCCGTGCGAAGCCGGAGCGGGCCACTAGTATTCATATAAAAATCGCTTTATATGTTAGGATATAATATTTTTATTTACGTCATGGTATTATTTTCTAATTCGTAAAAGTAGGTATGTATATTATACCCTGAAAAAAAAAGAATATTGTGAGGTAATCATAAAAAGTAGTAACTCATTCCTCAGTAACTCGCATCCTTTACGTTGCGTCTGTTAATATGATGATTGATTAAATAATTTGACGGGTCGAGTTTTCACATGAACCGCCGAAACGATATTGATTCGGTACTACTTTAATAGTAGTACTTAGGTAGCTTATATGCATATGTTATATACATATAGGATTAAATGATCCTCTTGTCCTTATCCCCCTCTAATTGGGGTCGGCACAACATGTTACAAAAATGTTGTCACATGATTTGGCTACGTATTTTACGCCCGGCCGTCTGTTTACGACTCTTTGGTAAGAAAGAGGGTGGTCTATTTTACTCAACCGGATACTACAGTTGGGGCAACATACCCTCCTCCTCTTAGTCTCCTTTTACGACACCTCGGTAAAAAATGAGGGTGGTACTATTCTATTCGGCCGGATAACGCACGGCGTATGGTCCCTATAGGATTAAATATTCCCATAATTTTATTTATTAATTTAAAATTCTACATTTAAAACCTTTAAGAACTAAAAAATTTAATGTTAAAAGTCAAAAGGGAAAGGGGGGTTGCGGATGGGTGTAATGCGCTTGATGAATGAGTCGGAAAAATAATGTTATTTTGTTTGTTAACCAGTATTTTTTTTATTGGGATAACTAAAAACTCAAACAAGAGATATTTACTATAACTTAAATTACAATAATTTGAATAGATTATATTCTGACTGACTGATCACTGATTTAATAATTTGTTTTGCCACAATTGTTATTGAACAGACCATAAAAATTTAATATTAAGATTTTCAAAATCAAATCTTGATATAGGTATTATTTTCATAAATCCCATTTATTTTCAATGGAATATCCGTTGAAATGGAGCGCACGTTTACGTGGTTTAGATAACTGCCGTTTTTTTAAATACGCTGTAGACTACGTAATTTGTTAAAACGTATTTCATTAGTTAAATAATTAATTGTGAGAGAATTGTTCCCGTTGATACTGGAAAGACATTTGCGGCACCATTCTTTAACCTCGCAGTTTTAACTACCATAGCCCGTAGATGCTTTCGATTTATTAAGCAGCCTCCTTGGTATTTCAAACCATTCGTTACTTATCTAGCTTTGGCATCAACTGCAGGAATCGGTCGAGTAGTCGGAAACCAATTCAACAATTTGATATTGCAAAAGAATCATTGTATTCGGCTTATATGGACGTGCTTCTTTTATGAAACTCTATCTGGTGCATCCTACCATGAATCATGATTTATTTACGTAATAAATTTACTATTTCTTTCCATATCAGCAAAGCAGATGACACTGAACAATTTTATGAATAAATTCTACCTAATATTTGTCTCATTGCCTTCTTTATAAACTGGTGTTTAACATGTAGATCTTTTGGTACTTAAAAATAATAACTACCTACACTACGCTTTTAAATAACATTTACGAATATTTTGTTTTCCATTTACTATAGTAAATTGTGATTACAGATATCTTATTATCCATAAGATGAGATTTTTAAGTTTACAGAATTCATATTGAAAGCATTTACTATTGTTTAGTTACTTAATACTTTATTACGATTTTCATGAATATAATAAATGCCAACTGATAGAAATTGAACGAAGCTTTTGTCCGCTGCTAGTGGTGGAAGTGAATCGTTAGTAATTGAATAAAATAATTAAAAAATTCACGAAAATGTGTATATATAAATACCTAATTAATGTGGTGAATCAGGTGATTTCACGAAATATACCTTAAATACATCAAATAAACAACAATCCATATATATAAATACGTTCACTTAAGTTTTTATTATGCACAAAAGACAGGGAAGACGCTACAAATGAATCCTTGCGCTCGCACAGAGCCGCAAGCGCTTTCTCAAACTCTCTTCCACGATGACGTCGTTCCCTAACGTCATCGTAGAAATAATAGGTATTTTGAGTTTGTGTGAGTTTTCTTTCGGGCGAGCCGCAGCGCACGCCTAACGATATCGATCGTGCGCGTCCCAGTGCGCACGACGCACTGCTCGCAATCTGCCAGGGCGTCCACTCTCCCGCTCTAGTCATGCGCGAGTCTCCTTCGCCACCGCATCGACCGAAATTAGAGCACGATTAAACGCGCGAGTGCCGCGGTCGCGCTCGGTGGCCTACGAAAAAGCCTTTTCACCACCGCCACCGGCTCTAGGTCGTTCCTCCATGTGTGTCCTTATCGCGTTCAAAAAATCGATCGGAGACGGTGGCCGCTGGCTTGCGATGAACTCCAGCTAATCGTAAGGTCGAGGTGGATGAGGGGCGATCTTGTGACCTGCTTGAACCAATTTGTGCTGCACGACAGACGAACATAGTCACCACCGACAGGTATGTCTATCAACGGGTATGTGTGTATATATAATATGTTATATATATGTATATATATATATAACATATATACATATATATGTATTAAAAACCTTTCATGATCTTATCATTCATAAAATTGTTTAAAACCCACACATTCATAATGTATAGTGGAAGACATGTGTTTGGTATTGCAGTATTCCGTCGTGTGACATAGATTCGTTTATGTAAGTACGGCCGTCGATATCGCAAAAGTTAGTGGCAGTAGAAAGAGAGAAAACAACATATAGAAAGAGAAGGAAGATGTCCGTCGATATGAAAAACTTCTTAATAAATTCTCTGCGTACGTACGATATCTTACTTAGCTTTAAGACTAAGGATATCAAAGAAAGTGTTTACTCTTCACGTAATTTTTTAATTATTGTCCAATATTTTTATTGTAAGTTCTTAGTAACACTAGCTTTGCGTTTGTTATGGTCTTTCTTATTTTTGCGAAGGTTGTTATACTTATGATTTACCAAAGCGAATGTGCTTGTCCACAAAAATAGAATTGCTTAATGTACTTTCAGAAAATCATCGTAAAAGAAAAGAACATTTGAGACCTTCGTCGAAGAAACTGGAAACTACGAGAAAAATCACTTATAAAAGCTGTGCGAATGAAACTTCACGTGTACTTTGAGTTTTTTTAATTTCATTACAATAGAATACAATATAAATTACTTAATTGCAAAAAACAAAGTCTCCCGCCGCGTCAGTTTGTTCGTTCCGCAATAAACTCAAAAACTCTAAAAGCTCTAATTCGTAAAATTCAGATCATTTTTGGAAGATTTGTCGAAATTTGACGATAAACGTTGAGAATGTTGGGAAAAGTTAAGGCCCGGGTGCTTTCTTCCAAACACACACAAACACACACACATACACATACCATAATCCCAACAATCAACAATCCCAACAATCAACAATCCCAACAATCAAACAAAAAATATTCAAAAAAGTTTAGAAATGTCTGCACACAGGCCAAATCTCTTCACATTAAGAGTAAAATAACTAATTCTAAAAATAAAATAAAAACAACCTAGAATATTATTGGAGATGAAACAGCTCGACGTAAAATGCATAATTCTGCCATAGAGCTTAAAATTGGGAATGAACTTACTAATTCTGCTACAGCAGTAGCTAGTGCATTTGAGCATTTCTTTCTGAATATACCCATTTCTACCACTAGCTCAATAAACTCATCCCCAATGGAAGCTTTTAATGTTTTAAAGGACAGCATCACGGAGTGTAGTGTTAATTTTAAATTTGAACATATTTCCCCATACGATATCTTCAAAATTTTTAAAACATTAAATATTAAAAAAAAACAACTGATCTGTGGGGAATGTCCGTAAAATAATTAATAATATTATTGATATTATCGCCCCGATTATGGCCAAGATCTTTAACAAATCTGTAGAGACAGGGATATTTCCCGATTTAATGAAAAATAGTAAATTGATTCCACTTTTTAGTCCGGTGATAAGAGCGCCCCTCAGAACTATAGACCCATTTCCGTCTTGCCAACTCTAAGCAAGATTTTTGAGAAAATTATTCTAAAGCAGCTGCTCCAGCATTTTAATTTAAATAATTTACTTCATCCTGAGCAGTATGGGTTTAGTAAGAGTCTGTCTACAACGGATGCGGGTGTGAAGTTGTTAAGCATGTCTTCGATGCATGGGAGAACTCACAAAATGCCATAGGGATATTTTGTGACTTTTCCAAAGCATTTTATTGCGTTCAACATGAAATTTTATTGCTGAAGCTTGGCTATTATGGCATTAAAGACAATGCACTCCGTCTCGTGGCATCGTATCTTCACAGCCGGATTCAAAGAGTGTGCATTAATGATGTGCAGTCATCCGGAACGGCCTTAGTTATGGGTGTGCCTCAAGGATCATACTTGGTCTCTTTCTGTTTTTAGTTTATATAAATGATTTGCCATATTTTATTCATAATATTTACGATGTTGTACTGTTTGTGGATGATACATCATTAATTTTCAAAGTAAATAGAAATGACGATAATATTGACGAAGTAAACAGGGGTTTATCGAAAGTAGCTCATATATAGCTGAAGCATCAGGCTTAATAATTTGGTACTGAACTCAGTGCTGCAAAAATAGCAAATAGTCTCTCTTTAAATAATGTACAACTAAAAACAGATAATTCAACTGTATTTTTTGGGAGTATCCTTGGATACAAAAGTCCAATGGAGCACACACGTAACAACTCTTGCAGGGAAACTGAGTTCAGCGGCCTACGCTGTTCGAAAGATAAGACAATTCACAGACGTCGAAACAGCAAAACTTGTTTATTTTGCCTACTTCCATAGCATTATGTCTAATGAAATATTGCTATGGGGTAAATGCGCGGATAGTGAAAAAATTTTTGTTTTACAAAAAAGAGCCATATAGCATTTATAATTTAAAGCCGCGTGATTCCCTGTGAGAGAAGTTTAAGGAAACAGGTACTCTTACATTTGCTTCACAGTATATTATAAAACAATAGGTGATGTATACAATAGACAAAGCAGGAACCGACATAAGCTTGCGGCTCATGCTTTGCGCCTTGCAAAAGTGCATAAGTCGTTTGTGGGTTTTGGTATTAGATTCTATAATAAAATTCCGCAATCAATTTAAATTTTGCCATTATAGCAGTTTAAAAACACTGTTAAAAAGAGGCTGATACAGAAAGCCTACTATACTCTTGAAGATTATTTAGAAGATAAGAATGTGTGGATATAGTTCTCTTTGAACCTGTACAAGACAATAACGACATAATGTAAATAGTATTAAGAATTATATTTTTAAAAGAGCAACCGCCGAGTTTCTTGCTGGCTCTTCTCGGTAGGAACAGCTTTCCGAACCAGCAGTAGAGTTGACGATTCATAAGCACTTGTTTACAAGTTTATTTGAATAAAGTATATTTTGAATTTGAATCGTTGAGCAACCATTATTAGGAGAGACTCTTACATTTCATCGTAGAGTTGAAGTTGAATAATATACTCTACATTTAGCATTTCATTTTTTTCTTTTATCGCGGATTTAAGATAATAATAAAGTCATTATTTTTGTTTTTTTTTTAATACATTAGTTACCTTAAGCATTTCATGCTTAGCATTTTATGCTTAACAATATCATAATTTACAACAAAATACTTAAATTAATTACCAACTAATTTAAGTTTTTTGTTGATTAATAGCTAACCCTGTTCAGGCTGGCTTTTCAGGTGTCGTCAATTTATATAATACAATCATATGGCCATCACATATGAGCAGTTCAACAGTTTTGGTTGAAATTTGGTACTGTGATATTTTACAGCCTATCCATACTTATATTATAAATGCGAAAGTTTTTTCTGTCGGTCAGTCTGTCTGTTAAGCTTTCACATCTATTCTGCTGGAGCAATATTGAACCTTATATACCGGGCTACGAATAGGATAAAAAATCTCGTTTTCCTTCGCGAATAGGAAAAAACACATTTTGCAATATTGAGGGTACTTAAACTTAAACTTGGCCCGAACGAAGTCGTGGTTACCACTAGTATTACCTATGATATTATAAAGCACTCTTGCTCTGATTGTTGAAGTCCATGCAGTCGTAGTCGCGGGTAGAAGCTAGTATTTCACAAAATTCCAATTAATAGAATAAAATTAACCCTACTCTTCAGGCAGTGGTACAATAAAAAGTAACACAATTTATGTTTTTTCTAATTATGACAATATGCTGTTATTCATATAGGGTTTTACAGTCACCGGGCGAGACGAGCCAATGCAGAAGCATGTATGAGGTTGCGAAATAAGGAGACTAGAACGCAGAAGTCTTAGAAGCGTTAAGGAAAGCGTTAAAAACATAAGCTATACTGCTCTCCAACAGTAGTTGCGGTCTCTATGGAGGTCAACATTCCGCATGAAACATGGACATGGAAAACCAGTGGCTGTTCATAAATAGATTTTGTAGTCTTTGGTGTATGAGAATCACAACTTAAGAAACGCATGAATCAATTCTGTAGTCTTTGGAGTATAAGGTTCACAATACAAGAAAATGTTCTTTATTTGCTTAAAAGATTAAAAGATCTTACGCATAATGAATTATATATATTACATAAATTTTTAGATTACTTATACTATCCGTTATGCCTGTCTGATAACGGATTGGTCCCAGTAGAACAAAACCCGATTTTCAAGAACTGGTGCTGGACTCTATTGGTCTTACTATTATTACTTCATAATAGCTTGTGATTGTTCTATATTTTAGTGTTCAATATTAGTACATGACACCAGTAACATGTACTTACATAAGTACAAACTTTTGTATTTATAAATAAAACGAAATACAAACTAGTCATAATAGCTTTTTTTGGAGGGCTATAGTTGTATATAGCTCCAGATTTTATCATAAGTAAGGTATTTTCATTATTAAAAAAGCTTTCGTTTTGAATTTAAATTCAAAATAGGTTTTTGTTATCATTGAATAGCTCTTCGAAAATTATTCGCTACTTAAAAATTTACCTTTCAGTCGTTAAGCATAGGACTACCTAAACCATGAGTATAACTAAGGCTATCCTTTTTATTTTTACCCGCCAAAATCCATATTAGGAACTAAAAATCATCACCGAACATCTCCAGAAAATGGTAAACAGTCACTAAGAGTAAGGTAAGCCTCTACTTATTATAAAACAAAGTCCCTAAAAGCTGTGTCATTACGTTATCGATTTTCTCAAAATCTACCGAACGGATTTTTGTAGTTTTACCATAAGGTAGTGCAATTCTTCCGGGAGGTTTAGGTTAGAAGAACGGTACTTTTTTAAAATTGTGTTGAAGGGATTGCGGAATTGTAAAAAAAAACTTGCCTGCTGGTTGCTTTAGTCGCTTGCACTGAGTAAACCAAAAGATATACAGTAAAGTAATGTATTAGAGAGTTGTAGAACTGTTAAAATTCTGCAAAAAAAGTCATAATAACTAATTTTATGTCCAAAATTTCAATTATTAAAGATACTAATTTCCACGCAGGCGAAGCAGCAAGAACAGGTAGTTGTGTATAATTCGTAGTGATTATTTTTATAGGCAACGAAAAGCATTGCCGATAAAATTATATTTAAATAAAAGGTAATTTATCAAAGAAAAGTTACAATTCAGGAGCTAAAATTCTATGAAAGGATGCAGTAAATCTGTGAGAGAGGGGTAGGTGGTGGGTGGTTACTCATGTTCGATGTAACATGATTATTGCATGGCATTAACGTTGCCTTTATAAGCTTGTTTCGCTAGTCCTCTACAAGGAGCTTATTCTATCTGCGTGTATAATAAAAAATGAAAAGTAATTTTCCTTTTTACCTTTAGTGACTGAAATGTTTTCCAAAAAAGAAATGTTTTTACTCCTTGGATTCGTTATACTAATTATTTACAAAATAACACAATCAATGTTCCTTCAGCCATAAACTAACTAGAAAATATCTCTATAAAATTATTACATAGAAAGTTCTTGTTTAAGATTAATTACTGCAGAAATTTTTTATAACTTACCTACCTAAAGTTATAAAAATCCTATTTCAATCCAACTGATAGACCTCTATCAGGGCACTGTGTATTTTCCGTTGCGATGTTGTAGCTCTCTAGCACTTTTAGACCCCAACGCTCTTTCGATCATCGATCTATGTGCCCCAATCATTGCCACTCAAGCTTCACGATCTTACTTTTAAATTTGTCAATTATTTTTTTTTATTTAAGGTACTAAATTTATTAAATCTTAATATACATACTAAGTATACTATTTACTAAACTAAACTATTTTACAAAAACAAGCATTAAAAAAAAAACAAATTAAAACTAACTAAATAATAACTAAAGAATAAAAATAAAAATTAATAAATAAATATATATATATATATATATATATATATATATATATATATATATATATATATATATATATATATATATATATGTATATATATTTACACTAAATCAAAACCATCCATTCCATTGCAATGGGGTAGAGTTCCTAAAATACTGGCAGCGTTGCCCCTTTGTATGGCCAAACTTATTCGTTGGCCAAGGTAGCTGCCAGTTCTCGGGTCCCCGGTACGCTCTACGAGCCTTCTCGTGAGCTCGTTGAAGAACGTATGAGCGTCCGGCCCCATGGACCTAAGGTCTCTACACCAAAAGGCACAAAAATGAAGCTTCTATTTATGTCTTCATATTTGCGCCTCTTGGCATGTTCTGCATTGGTAGCTGCTGCTCCCGCCATAGTAGAGGTCCCTTGTATATGTGATGCAGCTAACGTGTCTACACATGTAGCATCCCAAACAAGTGACCTCCCCAGTTTCCAAGGTATGAGAGTCATACCATCAGGTCTCTTGCCATCGCTACGAGCCAATCCATTTGGTTCTAAAACAGCAGGCAGATTAGCGGTAGCAAGAGATTTCCGGATGATCTCATTTAAACTGCTACGACGAGAATAGCGACCAGCACTTTTGAAACAGGAGAGACCATGGTGTCCAAATGTATCAACAACCTCACCGCAATGGCATCGATGACTTTGATTGATCGTGGCGCCAAGTCGTAGACCAACCGCCAGTGTTACGGTGGTATGGTCTAAAAGAGTACCTAGGTTTGCGGATGGGAGAGCGTGAAGCCAGTATCCAGATTCCTTGGCAAAAACAGCACGGAGCCGAGCGAGATCTTTTTTGCTCTCAGCATGTTTTAACAAGCTATTATATATGTTATTACTTAAAATGTTATCCCACTGTTTTTCACAGGTCAAAGATACTGGTACTTGGCTAGGACAAGTAACAGACCAAGCATTTCTCGCCTCCAACAAATACGAAACCTCAACGGATCCTGTTGACGAGGATATTATTTTACCGTATAAAGGTTGCGTACTGTAAACTGAGGAAAGAAATGCTGGTAATAAAACACTTGAGATTTTGCGTACTCCTAAACCTCCGTATCTAATTGGAAGCGAGGCCTGGGTCCAGGCCCGATTTTCCAGAGAGCAATTTAGAATTTTCACAAGTACATTTTTTGAAAAGTTATCCAAATTTTCTAGGAGGTTTAAATTAAGATTAAAATTTAGGGTATTCTACTCATTTATAATTTTATCACGTAGCTATATTCCGAGGAAGCTCGGTCTATCCTACAAGTCATATCCGTGTCATCACTGGCGACCATGGTTGCCAACCCCATCATATCATAGATAGATCATAGAGCAAAACTGTAGATATGAAATTTAAAATAGGGAGGATATGAAAAACAATGGATATCTTGTAGATAACAAATTTTTAATCAAATTAAATGCCAAAAGTTTCAAACAAAATTAGTCAAATAAAATTAATAATGTTTTAAAACTAGTATGACAATGCTTATCCAATACATCCGAAAATACGACCAACGATTTTTTAGGAAGTTTCCCTTGAAAATCCTAGCTATCAGAAGTACCTAGTAGATAATATCACTAGCTCAATTAGTAAATCTTATTGATTTTCTGTTTCATTTTTATTTTTATTGAAATCGAACATATTTTTATTGAATTTTGGAATGGTCATTTGTCACATTGAACTCGGTTTTTTTTCTGACCTTACTCACCTTTTGATGTAGTTATAAAAAGTTTATTTCTTAATTTAATTTTTATAAAATTAATGCTTGAAAACAAACGTTCTACCATCACAGTACTGTGCTGCTTACATAGTGCACGAAATAGATAGTAAATAGATAACGAAGCATCCCAGTTAAAAAAAACTGTAGATTTCGAAGCCTAAACTAAAAACTGAGGGGATGTTCAATAAACTGTAGATCTACAGTTAAAAGTGTAGGGTTACAACACTGCTGGAAACTCGCAGCTAACAAAAACTTTGGTCTTTAGGCGCTGCTGTATTTCGGGTGAAAAGATCTCGCGTAACTTCTCGAACGCTGCTTATACGAGTATGAATGCGTATTGAAAGTAAGAATTATGATGAGTTGATTTAATTATGCTCTAAGCTTGAATTAGACAGCAACGTCAAGAAGAAAACATAAGAAACGATCTATTCTTTTTCACTATAATTTTAGTTATGTTATTCAATATAGTAGCAATATTCTGAACGTGATAAAATTGTTTTATGCTATTGTTATCACCATGCGACACATATGTCTAAGAAATAATGCATTCCAGTTTTGGCTTTACTTTTTATTGATTAAAAATGTTATAATTAAAATATCTTTATTATTTATGACGGAGAAAGAAAAAAATATTTATTTATTGTAGTACCCTTGCTATAATTCTTCATTCGCGTCAATTTGGGTGTTAAAATACACTCAATTATATAATGCTTTTTTTTTTCAATTATAGACTTTTTGCTGTTCCTGAAGGTAAAAAGGGATTTATTTTTATTCTTTGTGCTACGTCTGTATATAAGAGTAAATTGTAACAAATTTTATCAATATTAATCTAGCTGTATAGCTGTGTAAGTATAACAGACAGATAAACGTTCTAATTAACATTAATTTAGCTAAATAACGTTAACTAAAAACAGTTTTCCTTTTTGGAGTAAATCAACCGTTAGGATCAACAAATATTTAAAAAAAAAATATTTTAATTATAGAATACCGTGTGGATCCGGCTGAGTAAAATAGACCATGCTCATTTCTTACCGAGGTGTCGTAAAAGGCGACTAAGGTAAGTCAACTAGCGCGTGGTATCCGGCTGAGTAGAATAGACCACCTTTATTTTTTACCGAGCTGTCATAAAAGGTAACTAAGGTAAGTCGACCCGCCGTGTGGTATTCGGCTGAGTAGAATAGACCACCCTCATTTCTTACCGAGGTGTCGTAAAAGGTGACTAAAGTAAGTCGACCCACCTTGTGGTATCCGGTTTAGTAGAATAGAGCACCCTCATTTCTCACGGAAGTATCATAAAAGGCAACTAAGGTAAATCGATCCACCGTTTGGTATCCGGTAGAGTAGAATAAACCAACCTTTTCCTTAACGAGGTATCGTAAAATACGACTAAAGTAAGTTGCCATCAGGCAGGCGGCCGGTCGTGAAATACATAGCCAAATCATGTGACAACATGTTTATAACATGTTATGCTGACATCAATTAGAGTGAAATAAGGGATTTTAATTATTATAGTCTAATCAACTATGTTGTATAATTGTATTTCGTACATTTAAAGTTACACTACACTTACAATTACACTACACCAACTCTTACACTTCAAGTATACTGCGAGAATACACCTATGTAGTACATATGTAGGTGTATTCTCGAACATGGTGTATTCTCGAAGGTTGGTTGCATAATAACCTGAAATCGCATCGACAATTTATAGAAAACTTGAGGTTTCTCGTAAAGTTTCACTGAGAATGATCGCCATTGTCAACTTATATATTTATTCCTTCAAACTTTATCCGACTGTCTCTTACACTGTCATTTTCGTTATTTGGTAGATTATATACTTTGAATAATCTTCAAAGATACCTATATGCAAATAATTTAGGCGGTAGGCGGTAAGTATTATCAGTGAATGGATGTGAAGACCTCAGATGATCTTAAGGATTTCAAGAGGGACGATATTCGAATCAAGGTAGTAAAAAACTATGTTAAATATGTTAAAAGTAAAAAATATTTTACCCGAGTAAATTTTCCGTCTGCCGTTTACTATTCAAACAGGCGGAAAGAAATTAACGTGCATTTAAAGAGCTTTCTTCAAATGCTAAAAGTCGAATTCAAATTACGACAGGAAAGTGGAGTTCTTTAAAGGTGTAATTTAAATTTTCGCATAGCCTTCTTCTTTATATGAATTACGAAGTTTATTAACAAAAACCGCGCTACATTTTGTCTGGACAAGGTATGGGGAAATTACACAGCTAATAATTTGGAACATAACGACCAAACTTTGATTAGTTATACTGTGCATTACACAATTATATTTTGTAAAGCACAATATAACTAAACAAAAATATAATTATTGTGCATTAAACAAGCCGTTATGGTAGAAAGGTGAAAGCAAGCGACATTTGAAAAGTATGTAGCAGGTTTAAATCCGGGCAGGCGCTTTTGGGTTGTCTCCGCTAAATTTATATAGGCAATCGATCGTCGATTTACGCCAAAGTAATTCACAAGTAAGGCTCAGAGAATTCATATTATTGTATTAATGTCGACGGGGAGCTGACTGGACTGGATTTCGTCGATCTTTTATTAACAAGTAATAATTTAAATTCATGTTATCCACATCTCAAATTATTTTATAATATCCATAATAAAGAAATAAAATTACACCTAAACTTTTCAGCTATGTTAATTCCACGTAGCGCCGTAGCCTCGAAATGTCCTCGAATTTAGCACGATTGTAGTAACCTCGGGAAACGTGTAAAAAATGCATGTCTAGGATAAAACGAAAACAATCTGACCTAAATAGGATCCGCACTCTTTATATATAATAATAGATATTTAATTTAGGTTATAAGTACACTCGTGCTCACAAGACTATAGGATTATATACAGATACATTGGATCATTATTGAAGTAGTTTCTTAAGCCGCAGATGTGTGATTATTAAAAGAAATAAATAAAGTACTTATGTTTGAACGTTAACAAGTAATTATACACTACTACACACACACACACACACATATATATATATCATCATCTTCCTGCCCTTATCCCACTCTAAGTGGGGTCGGCACGACATGTTATAAACATGCTGTCACATGATTTGGCTGCGTTTTTACGACCGGCCGCCTACCTGACGTCAACTTACCTCTGTCGTATTTTACGACACCTCGGTAAGAACGAGGGTGATCTATTTTACTAAACCGGATACCACACGGTGGGTCAATTTACCTTAGTCGCCTTTTACGACACCTCGGTAAGAAATGAGGTTGGTCTATTCTACTCAGCCGGATACCACACGGCGGGTCGACTTACCTTAGTCGCCTTTTACGACACCTCGGTAAGAAATGAGGGTGGTACTATTCTATCAAGCCGGATACCACATGGCGTACACACACACATATATATATATATATATATATAATTTATTTTGAGTATTTTATATACGAGAACAAATTATTGTATATAATTTTATTATTTTGTGTTGTATATTCAGTCTTTAGGCATTAGTTCCCAAGAAGGGCCAGCAGAAACTCGGCGGTGGCTCTTTTAAAAGTGTAATTCCTAATATTAGTTACATTTACTCATTACTGTCTTGTACAGGTTGGAAGAGAGCTATATACTCACATTCTTATCATCTAAGTAATCCTCAACAGTATAGTAGGCTTTTTGTATCAGCCTCTTTTTAACGGTGTTTTAAGTATAAATATAAAACACCTATATAGTATAAAAACCTAGAACAAATATTGAGTCAACAAGGGAAAAACTTCGATATGTCTTCGGGTTAGTAGTTAATAATCTGTGCTACAAAACAAAATTGACACACACACATGACTTGATGATGTTGTAAAAAGCAGAAAAACTGGCGGGCGTTCGCATGTATACTTTGATAACATAGCCTTACAATTTTGCACAATGAACTATAAGAAATGATGCTTCATCAATCTCATGCCTATAGGAGAGGAGCAAATTACGTAGGTAGTCAATTAGCAGGATTAATTAGCGTGAAGGTAACGCCGAAGGGTATTAGGTATATCGGTATTTACGACAAAACGTTGAACACGATACAACCACCTTGTTGATTAAATTGTTATGAACATGTATCTACACATTAATTATTTAAAAATTACATCATCATCATCATCATCATCGTCCTGCCCTTATCCCACTCTAAGTGGGGTCGGCACAACATGTTGTCACATGATTTGGCTGCGTTTTACGACCAACCGCCTGCCTGACGTCAACTTATCTTAGTCGTATTTTACGACACCTCGATAAGAAAGAGGGTGGTCTATTCTACTTAACCGGATACCACACGGTGAGTCAACTTACCTTAGTCGCCTTTTACGACACCTCGGTAAGAAATGAGGGCGGTCTATTCTACGCAGCCGGATACCACACGGCGGTATTTAAAAATTACATATTCAAATAAATTATATTTATAAACATTTTAACCACTAAATTAATCTTCTCATATATAAAAAATGTTTGTCTGTATGTCCTTTATAGACTCCGAAATGGCAGGGCTGATTTTAATTAAATTTTTAAGACAATCTTTAGACGGAACTAGTGCATGATTTTGTGGTATGGTGGCGATCTCAGCATTTTTTAACTGTTGAGTTCTGTTTCGAGGTGAATTCGATACCAGACTGAGCCACAGCAACGCGGGTTATATACACGAGCGATTTATTATTATTATTACAACTAAATGGTAAATGTTCACGGACGACAATTCCGCCTTGTGGAACCTTATCGGATTTGTCTCATTCTATCGGAGATACGACATCATCCTTCCATGACTTTCAACGAACAAATAGGCATAGGCAACATCTTTGTAATATGTAAGAAGAGTAAGATGTTAAGAGTGATTAGACCAACCGGCCAAATCCAAAATGTGTTTAATATGAATTTTATCCTATGATCAAATTAAGATTGTAAACACGTAATACACACAGAGTCTTTGCCAGTCAAGAAAGTCTCGTGTGATGGCGTGATAAAAAGTCGCAGTCAAACACCAACCCTTACCTCCAATCGCCCTCGAAGTGACGAAACCTAGATATACATAGGTACAACTAATCCCTCTTATATCAGTCTTTTCCATCAAATTCATATAGATTGACAATATATAGGCCACAAAAACGTTCTGTATAACAGTAACTATCAAATCAAGATCGCAAATACACATAGTACACACTAAGCAAATTTTGGAAGCTTGACTATGCGCTCTCCTCACTCGGTGCTGCTCGAGCAGCAGTTGTTAACATATTATGATTAATAAAATATATAAATAAATAAAAAATTTATTTCGCACCACAAACCATACAATAAATAAACTTAAGTAATTTAATTAATTTTACAAGAAATAATGCTTGTGGATTGCTGGTGCCTATGGTAAATAAAACCCGTATTACAGGTCACCAGGTCTCCACCCCTCGAAATGTGCTACAATTAACTTAAACTAAATGAGTTCGAAAAGTAACATTTTCTATAAACATTTATACACATTTTTTTTTAATTTTACATATATTAGACAGAGTAATGACGTGTACGTGTGATTGCATCGTAAAGTGCGAAGGACGTGATATAAATTCAAAAGTTTTAAGCAGGCTACATAAAGTTGCAGCTTTAAATATGAATATATTTTTCATATCCAAAGTAGCCGCGTTTCTGTCTAGCTCTCAGTTCTGGTGATTCGTGCCCAAAATACCTTTTACATTTTTTTGTTTTAACTGATATTGACAGTATCAATACTCTATATTCCATTTTAATATTTACCCTAAAGAAAAAGCAAGACTTATTCTATTTGTAAAACAAATTGCTTTTATATACCTCTATCGATTTTGTTATAGACCCAGCGCCTCGATACCATTTACCTATATAAATTACTAGCGGTCAGCCCCTGCTTCGCACGGGCTATATAAAATATATAGCCTATGTCCCTCTCCCTATACCAAGCAGATTTCCTGCTATATTTAATACCTAAATTCATATACTACATATTTATTTTTATATTTTTCAGTTGCGCGTGCGATCGCTGCTAAATTCGAAGTGCTATAGGGCGAAGCGCGGCCCCCTCGCGGGATTTTTAAATCTGTGATATCCCCGAAAATGTTCACTTAAATTACATGCTGTAAAAGGCCATATTGATCTATGTTAAATCAACAGTGTATTTAAGGTATTTAATTGGATAAGGATCAATGCTGTATTGTATAAAAATTGCTTCAAAAGTAAGTCATTCTTTTTCGTAAAAAGTAAATGACAAAAAATGATATTGTGGGTTATCCATAAGGGATAGACATATACCATCGCGGAGTTTTCTGTAGACCTTTTCAAGCTGTATAAATACTTCGTGCATCATTTTGATAAATCTCGTAGGGCTGCGTTTGCAACGTAAGCGGAAAAAAATGTAATTATTCACGATATCACATTAGAAGCCTCAAAAATTACAGTATTTCTCTACTCCATATTTAATGGTATTATACATACAAACCTTCCTCTTGAATCGCTCTATCTATTAAAAAAATACCGCATCAAAATCTGTTGCGTAAGTTTAAAGATTTAAGCATACTTAGGGATATATGGACAAACAAAGAATGTGACTTTGTTTTATACTATGTAGTGATTTTGGCTCAGTATAGCTGAGAGCTTGGCAGCCTCTGTTTTCCTTTGAATCGTGCGTTGTCAATGGCGACGGGGATTAGGGAGTTCTAAGTCCTTCGCCCTTGAGGGTCCTGACAAAACAATTTTCTGGAAGATTACTGCCTTGTGGACATACATAAACATATCATTTTATACTACTTCCAAGGATTTGACTTGATTTGATTTGACACAAGTAAGCAATAATAAGTCAAAAAAATACTCGCGCCTAAAATTACCTAAGGAAAATATAAATATTCAGGCTGCTATACATGTAATCTGTGATATTCTCTAGAGATAAGAAACGTGATGTAATGTGATGCGTAGCTATTTTAGAGCAGTGTAAAGCGTTTAATGAAATATTTCATCAATTTTATCAAAATATGTAACAAAGAATCCTTTCTAATATGAATCCGTGAATTCTGATTTAGACACTCTAAAAATATTTTTATCTTAAAATTATTAAGATAAAAATGTATATTAGAACATGATCATAGGTCATTATCGACGTACTCAGGGCACCATAATTGGCAATAATCTCGTCAAGAAGCTCGAAGTTACTTAAAAAAATTATTATATTATTATCTTCTTCATGCCCTTATTCCACTCTAAGTGGGGTCAACACAACTTGGCGCAATTTGGCTACGTATTTTACGACCGGCCGCCTGCCAAACATCAACTTACCTTAATCGTATTTTTCGAAACCTCGGTAAGAAAGAGGATGGTTAATCCTACTTAACTCGATACCACACAGTGGGTCGACTCACCTTAGTCGCCTTTTACGAAACCTCGGTAAGAAATGAGGGTGGTACTATTCATCCGAATACCACACGGCGTTATTATTATTATTTTTCGTGTTAAATGTAATACATAGTATATTGAAGTTAACTAAAAAATATCGTCAATTTCGTGGCTCCCATCCGTTTTATTGAGAAGATTGAGAGACACAGAAGTTTGTCCCACACTTGGGTCGGAAGCAACGCGCGGTAACTTAAATTTTCATTGCAGTGGCAGTCGGAACATTTTGAATCTTTTCGGGGAAGTCGAGCTTAAATAATGATGACAACAATGTATGAGACATTGAGAAAGGCCAGTCATACATCTGTTCTGTTATAAAATGTTTACAGGGATTTGTGCAATCAACACAAGGAAATAGCAATATTATTACTTCGTCAGATACGGACGAGTACATCCATGAAATTTTGACTTTATAGCGCGCTAGTTACGTTCTCGTTAAGCATACAATTTTAAAACGAACTGTTATACGCATGCGCGATCCCGGTTTGAACCTCAGCGGTACAGAAGCCTCCTTAGTCATTTGCGAAGTGCACTCGCTGAAGTATACGTGACTTAAATTATCGAACAATATTGATTTAGTATATGTAAATGTATGTAAAGATTGCGTAAAATAATGCTTTATATTATTTGAATGTCTATATTCTGAAATTTTTATCAATACCAAGATCGCTTTACTTCAATCTGTAAGTATTAACTATTTTATACTTGTCGTTACTCAGTTATTAAAAGCTTTTAAGACTCATGTCAAAGATTGACACGATGCCGTTCACACTGATAATCTGATAAAGCTCATCAAAGTCACATCATTTTTGTTGTTATGAGGTATAGACCTCACCAAAAATGATGTGTCTGTGTGTGTGTTGGGTGTGTATGTATAGACATACACACCCAACACACACACAGACGCACACGCACACACACACACACACACACACATATATATATATATATATATATATATATATATATATATATATATATATATATACATATTTATAGGTATATATATAATTCCGTTTTGTTTCTGTTACAAAGCCAATACCAAAGTCTGCAGAAACTGAAATATTATATATTATAGCAACTATAGCGTTATCGAAAACATTTATTTCGTATTAAAGTTTTGTCGCCGGCGTCCGGCTTTGCCATATTGCATACCATACTATAAAAACTACATGGCTAGATGCAGAGGCAAATAAATAAACTACTACATAGAGGTCAAGAATCCATGAAAGAGGCTATGTCAACCAGCTGATATACATCAATTGAGACCACAAGAGAGGTGGGTTTTCAAATGTTTTTAAGGATCTTTAGGCTATCAATATTTACAATTTAAGAATTTAGTAGAAAGCGTTCAATCCTTTACAGTTTTAGGTTTTAAAACCTTTTTTAGATAAGCGTCCATCTTAACCGATAGGAGTTCGTGTTGGACATACCTCTTTAAGAGATTTTCAGACATTTTGTGCCACCTTGATCCAACAGCTCTTGCGATCAACTTGAACTATTACATCTACTAACTAGGTTTGCCCAGGATGCAGTCTAGGGTGCGGATTAGCCGTTTTAATACGTAAGACAACAACATTCATTGTCTTGCTACACCTAACTATATATTATCGCTATAAAAAAATATTATTAAAGAAGATAAGAATATTATAAAATTTTAATACATTTTGTAATTGTTGCAGGCACAATGTCGTCGATTAGACTGCTGTCGGTCGTAGTCAAATGACAATAACTAGAATAAAGGTAATAAAACTTTTTTTAAATTTGTATTTAAGTGATTCTTTGCTGTTACGCATTTTATGTATTTATTGTCGTTATCCCTATTTTATTATATAATATAAAAAAACTACTGATACAGACGCGTATATTAAACAATGAGTAGAAGTAGACCGAACATATGATAAACTAGCGGCCTGCCCCTGCTTCGCACGGGTATAAAATATATAGCCCATGTCAGTCAGTGTAAAAAAAATTATTAAAATCGATCCAGTAGTTTTGATTTATTCATTACTACCCGTGGCCCGCAAGACTTAAATTTGGAGAAAAACAATTTCCCTCTCCCTATTCTAAGAAGATTTCCTGCTATCTTTGAATATCTAAATTCATATAGTACATATTTGCGTATTTATTTTTATTTTTCCCTATGTATTTTATTTTATCAATTAATTACTTGTGAAAAAGCTGTGAATGTCTTTATAAACAACACTCACAGCTTTAAATAAACTCTTGAAAGAGCGACATCGCTTCTAAAGTCAAAGTGGCATTTTAAATCTGTAATATCTCCGAAAATGTTCACTTAAATTACATGCTGTAAACGGCCATATTGATCTATATTAAATCAACTATTTATTTAAGGTACTTAATTGGATAAGGATTAATGCTGTATTGTATAAAAATTGCTTCAAAAATAAGGCATTATTTTTCGTAAAAAGTAAATGACAAAAAATGCTATTGTGGGTTATCCATAAGAGATAGACATATACCATCGCGGACTTTTCTGTAGACCTTTTCAAGTTGTACAAATACTTAGTACATTATTTTGATAAATCTCGTAGGGTTTAGCCTGCGTTTGCAATGTAAGCGGAAAAAAATGTAATTATTTACAGAAACCTCAAAAATTACAGTATTTCTTTACTCCGTATTGAATGTTATTATAAATACAAACCTTCCTCTGAAATCACTCTATCTATTAAAAAAAACCGCATCAAAATCTGTCGCGTAGTTTTAAAGTTTTATGCGTACATAGGGATATATGGACAAAGAATGCGACTTTGTTTTATAATATGTAGTGATGAATAGTGTGAGGTATGGTTATGGATATAAAAGGAGTAGCGCCAAAGTTGGCGTGTGATAGAAGAGAATGGAAGATGAAAACATATTGTGCCGATCCCACTTAAAGTGGGATAAGGCTAGAAGAACGATGAGTGATGACAATTGAGGGTTGCCACCTATTTTTTAAAGCAAAATAGTATTATTATTTTAAATTAAAAAAAAATATAGTACTTTTAGGAAATACAGGAAAAAAAATAGTACACATCTATTTTCAATCATTATTTATTTTGATTGATTCTTATGATGATTATTTATTATTACTTTTCGCTTTGGCCATCAAGGTTCTTATTTATTTTTTAAATAATTATAGCCATCTGAGCAAGTTAGGTCTATATTAAAACAGTAAAAGTAAATTAACAACTCATTTTTGATTAAATTAATAGATGCTCTATTCCTTTCTTCTCTAGATTTCACATTCATGACGGAAAAATTCTTTCCGTAAAAGCGGAAGTTGCAGGAATGGAGAGAAGAAAGGAAATGATTTTATAAATATTTTTGTAAAATTTCATCTGAGCTTTTGAAAGGCATTTGCCATTTTTCATCAGTCATTTTCAATACGGAGACATTTTCGATATTCAAAAATAACCTAAATGTTCGTTGGGATAGCATTAATTGACGTGACGTTGACATTTGACAATGACAAAGGAGTTAGACAGAGTTACTAACTAACTAAGCCCCGTACATACATGAATGAGTTCTGTTCAAAGATTCCCTATGGAGCGTTGCGGGTGCGTTCCATTCACAGTTGATTCAAAAAAAGTGCGTCAATTGAATTTGCGATAAAAATATATTATTTTTCTTCCTGTATTGTTTTTCTGTAATATATAGTACAATTGACTAAAATATAGTATGATACTATATAATATCGTACGGGTGGCAACCCTTGATGACATAGTAAGGCAAAATCCAATTAGCTTGACGTAAGAACGTGTGAGGTAGAAGATAGAGGTAGAAATACACAAATGTTCACGTACACGTTTATCGTTTGATACAACGAAGAGTCTACAAAATATTGTTACTGCCAATGATAGTTATGGTTTAAACGACCTCTGTCATAAAATGAAATATGTGATAAAATACAGGCGCTTTTTAACAAAACAACACTCATTTAATTTATATGCAAAAAGGAGTGACACGTATGTAGTTAATTGAAATTACGCGCGTTGTTTAATCCTCTCTACTTTCAATTGCGCTACAGTTGTTTCGATGATATGTAATGAAGTTTTTAAATGTTTTAAATTTTTTTACGAATGTATTGGGCAATTCCAACGTCACATTTTATAATAACTAGCTTTACCTGCAACTTCGTTTGCTTAGACTGTAGTCTTGAAATTAACAGTCGCTTCTGTCACTTTCGTTTAAAAATAATATCAGAGAGATTTATAGTTTTATCAAGATCATAGTTCGATAATTTTGATAAATAACCCATATAACTTACATGAAATATATGTTAAAATAGTTATTCAATATCACTATAAATATTATAAACTTTTAATGGAAATGTGCTATAAAACTTATTTAAAAATAACATTATTATTGGGCTGTACAGTGCAAATTGGGCGCAATTCACTCTGCCAGTGTCACGTAAAATGGCAAACACACTAGTAATGGAATTTAGAATTTGCCTCGAAGACAATGCTAATAATAACATTTATACATAACTTATTAATTGTCAACTATCAATTGTTACTTTTTTTATTTACCTACAAATACAGCCCTAGATTCCAGCGTTTTTAGTATAAATACAAAAAATATATATAAAAATTTTTAAATTATGTTTTTGTGAACATTATATTTTAACCTGATATCTGTAAATATATTTGCTTCACTTTATTAACTGTAATGACTTTCCAAATATCAAAAATGGTGTTTAGAAATAAAATATATTTTTCATTGGCTTTATGGCTTACGATCTTAATCTATATTGGAATAAATAAAAAATATCCCAATACATTTCAATTATTGGTTCGTACTTGTTGCAATAGACTAACTAAAGACTTGTTCCGTTTATAAATGTGTTTTCTCGTGTGTTCGAACTATTGTCTATTTTTCGGACTACAAAAAAAAATATTTAACTGTTACTACAATGATAATAACTTATTTTTTAAATTGTCATCACAAATCCTATCGTTTTAATGTGTTATTGTGGTATTTAGCTTGTACTTGTACTTGTAAATAACCTAAAACTATAATTCTCTTTTTATTTTATTTATTATTGCTTGTACTATTTTTTATATTATTGTTAGTACATAAGACAACAAATAATTTTGTATTAATAAACATAAATTAATCGTATAACGTCTGGGCTTAAAGATTTTCTTTATTAAATAAACTAACTTTTTTGACCATTTATATATATATATATATATATATATATATATATATATATATATATATATATATATATATATTCGGAATCTCAGAAACGGCTCCAACGATTTTCCTGACATTCAGCATGTAGAGAGTTTTGGGGGAGAAAAATCTATCTAGTTAGGATTCATGTAAAAGAAATCGTTTTATCCCTGTTTCAGGCCATTATTCGGGGGATGGGCAGTCGAGAAAATTCGAGAAATATGTATACCTAGGATCGATCCCAACTACTTATATATTTTTTTTGTTTTTTTTTTCTTTTGTTAAAAATTACCAAGCAAGGCTCGGTCAACCGGGTACCAAACATCGAGTACCATAATTGAGCCAAATTTCACCTATATTGGTTCATCGAATTGGCCATGAAAACGTAAAAGACAGACTTTCGCATTTATAATATTATTAGTCTATTTGTATTTGTAGACAGTCATTATAATCCTGCCCTTACCCACTCTAAGTGGGGTCGGTACAACAATGTATTTTACGACCGACTCCCTGCCTGACGTCAACTTACCCTAGTCGTATAGTAAGAAATGTAGGTGGTCAAATCTACTCGGCCGAATACCACACGGCATAAACAATTTGCAGATAGTAACGTTATCAATTCGCCGCCAGTGTCGGGAGCGCTCATGAGACAGTCGTGCCACCGTCTGCTCGAGCACCAACAGGCCGGCGGGGACGAACCCCCGCTTTACTCACCCGTAGATCAAATTTCAGGTAACATTCTACTTTTAATAATAATCTAAATATTGTTACAACATGTTTCAAACACAACCTCCTTCATATAGTTGGTCAGTAATATAATAAAACATTGTGGCCGTCATTATGTGTCATTGAGTTGTTAAGAAAGGAGTGAATGAGTTGACTTTTGGGAAAAAAAAGAAATGTATGAAACGTTTATGTAATAACGCTTCTTATTTCCAATACGCTCCTTTAATAATATATTGATGAGAAAGTATGTATGTATGTTCCTTACAGACACCGTAATGGCTGGACCTATTTTAATGAAATTCTTGGAAAGTAAAGTTTTGTGGCAATTTGGAGTATTATTTCCGAACTGTCAATGACATTATTTTTTAATTCTTACTGATATCTTAATCTGATAAATTAAGCCCGGCTGACGCGGGCTGGGTATGGTAAATTGTATATAGGACACGAATGGTCGTCCGTCCCCAAAGTAACTTAACTAATATATATTTACCCATAGTACTGGTAAGTACTATGGGTAAATATATATAATTTTAAATAAAACCTTAAAATATAACACCCACATCATGTTGATGGATACAATAATTATATATTTACTATTTAGCAAATATTTATTGCTATTTATAAATAGTAAATTTTAGTACTTTAATGTATTACATATATGTACCAGTGACCAATGACCAGTGAGCACAACCTACGTAATACTTGTACATCGCATATACCTACTAATTTTGTTTAATTTAAGTTAATAATAAACATTCTGTTTTGCATATCAGATTGTATCTTCTGTCCTTCATGCTAGCACTCCAAGATAAATTATCGATTTTAACTTTTTTTGAAGTTATACTTCTTTAGGCGCCTTATGAAAAATGATGAGAGTGAAATTTTAAGATTCGTCACACAAAGTTACAGTATGAAGTTGCAACGGCTGCAGTTTCGAAACAAAAGCTACCAACAAAATAGAAATAGAACCTCTATTAGTCGTTAGTATATACTTAACTCATTAGAATAAAAATCTTTTTATAGTTGCATAAGATAAGCATCTATCTAGGGTTACTAATACAGCAGTATCTAGGGGTATCACTATCTAGGGGTATCACTAGCCCTGGCAGACTTTGCTGTTGATATGATATTCTACTTCGTGTGTAATTTACAACATCTTTCGCTCTATATGGTGATGTGAGAATCTATTGACTTTCTTGACTTAAAAAAAACTTGATCATACATGATCACAACATCGTTAAAAAAATTTAATCGATAGGATAAGAACTCTAAGAGATTTATAAGCAAAACATATTAAAATACAAAGTCCCCCGATATGTCTGTCTTTCTGCCTGTTCGAAATAAACTAAAAAAATTCTGAGGCTATTTTCATTTCACCGATAGACGTAGTGATTTGAAAATAAGGTTTTAGTATATAATATATAAAGGTTTTATTTAAATTTTAGTAGAAAGAAGACGATTACTGTTCATGTAAAAGTCAAGCCGCCGGGCAGCTTTCATCAAAAAACGCTGCGCCAATCCCTTTGAAATATAACGTGTATAACATACACAATATATGACTGGATTCCTTTTGTAGTGGACAGCTAAAAATTCGGCAATGGCATCTATCTACTTCTACCTATTCCACCAAACGGAAAAGATTAATATATTTGTATAAAGAACGATGTACTATGTGGCAAAATGTATGTTTTCAAAATGACTGTGATTGATAATTATATGTATTATTTTTACAAACCGGTATTTGTTATTATATTATTAAACGAACGTAATATATATATGTCAGTTTTTATAATTATGACGTCTACGTATGAATCTATTGTATAAAATCATTGACATGGAGCTTTCTGCGCTGGTATACTTTTCTGATTAGTTTTCAACTGAATATATGCTCATCTAAGCGAAGACTCGTCAGGTTAAACCGTAGATGATCACCTTCACAGGTTACAGTTTTCCATTAAGATGGTGAAACTTTAAATACCTATTCGATATGAACTATTGGAATTATCGCAAAAACTATAACATTAACAAAGAACTTATTTTGAAAAATTTAAAAGCCTATTTGTTAAAAAAATAAGCATATACAATAATAATACATTAAACATTATATTATACATTCGGCAACTCCCGATTTCATTTTGTAATATTATGCCTATGCTTCCTCAAAGACTCTGATAAATGGCTAACAAATAAGAAGACACTAAAGGCACAAATTGAAAGTAATATAACATACTAGCGGCCTGCCCCTGCTTCGCACGGGTATAAATTATATATCTCCCATGTCACTCAGTGTAAAAAAAAGATTAAAATCGATCCAGTAGTTTTGATCTATTAATTACTGTCCGTGGCCCGCAAGCGTTAAATTTGGAGAAAAACAATTTTCTCTCCCTATACCAAGAAGATTTCCTGCTATCTTTGGAATATCTAAATTCATATAGTACATTTTTACTAATTTACTTTTACATGTTCCCTATGTATTTTATTTTTACAATTAATTAACAATATTCACAGCTTTAAACTCTTGAAAGAACGACATATAGCTACTAAATGCGAAGTGCTATAGGGTGAAGCGCGGCGTCCTCACGGCATTTTAAATCTGTAATATCTCCGAAAATGTTCACTTAAATTACATGCTGTAAACAGCTATATATTCTATATTAAATCAAAAATTTATTTAAGGTACTTAATTGGATAAGGATTCATGCTGTATTGTATAAAAATTGCTTCAAAAATAAGGCATTATTTTTCGTAAAAAGTAAATGACAAAAAATGCTATAGTGGGTTATCCATAAGAGATAGACATATACCATCGCGGACTTTTCTGTAGACCTTTTCAAGGTGTACAAATACTTAGTACATCATTTTGATAAATCTTGTAGGGTTTAGCCAGCGTTTGCAATGTAAGCAGAAAAAAATGTAATTATTTATGACATCACATTAGAAACAGTATTTCTCTACTCCGTATTGAATGTTATTATACATACAAACCTTCCTCTGGAATCACTCTATCTATTAAAAAAAACCGCATCAAAATCTGTTGCGCAGTTTTAAAGTTTTATGCATACATAGGGATATATGGACAAACAAAGAATGCGACTTTGTTTTATAATATTATATGTATGTAGTGATAATACCTTTTTTATTTATAATAGGAGACATCTTCAACAAAACATTGAATACATCTTGTAAGATTTTAAACAACCAAACAACTTTTTAAAATGAATATTACGATGTTATTAGACGATACGATATTACGATAACTTACGATTCGCGACAATTAATCAAGAGATGTTAGGAGTCTGCAGACGATGTACTCGTACGTAGGCTCTGGTCAAAAACGTTTTACTTCTGAAAGAAATGTTCATTTAATTGTTCGGTATTTTTATTTTTAAGATATAAAAAAGAGAAAACTTAAAATAAAAATTATTGGACAGGTGGGGCACGATATTTTCACTTCTTTAGTACGCCCGTTATCCACTAAGCTAATAAAACTTTACAAATAACAGCTAAATTATTATTTGAATTTCGCTGTCAATTGCAAAGTCATAATAGCTCAATTGAGTAACGGGCGGTCTCAAATTTAGAATACTGGGATCGATCCCAGATAAAATATATTATTTAAAATTTTTAAATGCATTTTTTTATATATAAAAAAAAAATTACCGAGCAAGGCTCGGTGATCCAGGTAGCAATTGTACATAATAAATACTATACAGATATACATAAACTGATTATTAAAATACTTGATTAATAAAATATTTTTATTATATTAATAATGACTTACCTATAAATGATAACTTAGGCGTATAGTCCATTTCATTAGTCTGTAAATTAATTCGCGGTATGTTTGTGTTGGCCATTGGCTCTAATTGGCAGTACGGTGATGTCATTAATTGGTATGATTTAATATGAGAAGTCTATTTTCATAAAGATTATAATAAACTAATATTAGATAAATAATATCCAACAACATTGTAACTTTAATGATTTGATCAACACTGAAAACATTGACAAAAAATGTAATATGTCGTATGCTTGTAGCATTAAATCCTGAAATGTATCTGACGCTAAATAAGATGCTCAACTTTTTAGGTGCTGACTATCTTCAGTTCTGCGAAACTGACAAATAATGCAGGTTTTGGTTAGAAATAGATAGAAAAATTTTTCTAAACATATTTTGTTTAGGTAACTTTACGTTATATATTTCTAAGGTCACATCAAATCTGAATTTAATGGGACCTAGATATTAGACATCAGAAAGGGAAAACACTCGTAGGCTTTATAGAGGTATAAACAAGGAGTTTTGATACAGCGGTACCTGATCATGTGGGCCGGGAGGCCGGCGGCAAGCTGACACGATATGCGCCGGCGGAGGAGGACGAGGCGACTCTCAGGGAACTTCTACTTAGGTACGTGTGACCCTAGAGACATGTCGAAAAACATTAGCTTTTCGCCTTTACTACTGGCTTTATTGCATTTTCAATTCATGAGTCTGTGTCGATGTTTCTATACATTTTTCACCTTGGCTTAGCATCCCAAATATCTTATATTACAGATATTATTAAGATGCAACTCGCGGTATCTGATTCATCATTCAATTTCTCTTATTCATGGCGTCGGACCATCACCGTACTGAATACATTAGATTCAAAGGCCATAGTTTACTGTCCAATACAATAAGACAGAGGGTAGCACGGCGTCCTGCTTGACATTTCAACCCATTTTTAAACCGGCACGTCTAAAAACATTTGAAAATAATAAATTGCTTGCATGTTTGTAAACGTGAAGTGTTTTTGTATATATTCTAATTAAGTTCGGCAGTCTATGAAATTGTTATAACTTAAAAATATCTATATGTTTTGATAATTAGTAAAACTGTTTATACTGACATTGACCTGTTTGACTATATAATCTTTAATATTTAAATGAGTTAAGTTGTATGTATACAAATATATATATATATATATATATATATATATATATATATATATATATATATATATATATATATATATATATATATATATATTCGGAATATCGGAAACGGCTCCAACGATTGAGGGGTTTTGGGGCAGAAAAATCGATCTAGCTAGGTTTAGGTAAAAAAAATGTGGTTTAGGGCATTAAAAAACACTAAAATTTTTATTGAATATAAAACACTATTTTTGTCATAAACTGTCAAGTCAGCGTAGCTTATTCGGGAAGCAGGTAGTCTCGAGAAATGTAAATAGCTTGGATCGATCTCCAACTACCTAATTATTATTTATTTTATCTTGTAAAAAATTCGCTTCGGTTAACCAGGATCTAATTATTATAACCGATATTGTGCAATATTAGTCAAATTTAATCAGAAACCTTTTTAGTGCTCTATTTTACCTTTAATTTAAGTATTATAAACTAAACTAACTTGTATATGCTTTATTTAATTTTGATAAAATTACTAATATCTATTTGACATTGTAACTCAATATCTTACTATCCTTAAAAATACAATTTATTTCAAGATATATCAAGCCCCTCGCGTAACGGTTACTTGTTTATAAATACACATGCATAAATATCCGATGTATTTATTTTGCTCTTTTTTGATGTGCCTTTGCCAGTTATCAATGTTTATGTAATTTCCAGTTTCGATACTTGTATAGATTTAACTTAAAATTGTGAAATCTGGAGTTGCTTATAATCACACTAAACCATAAATATCGCTAATAGAATATTTTTTAATATTCTTAATATCAATGTTTTTATTACTGCCGTTACATAAATTCAAGTGACTTCGATGTTGAAAACTTCGTCGTATTTTCTAATACATAAATAAAATTACAAATCTACATGTCTTTTCTTAACTTATATGTATATATACTCGTATGAATAAACGCAATCACAATGGTAGGGGAGCCCAAGCGGGGATTTTCCGCGTTATTAAAGTGCGTCAGAGAATTATATGGGGAGGAACATTGTACCCTGTAATGTATCCCTACCATATATGAACCTTTAATGTAGGGGCTTGCGTTGAGGGCAGACTGTCAGATTAGTAAAAAAATCGATCCTCCGAAAAACTCGAACGCGTTAGATTAAGTCAAGGTAAGTTAAGTACATGCAGAATAGCTTAGATTTCAATAATCTGACGATTTAAGCGTGGTATAAGGAAATAGGCGAGTCACAAAGATGTCAAAAATACGTTATCTCGAAATACTCAAGCGCGTCAGATATTCATAATGTATACACGCTTTATCCTTCTGATAACTAAGCGATATTAATCTGACGAGTAATTAGTGGAGGGTGGCCGTAAAAAGGGGTAGAAAAAAAAAGGTTATTCGAGCGTGTCAGATATTTAGAGGGAATGTTAAGTAAACTCAAAAAAGTTTCCTATTCAAATGACTGGCGATTTGAACGCGGTTAAAATTCATGACAGAGTTTTGAAAATGTAAAAAAGTGACATAGAAATATTCTGTAACTATTATTATATTCTATAACTGTTTTTTATACATTTTTGAAAACTTTCCTCCCCACTAAAATGGAAAACTGAACATAAACTTTTCCTCCTTTCAGGACTTAATCTTCACAATCCTATAGGTCCCCATATATAGTATATATAGTAAATGTAAAATATCTACTAATTTCTGAAGAGAAATTGACATAAAAAAATAAATATTATATAGAAATAAATGTGAAATGGTTATTATAATTTAGCTAATATTTAATGTTAGCTGCATGCAGCTAGCTTCACTCGTGTGGAAATCAGTGTCTCAGATATATATTTCAGTCAATTTATATGAAACCGTAATGCATTAATAACCAAAACCTTCCTCAGAAATTGTTTTTATTAAAAATCCGTTCAGTGTATTTTAGGAAATCCATCACAGCTTTTGGGGATTTTGTTTTATAATATGTATTTAAGGATTAATCATGGTATTATATGGATATAATGAAGAGTATATGCGATTTTATTGGAAGATGTCGGCATAAAATATTGACACGTCGGACACAAAAATTCCGACAAAATGACATGAAATTATTTAAAGGACTCATTCCATGTGCTCCTTAGAATTTACTATTATTTTTTTGGAATCTTAAGTTTAATACAAAATGAATGCAATCAATTCGTATTTCTTCATTTTATGACCACTTTTTCGTATAGTTATCGTATAGTTAGTATAGTATCCATTCAAAACAGTTGATGCGCTTTTTATTTTAACTAACATATCTATGTTTTTATAGCCTATAATTTTATGGACATAACTATAAAATTGGGGCAGCGCCTTGAATATATTATCATATTGCATGCGAAAGGCATCGTTGCACAACCAGCTCGTATAAAAGATGCAAATGATTTGTTTGCACTGAAACATTTGTTTAATTTTTAGTTAATGTGAATTGGCTAGAATCATGTTAATATTTATCTACTTTTTCTCTTCTATTGGTGGATCACCAGTGATAATTAATCAAACACTTATATGAAAGACCAACTTCAAAATGCCTTAAAAGCTGAAACTATGTGATGATATCTTCAACATTCATTTAAATAACCTTTAACTATTTTTAAATATTTTTTTATAAATATAAACGTGTCTCGTTACTGTGAATTAGCATTATTTTTTAGAAGTCCTTTTAACGGACTTTAAAAGCTGTTTAAAGTCCTGGCGTAGTCCGGCACCATGACGTCGCCAGTGATGCAAAACTTCGCTTTACTACGAAAATATATTTATTGGCATGCCTAATATAAGTAATATTATTTGTTTAAAATCTTTGACGCAATATTACTTGTCTAATAGTCTAATAACAATTAATATAAATTATTTTATTATGTATTTTAATTAATTGATATGTATTAATAATATAGCCGCAACTTCGTTCGCGTGGCCTGTAGTCTTGTAATTAACAGTAGCTCCTCTCGCTCTCCAACCCTGCAAATATCTCCATCACAAAAATGAAATCGATCCGGGAAGACCCAGAGAGATTTTTCGTTTCATCAAAACAATAGTTTGATAAATAGCCCATATGACTTACATGAAATATATGTTTAATAAAGGAGACTGCCAAATATTTTGCCTGTTACAAAAACCCCATATAATATTTAATGTTTTTCTGTTATAAAATATCACAATAAAATATTATAAACTTTTAATGGAAACGTGCTAGAAAACTTATTTATAATAGTAACATTTATACGTAACGTATCAATTGTCTGTCAATTGTAGACTACAGCGCTGGATTCCAACGTTTTTAGTATAAATACGAAAAAATATATGAACATTTAAATTATGTTTTTGTGAACATAATATTTAAAATAGGTACGCCGTGTGGTATCCGGCTGAATAGAATAGTACCACCCTCTTTTCTTACCGAGGTGTCGTAAAAGGCGACTAAGGTAAGACGACCCGCCGTGTGGTATCCGGCTGAGTAGAATAGACCACCCTCATTTCTTACCGAGGTGTCGTAAAAGGCGACTAAGGTAAGTTGACCCACCGTGCGGTATCCGGTTGAGTAAAATAGACCACCCTCTTTCTTACCGAGGAGTCGTAAAATACGACTAAGGTAAGTTGACGTCAGGCAGGCGGCCGGTCGTAAAATACGTAGCCAAATCATGTGACAACATGTTTATAGCATGTTGTGCCTTCCCCACTTATAGTGGTATAAGGGCAGGAAGATGATGAATATTTGAAATAGGTATTTGAAAATATATTAGCTTCCCTTTATTAACTGTAGAAATAAAATTAGACAGACAGACTTTCGCATTTATAATATTAGTATGGATAGTAAGGATTAGTAAGGATATGCATTACTTTATAGGTTTCATATATATTCTTTTTAAATATTTTTATGTTGTGTAAACGTTTTGCCTTTGTATTCGTATGTATTATTGTATTTAACTATAGAATAGTCCACCACCCACATAATCGTTACAGTTCTCCTCCATCCTAAGGTCGTTGAGAAGAGATCGCTTTTAAGCGATAAGACCGCATTTTGTACGTTACAAGTAGTGTACAATATAGTGATAAATAAGTAAATAAATAAAAAAATACAAAATATATTAATCCTATTTATTAAATAGTCAAAAAGGTCTGTGCGTGTGCTTGTGTGTGTTGTTTTGCTTTGGCCAAAGGCTTGATCAATTGACGGTATTCTGAGCACAAGGCTTAAGCTTGGAATACAATACCTACAAGTTTGGTACAACGAATAGTAATCTTCACAGCGCAGTGACATAAAACGCGCCTTACCAGTAAGATTTTCTATAATATTGCGTAAAAATAAGTTTCTTAAAACACTCTAGTCAGCGCTGATCGTCCAATACCCAAAGAAATTTAAAATAGCGTTTTGATTCCTAATAAATATATATTTATATTTTTATGTTCTGTATAAATTTTGAAAATCCATTTTACTCGTTTATTGGTGGTTTTTTGGACGTGTGTAATATTCATTTCAATTACGACTGTTATATTCAAGTAATATGTTCCGTATATGTAGCAGTTTTCTATACTTAAAACGAACGAAATTTTATTACGCCGTGTGGAATCCGATTGAATAGAAAAGTACCACCATTATTTTTTACCGAGGTGTCGTAAAAGTCGCATATGGTAAGTCGACCCCCCGTGTGGTATCCGGCTGAGTAGAATAGACCACCCAAGTTTTTTATCGAGGTGTCTTAAAATACAACTGAGGTCTAAGGACTAAGGACTCAGGCAGGCGCCGGTCGTACAATGATTAGCCAAATACTATAAGGGCAGGAGGATGATGATACGAATGAAATTTAATTGAAACGTTTCAATAATGTTTGTCAATCCAAATAGACTAAAAATTTTCAAGCTCCTGTATACGGTTTTAATTAATTAAAAGCAGAGTGCTAACATTCTATAGGTATAATATAAACTGTGGATAGAATTACTATCACATATAGCGGTCAATACAATTAAACTGGATGGATTTTTGGTATTCAATACTATAGACACATTCCAATAGATCGCAAGAGCTGTTCAATCACTGAAATAACATTTCTGTATCAATATATCATTAGTTTGTAGGATTGATTTTAATTACTGGTAAAATAGATGAATTTTGTTGTTTACGGATCGCATCATATATTTTTTAAAATAAATCTAAATTATTTAAGTTATAAATTAGATTTATTTAAAAAAATTGTATATTGTATATTTAAATTTGAATATAATGTATGAAATGATGCTATGTAAAATATTGCCATTATTATTTTGATTAATAAGAAAATTATATTATGTACATAGGATACCACAGTATTCTTTACGTGTATAACGTTCAATACGTGTTTAATTAATGTATGAACATTACACGTCATGCGATTTGCGGTTAAAAAAGATATGATTTAGAAAAATCGGTTGTATCATATTGTTATACAGATATGTATAAAGTAGAAACTTGCACTGCAATTCCGGGGCATGCTATTAATATATAATCGTTTATTCTGACATATTCTGTTTACTGTTAACTTCATTTATGTTATGATGAGAACTCCAAAGAGTTAATAATTTTTTGAATATTTTTTTGTCACATTTATATATTTATAAATACTGAATAAATATATAATTTAAAAAAACTTTCATGTTTGTATTATACAAAGTTTTTTTGCATAATTGCATAATCTGAATGTAAAATGTGTCATCTTACTTATAATAATTTTATAATTAAATTAATAAATTATGAGAAAAGCATCTGTATTTCATAAAATTCATCATCCTCCTGCCCTTATCCCACTCTAAGTGGGGTCGGCACAACATGTTATAAACACGTTGTTACATGATTTGGCTGCGTTTTTACGACCGGTCGCCTGCCTGACGTCAACTTACCTCTGTCGTATTTTACGACACCTCGATAAGAATGAGGGTGGTCTATTCTACTAAACCGGATACCACACGGTGGGTCAGCTTACCTTAGTCGCCTTTTACGACACCTCGGTAAGAAATGAGGTTGGTCTATTCTTCTCAGCCGGATACCACACGGCGGGTCGACTTACCTTAGTCGCCTCTTACGACACCTCGGTAAGAAAAGAGGGTGGTACTATTCTATTCAGCCGGATACCACACGGCGTCTGTATTTAATAAAATTATTATAATAATACTTCAATAACTACTAACGTTGTTTTTCAATCATAAGAGCATGTATAAATTTGGTTTATAAATATCTAAATACGTAATTTCACAACTTCGACATTTTTAACTGATATTGTTTATGAAGTATATATTTGGTCATTTAAAATTTTTGTACTTTGGTCCTTTGTATTTTTTAACTTAACAAAACTTAGGTATTGCTTAACGCATATATATTTTTTGATGATTTTATAATTTTTTATTTTTGTTTATACAACTGGTATATTTTTTTAGGAATCTGTTATGTTAGATTGAATAAAGTAAATAGCACAAATGAAAAATAATCAAAAAATGAGCAACGATTATGTGCTACGAGTAACTAGGATTCCTTCAAACTTTTAAAAACATACCACATTAAGAAAAAAAAACACTTACTGAGGCACTTCTCTTGTAACTATTACTATACTTTGCCCTAGTTTGCTCCATAACTATGTTTTATTTGAAAATTCTGACAAAACTTTCCATGCAAATGTTTGATACAACTACAAGTTGTTAATGAACTTTGAGCTCGTATTACAAATGAGGAGACAATTTGTTGTTTCCCGTTTACGCGTCGAACATGATGTTAAACATTAATGTAATCACTATTGACTTTCTGATTTTCAATTTGATGTGTTTCCAAATAATCCTATTGTTTCATATTTAAAACATAATGCTTTTGTTCAAGTTAATGTGTTTAATTACAAAGTACACACATTTTATAGGATTTGTTATTAATCAAATTCTAAAGCATTCCAGTTCATGTCAATTTACATCTTATCTATTCTGAAAAATTAAGAGGCATAAGACCTTACCTGCGTTTGATTTAATACAAATATTGTTAGAACTAAACAGTCATTCGACTGCTAACGTAGCACCTATCTTAGAGACAAAATGTTTAAGAAGCATAAAAACTGAATGCAGTATTCGCCTTTCTAGTAATGAGCAAATTCAAGGAAAAAATATTGATTTTGTCATATAAACTTATTCTTCGATGAAAATGAGAAAATTCACATATGACCTTATTCAAATCTGGATCTTCGTAACTACTAATTTCTATACTATAAATAAATAAGCTATTATGTAAATTTAATAATACTGTATGTATATACTTTTTTTATTAGTTTTTACTTGAATGTTTATACTAATTTGCATTAATGAAATCTTTATTATGTGAATATTAAATAATTTTCTGAAGAATATAATAAATGAACATAGACTTGAAAATTTCTCTAGGATATATAAGCAGTACATATATTTTTATATATATAATGCTTTATAAGTGTTATATTCATAAATATCCGTTATAACAACAACAATAAATTTTACAACAAGAATAAATTTGAGCTTACTGATGTATTTTATTGGCAGCCTTCAGAGACAGGTGAGCGTGATGAGCATGAATCTCTCCGCCAAGCTGGACGATCTGCAGCGGGGCGACCGACAACTAGAAACAACAGTCGCACTCTGTGAAATCCGTTCTCAACTACAAGAACTTACCAAGAGCGTTGAGTCATGCCAAAGTGAGGTCTCCGAAGTGAGTATTGTTTGAAGAACAATAAGTAACTGTTGCTGACGTTTTTCTATCTTATAGTAATAATTTTAATCGAACTTACGTTCAGGTGAAACGCGACATGGTTGCCATCAAGCAAGAGTTAGACACAGTGCAGCAAGTGAAAGAGGAGATTGAAGAATTGCGGGAATACGTAGACAGGCTCGAAGAACATTCGCAGAGGCGAAAACTTCGTCTGCTCGAGCAAGTAAGCATTTTAAAGGAATCAACCTCAAAAGCTGATTTGAACTGGTCAACAATTATGATCACTTGTTATGAAAAAATGCTACACTAACGATAATATAGTAGATCCACTTTAATAAATTATATTACTATATTAAACTGCACTGTTACCAAAATCTATAGTTAGAACAGCGTTTTAATTTCGCATACTAATTATTCAGAAATTTCCTTTAAGAAGGCCCAAGGATTTTGGATTTATAAAATGTGATGGGACACAAATAACTTTGTTAGCTATTAAATACTAAATTTGTGCTCCATCTGACAAAAATAGCTAATTAATCAGCAGAATTTCGGTTTGGCGCAATAATCTATGTCTTTTCCCCTAAGTTGCATTACGAATAGTTAATAATTGGCTGTTTCCGAAACACGTTGTTTATTTCTAAATGGGTCATTTTATAGATTTACGTACAATCTTTTTGCAGTACATTTTACCTCGAATTCATGCCCTGTATTCCTAAAGAAAAATGCAGCGAATAACAAAAGACTCTAAACATATAACTTTAAAAGTCAATGTGTCCAGATTTCATAAAAGAGCAAGTCATGTTATTATTTCAGGGTCTTACATTCTTCTTGTCATACGCCATCTTAGCTGCGGTGTTAGGAATGCTGCAGTTTGGCTACAACACCGGTGTCATCAACGCTCCTGGCAAAGTGAGACGAATCATTTAACATTAATAATTGTTAAAATTCACTGTTTAACTAATTGTACCATATACGAATTATTGCAAACATGTAAATTATGAATACTATGTATTTTTAACGTAATATTCAATTGCCAGCGGGCGATGAAGCGAAATATGCTTAGAGTATCTTTACATGATCAAATAAGAAAGAATTGAGGAGATCACTAAAAGAACCATAGTTACCGATATAGCTCATCGTGTCGTGAAGCTGAAGTGGAAATAGGTGGGGCACGGAGCGCGTAAAGCCGATGGGCGTTGGAGTCCTTAGGTGCTGGAATGGCGACCTCGCACCGGAAGGCAGCGTCGGTAGACCCCCAACGGATCCAAGCGGCACAAGATCGTGGCGCGTGGAGATCAATTAAAGAGACCTATCCAGCAGTAGACGTCCATAGGTCGATAAAAGAAGAAGAAGAAAAGAATTCAATTGACTATTTAAAGCTTTACTCATGGTATTAGTGAGGCCTAATAAGAAATAGAAAATTTACCTATTTCTGGGTATTGTATGTTAAAATAAGCAGCTCTTACCTCTAATACTGATTATTTTAAAATTGTTAAAAATTTGTATTTACTATCAGGGAATTAAATTATCATACAATCCTTGACAGTTCGTAAAACACCAGCATACATACAGTCTCAATATTGGCCGCCCCAAGAATCAACCGCTCCGCAGGCTTATAGTAAATCCGTCACTATAAATGGGATATTGGAATATCAACTAAAGCTCTCAGTCATCTAACAATTCGTCAATTACGTGAATATTGATAGTATATAAAACTGCTAAACCATACAATTTACTTGCTCAAAAGTGTGTAGACAAAAAGAATCTAAACCAGAAAGCAGACACGTCAAAAGGTTAGAAATTTTTAATTAGAAAGGCAGATTCTGATCTACATATTTTTTATAACTATTAAAGATATTAATTGTCGGTAATATTCCCATGATAAAAACTTGAAATATCAATAAACGTGCTATAAAACTTAGATGGAATATCTACCGATTGAGTCGTACAAAACGTTTCATTAAAAGTGAACACAAAGTTTTCCGTACTATTGACGAATTGAGTTTAAACAAGGTGCATTGCACTAGTTTCTCAGATTTTGTGTTTTGTGATCTTAGCAGCGTTGGTTTTATTATTATTTACTGCTTAAAATCATAGCAGTATTTTTAAATAAGTATAAGAATTCGTATATAATAATTAAAATTCATGATTTGCATGCATCTGTATGCATTTCTTACATACTGTGTAAATTTTTAAAAGCAAGGTCTCGTAGGTGTTGTATTACATATTATATTATTAAATAACATAGATTTATCATTATTTATTACTAATCAATTGTTTGATTAGTCTTTTTTGATACCAATCAATACTACAGTTTTTAATTTATAAATACACCATTTAATGCAGAACATCGAAAACTTCATGAAAGATGTGTACAAAGACCGTTACGGAAAGGATATTCAGGAGAGTACCGTGAATAGGCTGTATTCCATAGCAGTGAGCATCTTCGCAATTGGAGGGATGCTTGGGGGCTTCTCAGGAGGAATGATCGCAAACCGATTTGGCAGGTAAAATACAATATTTTTATTAGTCTTGAGGTCTTTGCTGGTACCGTATACGTTTCCACAGAATTCTCTCTAATTCGTCAGCCTGCGATTTATAAATCTCTCACCTACCTATCGAAATCTTAGTAAAGTGCATTTAGTAGGATCTTCTTTGTATCTAAAACTAGGTCACCTTATTTAGACTTTTTTTAAAAATACTTCTTTAAATGAGTTATATTAAGAATGTCTAGATCTAAAATAGTTATGCCCAAATGTGAACATTCTTCCTTTTCATATTTACCCTTCCATTGCTGGACGTACTCGTAGAATTTTTCAAGAGATATCCACACCACACCACACGATCTTGTGCCGCTTAGATCCTACGACTCCTTTTTTGCTATGCATTTTTTCTGCTATGGCGTCGCCATTCTAGCATTTTAGGACACCAAAAGGTTATTCGCACTATGTGCTTCACTCATTACCACTTCAAATTCGCAACAGGCTGAGCTATATAAGTATATAGTATATAAGTTTGGATCCATAAGTCCACTGGCACATAAAGCGTTCGAAAACATTGTTCTTTGGCACTGAAGTATTTTGGTTCAAAGGATCTCGCGTAACTCCCAAACGCTACTCACCCGGACTCGATTGGACGACTGACCAAAGTTGTACATACCTAGCTGAACCGTATGTACCAATTATATATAAGTCAACACTTTCGATTGCAGAGTTCTCAACCCTGACCGGGTAGAGCTTAACAAGTGAGTTAGATATGATTTTGGTCTTCTCATGTCCATTCTAAAGCGCTCTAGTTAAGATACTCTGATGACGTCAAACCTTTTGTCAATAATATGCTTAATTAACCGTAACGACCTCAAAATGATTGCGGGGAGCCGCTGGGTAAAAGCGGCACAAAATCGTGTGTTGTGGAGATCCCATGAAGAGACCTATGGCCAGCAGTGGACGTCCATAGGTTGAAGAAGAAGATGCTTAATTAACTAAAAATTAAGAATATATGCATTATATTTCAAAAAATTATTGTTAACAGGAAAGGTGGTTTATTGCTCAACAACATCCTCGGTATCAGCGGCGCGAGTCTCATGGGGTTTACCAAAATATCACACTGCTACGAAATGCTCTTCTTCGGTAGATTCATTATTGGCGTCAATTGCGGTAACTTATTTATTATTTAAATCATATACTTAATAGTAATTTATTTAATTGTACTGTCTAATTGATCATTACAATTAAAATCAAATAAATTACGACGTCCGGTGAGTGTAGAAGTGACAAATATAACTAGCTTCATATTTTTTATCCCTTTTAATTCAGCATAACTTCAAAGTATAGCAGTAAAAAAAGAATCTAAAGGCATCCTATTAGCTTTTGATAAAATAAACTCCCTTATTGTTTTACGGATAATTTACGGATTCATCGTCTTGTTTTACGTTTTATGATTATTACAGAAATAAGCTTCTAACAGACGCTCGATACGTAGGTATTAAGCGTCTCTTAGGAACTTTTCACAAAATACGTAGGTCTAAATACTTCGCTCGTGCCAATGTACATATCGGAGATCGCACCACTGAACCTACGCGGAGGATTGGGCACCGTCAACCAACTCGCCGTAACTGTCGGATTGCTGCTTTCACAAGTTCTCGGTATTGAACAAATCTTTGGCACTGATGAAGGATGGCCCATCTTGCTGGGTAATACATTAATACGATATATAATATGCTTGATAATTGCTTTGACACTGACGACTAAGTTTATACTAATAGTAGCAATTGCCAGCGGCTCCGCCCGCGTCGTTAGATTAAAACAGTAATATATGTAATTAACCACAAAAACGGTTAAAGTGGGTTAAACTTAAAGGCTAGACATATGCTGTCGAGGACTTTTATTTAGAACTTTTTATAATGCATGGGAATAGGGAAACAATTTTGTATTACATGATTTTTGAATAACTTTCACTGTTTACTTACTTTGTAGCACACGCAAGAAAAGCTTTAAATTTTGCCGTTTTGCTAATATTTTTTATTGCTGTTTCTCTTCTATTATCTTAGCGTGATGATATAATATACAATCAAAATCTTTCTCGATAAATGGCCTATCTTACTCTAAAAGGATTTTTCAAATCGGTCTAGTAGTTCCCGAGATTAGCGCGTTCAAACAAACAAACAAACTCCTCGGCTTTATATATTAGCATAGATGACTACTCTAAATTTTATACACCCATAAAACCTACAAATAGCAACAGTAATTAATTACCTAGTTACTTAACACGTTATTTATATTTTTCCTTGGCTCTTCGTAGGTTTGGCCATATGCCCTGCAATTCTGCAGTTGTTGCTATTGCCGGCATGCCCCGAATCGCCACGTTATTTACTTATTACACGGCAATGGGAAGAGGAAGCACGACGAGCTCTACGCAGATTACGAGCCAGCAATCAAGTATGTGTTTCATATTATTCCTTTTATAATTACACTCAAACTTTGTTTACCTGAATTATATATGTACTTTGAAGTGTTGTATCTGTTCAAGTAGAGAAGCGAGAAACTCAGTACAACTTTTTAGAGCGAGAGCCCGTGTACCCTAGACCTACTTGTACATCACTTTATAAAAGTTGTCAGCGCATGCTCCCAACACAGGTAAGAACGATGGTATATTATGAAGTATGGGTCATCGTGGCTTTGGAAGATAAACGGTACTCGAGGTTGCAAAATACCGGTCTACTTTCGTCGAATTATAAAGTGTGATTTTTTGGTATTATTCCTTCAGAATAAAAATAAAAATCACGTCAGTCAATACCAGACACCCTTAAAGTTCATGAAATTTGAATTCTATTTACGTCATAGTATAAAAGCTGATTTTAATATATATTACTTGAATAATAATATGATGTTTCCTCACCAGCCAGACATTTTTGATACTTCCAACTCCTGCCAGTAAAGCATGTAGAATAGCTATAGGTTTTTTTTTTTTTTCGGACACTAACTAAGGCTGTTAGCCATGAAGGCTTTGACAGCGTCACCGGGAGAGTGGGCGAGCGCAGAAGCATCGCCGGGGGTGAAGTGCTAGGAGAGCGGGTCTCGAAAGAGGCCCGCAGCACCCTGGGAGCGTCGCCTTAAGGGTGCCTCCCGTGAGGCCGAACCTCGGCTTAAAGCGACGCGCTGTGGAGGACTATTGTCGGACTGTGGAAGAGTCCTATTGTCATAACGGTCGGGGTTGGACGCCCCTTCCGCTAGACGTGAGAAATCGGGGACCTCGCCTTCGCCGGCGAAGGCGCTGTGTGTGTATGCGTGTGAAGTGTTTGGCGTTGGCGGTCGTAAGATGATCGTCAGGGTCGTATAGAACGCTCCTAGGGCGCCTATAGTTTTTAGCTCTGAACTTATTTTCATAGCATTTGTATTGGACCATTTTAGAAATGAGCGGGTTCGGGTGCGCCTCTGCCTTTTCAAAATATTTCTTCGAGAAACATTTGAATAGGTTGGCTATGGAGGGGAGACCTAGATCTCTATAGCTATAGGAGCGAGCGTTAGGTATATATACGGGTAGGTGCGAGCGAGATGGTGAGATAGGTCGTTACTTACTATTCACAGCACTGCTGCACTGCAGGGGTTCACCATTAGTCCAATAATTGTCTTTATTACTTACAATACTGAAATCTAGGCTTTTTCCTGGTAAGTAATAAACACATAAATGAAAGCATTTTCAGTGAAATCTTCAGGTGGAAGCAATGAAAGTGGATCCTATGAGAAATCAGAAGAGGTTGAACTACTTTCATGCTTTATAAAAATTAACGGAAATTACTTATGCCACTTGAAGAATTGCAAATGATGACTTCAGATCTTGTTTTCAAACACCACAGACTTTCTTAAGTACACTTCTTATTAGCGACAATGCTTGTTCACACGCATATTTTCTATGTCTCTAGCGGTTCGCATTCTTTATAAGAAAATAGCTTTAATTCGCCGAATTCTATAATCCAAAAGTCTCACAGAACATTTTTGGTAAAGTTCGAAAAAAAAACTATTAAAAATGAAAATAAATTATATTACTTTTAAAAAAATTTACCCTTCCTCAAATAAGTAATTTATGCTATGCATATTAAATATCATAATTTTCTTTACTTTGAACTAGCACCGCTGAGTTTTCGTAAGGAAATTCGTACTCAATTTGTATTAATATTCATAATTTATGCCCTTTAAAACGCTGAAAGAAAACATAACGGGGAAATTCACATAATACTCGTAGTTACAACTCATTGTTGTAAGAATAACATCCTTATCAATGTTTTAATAACTGGTGAAACCTTTACCTCCCAATGGGATATTAATAGGCTGTAATTTTCTGTTAAGGAGCTGTGATAGCCGAACGATGATATCGTGCGCCTCTCAATGAGATCATAAGTTCTGACCCAAGCAGGCACCAATGAGTTTTTCTATTAAAATTTGTGCCTAATTGATATTTGCAATTTATCAATCGCTTTTCGTATGAGAAAACTGGCATATTTTTTGAGAATTCTTGGGATATGAGTGAGTGTGGTGAGTCTAAGCCCCAACCCTTCTCTTCAAACAAAAAGAGAGGAGACCTTTGCCCGGTATTGGGACAGTAACAGGCCGTAATTTGTTTTTCTTAACTGTATAATTACCGTTTACAATTATTTTAACAAGGTGGAGGAAGACATAGAAGAAATGCGAGCAGAGGAACGAGCACAGCAAGCGGAGGCGTCTATTTCGATGTGGGAACTCCTTTGCTCCCCTACCCTGCGCGCTCCGCTACTTATCGGAGTTGTTATGCAACTGTCTCAGCAACTAAGTGGAATCAATGCAGTTAGTGCCTTGTACTGTTGTATTTTTATTGAACATTGTATTTCTCCAATAAATAGCGGTCGTTTCCCTCAAAATAAATCGCTTCAGCATTTCTTATGATATTCGTTGAACAGAAGTTTCAATAGCAATATTTTGCTATAATTGACAAACAAACGCGGGTTATAGCAAAATATATTTATTTTGTAACTTCTGTGCTATGGAATTCCGCAAAGTTACGCCTGCTTCTATAAATTTCTATTCCTATTCCATTTCCTAGCCCAATGTCTAAGAGTATTAAAAAATCACACCTCAAAAAACTAAAGTTATGCTATGTAAAAAAACAGCATTAGATTTTAACTTACATATTTTTATACATGATTAAATTAACAATACCTTTTTTTTTACTTATTTTTAAAGTATTTTCGGCCTAGATATATGCGTGGACTTGGTACCGAAATAAAAGTGGTCTGTGACAGTTTCCCTTCAATTAAGTCCGTCCCAAACATCACGTTGATACGTGGCTACGTTTGAACATGAAAGAGGGACTTAATCAAACAAACACACTGTCGAATTTATTCTATTAATATAGAACAATAGCAATACTCGTTTAATACGATCCGACATAATAACAACTTCCTCAATACTGTACGTACTAATTTGGCGATAAGATTAATCTTAAATGATTTATTTATGAGCCACAAACTTAAAATATAATTTAACTGTAACTGTGTAAATAAGGGACCAATAAATTTTCAATTAAAACCTTATTTCTCTAATTGGTAATTGCAATTTATGACACGCTACGTCGTGAAGGAACCTGCCATATCTCTGGAGAATTTTAGGGATATGTGTTACCTACCAATCTGCATTGGAGCAGCGTGGTAGGTCTTAACTCCAATCCTTCTCTCCAATAACGGCGAGAGTAGGCCAGCATTGGAATAGTAATAGGCCGTTAATTTACTTTTTTATACCTTTAATAATGGTATACTTCGTATCTGTAAATTCAAATAAAATAAACACATTTATTTTACAACAGTGTATACGTTTTGTATTCATATACTGAAAAACAACCTAAGTAAGAAATACATTCATGAATAGTTATTATAGAAAAACATAAATAAAGGTTGTAATAATAATGTATAATTATTAATATTTCTTCGAATTTATAACTTTAAATAAAAATTAAATTACCTACCTTTGTACAATTTTTCAATGATAATGTTTTTCTTACATTTTTTTGGTTCATAAATAAATAAATTATAAAAAAAAAACAGATTAGTCACCAAAACCTTCGTCGTTAGTCAATGTCTATAGCGGAAAAACCGCATCAATATTTGTTCGGCCTTTTTAGGTTTATCGCGAACAGACAGCAAAACAGATGCAGCGAGGGTTTTACATGTAAGGAAACAATACTCCGATACTGTTTTCAAGTCTACCATATCTAAACTAATATATAAAGCTGAAAAGTTTGTTTGATTAAACGCGCTAAACTGCTGGACCGATTTGGAAAATTCTTTGAGTGTTAGATACTCCATTTATCGAGAAAGGCTATATAATATATAACATCACGCTAAGATGAATAGGCGAGGCGAGCCAGCACTTAAAAATATTGGGAAAACGGCAAAATTAAAAGCTTTCCTTGCGTCGTTAAGTAAACGGTGCAAGTTAATAAAAATCATGTATTACAAAATCGTTCCCCTGTAATAGTTCTAAATAAAAGTCCGCGACGGCATATGTCTAGCTTTTAAGATTAATCCCCTTAAACCAAAATACTACATTACGGTTTTAATCTTTCCATGCAGGAGATGGCTAGTTAGAAATATAAGAGTTTTAGTTACGGCACCATTTATATTTTAGGTATTCTACTATTCAACGTCACTTTTTTCCTCCTCGGGTCTAACTGACGAATCGGCGAAGTTTGCTACAATGGGTATTGGCGCTATTATGGTGGGCATGACCTTAGTCTCACTGCCGCTCATGGACCGCACTGGACGACGTACTCTACATCTCTACGGCCTCGGCGGAATGTTCATCTTCTCCATTTTCATCACAATCTCTTTTCTCATAAAGGTGTGTCTTATGCAACAATCGTTATTACTGAGAACTTTTGATGGAAACTTTACAATTCAAGGTTAAATAAGCGCCTAAAAAGCGATGTGTACTTATTATGCAACCAGAATTGTCTTTTTTAAATAGGGAGTTAATGTGTTGGCACAACATGTTATAAACATGCTGTCACATGATTTGGCTATGTATTTTACGACCGGCCTGCCTGACGTAAACTTACCTCAGTCGACTTTTACAACATCTCGGTAATAAATGAGGGTGGTCTATTCTACTTAGTAGGATACTACACGGCAGGTCGACTTACCTTAGTCGCTTTTTACGACACCTCGGTAAGAAATGAGGGCTGTCTATTCTACTCAGTCGGATACTACACGGCTCATTATACAAAGTAACAAGATGGGATAGAACCATAGTGCTGAGAAAATTAGTAAATAATTTCAATTATTTTCTGACGTTACAAAAAAAATAGTTGTAGTTTGTAGTAATAATTATACAATTCAACACAAGAGTTACAACACTATGTATGTATTATTATGGTTAGTACTTTCTAATATTAGTGTTCTAGTTGATAAATAATGAATTTCATATCTTTTTTTCAACATATTTTCGTCTCAAAAAATTGCTTGCCTATAAATGATGGTTTTCAAAATTAATATTATTATATATAATGTACCTTATAAAACCGTAGCTTAGAAAAGTATAAGCACAATTATAGCTTTAGCACGCTTACTTACACGCTTTGCCGTCTAAAGTTCTCGACCACACAGTTGTCCGATTTAATCAGTGATAATTTAATTTTCTGAAATAACCATAATAGTTTCAAATTTTATATCTAAGTGATTATGATCAAAAAATTTAAGACCTTGGTTTCTTACTAGTCATAATATATTATTAGTTAGTTTCAACACATTTATTTTATCTCCACTAGTCCCAAAGAATATTTTCAAATGTACAGCTAGTTTCATATTTCATTATGTCATTTCTTAGAACCACATTTTATTTGCGTTCGCTTAGAGCTAACCGTCCTCCCCCAACTTTCGCTTTTCCTGTCTCCGAGCCCGGGTTCTCAGTAGGAAAGCAAGCAAATCAATAGAAATAAATTATCAAATATAAATGTTTAGTACATCACTCACAAAGCACCCTACACAGTTTTTATTCACAATACGAGACGAGTCATGCGAACTCGACGTACTCACGAGGAGCTCTAGCGCACGCGATATCTGAGACGAGAATTTCCACACAACACTGCTCAAAAGCAGAAAGCACATATCACTAAAGCATATGCAATACAGCCAAGGGTTTTGAGGAAATTATTTCACTAAGCTATTACGGCACCGTGTAGTAAAAAGTTGTAAGTGCATTCAAAAAGAAAGTATTGATTCTTAAAAATTTTGTTAAAATGTAACATAATATAATGACAGACAAATCTAGACCGACAAGTGTGTGATAACATTTATGTTTGTGATTTATTTCTATACCGGTCGGTCACGGGAAAGAACCACATTGCTATCCCCTGATAGGAGTTCTTCGGCTATGTACAGGAAATGATTGACTGGATGAGTTACTTGTCCGTGGTCTCCACGCTGAGCTTCGTAGTGTTCTTCGCGGTGGGACCTGGCTCGATACCCTGGCTGATTACTGCTGAGCTCTTCTCCCAAGGACCGCGGCCAAGTGCGATGGCTATCGCGGTGCTGGTTAACTGGATGGCTAACTTTGTTGTCGGAATTGGATTCCCTAGTATGAAGGTCAGTCGTTAATCATATTAAGATTATCAGACTAACTGAATAACTGTGAAGATAAAACCTCTATTGAGATACTAGGTATATAAGATGAGTAATTTACTTCAATTCATATATTACGTTTGTTAAGTTATCATTTTGCTTTAACTTTAATACATTTAAGGCAAGGAAAAATAATTGTGTTTCGATTGCAGGCCCTTTTGGAAAACTATACATTCCTGCCTTTTAGCGTATTCCTTGCAATTTTTTGGATATTTACGTACAAAAAAGTTCCTGAAACAAAAAACAAGACCTTTGAAGAGATTCTGGCATTGTTTCGAAACTCAAATGGCAGGTAAAAATTTTTTTTTAAAGATTTTTGCTCATGATCACATTTTGCCGTTTTTGAATTTCAAAATATCATATGAAAATGAATATGGAATCCTAGCACATCCCACTACGATTTTGTCATATTCATCCGTCTAATGCACGCCAGGCACCTAAGGAATACTGTCTAACGAACTTATATATATATATGGATATGTAAAATTTACTATTTAGTAACGAGCAATAAAAAAACGTTACACCGTGTTTGTGTAAAAGTTAATAACATAATTTTTTAGAGAAGTATTAGATACTTATATAAATTATAATTTACATACTTTTAATACTTAAAGCTTCCGTATCTACATCTGTATTTTAAGTTACTACAATTAGGTGGTTATTTTTATAGCACGTTTTAGGTTCTAATTCAAAAAGATAAAAGGCCTTCAATTGAAAACATCATTGAAACAAATGATAAAAGATATCCTTCATATCCTTCGCGTAAACTGTTGTCGTGTGATAGGTTGATAAAAAAATGCATTTTTTAGTGTTATACAATTCCTCTAGAATTAACAGGATTTCAATACCTCATATTTTATTACGGTGTATAAGGAATAATTGCGCCAAATTTCATCGATATTTGTTCAGCAGATTCGCCGTGAAAGAGTAACAAACATACATCCATACTCAAAATCTTTCGTATATATAATATTAGTAGGATTATTGCGTGTTGTCGATGTGTCAGTATTTTTAAAGCTCTGCATCAGAACTATATAAAATCTAAAAATAGTATTATTTTTCATATTTGAATATTTAAAACAATGGCAGGAGGGACAAATCATGTGACAGCGTATGTATAACATGTTGTGCCGACTCTACTTAGAGTGGGATAAGGGTAGGATGATGTAACATTAAGCCACTGCTCGTGATGATTGGTGGGTGTGTGTCCAGGGACAGTTTCCGCGACAGCCGTCTCTATGGCAGCATGATGAATTGCGTGAATGCGCTCGAACAGCAGCTGCCACCGCCGCCTCCACCAGCCCCCGTTGATGAGAAACATGACTCACGTAAGCCCTTAATAAATAGGAAATTTCATCGTTTACGTAACAACGCTTGCGAAAGATGAATTTGATGAGTTAATAATTTGTTAAGAAACACTTTAGAAGTGTAATGAATAAGCTTTTTATTTATTAGTTAATTTTAAATGACAAAATATAATCATTGAATGCGCGACACAAAAATTGATCAATGTATAAAACGTTACTTTTCAACTAACCGCGGTATTGTTATATTATAAGCAACCATTTAACTGATAAAAATCTTTAGATATCATCATCGGATCGGTATTGAAAATACATAAATACATAAGTAACAAAAAAAAATTATATTGTATGTGTTTCTAAGCGTATTATGAAATATCCATTCGTGTATAATATTTATAATTTGATCCGTAAACTGCTTAACCAAATTGTGGCGGCGTGATGAATGTACTCTATTGTTATTCTATAGTAATTTTTACCAAAATGTGTGACAGTAATAAGCTGTTATTTACTTTTTTCATAGTAAAATTAAATATTTTTTAAGTAACTTAAGTAGCTATTAACAAAGAATGTTTCTTATATTTATAATATATTTAAGAAGTTTACAAAGTCAAATATATTGCTTTCTGCGTTATACTTTGCTATGTTTCATGTACTTAAAAATCACTTTCAGAACTTTTGAATCACTTTACCACAGCTCAATCATCTGTGTTTCTTCACATATCAAAATTTTCAACAAGTTACTAGGCACCTGTGTAACACACTGTCACCACAAACGTATCCTAATCATAATTTATGAAGGTAAATATTTAATCAATATACTTTAAATTGTATTATATATGTACCTATATTATATTTTACTACAATTTTAAATTTTCTTTCCACATCTTTAATACAGTTTATAGTGTAATATTTATTTAAACAAATACACATTTTATGTTCATATTATAAAAATATAAATATATCGCAATATGTTTGAAAATTTGATTTTGTTGTAAAACTTTAATGGAGCAGCTGAACTGTTAGGAAGCTTATTTCTCGGCGTGAGACGCATAAGGTATGATGTGTGTTTCAATGAGTTTCAGGAAAGTGAAAAAAAATTTGGAAACTTCTCAGTCTGTAATGCTCGTTTATAAGTAGTATAATTATCTTATATATGCTAATAAATGTTCAAAATTTCTGAACCATTCTAATAAAAATAATAATTCTAAAGGAAATATTGCTAACATTGTAATTGTAGCACACGTCCTTTCGATTTCTTATACTTTAAGTTTAAAATTACCTTATTATATTTTTAACAAAACTATTTTGTATTGTTTTATATAACTAGTTCAATAATCCAAAGAATAATGTTTTTTGTTAACTTAAGCAATTTTTTTAAATCACGAATTACACGCATTTTATAAGAAAATAGTTTAATGTTCTCGTAGATATGCGCCTTTGTTTGTTATAATTAAAAGTGCAACTTTGTATCTAATCTAGATAGAAACGTAATTCTAAGAAGTAAATAAGAAAGAGCTTGACGATATTAGGCCGGGTATGTATGACCTTATGCGTTTCACGTCGAGCTATTATATAAATTAACTGCGCAAGAGGTTTTACTACCTCTTTTAATGTACGATAAGTTAAAGAAAAAATATACAAGTATATTTTTTTTTATTAGGGGTGAAATAATTAATATAAATTTTTTGCATGAAATAATTCACCGGTGTTCGTAAAAGTAAACAAATAATAGGAAACATCGTCAGTAAGATACCTTTTTTCCATGAGAACATAGATACACAAAAAACCAGTAGGGAAGACGAGATAGAAGATTTTCATTTTTCAGACTCCATAATCAAGCGCGTTCGGTTTTGATGGACGCACGAGTATCTGGGATGTAAAAGTTAACAGATACTCGTGCGTCCGTCCCAACCTAACCGCTATTAAAAAAAATGAAGGCGGGTGCGTTGAGAAAATTGAAGGAGAATGAAGTGTAAAGAACTACAAAGAAGCAATGTTATTAAATTAAATAAGAATCTACTTTAAACAGATATGGCGAGTTCGAAATAAGATTAGATTAATATGTAGGTACTACTCTTGTTGACATTAGTTTATCGTTAATAAAATAATGAAATTAAATATGCTAATGTAATATTTTAGTTGTATTTCGAGTTCCTAGCAGGTTGGTACTGTTAATTCGTTTAGTAGTAGTACCTGTTAGTATCCTATTGCCAGACAGGGGGCCTCTGTAAATGGTAAAAAGGCACAAGTTTTTATAGAAGACTCGTTGGTACCTGCCCGGGTTTAAGCAGCGACCCCTTGGTGTACGTGATCGCGTGATCGCGTGCTCTGTCGTATTGGTGTTTGGTTGTTGTCGCGGCTGTACGGCCGAAGCGCCTAAGCCCGTTGGTGATGAATGTGTTGTGATGCGCCAGTGTCCGAGCAGTCGTCGGGCGCGGGCGACGGCCGGCCGCCGCCGCCGCTGCCGCCGCCGCGCTTCCCGGGCAGCGGCAACGTCTGACAATGGGAGCCCGCTGCGCGTGCGCCACTAGTCGCGCCCATCAAGGCCGCCGCCAACTTCTTGTTTCATGGACTCAAGCGTCAAGTCGCGGGCCGCGCCTCTATCACTACCACACAACAAATGTTCTAAATTGATGTGATTAGATTAACGAAATAGTCTGTAAGTCACGGCATAAATTAATTAATAGTTCTTTAGTCATTTTATGACGTAATTTATGAAATGCATACATAGGTACCGTATAAAGTGCCGTCGGTTTCTTGTACCCATTTTAATTAGGTCTTCATAAAATAATACTTAAAAAATAATTAATGAAAAACATTCGAGGAAAGTTTCAGTAGCTCGATTGGGAATGTTTTAAAAACTACACTACAAATTCTAGCTTCAGATATATATTAAGTTAAGTAATAAGTACATATGTGATTATGGGAATAATTCATAACCTAATATAAAAGATAATAGTAGATCATAGACGATCATGGGTCGGCACTTTATAAAGTGTCCCCGCGTAAACGTGGATTCAATTATGGCTCATATGCTACCTATTTAAAATTAAAATAATTTAAAATGGGTACGACGAGAGTACATTATGCTTGCGACAGTGATGATTTTCACTAAGATACGTACAAAATACATTGTACATACATGATGTGGCCGTATAATATTGTTGATTTTTATACATAATTAAATTAATTTATAGAATTAGGCGTTACTTTGCGGAGATCCATAATACAAAAGTAATAATAAAATTATTTTGCTATAATCCGCGATGAGCGCGCGGATTATAGCAAAATAATTTTATTATTACTTTTATAATTAAATTACTTTACGAATATTTTTATCCTCCTTTTACTTACAATAATTATTGTTATACGTATTAATAACCAAATTAAGTCATATCCAAGATGACCGTCATAATATAATTATTTACATTTTATCATAAATTATTATGAATAATAAAAATTGTCAAATATAGTTTAATTGCAGTTGCAGGAATTGATTAAATTGTATTTATGAGTGAGATATTACAATTTATTATTCAAATCAAACTTTTTTTACTATTGAATGCAATTCACAAATATTGTTTTTAAATCGGTAGAAATTTTATGTTTAAATATAGAGTATTTAATTTGTAGCGATAAGGAATGACAAATGAGACATTATCTTTTAAATTGATGAAAGTATAGACTATGGTAAGTTATACAATTTGTGAAGACTTTTAACAATGTAAAGCTTTTTAACTCATACGCCCTAGAAGATGACAAAAAGTTAAATTATTTATTCATTAGGGCTCAGTAGTCAATCTGTCCGTGCGTACGTCTCTTAACTGCTCAATTCATTATTAAGACTAAAAGGTTCCGTGACCTATCGTAATGGAAGAGATAGTGCGGCCTAATATATGTGTGACTAGACGAGCATCACTGTGACAACGGATGGTTTTCAAAGATGCATTATCCCATTGTTCTCATTCAGCTCCGCGGGTTGCGGGTTCGATTCCCGCCGAGGGGCAACATTTTCTATCAATGAATTTGTTGATCTTCTAGTCTGGGTGTATATTTGTATTTAAGTATGTATTTAAAAATTATATAAATATATGTCCACTATATTCACTAGTTACTTACTTTGGGGACTGATAACCGTGTGTGTAAGTATCCCATAAATTTATAATTATTGTTTAACACTAAACAACAATTATGTTATTTAGTGTTAAACAATAACATTATAGTTATAACAATTATAGTTTTACGTCGTAACGGTTTTTTTAATTGTTATGTTATATAACAATAATATGTTCTTCAAGTAGGTACATTAATATGCATCGGTACTTATACGTTAATGATTTAAAGCACAAAGGAATTACCAAATTAACATATACAACCATTCTAAAAAAATTCAACATTGAATTTACTAAATTTTTGGAGGTTAAGTGTATTTAACATCCATTTTAAACATGCATAGTGTACTAAGGAAGTATTGCTACAATAATAATTTAACACAATCTCGACCTATTGTCCTTTGACGACTTAAGTGGCATATATTTATACTATTTTATTCATATTAAAATAATGTATACAATTCCGTGAGCAGTGCGTTAACTAGATATTACAATTTGAATACTTTTTAATCTGTTTAGGATACCTTGTTTTTAAACCAAACGTACTCCGATTTTATGGGCTAGCGTAACTTGTAGTTTATATGTTTACTATAAGTTTATTTTATAATTACAATATAAATTCATGTCGAAATTCATGACGAAACATAAAAGCAGGAACAATAATCTTAGCAGAGAATGTCTGAGGCGAAAGAACACATTTAGTATCGTAAAGCCTTTTCTTTGTTTAATATGATAAGATTTCTTAAAATTTACTGTCCTATGTAGTTTGTAAGCAATCGTAACTTGTCTTATAGATATTTTCTACTAAGATTTAGAGTTCAGTATTTATTATTCGTCAATGTCACCTTTATAATTTTCAACTTACATAATTGACATTTACATATAAAAGTACGTTATGAAAAGTGTCAGATATTTTGAAATTACCATGTTCAATGCCTTGGAATCACCGTTGGTCGCGTATTGATGCTGGATGCACGGATGGACAGATTTGTTATTTGTTGGGTATAAATTCCGATTCGCTAGAAGAAACGACCCTAAACTTTCTAAAGCACTATCCCCAGTATATGCCACAATTATCTGAGAAGCCTTTAAGTTTGATTATACGGAGATTTCTCCATACTTGTACAAAACGAACTTGTAAAATTTTATTGGAACTAATACTTGTTATAAAAACGTAAAAAAATACACAACGGAGTTTCATTTTTTTACCTCTTCCACGATTCTACTATAGTCGCATTTTTTTAGTTTTATGAATAAGGTACATTAACGATTTTATACTAATTAAGTTTCGATAGATTAATTATTTGAATTCTCTTTATAATAATATACTCAATTTAAATTAAAAAATATTTTTAATACCTATACTTGTTTCTTTGAGGTCAGTCCACCAAGAGATTTTCAAGAACAATCTTAGAGCGTTTAAAAATTCACATAACATCAACAAACATTAGCCAGGATTTGTCAGTCATTTTGCTATTTGGATATAAAACTTCTTAATCTGAGGATTTTATATTACCTATTTCAATAGATTAATTTAAAAAGAAACACAAGGAAAAACTAAAAAGCTGTTTGAGTGATATTTATTGACAAAGATCGTACCATAAATAATACTATACTACTAATATGGAGGATATGATGAAAAACTTCTTTATTTTATTCGCCGATGCAGTGGGAGAATTCTCACTCGCCCGAAGACGGGTGTGGTGCCACGCGTACCTCCCTACCCGGGCAATTCCTCGCAGGCCTTAAGCCTGGGTGTTTATTTAGGTCTTTTGGCCTAGGCTCCGGCCTAATAGGTAGAGCCTGAAGGCTATGTTGCATTCTGTTCACGTCTCGTCGTGGGGTGTCAAATCCGAGGCAGTTGTCAGTCCAGGAGGGTCTAGTCCGGGTTCGCATCGTCCTGTTCGTCGTTCGGTTCCGCGCCAAGCGGTGCGGGCGTCAGCAGAATCTCACAAGGTAAGGGTAGTCCCTCAGGCAGACGAGGGTGCAGCAGGGCTATACCGTGGTGGTGTACATGTACGCTTTAAATGTTCGCTTGAGCGGTCTCGCGAACATTCGCGCGCAAGCATGCGACCGAATTTCTCCAAAGTCGGCATTTAACTTTTATTCATAGTATTAACAGCATATATTATACACTATATATGACATAGATGACAGACTGAATCTCTTTTATTCGAGTAATGAAAGGACGTTCCCAGCTGAGTTATTATTATAACGCTATCATTAGAACAGCCCTTACGGCTGTTCTTATGATAGCGTTTAATTAATTAACCTTTGTTTTCTGATAATATTCTAGACATCATGACATCTGTTGAGCACTTGAATAAAACACATTTTGGTTTTCTATCAACCAAGAGATAGAGCTAGCAGCGACTTGAGAAGTGCTTCTTCGAGAGTTTGATCCCCCTGGATCATACACATAGACATTATAAGCTGTGTTCTATTTCGTTATTGTTAGTCTGCAACGAATAATGTTAAGAATAATAAAACAAATATATATTATAAATAAAATTGTATATGTTCAGAAAGAAACAAATTACTTTATTTTCTTTTTTACTTACCTAATCAATTTTATAGAAAATTATCATAAAAATATTTCTTAAACTCGCTAGTTTAGTGAATAATCTGAATTACAATATAATTATAAAATAAACACGTAAATACGTGTTTAGTTGATAATATAGCTTAGTCAAATCACTACCTTTTAACAGGAGGACCATTGTGGGCTACATATATCGCTTAACCCGGTAGCCTTTTTTGAAATATATAATTAGTTAACATAAATATGAAAACCATGAGACAAAAGGACTTATGGTTATCAAAACAATGTTTTGCAAGGAATAGTTGTTATGCTGATCAGATCTTTGACTTCTAATCTTTATTATCTATGCAAACTACAAGGAAACAGGCACACTTAAATATTATATTATTAGGACGTAGGAAATAATTCCAATACAAAGCAACAAGTTAAAACATTTTTCTGTCCTTTAATTTTTTTTTAACAAACGTATTGCTGTTAATTTAAAAGATATCCCTAATATATATTTATATTAATATATTTGTTTCGTCCTTTATACCTTTTGAATTTCTGTCATGATAAACTTAATGAACAAATAATAAATAATATTTAACAATTTGTTACATGTTTTTAATACAACCTCCTTCATAGAGTTGGTCATTAATATGAAAAAGCATTGTGGCTGTCATGTTGTGTCGTTGAGTTTTTTAAAAAAAGAGTAAATGAGTTGACTCTGGGAAAACTGCTTTTTATTTATTGAATAAGTATTAAGGAGAAATATCGTCGTTTGTTATATCTTTTAGTAACAGGAGGCACAATAAAATTTTATTTTTTTAGACTATTTAGTTGATAAATCAGCAAGTAACTCAGCTATCTATGTTTTAAAACTTTTTTAATTTACATAAGCCTTGTACAAAGTTGGAAGCATTTACAGATACAAATATTTTCATTTTTATGATAGAATAATATTGTGTAAAAATATATTTTACGAACCTACTTACTAACACAAGCTTATTTTGACATCTAGTTTTTCTACGATGTTCATCATACTTGGTTTGCGACCTACAAATATTTTTCGCAATAAAATACGATTCACGTCATTAGTTTGTTCGTTATCAGTGTGCTGTATCAGGCACAAAATGTTAAAAACCTTTGATTTTTTTTTGTAAGATGCAAGTTTATTTATATAAATAACAGTGAAAAACATGATTTAATTTTCAAATTTGTTTCCAAAAAAAATTATTTTTCCTCTAATTCCATGAAGCAAGCCTTTAGTTGCTTTGTGTAGCTATCCAAGCGGCAAGCATTTGCTTCAAACTGCGAAACTTTAGCATCAATCTGATCGATTTGAAGGAGTAAAGGCTTGATAAGAATATTATCTGAAAAAACGTAAAAAGCGAAATTTGTAATAAACATTTTTTGCAAGACGTCTGTTGATGTTGGGTTGTATAAAAATTTAATAGCAAGTACTAAACAATGTGTGACATTCGATGGCATTACGGGTTCTAACTCCGGTCAGGCACCAAGCAATTTTTTTCTGATGAAACTTGTGTGTCTAACTCATAACTAAAATGCTACCTGCATATCTCTAGAGAATCCCGGACATATGTGGTACCTACCAATCCAAATTGGAGCAGCGTGATGGCTTAGCTCAAAACCTTCTTTTCAAAACCAGAGAGAAGAGGCCTATACCCAGAAGTAGGATAATAATAGACCGTTACTTTTCACTGTGGCTGATCAATGATGTACTTAGTATAAAACATACTATACTGTATACATACTATAATACCATATTACCATTTACCATAATAACATAAACCATAGTAAAAAAAAGCCTAAGGGCTACCAACCAAACCAAAGCCCTCCTAACTTAGAATTTGTGCACACATTCACACATTGGTATTAAAAACATAGAGATATATACTAGATTGGGGAAGTTAGCCTAAAATGTGATCTATTACAATAATGAGAAAGCAAATAAGTCTGTATATGTCTCTCATTTGTTTGTGTGCTATTACATACAAGTTTTATATTCCATCATTATTTATTGGGACACTCTCACAGGTCTGCCCCTAGTCTAGTATTATTAACTCTATAATTGAAAATGCTTCACTCAATCAAAATGTAAAAGTTATATATATCTTAAATTACTTACACGCTAGGACTATACAAATTCATTCCCACATGGATTCACTAGATTATTTGGCAAAACTAAACCTATTTTGTTTTCATTACTTTCGCTTTCGAAACACTAATCATTTTTATAACAGCCAAAATACACAGAGCTGACCTCTGTCAGTAGCATAATATAAATACATTAAAAGCATGGGGAAGTTAGGCATTCCTTTTCTGTTAGACTTTATATAATCACCTAAGTCATATAAAACAAATAATAATATAAGTAAAAAATTAGACTAAAATAATAAACCAGTTTTACACTTACACATCTCATTGTACTCATTGAGGGTCTTACTTAAATTGACAGACAAATTTCGTAGGTCGGCATATTTGGTAATGGCTAATCTATTGATTTCTTCTAGAAGATTATAGTATTCCTGCAAATACATTCAACTTGCATTATATACATAAAAATATATCTCCATATTACTAGTAAAGAATCTGGTCTGATTGTTGTGTAATTTGGTGAAAGATCACTCAATTTGCAAGAGTAAATAAGACATTTGAAAACATTTATCAACTTTTACTATTTAAAAGGTGCTTGTTGAGGTTATGGAACTTTTTGCAATTTTGATTAATAACTATACCCATCCATCCGTCCACCAATCAAATCCATGTTTTTATATTGACATATTAAAATTTTATATACAAACTACAAATGTTTTATTTTTTTTTCTTCAATCTCCTATCTCTTGTAGGAAAAACTACTGTTAAAAACAAATTTGAGTCTAACAAGAGTTTTTTGTGATCACTAAAATAGCTCAATGATGACAGCAATTTACAAAAAAGTAAAGTTTCCATAACTTTACTATTATCTTCGTTATTATTTAGTTAAGTAGCAGTACACTACAGCACTTCTTACTACACTTTAATGCAAATATTTTATATAAATTCAAATTCAAAATATTCTTTATTCAAATAAACTTGTTAACAAGTGCTTTTGAATCGTCAACTCTACTGCTGGTTTGGAAAGCTGTTCCTACCGAGAAGAGCCAGCAAGAAACTCGGTGGTTGCTCTTTTAAAAATATAATTCTTAATACTATTTACATTATGTCGTTACTGTCTTGTACAGGTTCAAAGAGAGCTATATCCACACATTCTTATCTTCTAAATAATCTTCAAGAGTATAGTAGGCTTTCTGTATCAGATAGCTATAGGATATAGCTTTAGGAACCAGCAGTAGAGCTGACTATGTAAAAGCACTTGTTGGCAAGTTTACATGAATAAATAATATTTTGAATAGAATTGAAGATAGAACTTCCTATATAGTTGCTTAGGGTTAGGCAGTGTAGTGTTCAGGTCGGGCAACACATCATACACTACAATACAATAAAGAAATGGAAAGATCACTGATTTTTGGAAGATAAATTATTTTTTAGCCCGTGGACAGTGGGACTAAAAACTAATTAATGACAGTTGAATATTGAGAGAATACCTAATAATTTAAGTATAAATAATATAACACAGCAATAACCTGGCCAGACGCAATTTCCCCTTGCAGGTAGTCATTAGTCTTTTTGAACATTTGTGTTGCCAAGCGACTTATAATAGGATCATGAGGATCCAGCATTTCAAAACTGGAACAACTTCTTGATAGGTATGAATCTACAACAATCATGTTCCTTACACTTAATATTAAACTCTATATAAGCAATACCCATATTAACAGTTGAATTTACTGAATAACCTCAAATGGATTGGTTGCACCGCAGGAACCACAAAGATTACAAGTCTTTATTTGACTTTAATTTCTACTTTATACTATAGATTTAATTCTTCTGTTATGAGTTATGTCTAATGAATTTGCAATTTATCACACATTTTTTGGTTAAGAAAAGCATTGAGACGTAACCTGCATATCTCTGGAGAATTAGGTAAATATGTATAAACTACCAATCCGCATTAGAGCAGCATAGTGAGTCTTTGTTCCAACCCTTCTCTCCAAATAAGAAGGAGGAGGCCCAGCAGAAAGATAGTAACTAGTCAATTCTTCAAAAATTCTTACAATAATTACTATGGCCTGTTGTGGAAGCAAACCAAGCGAACTGTCTGCACAAAATTCTTCACGTTTATACAATCTTTATTATTAAGGAACAGTAACAAAAACGTCACACAAATACTTAATTTACAATACGAAAATTGAAAAAATATAAATTCCCTTTTACTATATATAAAAATTCCCTTTTACTAACTTTGATTTTGCCCATCTCTGGCCCAATTATCGACATCCTCTTCAGACATTTTAAAATATACAATCTGATGTGTACAATCAATAAAATACAGTATTTTATAATTTTTGCAAACAAATAAAAACCATAGACCGACGACAGTATACTTTAGAGAATGTGTTGCCAACAGTTCTATAAGCTTCCCACTAGATTCAACTTTCAAAACCACTAACAAACAGAAATTTTACACTCTAAATGACCGATAACCACTAAATTTTCCACTAAAACAATTTTTGTTTTATGAAAGAAAATAAATATACAAATAAATAGTTTCCTTTATTATTACTTATTAAAAAATTAACAAATTAATATCACAAAATTTACATTTCGCTACTCGACCCGTAGTATTTCAGATACCTACGAACCAAGAATCCCGTTGCGTATATTGTGATTTTAGCATAGTGTTAGTCACGCGTTAATAAATTCGCTCAGTTAATACAAACCAAAATTATAATTATGAGCCCATGAGCGTTACTGAACGATGAGCCCTTCTAACTTCTAAGTATAAGTATTCAGAAAAAAATATGAAGTGAGAAATCCCCGCGTATAAAGTATAAGTTTAGAAAAATATTAGGTGGAAAATCCTCACGTGTAGAAAAACGTAGACGACTAATTCTTGCCGATCAGTTATGCCTACTCAAGCAAAGTAAATATCTACCAGGTATACAAGCTAAAATCCGCTTTTTTTCTAAAAAAAACCATTTTTTCATAGGAAGGAAAAAAGATAACTTCATTCAAAATATACATTTTTGTCATCTCTCAGGTAATATATGGATAACATACCAAAAAAATTGTTCGTTTTTCGAGGCAAACCACTTTTCGAGCCAATTTTGGACGTCTCGCGTAAGAATCAAACTGCTGCTCAGCGAGCAAATGGCACACCAACCAAAATAGATGATAGTCGGATGGGGTCAGTTCTGGTGAATAAGCGGTATGGAGTAGCATCTAATCTTTTTTGATGTGTGTGACGAAGCATTGTCATGGAGGAAAATTAGCTTATATTCTGGCCTTTTTTCCTTCATAGCACCTCACAATTTTATTATATTTAATATTGGGTATGAAATGCCAAATAATGTTGACTCAATATTGTTGACCGAGGTTGTACTCATCATATCCGATTCATATGTTCATTGACATTTAACACCAACCATGAGCAAACAGCGGATTAAAGCTTGTACACCAATGTATATATGCATATTCAAAAAGGAAAACGAACAGATATATTAAAATCATCGTAAAATGGAAGTAAATCTAACTTTTTAAGTGCTAATATATTTTACCAAGACCACCAAAAAAAACCACTAACCACTAAAAGCAATATTTGGCCACTAAGTGGGTAGTTAAAACCACCAGTTTTAGTGGAAAATCCACTAAGATGGCAACACTGTTAGAGATGTGAAAAAGAATCGATTTTATGATAATCGATAATTTTTAATAATTGATTTTTTCATCAACAATCGATTATAAAAATCGATTATTTTAGTCATCGCCTTCTCTTTTTAATCCTTTTTCTTGTATTTTAAGATTACATATGCATTATCGGATGAAACCAATGTTGCTAAACTAGAATAGAGAATTTTAATAGAATTTCACATACAGCGCATCTGTCATTATTAAATGGTTGTTGTCCAATATAATTAGCTTTATAAAAATATCAATTTACTCTCTCCGTGTTATCTCAAGATATTGATCGTCAATTGTCTATTCCTTTATTCCTATTCCTTTTGTATTCCTTTTGCCCTTTCTATTTGTGAGTTTAGGTTACATTCCACCTCTGTATATAATAAAAAGCGATATTTTTTCTTTATACTTCTTCCATGAATACAAAAAATTTTTCCCAAAGTCAACTCATTTACTCTTTCGCAACAACTCGATGACACATAAATATATGACAGCCACAATGCTTTTTCATATTAATGACCAACTCTTTGAAGGAGGTTGGATTAAGAACATGTAACAAATATTAGGTCCTTACATATGAAATTGGCGTTTTGTCGTACTGGCCACTTTGATCTCAAATATTACCTTTATGGTTAGGAATTCCAAATTCAAATTAATACAGCTATTTACTCATACATTTGTGTTTCAAACCCCCTAATTCATTTGTTTTTTCTTCTTTTGTTTTTTTCTTTGTGTCACTCTGTTTACAAAATGGAAAACATGAAATATCGCGTTATTTACGAGTATGAGTTCCACCGTGGCACCAGTGCTGCAGTAACGGCTCGAAAGATTAATGATGTGTATGGTGACGGGTGTCGCAAAAGAAAACACAGTGCGTTTTTGGTTCCAACGTTTTCGTTCTGGAAATTTCGACCTGCAGAACAAACCTCGTGAACGGCCGGAGACCAAAGTTGATAATGAAGAATTGAAGGCTATTGTGGAAGCGGATCCATCGCAAACCACGTCCGAGTTAGCTGCAGGCTCCGGTGTTAGTGCTAAATCTATTCTAAACTTGAATTCACTTGAAGCAAATTGGGAAGGTGAAAAAGCTTGAAAGGTGGTACCTCATGAATTGAGTGAAGCAAACCGACAAACGCGCGTCGACTGCTGCGTTACGTTACTCAACCGGCACAATAATGAAGGAATTTTAAATCGAATCATTACCTGTGATGAAAAGTGGATCCTCTACGATAATCGGAAGCGCTCATCGCAATGGCTGAACCCTGGCGAACCAGCCAAATCCTGGCCTAAACGAAAATTGACTTAAAAAAAGTTGCTTGTAAGTGTTTGGTGGACTAGTGCCGGTGTCGTTCACTACAGCTTTCTTAAATCTGGCCAGACGATTACGGCAGGTATCTATTGTCAGCAACTGCAAACCATGATGGAAAAGCTAGCTGCTAAACAACCGAGGCTGGTCAATCGCTCTAGGCCACTGCTGCTTCAGGACAACGTTAGACCACCCACTGCACAACAGACGGCTACCAAATCAGAGGAGCTTCAATTAGAATGTCTTTGACATCCACCGTACTCTCCGGACCTTGCTCCAACAGATTACCATTTTTTTCGCAATTTGGATAACTACTTGCAAGGAAAAAATTCAACTCCGATGGGGCAATCCAAACCGCCTTCAAAGATTTTGTTATAACATGTTTTTAATACAACCTTTTCATAGAGTTGGCGATTAATATGAAAAAGCATTGTGGCTGTCATATTTTTATGTGTCATTCATTGAGTTGTTGCGAAAGAGTAAATGAGTTGACTTCGGGAAAACTGCTTTTTATTTATTGAATAAGAATAAAGGAGAAATATCGTCGTTAGTTATAATTTTATTGATTCCCGCCCGAATGGTTTTTTTAGTAAGGGGATCTATGAACCTACCTATGAGATGGCAAAAGTGCATACATAGCAATGGTACATACTTTGATTAAATATTTCATTAAAAATAAAACGACTATGTTCCTCCCATAGAAAACGCCTATTTCATATTTAAGGACCTAATAATAAGTACCTATCAGATATCTTTTCCCCCTAGAAATCTCCATTATTCGATAAAGATAGAGCTTCACCAGATATACTGCCATTCGATAACAAACTCAGACGTTTTCTCCAAGTACTTGTAACAACGCCGCCTTGTCGCTATTGCAAGCAAGCAAGCCATGACGTCACATCTTGCCACAGCCTTTCGCGCCATTTTGACGTGAGAGATGTGACAGCCGCTGTCATTAGCGCCTAGCCCGCGAATAGCGAATGAGAGTTTGATTTAATTATATGTTACAACATATTTCTAATACAACCTCCTTCATAGAGTTGGCGATTAATATGAAAAAGCATTGTGACTGTCATATTTTTATGTGTCATTTTTTGAGTTGTAGCGAAAAGAGTAAATGGGTTGACTCTGGGAAAACTGCTTTTTATTTATTGAATAAGTATAGAGGAGAAATATCGTCGCTTTTATATTCAGAAGTGGGATGTAACCTACACTCACAAATAGAGTGGACAAAAGGAATATCTGGAAATTTAAAGAGTTTAAAGAAAAGACAAATGACGATCAATATCTTGAGACAACACGGAGAGTGCGAATTTCGTATAATTTGAGAGATAGTTGGGATATGCGATGCTATGGAATAAAAAATGAGAGTTTTTATTTCAGAGATTATTGATGGTAATTGGTATTCGGTTAATTAATTCTGTGAGATCAACGTGACGATGTGCTATGTGAGGCCATAGACGCGCCCGTGACTTTTGTTCGATGGAACTGTCAGCTAGAATGACGATTGTTCTCTGGATCTTTCCAGTTGTAACGATTGTTTTCTAGACTGTGGACATCTGCAACGACTGTCAGCTAGGCTCTGCCTAGAAGTGGTGATTGTTCATTGAGCGTTATCATTTGCGAGTGTTTACGTGTGTATCTGCTGAGTTGGTTGCCACTAATTGAGCTGTGTTATGCCATGACAGTGATTGAGGGTGAGCTTGAGGTGCGAAATGCTTAGTTGAGCATAAAGCGTGAGCTTAGAGTTGAGCATAAAGCGTGAGCGTAGTCCTGTCATGTCATGGCATGTGCGGTTTTCTTTTACAGATTATAAGAACAAGTACTGAGTTTCTTGCCGATTCTTTTCAGTACAATCAGCATTCCGAATCGGTGGTAGATTCATTCCCAGAAGTCAGCTTATGAGATTTGCGGGGTCGCAAATGTCAGGATGGTCGACTGTTACAACATATTTCTAATACAACCTCCTTCATAGAGTTGGCGATTAATATGATGTTACAACATGTTTTTAATACGACCTACTTCATAGAGTTGGCGATTAATATGAAAAAGCATTGTGGCTGTCATATTTTTATGTGTCATTCTTTGAGTTGTAGCGAAAAGAGTAAATGGGTTGACTCTGGGAAAACTGCTTTTTATTTATTGAATAAGTATAGAGGAGAAATATTGTCGCTTTATTATATTCAGAAGTGGGATGTAACCTAAACTCACAAATAGAGTGGACAAAAGGAATATCTGGAAATTTAAAGAGTTTAAAGAAAAGACAAATGACGATCAATATTGAGACAACACGGAGAGTGCGAATTTCGTATAATTTGAGAGATAGTTGCGATATGCGATACTATGGAATAAAAAAATGGAGTTTTTATTGGAGAGATTATTGATGGTAATTGGTATTCGGTTAATTAATTCTGTGAGATCAACGTGACGATGTGCTATGTGAGGCCTTAGACGCGCCCGTGACTTTTGTTCGATGAAACTGTCAGCTAGAATGACGATTGTTCTCTGGATCTTTCCAGTTGTAACGATTGTTTTCTAGACTGTGGACATCTGCAACGACTGTCAGCTAGGCTCTGCCTGGAAGTGGTGATTGTTCTTTGAGCGTTATCATTTGCGAGTCTGTTTACGTGTGTATCTGCTGAGTTGGTTGCCACTAATTGAGCTGTGTTATGCCATGACAGTGATTGAGGGTGAGCTTGAGGTGCGAAATGCTTTTTTGAGCTTAAAGAGTTGAGCATAAAGCGTGAGCTTAGAGTTGAGCATAAAGCGTGAGCGTAGTCCTGTCATGTCATGGCATGTGCGGTTTTCTTTTACAGATTAAAAGAGCAAGTACTGAGTTTCTTGCCGATTCTTCTCAGTACAATCAGCATTCCGAATCGGTGGTAGATTCATTCCCAGAAGTCAGCTTATGAGATTTGCGGGGTCGCAAATGTTGTCAGGATGGTCGACTGTTACAACATGTTTTTAATACGACCTACTTCATAGAGTTGGCGATTAATATGAAAAAGCATTGTGGCTGTCATATTTTTATGTGTCATTCTTTGAGTTGTAGCGAAAAGAGTAAATGGGTTGACTCTGGGAAAACTGCTTTTTATTTATTGAATAAGTATAGAGGAAAAATATTGTCGCTTTATTATAATGAAAAAGCATTGTAGCTGTCATATTTTTATGTGTCATTTTTTGAGTTGTAGCGAAAAGAGTAAATGGGTTGACTCTGGGAAAACTGCTTTTTATTTATTGAATAAGTATAAAGGAGAAATATCGTCGCTTTTATATATATTTTTACATTTCTTATGAAAACAATAAAACTGATTTAGAATATTTCTTTTATTGATACTAGTAGTTTAGTTACATACTATAGAACGCGGAATTATTAAAACTAGCAGTGCTACCTTTTGGCCTTTTTCACCACCCAGAACTTTCGCAATGGTCTTGCAATTACAACTATTCTGTGACACTCTGCAGGGTGCTAAATGATAAAATGATAATACGTTATTTAAAGTGGTTAGTTCACAATGAAAACGAGTCTTCAGACTCATTCTGGTGTCGCCACTGACTGACACTATCGTGCATCGGTTGTAGGAACTACGAAGTATGAACCCGCCTACGCAGTTATACCTAGATTAATAAAACAATCAAGACTTGTAAATTTAAATGTAATGATCCTAATTATAATAACAATTTCAATTATTGTAAAAAATAATATATTTCAACCTTAAGCATGGACACGGATTTATTACTAGAATAGGAGTAATTTTCATTTAATATTCTTCGCCACCTTCACCTTCTCCTTCACCTGAATCCATACCGACCTCCTCATAATCCTTTTCCAACGCTGCTAAATCTTCACGAGCTTCAGAGAATTCACCTTCTTCCATACCCTCGCCTACATACCAATGAACGAATGCGCGTTTTGCATACATTAAATCAAATTTGTGATTAAGGCGGGACCACGCCTCTGCAATTGCAGTTGTATTGGACAGCATACATACTGCCCTTTGAACTTTTGCTAAGTCTCCTCCGGGTACTACAGTTGGTGGCTGGTAGTTAATGCCTACTTTAAAACCTGTAGGACACCAATCAACAAACTGAATTGTACGTTTAGTTTTTATAGTTCCTATTGCAGCATTTACGTCCTTGGGAACGACATCTCCTCTGTATAACATACAACAGGCCATATATTTACCATGCCTGGGGTCGCATTTGACCATCTGATTAGCAGGTTCAAAGCAAGCATTAGTTATTTCAGCGACTGACAGTTGCTCATGATAAGCTTTTTCTGCCGATATCACCGGAGCATAAGTGACTAACGGAAAATGTATACGGGGGTAGGGCACTAAATTAGTTTGGAATTCGGTGAGATCTACATTTAACGCGCCATCAAATCTTAGAGAAGCTGTGATAGAAGAAACTATTTGTCCAATAAGACGATTTAGATTAGTATACGTTGGTCTCTCAATATCCAGATTCCTTCTACATATATCATATATAGCTTCATTATCTACCATAAAAGCAGCGTCGGAATGTTCTAAAGTTGTGTGTGTAGTTAAAATAGAATTATACGGCTCCACAACTGCTGTAGAAATCTGAGGTGCCGGATAAATTGCAAATTCTAATTTCGATTTTTTACCATAATCCACTGACAGACGTTCCATTAGAAGTGAAGCAAAGCCTGAGCCTGTGCCGCCTCCAAATGAATGGAAAATCAAAAATCCTTGGAGACCTGTACATTGATCTGCTAATTTACGTACTCTGTCTAATACAAGATCAACTATTTCTTTGCCAATAGTATAATGACCTCTTGCATAATTATTAGCCGCATCCTCCTTACCAGTGATTAGCTGTTCGGGATGAAAAAGCTGCCGGTACGTACCAGTACGAACTTCATCTACTACGGTGGGTTCCAAATCAATAAAAACTGCTCTTGGAACATGTTTACCTGCTCCAGTTTCGCTAAAGAACGTATTAAAGGAATCGTCACCACCTCCAACAGTTTTGTCCGACGGCATTTGTCCATCTGGCTGTATTCCATGTTCTAAACAATATAATTCCCAACATGCATTTCCAATTTGTACTCCTGCTTGGCCACCATGTATGGATATACATTCACGCATTTTATAAGCTTTTACTAAATCTTAAGAAATTAAACTTTTATTTATTCCAGATGCAGTGTGAACCGGACCGTGAGCGTCAATGATCGAATACTGCCGATAATTCTTACAAAATAAATACTAGCATTCCAATTTGTATTCGAAATTTGAAATAGTTTAAATTTCACAAACCATTCTTATTAGATTTTTAAATAGTTTTGATATTTTTTCGTATAACATAAGTTATTTCTGCAACTAACATTTTTATTTGCTTCAGTAGATTCGATCTTAAGTTATTTTAATAAATTTTTTTAACTTAAACACTAATTTTCCCATCTGCTAGATGAAGACCTGAAAGAGATACCGATTTAAAAAAAAACGAATATTAATCATCGATTTTTATAAAATCGATTAGTTCATATCAAAATAATCGATTAATAATCGGTTTTTCTGACTATTTCAACAATTGTCTTTTTTTAATATTAATTAGAATTAAGACTTATAAAAGTGAACATCGAATAAATAATAACAAATGCGCTAACTGTGAAATTGTAAAATTCAAATGTGTAGTTTGGCTACATTAGTTTCGTTTCATCCAACAATGCATATCTTATCTTAAAATCGATTATTTAAAAAAATAAGTCTATGGTGCATTCATTATGTACCTATTAGATTACATCAGTGGCTTACATTATTTTAGTAGTCTATGGCTTATTGGAAGAAAAAAAAAAGTCTATGGCTTACATTTTTTGGGTGCAATAAAGAGATTACTATATTATTATACTAAGTACTACAGTCAAATTGAGTAACTTTGAATTTAAGGGTAACATTGAATAAAACGACTAAACTAATTTTTTTTTTTTTCAATATTTGTAACCTGATTTAAAACTGATAACTGAGTGAAATGGAAATACTAAATGATCTAGTTGTCAAATGTCATTTAAAATGTATAGTTTTTTAACAAATTTTGACACTTTTTCAGAATTTTCTGTTCGCGGTCTTTTAACAGTGAAAAGTATGTCAGTTACATTTCCGATTTAATTACAGAAAAGGTGTGTAAAACACATGATTTTCGTTTTCTGATGATCAATTAATTGTACATTGAAATTATACTTTTTCATATAATATCATGATTTTGCATAGTTTTATATCCATTGACCGGTGAATTTGTGGACCACCCCTATTTTTAGTTACATATGGGTAACTTTGAACGGTTCAAAGATACCCAATTGCATTTTCTTAGTTTATGGGTAACATTGACAAAGGATTATTGTTTTCTAAAAATATTTTCAAGTACATATTTTAGTACATACAGTAATTAAAATAGAATTATTTTGCTATAATCCACGTTTGTTAATAGAATCTATGTAATGCTAAACGTATGAAGCAGGTAACATTCACACACCTTATACATGCAGGACGAGTCACCACACTTATCAAAGAACGTCGGAGTCAGCAACACTTCGCAAAAGCACTACACACACTCACTACCACAATCTCTACAACTGTTTTGTCCCGAAATCCAAGCATCATCAGGAGGATGGACTCCACGACAAAATCGTAATAAAAAAAAACGCGGATTACAGCAAGATAATTTTATTGTAACTTCTGTACTATAGAGTTCCGCAAAGTAACGCCTGCTTCTATAAATGATTGAATAATCATTCTATGAATGACACCAATGAGTTTCTATTATAACTTATGTGTCTCATTGTTAATTACAATTTATCACACGCTTTTCGGTGAAGGAAACCTGCCTATCTCTAGAGAATTCTGGAGATATGTGTAACCTACTAATCCGCATTGGAGCAGCGTGGTAGGTCTTAGGTCAAATCCTTCTTTCCAAAGACGTAGAGAGGAGGCCTATGGTCAGGTCACGGTCATGGTTTCAAATAAAAGAATTCAGTATTATTAAAAAAGAAAACATCGTTTCTATTTTAAAAGCATTAAATAACAAAAAAATTATAAAATGTACATTGAAGATGACATCTTGTACATGGAAAGGAGTGAATATTTTTCAGATTCTCTTGTCAACCATCAATGTTTTGATCTCATTTGAATGGTAATTGATTTTACAATTTATTGTTTAGGTTTGATTTTTAATAAATATTTACAATTACAAATAAATAATATTAGTTACAAAAAAAATACTACCCATACGGTGCCAATATTTAGTAAATGGCACTTTTACGTCAACGGTAGGCTGTTAACTATGACAAGTTGACTTTATTTGACTGATCTATCTTTCATTCATTCAGAACATAAGTATAATATTACCCATTATACGAAATCCTCTAAATTCAAGGATTTTTGGTTACCGAAATAATTCGGTTCAAAGTTACCCAAAAGTCAAGGTAACTGTGAACACGCACAAAAACATTTTTTTTTTCCATTTCCTTTCTAGTTACTTAGTAATGCAATTAGTTATTCTAAAGCTCGGTATAAAAGAACACTCATTATTCATCAAAACCTTAAATAAGGTCTTCCTATTTTTTATATTTTCAAAAATCTGAAAGTCATTCAAAGTTACCCAATTTGACTGTACTCCCATTGGGTTGTATTTATCTAGATATTATTATCTTCATATTCCTATCATAGCTATTTTACCCACAAGAATAAAATTTATGGCTTCATCGAATTTATTTTAATTCAGTGTCTCTGATAACTGATTTATTGATAGATATAAGATTGTTTTCGTTTATCATGTCATTATCCGTTACTTTTTTCTTACATCTGGGTAGTAATACTTCAATAACTGTGAAAACTATTGCCAATCTAATAGCAGAAATTGACTTTTTTTAAAATAAAATAATATGGATAAATTAAATAATATATAATATCTAATTTAAAACGTGCAGGGTTTTAAACCTTTTCTAGAAAACAATGCCAAATATTAAATGCACTAAAATACTACAATATCACAGTGACTTCATAAAAGATTGATGTTATTTTACATTGGCTAATCTTAGGTATTACTATTGCCAAAATTCCATATTATAATGGTTTCATTGGCTTTAATCTGAATCTGATGAATCACTTTTATAAAATTAATGTTTATGCTTTTGATGTATAAGATATACTTAGTATATACTTAGTATATATGTACTAAGATATACTTAGTTTTATAAAATCAATTTTTAATTTATGAAATAATTTTGAGGAATGCAGTTTTATTTCAATATCTTTATGTAAATAATATTATTGTTATGAAATTTTTGCCACTCCTGAATCACATGGTTTTGTTTGTACGTGAAAAGCTGTTGAAAAAGATGAGATTAAATGGGTCGACATTTGAGCAACTTGTTTCTTATTTATTGAATATAATATTGTCACAAGAACAAATAACAGAAGCATAATATATTACTATTACTTAATTATTTAATGTGTATCATACACACATATATAGATACATATTAAATAATATGTATCTATATACACATATGTCTATTAATATTAATGACATATTTTTTAGAAATTCAATTTAAAATGTAATAAAAATGAAAGATTTAATATATTTATTCAATTTATTTTGGTTTAAATTCAATGTTATCTCAGTAAAATTTTCACATGATGAAAATTCTTTTACAGCATCAAAATATCATGTAGCTATCAAATATATTAATTAAGTAATTAAAAAATACCACTAATGTCATCTTAAACTTTGATGTTTTAAAATGATATAAGATTATTTCTTCACTGAGGATAAAGACATCTCATACATATAAAAGTCATAGAATAAAAATTACACTTAACAATATATCATGGGAATGTATACTAATTACATGCTTATAATTTTAAGTAGACATATAAAACCCTAAACTATCATTAAGTATAATCTCACCATAAACTCTTAGAAAATACACAAATTGGTAGGTTAGGTAGGTAGACCTTGGAATAGTATAGACGCCATGTGTATCTTAGATAATTAAATTGATAGAGGTGGAAAGACCTGATTGGGTATGACGTTAAAGATGTACGGATCTTTTAGGTTTCCAAGCAGACAATTAACAAAGTGTACAAAAATATAAATATTAATATTAAAAAATAAATAAATATAACCTTATTAAACCTCAAAGATAACCTTAATAGATTCTAACCTTATTGTTATAATAATAAGTATGTTTAAGTCTACTATGCTGCCACATCCTATAAACTTCGGGCCATGGACTTATACAGTTGCAAGTACATTATCTATTCTTAAAGGGATTAGGGTTTTCAGGTACTTATTATATAGGATATATTTAAAAAAAAATTAAAAATGCTGATGTTAATGCAGAAGATTCGAGTAATCATTGGGCAGAAATTTATCTCCAAAGAAGATATATTCATTGTAATCTTAAAATAACAGTCTTATTTCCAGTGAATATGTAAATCAGTCATTATTAAAATCCTATAAATTTTATTCATTTTAAAAAACTATTTACCTAATTATAAATTAATTACCATAAATTCTGAAATAAAATGACTGAATTTATAAAATGGCAATTTTTTTGTAAATGAACTAAAAAACCTATATTAATACTACATATAAAAACAAATCAGTTCTAGTGTATTCCTGTTCGAGATGTTGTTTTTACTTATGATAATGAAATGGAAGATATAAAAATTAAAAAGAGCCATACAATACAGATCAAATTTATATGACTGACTAATATCAAAATTTAATAGCAATTTGACATAACATAAACTCTTACTTCGTGTTCAATTTATAGTCTCATTAAAACTAACCAAACAAGATTCTCAGCAAAAATATTTTTTTTGACACTATCTAAAAAATAATAAATGGATATCCAGATGATGGGCTCCACAAGCTTTGCTTCTATATAAAGATGCATCGGGTAATAATGATGTATTTTGTGTTTTGAAGGACCTATTTTAAAGAATTATTATATGACATATAAATAAGAATAATTTGTATAAAATATTTTGAAATTATTAAGGCTGAAGCCCCACAAAATTATGAATAAGACATGATTTCCGATTAAATTTGTGACAACCCTCAGTTAAAATAAGGTATCGTAAACTAGCAGACATTTTACATTAGAGGCTGCCACTTTCACTAAATAATTATCACACTTATATAAAGTCAAGAATTCTATGACTATTCACTTCACATAAATAACATATTTATGAGATTACGCTGGTTTGGGCATGAACATAGGAATTGATGCGAGTTTTTGCTTTACTTCGTCTGTTGAATCATTGCAGAGGAGAAGGGTATGAGAAAAACCCATAGTAACTTGAGTGATATTTAGTCCTTCCATATATGTTACTTCTTTGGGCTTGGTTGTTGATTTCTGCAAAACTCCTGTACCCTGTAAAATATAAATAAAAAATATAGCCAGAACAACTCTAACTTTACCGAGAGGACATTGTTAGCACCTATAGTAACTGAGAGTGACATATTTGGTATTCCCTAACCAGGCTGATGTAATATAGTATTGTCGCGATAACATAACGGTCAGTAATTGTATAAATATATAGTACCTGGGTGACAGAGCCTTCCTCGGTCATTTTTAAAATGATGTAAAAAAATTAAATCAAAAAAAAAATTGAAAAGCGAAATGAAAAGAGAAATGAAAAATAGAGCAGGCGGGGCTCATTCCTAGGTATTTTCGCATCTCTAGACCGCCCGTTCCCCAAATTAACTACCATGACTTTACGTTTGACAGCGAAAAAAAAGCAAGAAACTCTAAAAAAAAATTTAGAGCCCGAAAACAGGGATAAAACGACATTTATTTTAAATAAAACTTATCTACATCAATTTTTCTCCCCCCAAAACCCCTACATGCTGAATTTCAGGAAAACCGTTTCCGAGATTCCGAAAATATATATATATATATATATATATATATATATATATATATATATATATATATATATATATATATATATATATATATATATATATATATATATATATATATATATATATATATATATATATATATATATATATATATATATATATATATATATATATATATATATATATATATATATATATATATGTGAATAATATATCCTCTGATGTGAACCTACTTATATACCTAAATTCCTACTTATAATTTTGATCTCCTTTCTTACGGATTCTATTCTTAGGTAAACTAGATTTCAATCTTATTGTTAAGTCTATCTACCTACTATCACGAATTTATTGTATCAAAATATATTCACACTTAGCATTCTTTCCTAGTCGAGTAATTTACACATTATAATCTATCGCGCGCCTATCTACTATTGGTGTAATTTTGGTTAAGTTAGGTAAACACTGATGAACGACTAGATTTGCAGCGTGTCAGTTTATCGGTTTCTATGAAATAGCGCAGTTTATCATAATATTTTCGTTATTTCGCATTATGTTTTACTTAAGTAAAAGTTTCAGTAATAATTATCACGTAGTTTTCCTAGCAATTTTCGCCATAGCATTATAGCAATTTGTCTGATACTTTTATAAATTCAAAATTTCAATATTTCGCGTTTTATTTGCACGCTATATCTAAAACAAAAATATTAATAAACTATTTCGTGTAAGAATTTAGGTTATTTTGACAGCCCTTGAACTTCTGTAATCACTGGACGGCGCAAGTATGAAAAAAACAAAAAGTCACTAGAAAATATTGCCCACTCATATTTTCCAGCTATCAATATAACTTCAATCAAAATTTTAAATTGTTTAAATCAAAACTGAAATTGTTTTAAGTTGTAGTTATGATATTTATTATTTAATTATAGGAGTTATTTTTGCCCCAAATACGACATGGGCAATGTTGGCCAAAACTCCTGATTATTTTGCCTGCTATCGAAATCAAAAATATTTCAGATTATAATTTTTTTATACAATTTCTACAGCTACTGTATGAACATGTTCATATAGTTCATATAGTAGTATGAAAATAACTAATATACATAAGTACTAATAAAAAAAAATTGAAATTCATTACATTTTACCAAAAAATTGGGCAAAGTTGTAGTGTTTTACGGTATATATATATATATATATATATATATATATATATATATATATATTAAATATTAAAGATACAATTACATGGCTCTAGGTAAGATAAAAAAGCAGCAGAGATAATCAAAACTTTTTTTTTTTAAATACAGATACGGATATAACGAGATCTTAATACTCACCAATTCTCCATAGGTAGGTGAAACACCCCAAGCGATTAAAGAATCATCAGCAGCAATCACGATGGATGTATTACTGGTGCCCACGCTACGAATATTCCAACCTATAAAAAAAATCTGACAGTTTATCCAATCTAACGTGTAATTTTTAAGCATAGTTACTTTTATATTAATAGTAAATAATATTCATTTCTATGTGTCATGTTAATAAACATGAAATAAAAACAATTAATCACTAATGTCCATCTATAAAACTTATGTGTTGAACCTAATATGTGATCTAGTGCCACAATAGAATCAAAAAATTTTATGCATCAATGAATTTCAGGTCAACTCAGTTTACATAATAGTAAATTGAAGTCATCACTAAATAAATAAAAAGTCAAGAACATACCAGCAAGATCCTGTACTGGTTTGGGGTACATGTTTGCTTCTCCCGTGCGTTTAGTTTGACCAAACATAAATAGTGCTCCTGAAATAGTAAATATAATTTATTAAATTTAATCACTTTTTGATACATAATTTGATTTTCAACAAATAAAACAGATTACTAGTAGCGTCACGATAACTCCTATATATCCTATACATGACTGCTTGATATAAAAAAAATACAAAAACAAATAAAAATAAATTTATTTAACAACATTTTTTATATAACAATCATAAACTCAGCTGAGAAGCTGATTTTTAGTGCACACCATATGATTACAACTGCTGCCAACACAAATGTCCATTTTTCAACCTACAAATCTAAACATCAACATATCTTAAACAATTTATATAATGTAGCTATTTATATATGGATACTTCAGTTTTTAAAACAGGGTAAATATTAGATTTGTGCCGTAAAGCTAAATACGAAATTATAATAATATTTCGCCAGTACAAAATTAATTTTGATAGTCAGGATGACAGTGGTTCTCCTTTCCATAAGGAAATAAGGCAAAAGACTGCATGACGTACCGTTCTCATTGACGGCGAGGCTGTAGGTAGCTCCACAGTGCACAGAGCGCAAGCCTCGAGCGTGCGTGTCAAAAAACTTGATAAGTCGTGGGACAGCTTCATCCTTTTGCAAATTATGGCCCAAACGGCCAAAACCACCGAATCCCCAACTATAAGCGCGCTTATTAGAATCAATAGCTACCTATAAAAAAGTAAACAATAAAAAAAATAAAAAAATATATTTTCCTGTACGATCTGCCTATCCAACTTAATGTTACTGCTTTATGTTATTTGCCGTGGGTAATATAACGCAGGGCGCTGCTAGTCATGCAGAAAAAACGATTTGTGTCACTGAATTTCTATACTGCGTCCATCATATTATCAGTCTTTTGACAGCTCACGCTCATTAAGTTTTGTATTGCTTACGTACAAATATCATACAAATAATATTTGTACTTTATGGATGGGTACCGCCCACTTAGTGATGTCACACATAATGGTTACTACGATTATGCCACAGATTAAAAATAATCGGTAGAAATCGATGTTACGAGTATTAAAAGACATTTAATAACATTATATAAAGTTTTACTTTCTTCTTATTTAATACATGAATACAAATAAAACAATCAGGATATTTTAATTTATTTTATTAGCACGAGTCGTCGGAATGATAATCAACACTAGACTCCTCCGATGAGGAGTCTTCAGTAGCAGTTATTATTAGCTCTTGTGTAGATAATATATTATCAAACGCAATATCACGTTCCCAATCAGAGAATATTACTCTTTTAGTTCTTTCCACCACACTTGCCCAGTTCTCGGCCGTTACGTGGGTGCAAGCATTTTTTAGCAATTGCAACATTTTATTCGCTGTGAATGGGGGGCTTGTATTGCATCTCGCAGCATGCCCTTTTACTTGTGCCCATATAAGTTCTATTGCGTTGTACTGGCAGTGGTATGGAGGAATCCGAAGAACAGTATGGCCATATTCTGCTGCCATTTCATTGATTACATAGCGTTTTGCTCTCTTTTTGGTTTTTAATATTTTTATTAATTCAACTTTTAACATTGAGTCGTCCACATTTTCTCCATTGTCCCGAAGCCAATTAATTATTTCATGCTTTTTATTAGCCTGTGTTGGCATTTTGTCAATTTGACGGGAGTGGTAGGGCGCATTATCAATAAAAATTATTGATGGTTCTTCCAATAAAATGAGCATTTTTTTGAACCACTCTTCATACACATTTGCATTCATCTCTTCGTGGTAGTCATTTGATTTCTTCGATTTAAATGCCAACAGTGCGTCTTGTACAAATCCTTTTGCTGTACCTGCATGGCAAATGATTAGGCGCTCACCTTTTCCCATTGGTACTGAGGAAGTGGAATCAGCAGTATCATCAGTCCAGAAACGAGATAGTGTGTGGTTAGCGTTGAGCCATGTTTCATCCGTGAAAACAATATTTGCCCAATCTTGTATTTTCTTTGCCTCTCTTAAAAAATCACAACGTGCTATAGCTATATCTGTGCGTTCCATTAATAATTTTCTTTTATTTAACTTTTTATATGAAAAGCCAATTGTGTTCAAAACTTTGACCAAAGAAGATTTTTCACCATGAAATAGACCACTTATTTTCAAAGAAACAATAAGTTTTCTCAAAGTTGGAATTTCTTTTCTCAAGTAGTAATCATATACATGACGACGAATAGCGTCAGCGTCAAAGTCATCAACAGCTGTCACCTTATGAGCCCGGCGCTTTCTTTTTGGTGTAGATGGTTTGTTTTGCTCCAAGCCGCTCCTGCCGTAGGCATCAGTAGTGATTTTAGTCACAGTTGATAGACTGATCCCCAACGCGGCTGCAACACGGTTTCGGACTTGCGTGATAGGTATAAGAGGTCCGCCATTTTGATTTTCTTGCTCAAAATACTCATGAAGTTTTAACACTAACTGTCTCGATTGTGCTTTCAACACACGTCCTTTCGGAATTTTCACGATCAATTAATATAAGTTTCACAAAAGTTTTTCCGAGGAATAAAGCTACTTAACTCAAGGTGTAACAGATGCGAGAGAACACTCAGCGAACGTAAATGCGTGTGACTATCACGGGCGTTTCGTTGAGAGTGACAGATCACGTCAAAATGGCGGCCGAGCGGAAGGTCTGTTGATGTTGCCAGTTGATGTATAATATATTTTTTATGATTATAATAAATACACACGGATTAACATTTATTTTCAAAAAACTAAGGCAATATTAAATCAAAATGTTGATTTCTATATCTGTTATTAGTTTACGTAGGTTATCATTAATCGAATTACTTAGGTACGTAATTCGATTAATGATAGTAGGTACTATAATCGGAATGGTATCGCATACGAGAATCTTTAGGACATCACTAAATATGTAAATCGTCAATCTGTCAAAAGATGGTTAATATAATGGACAGTGTATAAGGTGTATTATTTTATGTGGATATTAGTGCATTTGAAATTTTATGACATATGTTATGTCATGAAACATGTGAAATTAAACAGTTTTTGAAATTCTAATACATATTTTACCTGGCTGTGTCCGCGACTTCACCAGGTTCAAATTTAGTATGCTTAATTAAAAATTGACATAGATCGAGACATGCTATCGCGGCCTTTTTATAAATTTTTAAGTTATAATCAGGACGAAAAGACTGAAACCTGCTAATTTAAAAGGTGGTGTAAAAACTCATTGCATATAATAAAATTGTAAGAATTAGATGTCGGTAACAGCAGTGACAAGCTGCTTTAACTGCTCTCTTAGAATCATGGGAAAAGTATCTGATCTGATAATCGTGTAGGTGTTACATTTACATTACATTTTTAAATAATTTTAAATAACTTCAAAATGTTTGTTCCCAGGTAATTTCCTTAAATTTTTAATTGAAATTTAGTTTCGAGTTTCAACTTACGTGTTGTATTGCTTGTACCATATAGTTAGCAGCTTTATTTATCATCTTCCTGCCCTTATCCCACTCTAAGTGGGGTCAGCACAATATATTATAAACATGCTGTCACATGATTTGGCTGCGTTTTTACGACCGGCCGCCTGCCTGACGTCAACTTACCTCAGTCGTATTTTACACCTCGGTAAGAAAGAGGATGGTCCATTCTACTAAAACGGATACCACACGGTGGGTCAACGTACCTTTGTCGCCCTTTACGACACCTCGGTAAGAAATGAGGGAGGTACTATTCTATTCAGCCGGATACCACACGGCGTTAGGATCTTTATTTATATTAATTTCAACAAACAAACTAGTAAGAAGACTTAAACCATATCATACCGTATGGTTGTTGCCGCACGAGAAGTCCACAATAGCAACATCCTTGATAGGCATCACAAGGTTATCCTTAGTTTTCTCATAAAAGAATGTAATCTTTTTCGGCGCAGTCTCAAAATGGTATGACAATTTTGTGGAAGTTACGAAGAATTTTCCATCTGTGTTGTGCCCTGGTAACAGTAATTCTAAATCAAAACTTTGTCATTATAGATTACAAAAGATTTGATTTTGCTACATTTGAGGTACATATCACTTTAAAATCCCTTACGAGTAACTAGCACAAGTTTGTATACACCTATCAAGGTGATTATTGGAGATAAAGTTTCGGCAAAGACATTACACACATACATTATAGACAAAATTGCAGGCAGAGCCTAGTCCACACATAACATCAAAACTATCTAGTAGGTATCACAAATTGATATCCTTGAAGTTATGATTGAAAACAAACCGATATTTTAAGGATATATTAACAAATTTACCCCTCAATTTATCATTTGACAAATATTTTTAATAACGTATAATCATATGACAAATATTTTTAATAACAGATAAGTGTAATATATTTCTTACCTAACTGGCCGTATTCAGGCAAGCCAAAGGAGTGCAGAGCGCCGTTACAATCCAAAATAATCGAAAATTCTGCACCGCATCCTACTTTGACAATCGGTGGCCAGCTGTAAGCGAATATGTATAATGAAAACACGATCCTATCCTACTAGTTAATATTATAAATGCGAAAATTTGTGACTATGGATGTATGTTTGTTACTCTTTCCGCGGCGAATCCGCTAAACGATGAAATTTGGCACAATCATTACTTATACACTGGTGTATCATATAGGCTATAAAAATCCTGTTAATTGTACAGGAATAGGATGAAATTGAAAGGCGCCATCTATTATCAAACTATCACGCGACAACAATCCACGTATACGAAGTTAGTATAGCTAAAAGCTAGTATTTTAAAAGAAACCAACCAAATTTCAAAAATTAAGAATTTTTTTATAAATATAGTTTCGTGTCCAAAAATGTTTTTATTTTAAAATTATACAATAAAACGTTACCACCAAATTTTTACTTTGTTATATAGAGATAAAAATGCGTTTGGTGTTATTATGAATTTTATATAAAATCGCTTAAATAATTAAAACAACAAAGTAGTTTTTATCAAACGCGCTACAATACTAGATGCTACGTACAATATTAGCATGCTTTATACAGTCAGGTCAGGGTCAGGTTTCCTTCGATACCCGTACCTCGTCATGTAAGTAGCATACAGCTATATAATGCAACTCACTTATATTTGATGCGAGTTGGTGTGAGGATAACCGGTGTAGTGTTTCCCACGCCGCATTGACCACTTTTATTGTCTCCACACGCGTAAACTGTGCCAGTGTCTGAAAAATATATCACGTATAACTTATAATATCTTCGTCACCGAGCCTCGCTCGGTAATTTTTTTAATAATATGGAAAAATGCAATTAAAAAAAAAGAAAGAAACCGGTGACCGGTCCGCCCGTTACTATTAAACTATCACAGCATTTCGTTTGACAGCCAAAAATATAATTTGCTTTTTATTCTTATTTTAGCCATTTTTTTGTGCCCAAAATCAGGAATAAAACAATTTTTTTTTTTGATAAAACCTATTTAGATCAATTTTTATCCCCCAAAACCTCCTATAATCTGAATCATGAAAATTGTTGGAGCCGATTCCGAGATCCAGAAAATATATATATACTAGCTTTTACCCGCGCAACTTCGTTCGCGTGGACTGTAGTCTTGAAATTAGGAGTGGCTTCTGTCACCATCCAAACCTTCAAATATATCCATCACAAAAATTAGATCGATCCGGGATGAATCAGAGGGATTTATCGTTTGATCAAGAGCTTAATATGCTAATTTTAGTAGATAACCCGTACGTACATGAAATACCTATATATTAAAATAGCGCAGTAAAAGGAGTAATAAAACTTTATATACATGAAAAAATTCATAATGTTTTCTGGAATTAAATGTCTATAAATATTATAAGCTTTGGAAACGTGTTAGAAAACTTATTTAATAATAACATTTATACGTAACGAATCAACCGTCAAATTGTTTTTTTTAAATTACCTATACGTACGGCGCTGGATTCCAACGTTTTTAGTATAAATACGAAAAATTAAATTTAAATTATGTTTTTGTTAACATAAAATTTTAAAATAGGTATCGGGTTATTTACTAAAATTTGCATATTAAGCTCTTGATCAAACGATAAATCCCTCTGATTCTTCCCGGATCGATCAGATTTTTGCGATAGAGATATTTGCAGAGTTGGGAGAGTGACAGAAGCTACTCTTAATTTTAAGACTACAGTCCACGCGAACGAAGTTGCGCGGGTAAAAGCTAGTATATATATATACCCAACTCAAATGGGGATTTTTTTTCTTTATAAGTAACATCATCACAACTCAAGTAATAAAAAGGAATCATCATCTTCCTGCCCTTATCCCACTCTTAAGTGGGGTCGGCACAACATGTTATTAACATGCATGCTGTCACATGATTTGGCTGCGTTTCTATAACCGGCCGCCTGCCTGACATCAACTTACCTTAGTCGTATTTTACGACACCTCGGTAAGAGAGAGAGAGTGGTCTATTTTAATAAAAAGGAAATGGTCACTAAATTTATGATTTTATTTATATCGGAGTGGCCGCCACCTTTCTTATATAAGAGATATGTGTTAGGTTTTTCATATTTACCGATTTAGGATTATATCTGTATGATTCCATTTATAATATAACTAGAAAAGATTATAAATAAAAGTAACGGGTGGCACTGTGCTAAACAGAGGGGCGAGCGGGAAGAGGCATTCTGCGTGGGGAACGCCGAGTTCCCGAGCTAGTAGTTTATTGACAGATCTTTTGACAAATGCCTTAATATCAAATTCAAAATCTATTCAAATATCAAGTCGAAATAGGCCCATCAAACCTTGGATGACGCCGGGTTTACTCAGGTGTATTAGAAATCGTGACGCACTTCATAAAATACTAAAAACTATGCCCAATAATGTTATTTTAGAAAAAACCTATAAACGATACAGGAACTTTTGTAATAATATATTAAGAAACTTAAAAAGAAATTATGAAAAGATGGAAATTCTCAAAGTAAAACAAAACAATAAAAAGCTGTGGAAAGTTATTAAAAAAACTACCAATATAAAATCTAATAATATATCGCCTATAAATCTAATATCAAACCCTCATATGTCTGTTGATTACGTTAATGATTACTTTGTTAATATTGGAAAATCATTAGCTGAGAAAATACAGAATAATGTAAATTTAAAAATGTTGTAACTCCATTTAACAATAATAATATTAATACTACCGCTTCCTCCTTTGTACTATTTGAAGTAGATCACTTTGAAATAAATAAAGCAATCATGTCATTAAAAACTGATTGTACACCAGGGTATGATAACATAACTTCATCATTTATTAAAGAATATAAAGATTTACTCATACCTTGTATCTTACATATTTATAAGTTGAGTTTTACCCATGGCATCTTTCCTAACATATTTAAGAGATCATTAGTTCATCCGATTTTTAAAAGTGGCTCACGACTCTCTCTTAATAATTACAGACCTATTGCAATTTTGCCAACATTATCAAAAATCCTAGAACGAATCACGCAATACACACAATAATAAACACGCGTCTTATTAACTATCTGGAATCAAGTAATCCAAATCCACGGCGGATGCTGTTCATGATTTAACAAATCACGTAGTACAGCAACTTGATATAGGTAATAAATGTTTAGCAATATTTCTTGATATATCCAAAGCGTTCGACACAGTTTCTACACCATTACTTTTGCATAAGTTGGAATGTTTTGGAGTGCGTGGCCAACCCCTAAAACTATTTCAAAGTTGTCTAAGTCATAGATAGCAACGTACAAAGATCAGAAATCTCATTAGTAGTGACTTACCCGTAAATTTTGGCGTTCCCCAGGGTAGTATTTTAGGCCCATCATTATTTCTTATTTTTATTAATGATTTATGCAATCTCAAAATTTCTTCAGGCAAAGTAATATCCTTTGCGGATGATACAGCATTATTGTTCCATGGAAAAACATGGAAGGATGCTTTTCATAATGCCCAGATCGGTCTTAATTTAGTAATGAAATGGTTTAACAACAATCTTTTGACTTTAAATATAAGTAAAAGTAAATTCATTTCTTTTGGTATACGAAAACCATCCTTGCTTGGTTCCAATAATTTTAAACTATTTATTCACACGTGTTCTAATCCAAATACTGACTTATGTGATTGTTTACAACTTGAATCTGTTAACCATGTAAAATATTTAGGAATAACAATAGATAAATATTTAAATTTCCAAGAGCATATTTCAGGCCTAGTATCTAAAGTAAGAAAACTAATGTACATTTTTAAGAAACTTCGTTACATAGCAGACTTCATTGTTATCAAAACAGTTTATTACGCCTTATGCCAGTCTTTGTTTTTATACTGTATCACTTCGTGGGGTGGAGCATGTAAATCACATTTATTTAGGTTAGAAATAGCCCAACGCGCATTACTTAAAGTTGCTACCTTCAAACCTGTGCTCTATTCTACATTAGAACTATATAAATCTTGTGGAGTCTTGACAATTAGACAGTTGTTTATATTATTTACTATATTGAAACAACATTGTTCATTAACTTTTGATCCTAAATTATTTGCTGGAAAGCGACGAACACATATGGCGTGCAATATTAATAAAGTCAAAACTCAATTTGCTAGAAAATTCTTTTGGTTCTTGTCCTCCTTTTTATATAATAAATGCAATAAGTGTTTAAATATATACCCACTAAATAAATATTGTTGTAAAAAAACTGTAACTAACTGGCTCCACAATTTGAATTATGAGGACACAGAGAAATTAATTCACACTATTACTTAATTTACACTTATGTCATATAATCTACACATACACACATATATACATACATATAACCATGCACACTCACATACATTCTTTTTTTTCTACATTTTTCAATATTTTATATTAAATTATTTTTTTTCTTACTTTTTTCCATATTGTAACTACAAAAGGTACAATTTTTGATGTAATCAGCGTTTTTTAAGAGAATTTACTAATTACTGTAGTAGATTCTATTAATTGATTATAACTTTTATAATTTAGTCTATTATATTTTGTAAGAGAGGAAGTCTCTGGCGACCTGAAATACAGGGAATCCTAGTTCTGTGCGCCAGTTTCCTTCCATAGCAAGTTTAACGTAATAGCTAAATTAAGAACCATCAACAAAGAATCTGTGTATCTGTTTAATCTCTGCTGAAGCATTAATTGTTCTTGTGTGTAATTGATACTTGATTTGATAAATAAACTTATTATTATTATTATTATAAGCTTTCATTAATCCGTCAAAAATCTACCCCTCCAAATTATTGTATTCAGCGATAACTACCGATATTACTGAATATAATTACATCCATTTTATATTTCCACTTCATAGTGTTCTTGTCTCTGTCTAATTGACGCCAACGAAATCAATAGTTACACTAGTAATAAATATTGATATGTTTATAAACACATTTTGCTTTTTTCTATTCAATATTTTCCTAACTCATCTAAAAAAATTCAGTGTACTATGTAATGTGCAATGCAGATAGAGAAAATTGTTAAGAAATTAGAAATTATAAATTGTAAATTTCTTTTTTTTAAAGCAAAACTATAAAACTCACTTAAATATTTTGAAAATTTCGACCTTCCTATAAAATAGATTTTCAAAATATGTAATAACTAGCAGCCTGCCCCTGCTTCACACGGTTATAAAATATATATCCCATGTCAATCAGTGTAAAAAAAAAATGATTAAAATCGATACTGTAGTTTTGATTTATTCAATACTGCCCGTGGCCCGCAACCGTTAAATTTAGAGAAAAACAATTTCCCTCTCCCTATACCAAGATTTCCCGCTGTCTTTGGAATATCTAAATTCATATAGTACATATTTGGTAATTTATTTTTACATTTTTCTCTATGTATTATATTTTTACAATTAATTACAGAATGTCTTTATATACAATATTCACAGCTTTCTTGTCATTAAACAAACTCTTGAAAGAACTCGGCGCGGCCTCCTCACGCCATTTTAAATCTGTAATATCTCCGAAAATATTCACTTAAATTACATGCTGTACGCGGCCGTATTGATCTACATTAAATCAACAATTTATTTAAGGTACTCAATTTGATAAGGATTAATGATGTATTATATAAAAATAAGGCATTATTTTTCGTAAAAAGTAAATGACAAAAAATGCTATTGTGGGTTATCCATAAGAGATAGACATATACCATCGCGGACTTTTCTGTAGACCTTTTCAAGGTGTCCAAATACTTAGTACATCATTTTGATAAATCTCGAAGGGTTTAGCCTGCGTTTGCAATGTAAGCGGAAAAAAATGTAATTATTTACGATATTTATTAGAAACCTCAAAAATTACAGTATTTCTCTACTCCGTATTGAATGTTATTATAAATACAAACCTTCCTCTGGAATCACTCTATCTATTAAAAAAAAAAGCATCAAAATCTGTTGCGTAGTTTTAAAGTTTTATGCATACATAGGGATATATGGACAAACAAAGAATGCGACTTTGTTTTATAATATGTAGGTAGTGATTAGTTATAGGTTGTATGTATCTGTTACCTGTGACAAACAACGAATGATTCCTTCCAACTGCTGCATGAATGATATTGAGCCCTTTCAAGGTCGGTACTACCTCAGGGATGTCCCGTGTAACGGTATCTCCAAAACCGAGTTGCCCACAAGCATTGCGGCCTTGATATAAACAGATAAAAACAATATTACTATATTATTCACTAGTACCTGGCTGACCGAGCCTTGCTCCGTAATTTTTTACAAAATACAAAAAGACTTGATTTAAAACTATACATGTATATATTTACAACTTGTCTATCACCAACACAAGTCATAACACAAGTATTAAGTTACCTCAGTATTAGGTACTTTGGGGACGGACGACCGTGTTTGTAAGTGTCCCATATGTTTATATTTATTTATTTATTTATATTTACATTTTTTTTTAGCTGCAAACCATCATTTAAAGAGATTTTAATCGTATTTAAGGAGGCGTGTAAGGAAAAACTGTGAGAATATTTTGATGAGCGGTCACCTTATTAAGGTATATGGTATAAAACGATAGGATCTCAACTTCCGCGGTCGCAGTGGTTTGAAAAATTAAAATTATTCGGAAATATTTCCGAATAATTGTTGCACTTTTGAGACTTCGTTCCCGGGATATTCCATTAAATATGTTTAGGTTTTGGATGCGAAAATAGAACACTCAGAACTGCGTTGAATGTGGAGCTGTATATGATGTGTATCATGTATTGATGGAATGTGCGCGGAATAAGTCTGCGAGGCCAAGTGTACTCAACACAAGTAACGTGGGTATTTGTAAAAGTATACTGGCCGATCCAATATCAAAAGAAGCTAGGACTTTTGCGGGTTCTGGCATTTGAACGGTTTGATTATGACGACAATATGAGAGTGACATAGTCAAATTGAGTAAAATCCTTTAAAAAATATATACCGCAAAACATTCCATCTTTGCCAATAAGTATAACTTCTCCCGAAGAGTAAATTATAAGCAAATCTCCTAATAAGGAAAAATATTTTAGATTAATAGCAACATTAACTATGTAGTGGGAAAGTCAATTATATTTTTGCCAACACTATATACCACGTTCTTCCCTAAGTTCATTCAGTATCCTGTTACAACCTGTCAAGTCCAGTACGAAATTTTTCGGGCAAATTTTTAAAAGTTTTTATAATTTATTCGTAATGATGAAAACGCAGGTAACTTTAAACAACTGTGTGTTATTGAATATTAAATGTGGAGTATTTTAATAATAATCGCAATATTCAAGGCTTTATAATTATGAATTTCTAAAGATGGGCAAAGTTTCCCCGATGATTTTTAACCTATGAATGATAACTTTGCCCATCATTAAAATGTACCCAGGGCTGCCACATACTACATACCATATACTATGTGAATAATATATCCTCTGATGTGAACCTACTTATATACCTAAATTCCTAAGTCTATCTACGTACTATCACGAATTTATTGTATCAAAATATATTCACACTTAGCATTCTTTCCTAATCGAGTAATTTACACATTATAACGCGCGCCTATCTACTATTGGTGTAATTTTGGTTAAGTTAGGTAAACACTGATGAACGACTAGATTTGCAGCGTGTCAGTTTAACGGTTTCTATGAAATAGCGCAGTTTATCATAATATTTTCATTATTTCGCATTATGTTTTACTTAAGTAAAAGTTTCAGTAATAATTATCACGTAGTTTTCCTAGCAATTTTCGCCATAGCATTATAGCAATTTGTCCGATGCTTTTATAATTCAAAATTTCAAGATTCCATATTTCGCGTTTTATTTGCACGCTATATTTAATACAAAAATATTAATAAATTATTTCGTGTAAGAATTTTAGTTATTTTGACAGCCCTTGAACTTCTCTTCCATTTTGGCTTCATTTAAGGAATTTACGAGGGAAATACTTTCTACGCGGGCGAAGCCGAGAGTGTAGCTAGTAATGATATAAAGCAGCTTTCCAACTGTGTACGAACAAACAATCTGCGAAGAATTCAAAAAAAAAAATCTTTGGAACCAACAATTCTATAATTTAAGACCATTTTAATATCTTTACTTACCAAATGTCAACGCATCTCCCTCAGCAGACACTAAAATTGAATGGCCAGCACTGCATCCACTGATGATCAAACGGTACTGAAATGTTACAACGGAAATAATTAACAGAACTATATAGAGGGTAGTATTGTAAAGAAGCTACAATACTTTTTGTATATAGTTCGGTTATTCAGACTATTCTATAAACAATAAGTTTATACAATTTTTTTAAACAAATATAAAAACTTATCTTCTTGAAAGTTTGAATAAATAATTTTATAGGCCTGAAACTGAAAAGATATAAAAGTACACATACCAAATACTTTAAAAGATTTGACCAATAAATCATTGCCTCAAAATTACCAGAGTTAAGATAGGGCCTGTTAAAGAGCAAGGGAGAATACAATGCCTAGCTCACCTATCCTGCATTTATAAAGAGAAGTTAACCAACTAGTTGTTGTATTATTATGGTTCTTCAACTCATCAAAGTTTTACAGAAGTGAAAATGGGCAGCAGCGTTTTCAGAGTTGTAATCACTGCCATTTACCTTAACAGATTGTTACAAACAATCATAGCCTAATGGTAGTGTTGGAAGCTTTAATTCCAATGAGTTATGAGTGTATGAGACAGTTCTAATGCCACCAACAACTATATTAAACCATTCATGGACATGTGTGATCTCTTTTATTATTAAATGAGATGCTACAAACTCGCATAATGAGGTGTGGTGTAAAACAAATACAAAGAAGAAAGCATTCTATGTAATTAATATATGGAGTGTACCAACCATTATTACATATATGAGGTGCTAGTTCTTACACTAGGTCCAGAAGACATCATTAAAACATCAAATATTGACAGGTTCCTAAACACTTATTCACAGACCGTCCATGAACCACCTTCCACAGAGAAAGCAGAATATGAAGTGTATTAAAAATTTAAAAAAAAAGACCAAAGCTGATGATCATAAAAAAGGGTTGTATTTCAAAAGTTCTGCTGTTATCATTGACCTCCTTCGAGTTCCACCAATACGTTCACATTTTGTCTGCATATTGCACTTCCAATATTCATTGCATCTTATGTTATGGAATTATGCAATTATGTCATCAAGTAAAAACATAGACTTGTGATTAAAACAATATATTAACGTACGCACACGGAACACTAACGCAATGAGTAAAGGAGTATGCTCTGTAGCACATGTAAAATAAACTACAACAAAATATTATTAAATTAATGGAACAGACGACTTCAGTAAATGTCATGATTTTGTAAGTATTATCACAGTACAATCTTCATCTTAAAATATCTCAGCTCTGACGCATTTAAGAAGTTTTTGAAAATACTTGCCTATTGAATTCTTTGAAATAAACTACTATTCATCAGTGGTTGTGGACATAAAACATCAAGCAACTTTAACCCATCCCTTTCATTCAAAAAAGATATTAAACATTTAAGCTAATATATATAAATAATGCTATGCAATAAATCTATTATGTCTAGTAACCTAATTATAAATAAAAAAAGAAATAATTACCTTCACATCAGTAAATCTATGGAAAGTGTATAAATCTGGATGTGACTTTCTTTTTGGTGGATTTAAACGTTTCGCTACAAAATCCCACGATACCATTCCAGCAATCATTAGAATACCAGGAGTTTTATAAAAGCTCTCTAACAGCTCCTGCAAAAAAAATCCAACAACTAATCTTCAATCTAAATCGAGTTATCACGCAAATATAAAATCATCAAGGAAGGTTTTATATTGCCACAAATTAATGTTATAATGTTGTGATATATTTTAAACCTGATGTTTTACTTGAATGTATATTAAAGACAATTGGGCTGTGCATTAACAAAAAAATGTTTTATGTTATGTTCAGTTTTTACAGAGTATTTCACATCATTGAATCTCCACACATGTCTTACTGCCCTAGATGAATGGATGCTGAGCAATGTTGAATCAGAGATTGACCAGATTGCAGCCCCTGAACGATTTATTGTACGCTAGCATGAGTATGTGCTGCTAAATTTATTTCAATGGAAGAGTCACAGCTTTATCTTCTATGAGTGATCGATTTTAAACCATTAGGATATCTATAGACATGCTATACTCTATCAGTGATGTGCTACCAGTTGTATATTTTACATACTATCTTAAGAGTATGTAAGTTATTTGCGCTAAAACCATCCATTTTGTGCAAAATAATAAATTAAATTTTAGTGTTCTATGAACGGTAGACATGACACAATCACACAATATGTTTAATAGTCTCAAACAATATTATCTATTTACCTTCGGTAATTGTCTGGCAGGGCTTTCTAAGCTAGACATTTCAACTTGACTTGCAGTTTCTCCAAGATCGTCATAGTCATCATCAGAGTCGACGTCTTCAGTTACTCTTTTCTGACGCTTTAAAGGTCGTATTTTCCTCTGTTATAAAAGAAAGAAAAACCATAAATAATAATTTAAACTTAACAATATCGTCAGGTGATTAACAAAAAAAACTCACCAAACACAATTCAATTACAATCAACACATTGAAATGTTCAATTAAATAAACATATTTTATTTATTACTCTCATATATTGAGAGAGTTACTTAAGTTTCAATTCATACATACTAACAGTGGACTTCGGACGCATTTGTTAACATTGACAGAATTACTGCCAAAATCATAAACAATAAAGATATAAATAATTTATAGAATTAGGCGTTACTCTGCAGAGATCCATAATACAAAAGTAATAACAAAATTATTTTGCTATAATCGGCGAAGAAGTATTCTTCGTGCTAACTATATTATATATAATATCTGGGTGACCGAGCTTCGCTAGGTAATTTTTTACAAAAAAAAAAGAAAAAAACAATTATTTATTTGGGATTGATCCTTAGCACTCTCATTTCTCGAGGCTGCCCGCTAACCGAATAAGCTACGTCGACTTGACAGTTAATGGCGAAAATTCAATTCAATATAAATGTTAGTGTTTTTTAATGCCCAAAAATAGGGATAAAACAACATTTTTTTTTACATAAAACCTAGCTAGATCAATTTTTCTCCCCCAAAACCTCCTACATGCTGAATATCAGGAAAATCGTTGGTGCCGTTTCCGAGATTCGGAAAATATATATATATATATACAAGATTAACTCATTTAAATATTAAGAGATAATCCTCCTTATAAAGATGATAACAATGTGAGGCTACTTCTCTAACCTCCTAAGATAGTTTATGACTAAATGTAACTATTAATAAGAATTATATTCTAAAAAGCACAACAGCCAATTTTTTGCCGGCCCTTCTTAGTAGCAACAGCTTTCCGAACCAGCAGAAGAATTGACGATTCAAAAGCACTTGTTTACAAGTTTACTTGAATAAAAAATATATTGAATTTGAATTTAGATTTGATGTTTCAGATTATTTAGACATTGTATGTTGAAATGAATATAATTTCACACAGGTGTACAAATAATGAAATCTGAAAATGCTGGTTATAAAATTTCTATCATAGGTAAAGACCTAATAATATTACACAACTGCTCTAGGATTCTCTTTTGTGTTTCTGGAGGGTGTTGGTCTAGTTCCTCATTGGGACCATCTGAGTTGGACAAAATATGGACGAGATAGCATATATGATTTAAATCAATCTAAACATCAGAAACTACATAAAATTAAATTTATTTATACTTACTCGTGACAGTGGGAAATCTGATGGAGTTTCTTGTTTTTTATTAGATGGGCCACTTACGGCCTCTGGAATAGTAGAAACATGATCTGCCAATTGCTGTGTAACAACCTTGTTGGACCTCTTCATTGCTTTTTTAGAAGTAGACATGCTCTATTAAATATGAAATATGTTAATCTAACATATTTTAATCTTAATAAATTTATGACATAATTGTAGGAAATATTGAATATTTGTTCAATAAATTCCTTGTGATATATTTACTGCACCTTGAATATGATGTACAGTGCAAACTCTAAATAATATCCCTCAAGTGACTGTGCATATTTTGACATTATAGAGAGTTGTCGTTAAATGGAGAGAAGAAAAATCTGTATTAGAAAACAAAGTTTATTTCAGACTAGTGTTAGTTATTACACTACATCAAAAACAATTCTTATTCGAGAGCTATTGCATATAGTCTATTATTTTTGTGTGACGTCTATTGCTGCACCAGTAATTTAGTTGTAATTTTGAAATATTTTATTCATACCTTGCAATATTGAGGTATCTTGGTGACTAAGAAAGTACTTTTCCAATAATTTAGATGCATTTAGATACAATCCCAATTTGTAAACAAAGGCACAGATTTCTTAGAAAGTTCAGTATATACAATGCCCACAGTCAAGTTTGTTTACTACGGATTAGGATAATAAAGCGGCAAAAGAACGTACACAGCTGTGCGATTTTTACTAATTTTGGCAACTTAAAAAGTACTTTACGAGTATATTATTAAGTTGCTGTCGTTATTGGGAGTGGGTGCAATGCTATATAGAGTGTATCATTATATGGGAAACAAGCCAAACTAACCAAAGCCAAGTGATATTGACACTTTAGGGAGTTTGTCATTAAATCGAGTGAAGTTATATGGAGTTTACACAGTATTTATATTTAGTACACAATACAAATAGTTATTAAATTTAAAAATAAAAGGATAAATACATATATGTGATAAATATTGAGTAATTGTTAGCATATAGCCAATGTAGAACAGTAGTAGCTATACTTGTATCACAGCCCTAGCTATTAATAAATATTGTTTTAAATATACTTCTGCAAATATCATACAAAAATATGTAAAGCAGAAAATAATAGTAATAATGGCATTAAATCAAAGTACAACCATAATCATGTAATAACGGGTATTAGAGCTGAGCATTATATGTTAAATAGACACTAAAATAATGAGGACAAAAGAAATTGTTTATTCTGGCTGACATGAGCACAATGCAAGCAAGAATAAAAAACTCACATTGTAGTAAGTACTCAGGACCTAATATCCCTCAGTTGCATACCATAGAAGGTTTAAAACTGATTTAACCTCTTAGTAACATTTATTGTTATAAAATCTTCCAAGTCCAGCCAATAACATTCATTATTATTACTATATATAGCTAGATGTATCTACTCATGATTTTAAGAAAATTTGAACCAATCAAGACTGAAGATACTATATATATTTAGAGAAATTTGTGTGTTATAAATGCCATGAGAATTGCAATTAATGGAAAAGTTGAATAGAAATCAATTAAGTGTTCCATTGACGATCTTTCTTGTTATAATTAATTTCTAGTAGAAATATAAATTTGATACTATATCGTCAGCTTATTTAATATGCCAAAGTAATAGCAAGAACAATAGAATGGTTATAACAAGTTTTTGAAATGAAGTCTAGTTCTTTATCATTTTAGTTAATTATTTTATATTTCACATTTAAAACAAAAACTACTCTATACTAATTTTAAAAATAATTATTTTTACATCAGCCTTCCAGAAACATCGACATATAGAACATCAAACATATAAAACATATATAGACAACGATAACTAAAATTTTAAATTCCGTAACGATAAACTTAAAAAGAATATAAGTTGTGAAAGTTATAAAGTATAAACTAACGAATACGAAAACTAATAAAGGATTGTATATATGCGAATGCCCGAACATGTGCGTTACAAAAATACCGTTAATAAAACATGAACGCTAATGTTGAAAAATCTAAACAGCCATGTTAATGTAAAATTCTCCTTTAAAATATACATACCATTAAAATGCTAAAAAATTTAGGAAAGTTCGAAATGGAGAATAATAATCTGAAAGTAATTGCTCGACCTTTAAATACCTTTAACAGACGTAACAAAAATGGACTCTTATGGTCATACAACTGTTTAACTTTAAAATATTCTACAGACCATAGTGACATAGACTACCATAGATAATACACTATATAGGATATAGACTACTAAATAAAATATAGACGGTACTCACTACTCGGTAGTGTTTTACTCATGGACGTAGTATATACTCTTTATCCAAGGTTTTACTTCAGCGTGTGCCTATTTTCAATTTTTCGGTAGTGTGGGAGGTTCAGATTATTAGTAAGTAATCTATGGTGCAGATCATTAAGGATAAAAAATAACCGATTTTTAAAATAATCGATTTTTAATAATCGAGTAATATTTCATCAAAAATAGTTTTTTTAATTTATCCTCAATTTCTTTTATTATGTACTCTTCTTGTTTTTTTAAGATTAGATATTCATTGTTGTGTGAAACAAATGTAGCCACACTGCACATTTTAATCGAATTTCACAAACAACGCATATGTTATATTATTTCTTGGTTTATTTCTTGGTAGTTTTTTTACAGTAGAAAAAAACGATTTTTTCATCAAAATAATCAATATTTAAATAATCGATTTTTTTACAGAGATAAATCGTTTATTTATTTAATCAATTTTTCTACTCCAAGTTACATCCCTACAGATCATTAATAATACCATGGACGAAGGAATTATTTATACAAGAATAATACCGTCCATAATCTATGCCATCGCCCATCCATTCAAAGAATATAGCATAGATTAACTTAAAATAGATGGTTGTGATTCATACATTGGCGCGAGCCTATTTTCGGTAGTATGAGGGGTGCAGAGTAGCACTATAGCTACTTACATTTTCATTCATAAAAAACTATCTGCCTCTCACCCGTTTCATTCATAAAAACGGATTTAGTCTCAGCTCTGACTCTTTCTTACATATGGATTAGTAATATATATAACGTATGACGTAAAATCGTAGTAAAATTAGTGATGTACTTGGTGCGCTAAAACCGTAATTAGTGATGTCAAAGTTTTATCGATTCGCACACCGCTTTTACCGATTTTTTGGATAACCGGTTTTCCTGTTATATATTAATAATGATTTTTAAATATTAATAAAACAAAATATTAAAAGAACTTCTTTATTAAGACTTCTACTGTAATAAAAAAATATATATACAACAACCGTTTACATTTCCACGTGCATGCATCTTTAAAAAGTTTTTTCCTAAACACGCTAAAAGTAAAACTTCAAAAATTATTACTACCTATATTTAAATAGGAAACAGGAACAGCAAGCTGACTAAAAGTTCTAAAAGTAAGTTCTAAAGACACAGGCCTCAAACTATCTTGAAAATGTAGGAATTGTAATTTAAATTATTATATATTATTATTAAACAAAATTAATTTTAAATATTGACTCTAAAACAAATGTGCAAGATTAGTATTTGAAACAATAGATGCTTTCGTTTTTACCGTTTAAGTATTTAGGAAAAAACATTATACTTAAAAGGAGTGTACTTGATGGTAAATTATAATTATAATAATTTAACTCTTTTTTTAGATATATTAGTAGTAGTTTTATAGAATATTAGTGGTTTTTATCTCTAAGTATAATATTTTCCATCATATCAATTAACACTTCGGATTTATACATATAAAGTAAGAATTAAATTGTGAAAGTTTGCCATATTTAATGTGCCCATTGATACCAAGCTTTTCAATGAAAGAAAACATCACATGAGGAACTATACTCCATGGGTTAAATATTTAACTAAATGTAAACATGTCAAAACAGGTACTTTATAGTAAGCATTATCTGTCTACTATAAAGTATCTTTTTTATTACAACACATTGTACTAATATTAAATTTTATTTATATTTCTTTCAAAGAATTTAAAATTATTGATAGAATTCGCACCACTTAATAAGGTTAAATATGGTATGATTGCTATCAATGATTTTACAAACTTTGAAACAAATAAATAAGAATATTATTTAAAATCCACTTTTAAGAACCCAAACATAAAGGTATTATAATTTTTTTTAAGAAAACGATGGACAATATCAAATACACAGGTTTATAGTTTTGCTACACTAGTAAAAACACGTGTTTTGGATAGGAATAAAGGTGTTGTGTGTCAACGTTAAAATACACAATTTTTAGCAGCAATACAGGCAGAACTCATAATTCATAATAAGCCCGTCGTTTAAACAAACTAGCAATTAAACTAGCAATTAAGCAATTGTTAGTCATTTTCCTTAGTAATGAAAATTTTAAACCCATTCATCTCAAAATATGAGTCTTTGAGTTGTACCGCTATTGCTGCACGTGACCGATATATCGATATACTGCAACGGTAATATGATATAGCTTGGGTCTGGAAAATATTTCTGATGGAATACAAGGTACTATAACTATCAAACAATAATATTAACGGATAATGTTTTAAACAATGAAACCAAATTATGATCTGTTCTAGTGTGCTAGAGCCCCCTTATCCACGGATTTGAGAAAAAATCCATTGGGTCCTAGTTAAGAAGATTGAAACTTCATAATGTTTGTCAATTAAACTAATATGAATCCATTTTGAAGACACAACCTTCTCTCGAGTCTCTAGCATGGAAGCGAACTTTTACAGCCTTATTCCAAAATTCCGAATGGTTCAGGCGGCTAAATAAATTGTTAGTGAATAAAAGCATTCACGCTGTGAAAATGTTATTACTAATGTCAATAAATGAGGCTAAATAATTATGATTCGACTGAAGCTCTTCATATATGTTCATCTGCATCATCAGGCTCACTTCCCGGCGGAAGAGTTCTCAGTATATTTAACCTGTAATAAATAAGTAATTCTTAAATAATGTATAGATAGAACATTATTCAGTACAAGTAACAGTAGTCTTACAGACAATCTTCGCAATGATATCCCCTGAGTAGAATAGACCACCCTCATTTCTTACCGAAGTGTCGCGAAAACCGATTAAGGTAAGTTGACGTCGGGCAGGCGGTCGGTCGTAAGATACCAAATGATGTGATAACATGTTTAAAACATGTTGTGCCTACCCCACTTAGAGTGGGATAAGGGTAGGAGAATGATGCATTGACAAATAACAGAGATTTTAAATTTTAAAAATATATTTTTAGCTTCTACTGGTGTTAAATAGTGTCTGGAAAATATTTTTTACATGTGTCTCTAACTTTGTCTACAGTTGTATTTTAAGTATAGAATAGAGACTATAACTATAAATAATATTTTTTTTAAATAATAAAATATAAGGGGTATCTGTGACAATCTTTGTGTTATGTTAAATATCTTTAATTTTGTACTGTTAGCAGTACCAGGCTAAAAATATTATGCTTTCCAAATATTGTATCGTATGTGACAATTAAGAAGCGTATGTGACAAAGTTCCAATGATCATCACTAATATGTCTTTTAAGCTATTCTTATATTACACACTTTTTGCATCACTATAATAGAGGAACAATTGTACCAAACTTTTGTTGTTATATCTCAAACGGATTAAGCAGTTAGCCCACTATACATATAAGCTTCAGTTTTAATTGAAAGTGACAGGACAGACTGACATACTTTTCATCAAATATTTACTTGCCTTTATCTAGTCAAATCAATTGACCTAATCATGTGCTTATCTCAAACCATCAACAGCATATAGCCCTTAGACGTTATCCCAATGAGTTCTCTCTTTGGCAATGACCATGTTCATCTGAAAATTATTGCAAAAACATTTTAATAAATATGGAACAAGCTGTGTGCACAGCTAGAGGCCGTGCGACCCAGTAAAGACGATCATGAGTTTAAACTCCGCGCAGGCACATGGCTAATTGACAATTGCAATTTATGACAATCTTTTCGGAAACAAGGGAAATATCGTGAGGAAATGCGCGTACTTCTAGCGAAGTCTAGGGATATGCGTAAGATACCAGTCCGCATTGGAGCAACGCGATGGTAGGTTTTTGCTACAATACTTCTTTCCAAAAAAGGGATAGAGTAAGCTTATGGTTCCCACTGCTGGGGTGGGTAACAGGCCGTTACTTTAAACATACACATGCCATGTGTTTACAAACAAAAATGATTTATATTTGAAACATTTTAACTGATTTATTTATTTATTTAAAGTATCTTGAAGAAATAACATTCTGTTAAATAATTAAAGTATGTCTATAATCCATATTGTCTGTTGCAGAAAGAATAAAAAACTATTCAGAAATAACCACTTAGAACATAGAATATAACTGATATCGGGTATGACGTATGATATACAACACTTCAATAAAGCATATACAATAAATATTACTATACCATGAAAAGTTTTACTTTTTATTATATTTTAAAATAAAAAAATAAAACTTTCCAAAATTATTACAGTTCAATAAAAACACTAAGGATATACTATAATAACTTACTTATGAAGATATTACTCTTTCCTTTAAAAAAAATCAGTAATGGCATTTATCAATCTTTTAAGAATAACTTACTAATCTCATTCAAACTTTTTTTAAATGGTCATAAAGTGGCAAAATTAAAATTAACTGTTTGCACTCTGTTGTTGTCACTGTGGCGAAACAGCACGCCAGTATCTCTAGAGCTGGCACATCATAAACACTTTTAGGTAGCTGATACTCATGATTAAAATCACGCAGAATTTGCAACATTGTAAATCCTTGGGGGCTGGCTAAATACTATCAACAAAATGTCCCAAAAATGCTGAAACCTAGTGTTAAAAAGTGCTAGGATTGCTAGATCAGCGAGAAATATCTAGAAATAATAATATAAGTCTGCTTAGACCCCAGAGCACAAATTAACTTAAAATTATATAGTTACTTTTATTATATTACTTTGTGATAAAAACACACTTACATACTTTAATCTAGTTGTCACAGGCATGTGTGGAAATGTTTTAACATCCTTATCAGTTAAGTTGGTAGCTTGAGTGACCTATCTCTTGCACAAATGCTGCTTTATATATTATAGCTTTCCTTTAGTTGCACTTAGTCTAGTGTTATTCAATCTCTGAAAATAATTTAAAAAAATTAAAAATAATTGTTACTCTTTCATAAGAGGTTGTATTTGAATCTATATGATAGTTGTTCTATAATATAAAAAAAATGTTGTCTGTGTCATTATGCATTGATTTGTTATATAAGAAAGAGTAAATGGGTTCACTTTTAGAAAAATTGCTTTTTATTATATGTGTTTAGCATTTATGTTAAATAAAATTAGTAAATAATTATGTCTGGTAATAAATCGTGGAGTTCTAAAAAAGGTTACTATTTCTTATGTGGTTTATAACATTTGTTATAAGTAAAGAATAATTCAGCTATAATTATTGCAACAGCCTTTCTATGTGCCTTTTTTTTTGAGAAAAGTGCATAGAGTTAAATTAATAAATAAATGGTCGACCGATTTACAAAAAATAAGAAATAAATTGAATATTTTTTATTTCCAGATGGAAGACATTGAATTTGTGAAAGGTAGACGCGGCTTATATGTTTTGCAGTCACACTACTACAGTGACAATATTTATAAAAGGAAAATATGGAACGAAATTGAAGACGCAATAGGATTACCTGCAGGCCTACCGTGAACTTTTAGATAACAATTCAATTGCAATGCTATTCAAAGTCAGAACCTAAACAGAATCGCTTTCTATTCGTACTATGAAGTGTTTTTAACTGGGTCGCATTTGAATAGCTGCACAGTTTGGGATGTTTCTTCATAGACGAGCAAAACAGGACTAACTTAAAAGTCAACACATTAGATGAAATGTGTTGAGTTTTGCCGCGGACACTTTTTGGCCGTATTTGTGAATCTAGAGAGATTGTATATCAATGATGGGAATACATAATTTATTATTGTGATGTCCTTAACTATGTTTAATTGAAATGTTATAAAATAAGTAATAAAATTGTTATAATTTTATGATTCTATATGAATACCTAATAATAGAAACCTGACTGATGAGTTCAAATTAATTATTTATGGCAATGAAACTTTAGTACTCTAATCTAGCAAAATGTAACCAAGAAAGTACTATCTAAACATAAATTATATCAAATGTTTATAGTATATCTTAAAGAAATGAGCACTTTCAAATAATAATTAAATTACTTTGGTGGTTAAAGCAAATATATTTTTTTAGGTTTTACCAACAATTCCAATTTCCTGGTGTACTTGGATGTATTGATTGCACGCATGTGGCAATAGTAAGACCAGCTGTAAATGAAGAGAGGTACTATTGTCGCAAGCACTACCATTCACTGAATGTTCAGTTGGTAAGTTGAGTAATTACTCACAAAAAGCTCTATGTAAAACAAAGCACTGTGAGAATTTTGATAAAATTGCAACATTAAATCAATTCTTTTGTCAAAATGTCTATATGATAAAAATATATATAAGTATATTTAATAATTTCAATTTCTTATTGAATTATTACAGATTTGTGATGCTAATATGCAAATTACTAGTGTTGATGCTAGTTATGGCGGAGCTTCTCACGATTCATTTATATGGAATACACATCCTATTAAGTCATCTAGAAAATTTGAATGAAACTACATAGTTACTTGGTATACATATATTTCTTTACATTTAATTAACTAAAATAACATACAACTAAAATAACATAAAATAATATAAATCAGTTTTTGTTTCAAAATTTTATGTTATTTTAGTTGTATGTTATTTTAGTTAATTAAATGTAAAGAAATATATGTATACCAAGTAACTATGTATTCCATATAAATGAATCGTGAGAAGCTCCGCCATAACTAGCATCAACACTAGTAATTTGCATATTAGCATCACAAATCTGTAATAATTCAATAAGAAATTGAAATTATTAAATATACTTATATATATTTTTATCATATAGACATTTTGACAAAAGAATTGATTTAATGTTGCAATTTTATCAAAATTCTCACAGTGCTTTGTTTTACATAGAGCTTTTTGTGAGTAATTACTCAACTTACCAACTGAACATTCAGTGAATGGTAGTGCTTGCGACAATAGTACCTCTCTTCATTTACAGCTGGTCTTACTATTGCCACATGCGTGCAATCAATACATCCAAGTACACCAGGAAATTGGAATTGTTGGTAAAACCTAAAAAAATATATTTGCTTTAACCACCAAAGTAATTTAATTATTATTTGAAAGTGCTCATTTCTTTAAGATATACTATAAACATCACTACATATTATAAAACAAAGTCCATATTTCCGTATGTACGCATAAAACTTTAAAACTACGCAACCGATTTTGATGCGGTTTTTTTTAATAGATAGAGTGATTCCAGAGGAAGGTTTGTACGTATAATAACATTCAATACGAAGTAGAGAAATACTGTAATTTTGAGGTTTCTGTAAATAATTACATTTTTTTCCGCTTACATTGCAAACGCAGGCTAAACCCTACGAGATTTATCAAAATGATGTACTAAGTATTTGTACACCTTAAAAAGTTCTACAGAAAAGTGCGCGATGGTATATATCTATCTCTTATGGATAACCCACAATAGCAGTTTTTTTCATTTACTTTTTACAAAAAATGATGCCTTATGTTCAAAGCAATTTTTATACAATACAACATTAATCCTTATCCAATTGAGTACCTTAAATAAATTGTTAGTTTAATATAGATCAATATGGCCGTTTACAGCATGCAATTTAAGTGAACATTTTCGGAGATATTACAGATTTAAAATGCCGTGAGGATGCCGCGCTTCACCCTATAGCACTTCGAATCTTTTAGAGTTTGTTTAAAGACATTCTGTAATTAATTGTAAAAATAAAATACATAGGTAGAATGTAAAAGTAAATAAGTAAAAATGTACTATATGAGTTTAGATATTCCAAAGATAGCAGGAAATCGTCTTGGTATAGGGAGAGGAAATTGTTTTTCTCCAAATTTAACGCTTGCGGGCCACGGGCAGTAATGAATAAATCAAAACTACTGGATCGATTTTAATCATTTTTTTTACACTGACTGACATGGGATATATATTTTATACCCGTGCGAAGCAAGGGCAGGCCGTAGTTTGATATAATTTATGTTTAGATAGTACTTTCTTGGTTACATTTTGCTAGATTAGAGTACTAAAGTTTCATTGCCATAAATAATTAATTTGAACTCATCAGTCAGGTTTCTATTATTAGGTATTCATATAGAATCATAAAATTATAACAATTTTATTACTTATTTTATAACATTTCAATTAAACATAGTTAAGGACATCACAATAATAAATTATGTATTCCCATCATTGATATACAATCTCTCTAGATTCACAAATACGGCCAAAAAGTGTCCGCGGCAAAACTCAACACATTTCATCTAATGTGTTGACTTTTAAGTTAGTCCTGTTTTGCTCGTCTATGAAGAAACATCCCAAACTGTGCAGCAAAAAAGTGTAAATTATACACAAAACGTACAAAAAAGGATGGAATATCGTATTTTAATTAAGTACAATTTTTTCAATATCAATTTTTACAAATATTTGTGTCTTTAAAGGGGTTTTTTAATTAATTTCAGCATTTAAATAAAAAATAACAGCACGGCTTTGGAAGTGTTCCATACGCGCCTATCTCTTTTTCTCATGCACCTAACGCTGTAGAGTAGAAAGAGTACAAGCATTGTTTCTGGTTTTATCTACGGTTACGCTCTTCAAATTCACCTAGAACAGAGTCGATACGTTACGACAATGGAGCGCTTAATTTTCAATTTATTATTAGTTTTGTACTGGGTGTAATTTATATTATAATATATTAATAATGAAAATATTTTTAAAGTTAATTTTTCTTCCAGATTATTAACAAATATGGCGTCAATATGAATGGTTAGTTTCTGGTAAATAAAATAATGTCATTGGTAAAAGTACGAACTTTATAATTAAAAAATAAGCTTACTATCGAAGAAAATTAATTTGTAGAAAGAAAAAAAAGTTATGTATATTTTTTTGTTTTAGGACCATAAGATAGAAAAAATGACAAAACTCCTACCTCTTCTTTTAATATAGGATCTATTTTAGATACACCCAAATATACTGTATTGAAAAGAAAGCTAAACTTATGTGAAAAAATGATTCAGAAAAATCAAACAGATCAATAGACCATGCAGAAAGAGAATAAAAGGCTTAGGTATTTAAAAAAACATAGAAAAAAGGAATGTTGATTCTTCAAAGGAATGGAATTGATATGTCTTATTTATCGAATTATCCGACAATATAGAAGTTACAGAAACGTTAATCTTTATCTTAAAAATATAAAAAGAAAAAATGATCATTAGCTAAACATCAACACGGCGTATGGAAATTTGTGCTCACATTTTATGTTTATTATCCTTTGGTATACAAATACATGAGACGTCTTCACTTAAGATTTCATTACATTACATGCAAAAAAGAGACTGATAAAACTTACTGTCTTTCTCATTTCTGTTTAAGACTGTTATATAATAAATTCGCATTATTCCAGAGTAATTATATGGCAGTAATAAATAATTTATATTTTTTTATAAACATCATTTCCTTGAACTAATTTTTATGGTGAACATAAATTATCAAACCAGTCATGTTAATTATAAACTTGTAAAAAATGGTTTAGTTAAGTTTTCTTTAGTTCCTACATATCCACGTCCCAACTCCACTGCTTTCTATGTTCCGGCTTGAAAACTGATCTACGTGTAAATAATTCCAGATTTGCTTTTGATAATAAGTGTGTGTATATACAAATGACTTTCAATTTTATATCTAAAGAGTTACGTATTAATTTGTGTGACTAGTTTTATTTTAATAATATAACGATGTTTATAGGTACGTGTAGTAAAGTTCGGACATTTTTTGGACGAAGTTTCTTCGTTATTGTGCATCTATGGCTTGTATATCAATGATTCCCATACCTACTCCTAGTTTGATTTCTTTCTTCTTGGGTGTTAGTAATTTAATATATTTTCTTCTCATATCAGAAGTATCAATACACTTTGTTACCTCCGATATGACACTGGAAACTGTTTGTTGAGCCATAGAATGGGCACCAATATCGCCGATTGCTCGCTGGTAGGATCCATTTGCATAAAACGATAATGCAGTTAAAATCTACAAAAAAAGCTATAAATAGTTATATATAGTAATATAAATAGTTATCAACATTTATGGTCAAAGTTATAATGCTTATAACATGTAATATACTTGAACTGTGAATGTTATCTATCACGATACGTGTTGGCAACTAAGCTATTTATTTAGTAAGGTTCAAATTATAAATTAAGTTTACTTCTTACCTTTGTCTCCACTGACAAATCGGTAGATTTGGTCGGGTTCCTAAACTTAGGTTTGTGCTCCTCGCACAAATCTAATACCAACTGTTTAGATAGCCGGTATCTTTTAATAAATTCAACATCTTCCAATTTAAAAGGATCCGATATTTCACGAATTAAAGATCTATTTTTTCTTCTATTATTAGATACGTCATTATCATTTTCTAAAAATTCAAATAGCACTAGTTCATTAGACATCGTAGAATGTAGAAATAAAACTATTACAATGCAAGTAATGTGAAATCTTTAAAAATTATGGCTAAACGATTTAATAACAGTAACGCTATAAGTAACTTTCTTTGAACTGCTTGTTTTGACAAGTAAGCAACTCAATTTCAGTAGTAATAAGCCGGCATGGTACGAAAAATGAGTGAATGAAATACGATTCCGATTCAGTTTAGGTTTTCATTCGGCAACGACTTAAACTGGGCGTCTTTAACATGTCATGGTATGAAAAAGCAAAACAATTCAGTTTAGGTCTTTAATTAAGTCGCAATAAGAGTTCATGGTAGGCCTGCTGGTGGGTAAAACACAAACGTAACAAAGTGATATTCATTTAATTGCTTTATTGTAATAACACCGAAAGTTTTTTTTGCCATGGCACTGATCCTTCAGGAGAGTTGATTTTTTATTTATTTCCCTTATGCCTATAGACCTATGCATTTCCTCTTTGTCTTATTAGATTTTGATTTAGATTATTATTAATGTATTACAAAATTACCCTCGCAATTCATCGAATTCGAGTATTAATTAATGTATGTTGTTACATATCCTTATTTATAAACGTAATATTTCTATTATAGGAGCAAGGAATCGACTACGAGCTCAATATCGAAAATATCTATCTAAATTAAAAACCAAAAGTGGCCAAGCAGCTTATAAAGTTTGCAAATGGCGATATCACGACCAAATGTAATTTATTAATGAGTACATAACCGTGATAGACCACGAATATCCATTATTGCCGATGATGAAGTTAACAATTACAATATTCGTGATACGGATATCGAAGAGACAGATGAACCAACAACTGTGTGTGATAAGAGAAATTGATACCAATGAAGGAGGTGAATCAGAAATTTATACCGTCAATACGTTGACTAGTAATGTACCACTGGAATAAATAAAAAAATATAAACAGAAAATAACAGGACCTCGACAGGAAAATGCATCATCAACCAACACCATCACCGCTATATACATGTTATGTAATATTCATGCATGTAAATGTTTGTTATAATTTTAACATAAAATTTTTATAGAATATGATATTTTATTACTTACCTTACCCAAATCATTAGTTTTTGCCAGGAATAGCCTGACGAAAAGAGGTGTTTCTTTTAAAAATTTTGCGCTCAATTATTTTAAAATTCATTTTAAATATTACTGAATCCAACCCTGAATCAATATTATGAACATTATTCTTTATTTTTTTGCCAAATGACGAAATAAAGTATAATATTCGCCTTCCTCTTTTCTCGTTAATATACTTTTACATTGACTAAAACCAATATATTCTTTTCCCCCTTTGTTTTTCTTTTTGTTGTATATTTTTTTATTTATATCTTGTTTATCCAAAACGATAATAGCTTCTGTTGCTAATGCTTCAATAAAAAATAGAATGCCATTTACTGGCGAATAAAATGAATATGATTCTTTTTTAAACGTCCTTTGTCGAATATGGATCGAGACCGAACCGAGAACGGCATCGAGTAGTGTAGACACAGTGAGATTTGACCGGACCGGGAATGAAGCGAGATCGAACCGAGAACGGCATTATAGTCTGAATCCAGCCTAAGGGTGTCTGGCAGGGGTTTTCACTATGCTAAGTGTCTGGCATTGACTGACGTGATTTTCAATATTATTCTAAAGGTAACATCAAAAGATCAAGCTTTATACTATGACGAAATTAATTCGGAATTTTGCAACTTTGAGTACTTCGTATGTCCCAAAGCCACTATGATCCAAATTTCATAATCTACCATCGTTCTAACCTGTGTTGGGAGCATGCACTGACAAAGTTTCAGCTTTTATAAAATGACGAAGGTCTGGCGTTTACGGGATCTTGGCCCAATAGATCATAGATTACTAACCATAGATTACTAACTATAAAATAGATGGTTGAGATTCATACATTGGCGCGAGCCTATTTTCGGTGGTATGGGGAGGGGTGGAAAGTAGCACTATAGGTACTTACATTCTCATTCATAAAAAACTATCTGCCTCTCACCCGTTTCATTCATAAAAACGTATTTAGTCTTAGCTCTGACTCTTTCTCACATATGGAGTAGTAATATATATAACGTATGACGTAAAATCGTAGTAAAATTAGTAATGTCAAAAGATGATTATCGATTCGCACACCGCTCTTACCGATTTTTGGATAACCGCTTTTCCTATTGCATATTAATAATGATTTTTTAATATTAATAAAACAAAATATTTAAGGAACTTCTTTATTAAGACTTTTACTGCAATAAAAAAATATATATACATTTTAGTAAAAATTAAAGTACTAGAACTTTACAACGGGAAATTTAAAAATTTAATACACCGCCCATTCATATAGTGTATTATCTATGGCCCATCCATTGATAAAAACAACTTGTTATATGATAAACAGTCAAAATGAGAATGAGTGCGTAAAAATATGTATGCAGAAGTGGAGCGAGATGCAGCTGAGACTATTTTCATACGATTCATTCATAAATACATACATGTGCAAGAGGGATGCGAGATAGCATGTGTTGGCGCCTGTAGTAAAACCGCCCTGTTACTAACTATAAAATAGATGGTTGTGATTCATACATTGGCGCGAGCCTATTTTCGGTGGTATGGGGGGTGCAGAGTAGCACTATAGCTACTTACATTTTCATTCATAAAAAACTATCTGCCTCTCACCCGTTTCATTCATAAAAACGGATTTAGTCTCAGCTCTGACTCTTTCTTACATATGGAGTAGTAATATATATAACGTATGACGTAAAATCGTAGTAAAATTAGTGATGTACTTGGTGCGCTAAAACCGTAATTAGTGATGTCAAAGTTTTATCGATTCGTACACCGCTTTTACCGATTTTTTGGATAACCGGTTTTTCTGTTATATATTAATAATGATTTTTAAATATTAATAAAACAAAATATTAAAAGAACTTCTTTATTAAGACTTCTACTGTAATAAAAAAATATATATACAACAACCGTTTACATTTCCACGTGCATGCATCTTTAAAAAGTTTTTTCCTAAACACGCTAAAAGTAAAACTTCAAAAATTATTACTACCTATATTTAAATAGGAAACAGGAACAGCAAGCTGACTAAAAGTTCTAAAAGTAAGTTCTAAAGACACAGGCCTCAAACTATCTTGAAAATGTAGGAATTGTAATTTAAATTATTATATATTATTATTAAACAAAATTAATTTTAAATATTGACTCTAAAACAAATGTGCAAGATTAGTATTTGAAACAATAGATGCTTTCGTTTTTACCGTTTAAGTATTTAGGAAAAAACATTATACTTAAAAGGAGTGTACTTGATGGTAAATTATAATTATAATAATTTAACTCTTTTTTTAGATATATTAGTAGTAGTTTTATAGAATATTAGTGGTTTTTATCTCTAAGTATAATATTTTCCATCATATCAATTAACACTTCGGATTTATACATATAAAGTAAGAATTAAATTGTGAAAGTTTGCCATATTTAATGTGCCCATTGATACCAAGCTTTTCAATGAAAGAAAACATCACATGAGGAACTATACTCCATGGGTTAAATATTTAACTAAATGTAAACATGTCAAAACAGGTACTTTATAGTAAGCATTATCTGTCTACTATAAAGTATCTTTTTTATTACAACACATTGTACTAATATTAAATTTTATTTATATTTCTTTCAAAGAATTTAAAATTATTGATAGAATTCGCACCACTTAATAAGGTTAAATATGGTATGATTGCTATCAATGATTTTACAAACTTTGAAACAAATAAATAAGAATATTATTTAAAATCCACTTTTAAGAACCCAAACATAAAGGTATTATAAAATTTTTAAAGAAAACGATGGACAATATTAAAGACACTAAAATACTTCACATTTAAGTATCACAGAGTGAAACTCATAGAATATTGATATTATGTTACGTCGGCTAATCTAATGCAATTACTATTTTAGGTAGTTCACTTGGCTAATTTGTATCTGCTGAAATTCATTAAATTATATATTGCTGTTTTGCTATACTAAATATATAAATATTTAATTTCAGAAAATAACAATCAATTTAAGAAAATTACTTTTATAAATATTGGAGATATTCTTTGGACAACTGCAGTTGAATTCCAATTTCTTCATTTGTTAATAATATAATTGTAATGACATATTTGTCACTTCTGAATCACATGGTTTTGTTTGTTTACATCTTGTTACGTTTTTATACTTATGGAGTATGTATAGTAAAATACTAATATTGTTAAATATGAAAACTGTATCACTTTTTAAATGTTAATAATAGTAATATTAGTTAGTTACTTTTGCCTCATGTATCATAGATCTATAACTTTACTTGCGATATAATTTTCCATTTCCATTATCGTTTTTCAAGTATCTGTAGTACTGTGAATTCTCCTTAACATTAATACACCATTGTCTAACTCGCATTATGATAACGAATATGCAAAAAAACTTTTAACAAATCATATTTATGATTACCGCAAGTTAACCAAGAATTATAGTTTTTTAAGTTATATACATTTTTGACTAATTAACACTTTACATGCCATATAATGCCATTCCAAAGATATAAGTTTTTGTGATGGATAATATAATTTTAACTAGATCAAATCTTTCAGTTTTATTACACAATAGCGTAATTATAAAAATTTCACAATTTAAATAATCCTGTTTTGAAAATATATTACTCCCAGGATTGCTCAGGTTTTCAGTTTTGCTACACAAGTAAAAACACGTGTTTTGAATAGGAATAAATGGTTTTAATGTTAAAATACACAATTTTTAGCAGCAATACAGGCAGAACTCATAATTCATAAGCCCGTCGTTTAAGCAAACTAGCAATTAAACTAGCAACTAAGCAATTGTTATTCATTTTCCTTAGTAATGAAAATTTTAAACCCATTCATCTCAAAATATGAGTTTTCAGTTGTACCGCTATTGCTGCACATGACCGATATATCAATATACTGAACCGGTAATATGATATGGCTTGGGTCTGGAAAATATTTCTGATGGAATACAAGGTACTATAACTATCAAACAATAATATTAACCAATAATGTTTTAAAAAATGAAACCAAATTATGATCCGTTCTAGTGTGCTAGAGCCCCCTTATCCACGGATTTGAGAAAAAATCCATTTGGTCCTAGTTAAGAAGTTTCAAACTTCATAATGTTTGTCAATTATACTAATATGAATACTATTTTGAAGACACAACCTTCTCTTGAGTCTCTAGCATTGAAGCGGACTTTTACAGCCTTATTCCAAAATTCCGAATGGTTCAGGCGGCAAAATAAATTGTTAGTGAATAAAAGCATTCGCGCTGTGAAAATGTTATTACTAATGTCAATAAATGAGGCTAAATAATTATGATTCGACTGAAGCTCTTCATATAAGTTCATCTGCATCATCAGGCTCGTGGACACTTCCCGGCGGAAGAGTTCGCAGCATATTTAACCTGTAATAAATAAGTAATTCTTAAATAATGTATAGATAGAACATTAGTTTGCAAAGGTAGTCTTACAGACAATCTTGGCATTGATATCCCCCGAGTAGAATAGACCACCCTCATTTCTTACCGAAGTGTCGCGAAAACCGATTAAGGTAAGTTGACGTCGGGCAGGCGGCCGGTCGTAAGATACCAAATGATGTGATAACATGTTTAAAACATGTTGTGCCTACCCCATTTAGAGTGGGATAAGGGTAGGAGAATGATGCATTGACAAATAACAGAGATTTTAAATTTTAAAAATATATTTTTAGCTTCTACTGGTCTTAAATAGTGTCTGGAAAATATTTTTTACGTGTCTATAACTTTGTCTACAGTTATATTTTAAGTATAGAATAGATATTATGCTTTCCAAATACTGAATGGTATGTGACAATTAAGACGCATATGTAACAAAGTTCCAATGATCATCACTAATATGTCTTTTAAGCTATTCTTATATCACACACTTTTTTGCATCACTATAATAGAGGAAAAATTGTACCAAACATTTTTTGTTATATCTCAAACGGATTAGGCAGTTAGCCCATTAGACATATAAGCTTCAGTTTTAATTGAAAGTGAAATGGACAGACTGACATACTTTACATCAAATATTTACTTGCCTTCATCTAGTCAAATCAATTGACCTAATCATGTGCTTCATCCCATAAAGCATCAACAGCATATAGCCCTTAGTCGTCATCCCAATGAGTACTCTCTTTGGCAATGACCAGGTTCATCTGAAAATTATTGCAAAAACATTTTAATAAATATGGAACAAGCTGTGATAGCTCAGCGGTGAGGCCGTGCGACTCTGTAAAGACGATCATGGGTTTATACCCAGCGCAGGCACATGTCTAATTGACAATTGCAATATATGACACTCTTTTCGGTGAAGGAAAATATGGTAAGGAAATCCGCATACTTCTAGCGAATTCTAGGGATATGCGTAACCTACCAATCCGCATTGGAGCAACGCGATGGTAGGTCTTTGCTACAATACTTCTCTCCAAAAAACGGATAGAGGAAGCTTATGGTTCCCACTGCTGGGGTGGATAACAGGCTGTTACTTTAAACATACACATGCTAATTTTTGTGTTTACAAACAAAAATGATTTATATTTGAAACATTTTAACTCACTTGAAGAATATCAGCCATTGTATCAGATATTAATGAATTCATTGCAACAACAGTAGCAGTGCCTTGACCAGACACAGTTACTCAGACAAAAAATCCAGTTGAAATGTGCATAACTAAATGAGATAGTATGTTAAAGTATCTTGAACAAATAACTTTCTGTTAAATAAAGTATGTCTATAATCCTTGTCTGTCGCAAAAAGAATAAAAACTATTCAGAAATGACCACTTAAAACATAGAATATAACTGATATTGGGTATGACATATGATATACAACACTTCAATAAAGCATACACAATAAATGCAAGCGTTTTACCTGAAAATAAAACGTATATTAAAATACTTACCTGATCCGAAGTCTAATATAATGTTGAGATAGACCATTGCTTTCACTTCCTTTTTCTGTCTCTTTTCCTCCTTAGTAGTGAATACTATCCGTCCTTGTCTACTGCCACCACCAGGTAGGGGGGATGTTTCGAGGTGGGCCTCGAAACTTTATTCGTCATTGCACTTGTTGTTTTGGTACACCAGGCAAGAGTCTAATATTTTATTAGACTTCGGATCAGGTAAGTATTTTAATATACGTTTTATTTTCAGGTAAAACGCTTGCATTAAAATACTGTACCGTGATCCGAAGTCTAATATAATGTTGAGAGATTTTTGCTATCGCCTGGTGGTGGTTAAAACGTCAATGTGATCAAGTAAATAGTAATTTCTACATTTGTTAGATACAAAGACGGACGAGTATGCTGACAATAAAATAAAAGAATATCATTTAAATGATTGTAATTAGACAATGATTCATGAATAGGTATAATGTATGCAATGTTATCACTTAAAAATCTGAAAGATTTGCTTTTTATTTTGCATATTCGATTGTAATATTTGTTTGCAGTAGAATTTTCGGAAGGTGTTTTCTGATCTCCAGTTCCCTCTGGATAGTATGTCATCAATAGACATATTTTCGATCCAACTTTTAGAGGCGACCGCAGCTCTAGAACTGCCAGCAGTAGCCTCTATACCAGCATCTTTTAATAAATTTTTAACCCAGCCTGAAATTACACATTTAGAAGCTGGCTTCGGTACTCCACAAGTTATTACAAAAAGCTTTGAACAATTGGCAGATTGTCTCCTGTCTTGTCCAGTAATTATTAATTTATTTATCCAGAAAACAGGGTCCAATTTTATATTAGAATTAACATTAAGCCTCCAACCAGACTGACGATAATCAGCGGAGTCAGTCTTTGATCCATACATAGGCCATAAGACTATATAATCATCATGAATTATACAACTTTCCGAGTCAACATTTAGAAGAGTAAAATCATGTACTCTCCTTCCAGAATACAATAGCAATATCGCAGCTGTATGTCTCGATACTTGATACAAGTTTTCAGTCTTAGGGTCTGTTCGTGACATAAATTCTATTACGTCATCAATATCCCATATTATAGATTTAGGTAAGGTTGGTTTCGATACAGCTATCGCTTTAAGAATTCGCTTAACAAAAGGGTGGCCGCTTAATCGTTCAGAACATTCTGGATCACATAGTGTGGCCACTACCGACTTGTGAACCAGAATTGTATTGTACGAAAGATTTTCTACAAAAAATAGGTCTGACAGAAAACGTGCTAAGTCTGATCCATAAGGCTTATTACAAGAAACTTTATTGAGATTGGTCCACTTTACCCATCTGCACCAAGCAGGTTTGTAAGTTCTTATTGTTGAAGGACGCCAGCTAGTAATCAATAGATCTTTTTGCTGCGGCGTCCAATCTCTTGACTGCTCATTCCAGCCCCAAGTTTCCATACTTCCGGTTCCATTTCCTTCACATTCTGAGGAGGCTGCCCTGTCAAAACGTCCACCAGTACCTGGTGGAGATCTCAAATTATCCAGGGTGCTGATGTGTCCTGTAAATCTGGACGCCAAAACACCTTCTCCCACCTTGACACCACTATCAGATACGTGCCTATGCATTGATTCAGGTGCTGGAGAACTTTCAAAGGTGGGGGTGGGAAGACCCACGCCAGTGCATGCCACATTATTGACAGTGCGTCGTAAAACTCTGCATAGTAGTCCAGAGTGCAGCATCTTGTTACTACACGTATCAGTCTTGTTGAGAATAGATCTATAATCGGAGTCCCCCATTTGGAAAATATGGGATTTGTCGCTCGAGGCAGGAGGTGCCATTCTGGTATAGACCGATGACGTGACAGATAATCTGCCTCGGCGTTGTATATTCCTGGAAGGTGATATACTAGTAGATCTATCTGATAGAAATCCAGAAGCTGAAGGATCTTGTATGTCAAAGCCAGCAAATTCAGAGGCTTCGTTCCTCCCTCGTTGCGTAAGTACGCTATTACAGTTTTGTACTCGCATAGCAAATGTACTGTAGTTGACTGGAGGTTCGGACCTTGATCTTTTAAAACTTTTAAGACCACCAATAGCTCCTTCATATTTGAGTGCAAGCTCTTCTCTGAAAGGGACCAATTCCCCGACAGTATAAGTTGGCTTGTAGTGGCGATTAGATAGATTAGATAGATCGTAGTCTTGATACACGAGAAGTCAGATTCCTTTCTGTCGGAGTATTTCTGCTATCCAATTGCTTACAATAGCAAAGGTCCTGGGAGCAGAGCTCAATCCGAGGGGGCGACACCTCATTTCCAATAATTCTTGACGATACATCAATCGCAGGAAGCGTCTGTGAGATGTGCTTATTTGAAGATGAAAGTATGCTTGTGAGAGGTCTATTTGGACAAGCCAATCGTTTAGTTCCAAAAATTTTGAGACTTTGTGTACGTTGATGAGTCTGAACGGAGTTGTGACCACATATTGATTTAAAGCTCTGAGGTCGAATATGGGTCCCATAGACCCGTGCGATTTGGGAACCGGAAACATACGTGAAATTTCGAGAGTGGCTTGCCGTATGTTGTATCGATTGGAAAGATGTAGTGGCGGCCGCTTTGAAAATGGGATATGATATCCGGAAATCAATTTTATTATATAATCGGGTGCTCCCATTTTCTCCCATCTTTTCCGATAATGTTTTAGCTGGCCGGCACGAAAGAGACTCGGTGAGTCAATACTTTCGATTATTTCTCCTATCCCGGCGGGATGAGGGAGAGGTATGTCTTCCACGTGAACCTCGGCCTGCTGTTGCTTGGTCGATATTCCTACGACTATTGGCAGTATCGGATCTGCCCCGAAATGTTTTATTAGAATTAAAGACCGCACGAGGTCTATTATTGGCATACTGAATATTGTTAGATCTATATCCTGGTTGATTATGATATGACCCAGAAGTTGCAGCAGTAGGAACGTTAGAAGTTGGACCGGTTTGCGTAGCAGATTCGCGGTCTTTAATAAGAGGCCAGAATACTTTATGATGTTCTCCCATCTTCTCTAAGGCAGAAGAGAATTTTTCAGCATCAAATAAGTTGCTGCAAGAGGGCGGTATTTTCCTTTACATTCTTTTATGTAAGATATCTTTAACCGATGCCAGGATCGCTTCTCGTCTGTGTTGAATCATTTCGGCTCTATGGCCGCAGACTAATTGAAGGGCATCGTTAGATATATTTGAAAAGTCACGATTTACAAAAATATCTTCAATCTTTTCATGAATTGAATTAAAATTGAGGTCACGTGAATCTTTCGCCCAGGAAAAAAAATCCACGAAGTTCTTTTTCAAGGTGATCTTTTTGTTTGATCAGAGCATAGCAAATAGCAGCAAAGGCTTTATCGGCATTGACAGATGTACGTGAAGTCTCATATTGTTTTATTTCGTCGTTAGCTTCAAGTTCTGTAAAACCGGGGGTATGTCGATAATTTTTCTGTACTTCTGCGTACCTTACATTTTGCCACTCCACGTCACCTAATCTTTGAATCCTTTTTAAAATTTCCAAATATTATGTATGACTTGTTAGTATATTGGGGTCTTTTAATTTTGTTCGAAACGATAACGTAAATGACTCGCCTTGTTGTACTTCTGACTGACAGCCACTATACAAATTCTCACTGATAGAACCATTATTAATATGTTCAGTGTCACATATCCTTGACTTAATGTTGTTTACCTCCGCAATGAGCTTATCTAATTTACTATTTTCACGGGGATGTCTACGAGAGCGTTTGCGTCGATGACGGCGAGAACGCTTGGTAGATGAATCATCACTGCTGCTTGAATCACTTTCTGATGAGGACGATCGTGATAAAGGCTTATTAGATTGTCTTTTCCTTTTACTATTTCCGCCTTCAGTATTATTTGGTAGGTTCTGGTCTCTCAAATCGTTTTGAAGATTCACTTCACTCATATTTTACCAATTGTTTCAGCTAATTTAGATCTAAAGGAAATATTATCCGTTACCGCACAAAAATTATATATAATAAGTTTTCAAAGAAAAAGACTGTCATTGGTTGGAATAGACATATCCGAGATGCTCACTGTGAGGCTCGGCTTAAATATCAAACTTGGGTGATACACAATAAACCCAAATCTGGTAAAATCTGGGAGGAAATGTGTGAAAGTAGGAAAATATTTAAAAGCAGGTTAAAGACACATCAAGACCAAGTCAAAATGGATATAATAGCTTCACACAGAGCTAATAAAAATTTCTCACAATTTTGGAAAAAGACCAAAGGTTTGAATATCAAGCCAGGCTTACCAGTGAGTGTAGCGGATTGCAATGTGCCGAGGGAGATAGCTAACAAATTTAAGGATCATTTCAGAGTCTCATCAACTCTGAGTCCTTCTGCACGGGCGTTAAATGCTGAATCAGATAGTGATTTAGAGTTGCTTCGATTCTCTGATAAACAAGTAGGAGAGGTTATTAAGAAAATGACCAGAGGCAAGTCTCCTGGTCATGATAGTCTAAGTATTGAGCACTTTAAATACGCGGGAGCACACTTGCCACGGGTTCTATCGCTGTTCTATTCACTTTGCATGAGCCACTCTTATCTTCCTGAGGCCATGATGCGAACAGTGGTAATCCCAATTCCGAAGAACAAAACAGGAGATCTGTCTGATCTATCAAATTATAGGCCCATATCTCTTGCTACCACAAAATGCTAAAGTACTTGATAGTCTTCTTGACACAAGTCTTAGTGAAACTTTAAAGTTTCAAGATGCACAGTTTGGGTTTAGACCCGGACTTTCAACTGAGACTGTAATTTATAGTTTGAAGGAGACTGTCCAGTACTATACCAACAGAGAAACACCGGTGTACGCATGTTTTCTTGATCTCTCCAAAGCTTTTGATCTAGTTTCATATGATGTGCTATGGGAGAAGATGGAGAAAGCAGGCGTACAGCCGGCAGTTCTCAGAATAATGCAGTATTGGTATGCCAATCAAACTAATAATGTTAAATGGGGAAATGAGATCTCTGATGCCTACAAATTGGAGTGTGGAGTAAGGCAAGGTGGGTTAGCCTCTCCTAAGATTTTTAATCTTTATATTGATGGGCTAATCGAGGAGCTCAGCAAGAAGCCACACGGCTGTTGGATAGACGGTTTATGTATCAACAACCTCAGCTACGCCGATGATATGGTTTTGCTGAGCCCCACGGCCGGCTCTATTAGGGATATGTTGTTGGTATGTGAACGTTATGCACAATCACATGGCTTAGTATATAATGTTAAAAAACTGAATACATGATCTTTGGGGCCCCTCGCAAGAAAGTAGTGTACGATCCCATCATTACACTTAACGGGACTAGAATAAAAAGGACAACACAATTTAAATATCTAGGTCACTGTCTTGCGGAGGATCTCAAGGATCATGTAGAAATAGAGCGTGAGAGAAGGGCACTAGCGGCTAGATGCAATATGTTGGCCCACAGGTTTTACCGTTGTAGCATTCAAGTAAAAATACATCTGTTTAAAGCATATTGCCAAACACTGTACACGGGGAGCCTGTGGACAAGATATTCGCAGAAAGCTCTAGATACCCTAAGGGTGCAATATAATAACGGCTTTAGAATACTGTTGGAGTTGCCGCGGTTTTGTTCCGCGTCAAATATGTTTGTTCACTCGCATACAAATGGTTCTCACGCCGTAATGAGGAACAAGACCGCATCGTTATTAACAAGACTGCGGTCCAGTTCCAACAGTATTCTTAAGACGCTAATAGGTAAGATGGACTCACCTGTGCTGCATCACTTTACTAAGGTGCTTGTGAGGCAGTCCTAAATCTATTCACCCATTCTTTATATATTTTTTATTTGATTTTTAATTTTATTTATTTTTTTATTGTATTTTTATTTTAATTTTTATAAGTTTATTTTATTTATTTTTTCGTGTAAATTTGTTGGGCCATAGATGTCTTAAATAAAGAATTTATTATTATTATTAAAAAAAAAAAATCACTACTTAACACTGGAAAAAGAAACACGGACGCATAGCGTCTTAGCTTTAATAATCAACACGTTTTAGAACACTGTGTTGACTATTATAGTAATAGTATACGTATAAAATAAATTTGCTAGCACTTACCAGTGGAGCGTCCGAACGAAGTGAAAACAACAACGTCAATGACGAATAAAGTTTCGAGGCCCACCTCGAAACATCCCCCCTACCTGGTGGTGGCAGTAGACAAGGACGGATAGTATTCACTACTAAGGAGGAAACGAGACAGAAAAAGGAAGTGAAAGCAATCTATAGTCTATCTCAACATTATATTAGACTTCGGATCACGGTACAGTATTTTAATATTACTATAGAAGGAAAAGTTTTATTTTTATTATTTTAGTTTTATTTTTACTTATATTTTAAAATTAAAAAATAAAACTTCCCAATATTATTACAGTTCAATAAAAACACAATTGTCGTGCTTTTTTTTAATTAACTGTGAATGGAACGCACCCGCAGCACTGCATAGGGAATGTTTGAACGAAACTCATTCATGTATTTACGGGGCTTAGTTAGTTAGTAACTCTAACTCCGTGTCATTATCTAGCGAAAAGTAATAAAAAATAATCATGGAAAAATAAATAATGATTGAAAATAGATGTGTACTATTTTTTTTTCCTGAATTTCCTAAAAGTACTATATTTTTTTGATTTAAAAAGAAAAATACTATTTTTCTTCAAAAAAAGGGTGGCAACCCTAATCGCGCCCTTTTTGATTAAATAGGGGCAACACTGTGCCGTTATTGTTTCCGGTGGAGTCTTACTATATATACCGATAAAACGTCTCAGTGACATTCAGAGAGCAACGCATTTTCGCTGAGCTCAGACCATATATATATATGTGCATGCATATAAGTGTATACGTCACGTTAAATTTGGCTCGGCCTCCGTTTTCATACGGACGTCCCGACGCTGAATTATCTTTGCCTTCTTCTCGGCCAGCTTTTAGCGCTTTTCAGCGCTCGTTAGTCTGAAAGTCAGGTCGGGTTGATTGCTCGGGTTCTTTCGTTTAGTTTAGTGAAGTGCAGTGCAGTGCGAGTGCGCAGCGGCGGGTTGCTGAGCTTCGCAGCGCGGCGGTGTGAGCAGAGGCGGCGCTACGAGTCCTCGTGTTCCTGCGTCTGTCTAATTGGCAGTGAGAGTACTTTTTAGTATATCACGGCCAATAGGGTTGTCGCACTAGGGTTGCCACTTCAGGCTCGATCTGTGAGTACAATAGAGTTATCAATTAAATTAAATTCATAATCCCATTAGTTTTTCTATTTTAATTTTAATATTTAATCTTTAATTACGAAATTAAAATTAGAATCTTATATAGTACATATTAAAATTTATAAATTAGTTTAATTAGGCACACGCACCTCCCTGTCTCGGCGGGGAGGGTCATAACCTTTCAAGGGTCCAATATGGACCCTAAAATTATAACGTCGGCGGATCCTCGCCTGGACGCGTTCCTCGCGTTTCTCCAGGCGAAATTTCCGAATATTCTCGACGAGTTCGAGAAATTCGGAAAGTCTCCGCCTAAGGCGACTTCGGGGGAGGGCCCATCCTCCCCGTCTCCCGCTTCTCCTCCCGAGTCCGAACCATGTAGCCCGAAGTCGGCTGCAGAGTCCTCCGATATGGAGACCGAAGAGGCGTCGGAGTCAGAACAGAGTTCTGACTCACCCCAGACGTCTTCAAATTCGGATGAGGACTCGGAATCCGAAAAAGAGGACGGTTTCACCACCGTCCAGACTAAGAGCCAAAAGCGAAAGCTTAAGGCTCCGAAAGCTGTACCTCCCAAGAGGGTGGTAAGTGAAGTCGGCTCATCAACTGGCCCGCCTTCCCAAAAGGCTCGAGTGGTTAAGAAAACCACAAAAGCCAATTCTCTTCCTGTTATTTCCGAGGACGCTCCAATGACGGAGCGCAAGGAAAAGGTCCCCCCCCTATACATTAGGGAAAAAGAAAAGTGGCAGTCGTTACTGCCCACTATTGACGCTCAGTCAATAGGATTCCAAACCGCGCGGTCTACGGTTATTGGAATTAAGGTGCAGTGTCCCACCTCAACAGACCATCGGAGTCTTTCTGCTCTCCTCAGAGAGAAAGACATTCAATATCATACATACGCCTTGGAAGACGAGCGCGAACTTCGCGTAATCGTCAAAGGCCTCCCCGTTGGGCTCGAAACCGAGCACATCAAAGACGACCTCCTAGGGCAGAACTTACCGGTGAAACAGGTTCACCGGATGTTCAATAAAAGGCAGAAGACTCCATACGAGTCCTGCCTTTTGATTCTTGACCTCAGCGATGAGGGCAAGAAAATTTTCAATGTAAAATCAATCTGCAGACTATCCGGTCTGAAGATTGAAGTTCCGCGCAACCGAGGGGCTATCGGTCAGTGTCACCGATGCCAGCTCTTCGGTCATTCTGCCAGGAACTGCTTCGCACGCCCTAGGTGTGTGAAATGCCTGGGTGACCACGGTACCGTGGATTGCCCAAGGACAGTTCCGTCAGAGGAACCGCCAAGCTGCGTCCTTTGTATGACGCAAGGGCACCCCGCGAGTTACCGCGGCTGCCCAAAGGTCCCGCTCAGGGCAAAGCGGGGTGGCATAGCAGCAGCCCGTAAGAAGGCAGCAGCTCGTGCCACCCAAAAAGCGGCCCCCCCTAAGGAGCGCTTCGTCCCTGCCCCCTTGCCAGCGGTAAACGCATGGCACCAGAGGCAGGCAGCCTCATCGGCTGCACCTCCTCCGGCCCCGCTGGTTCAAGCGACGACCCCGGTTGTCGTTAGTACCACAAGCGGCCCCCCCTCCCCCCAGTTCGTTCCCCCCAAGCCTAAAGCGGCGCCCCCCCAGCACGCGAGCAGCTTCATGGAAGACATGAAGCTGATACGCGGATTGATCTCCGGTATTGACACCTCTGAGCTGTCCATACTGGCGAACAAGCTGAGGGAAAATCCGCAGAACCGTCTTATGGCATTGATCGAGCATGCGGAGCTCGTTCAGGCCATAGCTAGAATTTCCAAATAAATCCTTTATGGGTAGTACAACCAAAAGGATTAAACCCGAAGGGCTCAGGGTCGTCACGCTAAACGCAAACGGCCTTATCAAGCAAATTCACGAAATTCGAGAATTCGTGGTCACCCACTGCATCGATATCCTGCTGGTGCAAGAAACATTCTTGAAACCAAGCAGACGCAATCCCAGAATCGCTAATTACAATATGATCAGACATGATCGCACCAGATCTAAATTGGGTGGCACTGTCATCTATCATAAAAGATCTCTCCATGTCTCCCCAGTAGACTCTCCTGAGTTAGAAAACATGGAGACCTCAGTCTGTCAGGTGGGTTTGACGGGTCATCCACCCGTCATACTAGCATCAGTTTACCTGAGTCCTAAGAAAGAAGTGCTGAGAAGCGACCTTGTCGCGCTTCTGGCGCTCGGCAGCTCAGTCATCCTGGCCGGCGATTTCAATTCTAAGCACGGCCACTGGAACTCCATAAAAACTAATAAGAACGGTCGCATCCTTCACAATCTAAGTGACTTAGCCCACCTTGGGTTTGAAGTCGTAGCTCCTGACGAGCCGACTCACTATCCCAGCAATAGCGAGCACGAGCCCGACATCCTCGACATAATGCTTCTGAAGAACGTAACACTCCAGCTGCGTTCTATAGAGGTCATTCATGACCTAAGCTCCGATCATCGACCAGTATTATTCCAGCTAGGCAGGCCTGCGTCCGCAGCACCTAGCACTAAAACCATCATAGACTGGAAGAAGCTCAACGAGCAACTTCAGTCGATTGACTCTGTCCATCTGGACCAAATTCCGGATAATATAGATTCAGAGGAAGTCGCCAAGGCGGCCACCTCCCATCTTACTGCTCACCTGTGCGACACGATTAAAGCGTGCTCCAGGGAAATACCTGACGACCAACGTCGGAGACTCCCTGTCGATTTAAGAATACTCCTCACCAAAAAACGCGCCGCCACTAGGGCGTATGCTGCGTATCCCACTCCCGAAAACCGGATTAGACTCCGGAAATTACAGAGAGAGGTGAGAGAAAAACTTGCCCTCCACAATAGCGATTCCTGGGATGCGAAGCTCTCGGAGATCTCACCAAGTCATCTGGCTTTCTGGAAGCTGTCGAGATCCCTGAGAGGTAGCCAGTATGCAGCTACTCCGCCTCTGTTGCGGAATAACTTACCACCCGCGTTCGATGACATCGATAAGGCCGAGTGCTTGGCGGACAGCTTTGAAGCCCAGTGCTCCCCAAACAGTAGTTCTCCTGACCACGCCGAATTCCACGCCGACGTGGAATTGGCGGCGGCCAGCCTACCAGCGGCGGTTCCCGAAAGCGAACCGATCCCCCCCACGTCCGGAGATGAGGTTAGGTTCATTTTGAAAAAACTCAACCCCCGTAAATCACCAGGTCCCGACTCCATCACAAACAAGACACTCAAGTGTCTTCCTGACCGGCTCGTGCACCTCTTGGTATTGATATTTAATGCCCTTCTCTCATGCTGTTGCTTTCCGGACGAGTGGAAGGAAGCAACAGTCATAGGCATCCATAAACCGGGTAAACCCCGTAACCTCCCAGACAGCTATCGCCCCATCAGCCTAATTAATAGTCTGGGCAAAGTCTACGAGAGAGTCATCCTCTCTAGACTCATATCAATAATAGAGTCCAAAAACCTTATACCGAACGAACAGTTCGGATTTAGATCCCACCACACGGCCATTCATCAGGTCCATCGGCTGGTGGAACACGCTTTGAGCGGATTCTCCGTAAAAAGTTACACGGGCGCCGTATTTTTCGATGTCGCCAAAGCCTTCGATAAGGTCTGGCACGCGGGTTTGATTTACAAACTCAATCAAATAGGTATTCCGGATAGGTTCGTAATTCTCTTAAGAGATTACCTTACTAACCGTTCGTTTAGATATCGCCTTGATGACACCTTCTCTTCCAGACGCCCCATACGCGCTGGAGTCCCCCAAGGCTCGGTATTAGCACCGTACCTTTACTCGCTCTACACAAGCGACATCCCACATAACAACCGGACTTCGTCGTTGGCACTCTATGCGGACGACACTGCTATATTTAAGAGCAGCAAAAGTTCCGATCTCATAGGCAGTTGTCTCCAAAAGGAAGTGGACAACCTGGAAAGGTGGTTCTCCCGCTGGAGAATAGCTCTAAATCCAGATAAAAGCGCTGCCATGTTTTTCTATAGACCCCGCATGTGCTTAGTTAGACCCCGGAAATGTATTACCGTACAAAACCGGGATATCCCCTGGCAGGACAAGGTCAAATACCTTGGGGTCACGCTAGAACCTAACCTCACATTCCGCCAACACATACGCACAGTCCGTAATAGGGCAGCGTATGCAATGGGTCGACTCTTTCCGATGCTATGTAAGAAAAGTAAACTGTCACTTCGCAACAAAGTGACACTTTATAAAACTTGCATAAGACCCATCATGTCCTATGCGAGTGTCTCGTTCGCACATGCGCCTAAAACCATCCTGCGCCCCATGCAGACCTTACAAAACAAATTCATGAGAATAGCCTGTGGCTGCCCATGGTACGTGCGAAACTATGACCTCCATAAAGACCTAGGTCTCCCCACAGTCGCCAGTTTATTTAAGCGATTTTCGAAAAATTATTTCGACAAAGCGGAGGTACACGCTAACCCTCTGATAGCAGGGATTGCCGTTTACCGCTGCTTTGACAAATCGTTCAAAGCCCGTATCCACAGACGCCCAAGAAGCGTCCTTACTGACCCTGACGATCAAATCACGATCGACATCGCCAAAACACTTAACAAACAAACACACACACAGCGTCTTCGCCGGCGAAGACGAGGTCCTCGTTTTCTTACGTCTAGCGGAAGGGGCGTCCAGCCCCGACCGATATGACACTCAGACTTTCCATAAGTCCGTTTATAGTCCTCCACGACACGTCGTCTTAAGCCGAGGCTCGGCCTCACAGGAGGCACCCTTAAGGCGACGTTCCCAAGATGTCACGAGCCTCTCCCGAGGCTCGCTCCACTCCACCTCCGGCGATGCTTCTGCGCTCGCCCCAATCTCCCGGTGACGCTGTAAAAGCCGTTCTGGCTAACAGCAAGAAGTCATTTTTCGAAAAAAAAAAAAAAAATCAGTGACATTCAGTCCTTGTTCGTCATTCAAGAGAAGTGCATCTCGGAATGGGAATTGTGGTATTCCTATTATATCGTGTTATTGTATATAGTGTGCGTTAACAAGAAGTTTATGGAATTGTCTAATTTTAAATAAAAATCATTTGTTGGTTTGTATATTTTTGCGTAAGTAAAAAGTGATTACAGTTATATATTACGTATAACGAACGTTTCTGGTGAGTCAGTACTTTTCAATTTTCTTTGTATTAAATAGTGCAAAATTATAGTTTATTTGTTATTAAGTTTTGGATAACTACTCACATTTTATCCGAGAATGTTTGTTGAAATTCAAACATTTGAGTTGTTGAGTTTGTGATAATGAATATATATAGTGCTTGTGTATGGTGGAGGTTTGTGCATGTGTTTTTTTCGAATCCTGCATGTATCAGGTATGATAATCGATTGTCCACTCTACATTAAGCATTATATATATTTTCTATTTTATTTCATCGCCGATTATAGCAAAATAATTTTATTATTACTTTTGCATAATTACTCTGTTTTAATCATAGCTTAAGTAAATATAAACATTGTAATCTTTAATATTTAATGACTAGCGGCGTCTGACTGCCCTCCTGTAAAAGCTGCAGGGCTTTTTCTTCTCATTTAACAGTATGGTTGAGGTGGACACTGCAGTGTTCTTTCTTCCCATACTGTGTAGGCGTTTTATTGGTAATGTTCGTTTTCTGTATCGTCGAACATTAGCTTCAAAAGCGCGCTACTTTGTTAGACGTTTTATTAACGGGCTAGCCATTATAAAGGTGTCGTACTGATTTCTGAAATTGCGCAGTTTTGCTAATTCGTACGTCATTAACTTTTAAATTTTTCTTGTAATGGTTATGTGTTGCGGTTGGCAAAGAGCCGGTATTTGGCACCTGCAATACATGTAAAACCTTAATTCTTTTCCCAGTCGCTTTTGGTTACCGATGTTTGAGTGCACGCTTACATCTGTGGCTGAAATTACGGGAATCTTACTTAGCTTCATAAATTCAGACTTCACTTGAGTATTAGTTACCTCAAATGCATTTTCTCAAATTACAGAGGTCGAAAACTGTGATGCAGGGTCTGTACTGTAGCTGGGAGAGACATGTCACCACTAGGTGATGAAGCGGTCGAGTACGTCCCGCCATACGGCTACCGCGGAACGTAGCCGAACGCGAAGACGCGTACGACGTCTTCGGTCCTGTTCCTGGTGGTTGACGCTACTGTTCGGCCTGGCGCTGTCCGAGCGCTCGACGCGACGGCGGAGCGACAACAGCAATCTATTCATATAGATTTAAAAAGAGGTTGTATTTGAATCTATATGAATAGTTGTTCTATAATATAAAAAAAATGTTGTCTGTGTCATTATGCATTGATTTGTTAAGAAAGAGTAAATGGGTTGACTTTTAGTTGAATTGCTTTTTATTATTGCATAAGTATGAAGGAGAAATATTGTTTGTTATTTAATTTCTGTTAGATATAAACAGTTGCACATTTTAAGTGATTTATAAATTACATTAATATTTACTTTCAGTTTTATAAAACAGTCTTTTAATATTGCTGTTATTCTTTCATTCATTACACATACTATTATATCTTTTATTAGCACTGTAAATGTAAAGATATCTCAAATCATAACTATAAATAACATCATGTGACAATCATATTAAAATAAAAAATTACTCTTAATCATGGATCTGAGGATTCTTGAATCTGCAATTAATCAGTCATTTAATCAATCGTAAATTTAAATTTTGCTTTTGCTTTTTAATTAAAAATCAACAATAGTGTTATTTATATAAAGCCTATATATACCCTATATTGCTTTATACAGAATAAACTTGCTCTCTTTTGCTATTTACTCCCTTTTCATCCGAGTCTCATTATAAAAAACTTGACAATCATTTTTAAAGTTCTAATATAATACAGTGAAGTATACAACTTCAATTGAAAATACTTCTAAAAAGAAATATTAAGTAGACCATTTAAGTTATGTCCAAATTATTCATAACTAAGATAGATACACACTTATTATCAATTAGAACAACTTCTAAAAAACTTTAACTTTAATGTTCCATTATTAATCATTCATTGCACTACAAGACACTAGAAGCTATATAAAATCGCAAGACATATCCTTAATATAATAATGAATATAGCTAATTCATCAATCGAAATTAATGTACATATCATAATTTTTATATAACGATAACTAAGTCAAATAGGAAATAAAAATTATACTGCATGTTAAAGGTTTTAGGTTATCCATCCAAGGTTAGGTTATTATATTAGGGGGACCGGAAAGTAATGTCGTTTTCTTACATTAAATTCAAAATAATTTTTTTTAATAGGTGTTTATTTCTAATCAATAATATTATCACCCTCGTTATCAGCAACCTTTTGCCATCTAGTGTGCAAATTTTGTAATCCCGGATTAATAAAAAATAATTGATTTTTGAGAAAAATATCTTGAGGTGGCATTTTGGACATCATCCAAATTTTATTTTTTTTTTCAACTAAGAAAATGATGTAGGGATTGGAATTAATGGAAATCCAAAGGAGCGATATGGGGCGAGTATTCTGGGTGAGGCAGTACCTCCCAATCCTAATTCATTATTTTTTTGGGGTGGTCGCCGTACACAGTTTTGTCTTGCTTTGTCCTGTTGCAGGATGACTCCCTTTCTGTTGACAATCGCTCGATACTTTGACAATAAAGATTGGTTCAAGCGATCTAATTGTTCACAATTAAGGTCCGTGTTAAAAGTTTTTCCTGGTTTTAGCACTTCAGAGTGGACAATTCCGCGAATATTCCACCAAACATATAGGGGCGCTTTTTTGGGAAGTAAACCCGGCTTCGAAGAACTTCTTGGTGATTCATTTTAAAAAAACCACTGCCATTTCCGTTTTGGATTATCATATAGGACCCATTTTTTGTCTCCAGTGATCAAACGATCAAAAAACGGTTCTCTTTAGTGCCGTTGATGCAATGCGTTGCATGTAATGGTTCGGTTGACTTTCTTTTCTTCAGATAGATTATGAGGGACCCAAACACATGCACTGGTTATTTTCCCAATCTGCTGTAAATGTTCCTGAGTAGTTGACCAAGGTTGGTTAGGTGTGTTTGATAGTTCCTTGATTGTTAGACATGTATTTGCTTCCACTTCTGCCCTTAGCATGTCGTTAAATAATGATGTTGGTCTTCCTGATTGATAGGAGTCAGAAACATCGAAATTACTAGATCTGAACTTGGAATACCATCTTTGACATCTGCGAACGTCTAATGCACTTGAATAAATATCGCAAATGTTTTTGGTAGCAACTGTTGCGTTACTACCCTTGCGAAACTCAAGAAGCATACAATGCCGGATACGTTCTTCTGGTATTTGGCTGGCCATTTTTCCTCAAATTACAAATAAAAAAGTTTAATATTGCATCATTCAGAAGTGAATAAGTCACAATAACCTTAAAATAACTTAGGCACCTCTTTGCAATACACAGTAAGTTGAGAAATGACGACCGAATATCGACATTCACAAAAACGACATTACTTTCCGGTCCACCTATTATTTAGAATGTGAGAATGTAAATTTTAAGAAAGCTCTTACTATTATTGAGATGCACAAAATTCATTAAAACTCAACACTTACATTTATATAATGATTAAGTAAATCCTCTTCTTATTGTTTTATGACTGCACGTTTCTTCGTTGTTATATTTCTCATTTTAAGAAATATCTCAACAGCTACTGGTGAAATAAGACTTTATACATTTAATTTGCTTCTAGTGATATTTGTTTCAAGAATTTTGCTAACTAAATTAAAACAAAATTATACATTTTAGTAAAAATTAAAGTACTAGAACTTTACAACGGGAAATTTAAAAATTTAATACACCGCCCATTCATTTAGTGTATTATCTATGGCCCATTCATTGATAAAAACAACTTGTTATATGATAAACAGTCAAAATGAGAATGAGTGCGTAAAAATATGTATGCAGGAGTGGAGCGAGATGCAGCTGAGACTATTTTCATACGATTTATTCATAAATACATACATGTGCAAGAGGGATGCGAGATAGCATGTGTTGGCGCCTGTAGTAAAACCGCCCTGTTACTAACTATAAAATAGATGGTTATGATTCATACATTGGCGCGAGTCTATTTTCGGTGGTATGGGGGGTGCAGAGTAGCACTATAGCTACTTACATTTTCATTCATAAAAAACTATCTGCCTCTCACCCGTTTCATTCATAAAAACGGATTTAGTCTCAGCTCTGACTCTTTCTTACATATGGAGTAGTAATATATATAACGTATGACGTAAAATCGTAGTAAAATTAGTGATGTACTTGGTGCGCTAAAACCGTAATTAGTGATGTCAAAGTTTTATCGATTCGCACACCGCTTTTACCGATTTTTTGGATAACCGGTTTTCCTGTTATATATTAATAATGATTTTTAAATATTAATAAAACAAAATATTAAAAGAACTTCTTTATTAAGACTTCTACTGTAATAAAAAAATATATATACAACAACCGTTTACATTTCCACGTGCATGCATCTTTAAAAAGTTTTTTCCTAAACACGCTAAAAGTAAAACTTCAAAAATTATTACTACCTATATTTAAATAGGAAACAGGAACAGCAAGCTGACTAAAAGTTCTAAAAGTAAGTTCTAAAGACACAGGCCTCAAACTATCTTGAAAATGTAGGAATTGTAATTTAAATTATTATATATTATTATTAAACAAAATTAATTTTAAATATTGACTCTAAAACAAATGTGCAAGATTAGTATTTGAAACAATAGATGCTTTCGTTTTTACCGTTTAAGTATTTAGGAAAAAACATTATACTTAAAAGGAGTGTACTTGATGGTAAATTATAATTATAATAATTTAACTCTTTTTTTAGATATATTAGTAGTAGTTTTATAGAATATTAGTGGTTTTTATCTCTAAGTATAATATTTTCCATCATATCAATTAACACTTCGGATTTATACATATAAAGTAAGAATTAAATTGTGAAAGTTTGCCATATTTAATGTGCCCATTGATACCAAGCTTTTCAATGAAAGAAAACATCACATGAGGAACTATACTCCATGGGTTAAATATTTAACTAAATGTAAACATGTCAAAACAGGTACTTTATAGTAAGCATTATCTGTCTACTATAAAGTATCTTTTTTATTACAACACATTGTACTAATATTAAATTTTATTTATATTTCTTTCAAAGAATTTAAAATTATTGATAGAATTCGCACCACTTAATAAGGTTAAATATGGTATGATTGCTATCAATGATTTTACAAACTTTGAAACAAATAAATAAGAATATTATTTAAAATCCACTTTTAAGAACCCAAACATAAAGGTATTATAATTTTTTTTAAGAAAACGATGGACAATATCAAATACACAGGTTTATAGTTTTGCTACACTAGTAAAAACACGTGTTTTGGATAGGAATAAAGGTGTTGTGTGTCAACGTTAAAATACACAATTTTTAGCAGCAATACAGGCAGAACTCATAATTCATAATAAGCCCGTCGTTTAAACAAACTAGCAATTAAACTAGCAATTAAGCAATTGTTAGTCATTTTCCTTAGTAATGAAAATTTTAAACCCATTCATCTCAAAATATGAGTCTTTGAGTTGTACCGCTATTGCTGCACGTGACCGATATATCGATATACTGCAACGGTAATATGATATAGCTTGGGTCTGGAAAATATTTCTGATGGAATACAAGGTACTATAACTATCAAACAATAATATTAACGGATAATGTTTTAAACAATGAAACCAAATTATGATCTGTTCTAGTGTGCTAGAGCCCCCTTATCCACGGATTTGAGAAAAAATCCATTGGGTCCTAGTTAAGAAGATTGAAACTTCATAATGTTTGTCAATTAAACTAATATGAATCCATTTTGAAGACACAACCTTCTCTCGAGTCTCTAGCATGGAAGCGAACTTTTACAGCCTTATTCCAAAATTCCGAATGGTTCAGGCGGCTAAATAAATTGTTAGTGAATAAAAGCATTCACGCTGTGAAAATGTTATTACTAATGTCAATAAATGAGGCTAAATAATTATGATTCGACTGAAGCTCTTCATATATGTTCATCTGCATCATCAGGCTCACTTCCCGGCGGAAGAGTTCTCAGTATATTTAACCTGTAATAAATAAGTAATTCTTAAATAATGTATAGATAGAACATTATTCAGTACAAGTAACAGTAGTCTTACAGACAATCTTCGCAATGATATCCCCTGAGTAGAATAGACCACCCTCATTTCTTACCTAGGTGTCGCGAAAACCGATTAAGGTAAGTTGACGTCGGGCAGGCGGCCGGTCGTAACATACTAAATCATGTGATAACATGTTTAAAACATGTTGTGCCTACCCCATTTAGAGTGGGATAAGGGTAGGAGAATGATGCATTGACAAATAACAGAGATTTTAAATTTTAAATATATATTTTTAGCTTCTACTGGTGTTAAATAGTGTCTGGAAAATATTTTTTACATATGTCTCTAACTTTGTCTACAGTTGTATTTTAAGTATAGAATAGAGACTATAACTATAAATAATATTTTTTTTAAATAATAAAATATAAGGGGTATCTGTGACAATCTTTGTGTTATGTTAAATATCTTTAATTTTGTACTGTTAGCAGTACCAGGCTAAAAATATTATGCTTTCCAAATATTATATTGTATGGGACAATTAAGAAGCGTATGTGACAAAGTTCCAATGATCATCACTAATATGTCTTTTAAGCTATTCTTATATTACACACTTTTTTGCATCACTATAATAGAGGAACAATTGTACCAAACTTTTGTTGTTATATCTCAAACGGATTAAGCAGTTAGCCCACTATACATATAAGCTTCAGTTTTAATTGAAAGTGACAGGACAGACTGACATACTTTTCATCAAATATTTACTTGCCTTTATCTAGTCAAATCAATTGACCTAATCATGTGCTTATCTCATAGCATCAACAGCATATAGCCCTTAGACGTCATCCCAATGAGTTCTCTCTTCGGCAATGACCAGGTTCATCTTTAAATGATTGCAAAAACATTTTAATAAATACTAGCGGCCTGCCCCTGCTTCGCACGGGTATTTAATATATATCCCATGTCAGTCAGTGTAAAAAAATGATTAAAATTGATCCAGTTGTTTTGATTTATTCATTACTGCCCGTGGCCGTAGCGTTAAATTTGGAGAAAAACAATTTCCTTTCCCTATACCAAGAAGATTTCCTGCTATCTTTGGAATATCTAAATTCATATAGTACATTATTACTTATTTACTTTTATATTTTCCCTATGTATTTTATTTTTACAATTAATTACAGAATGTCTTTAAAAAAACTCTTGAAAGAGCGACATCGCTGCTAAAGTCGAAGTGTTATAGGGCGAAGCGCGGCCTCCTCACGGCATTTTAAATCTGTATTATCTCCGAAAATGTTCACTTTAATTACATACTGTAAACGGCCATATTGATCTATATTAAATCAACTATTTATTTAAGTTACTTAATTGGATAAGGATTAATGCGGTATTGTATAAGAATTGCTTCAAAAATGAGGCATTATTTTTCGTAAAAAGTAAACGACAAAAAATGCTTTAGTGGGTTATCCATGAGCGATAGACATATACCATCGCGGACTTTTCTGTAGACCTTTTCAATGTGTACAAATACTTAGTACATTATTTTGATAAATCTCGTAGGGTTTAGCCTGCGTTTGCAATGTAAGCGGAAAAAAATGTAATTACTTACGGAATCACTCAATCTATTACAAAAAAACCGCATCAAAATTTGTTACGTAGTTTTAAAGTTTTATAGGGAAATATGGACTTTACTATACTATAGAAGGATAATTGCGCCTCCGGTCGCTGCTAAATTCGAAGTGCTTATAGGCCTAAGTGCGGCCTCCTCGCGAGATTTTAAATCTGTAATATCTCCGAAAATGTTCACTTAAATTACATGCTGTAAACGGCAATATTGATCTATATTAAATCAACAATTTATTTAAGGTAGTCAATTGGATAAGGATTAATGCTGTATTGTATAAAAATTGCTTTGAACATAAGGCATCATTTTTCGTAAAAAGTAAATGAAAAAAACTGCTATTGTGGGTTATCCATAAGAGATAGATATATACCATCGCGGACTTTTCTGTAGACCTTTTTAAGGTGTACAAATATTTAGTACATCATTTTGATAAATCTCGTAGGGTTTAGCCTGCGTTTGCAATGTAAGCGGAAAAAAATGTAATTATTTACAGAAAACTCAAAAATTTCAGTATTTCTCTACTTCGTATTGAATGTTATTATACGTGCAAACCTTCCTCTGGAATCACTCTATCTATTAAAAAAAGCCGCATCAAAATCGGTTGCGTAGTTTTAAAGTTTTATGCGTACATACGGAAATATGGACTTTGTTTTATAATATGTAGTGATGGAACAAGCTGTGTGCCCAACTAGAGGCCGTGCGACTCTGTAAAGACGATCAGGGGTTTAAACCCCGCGCAGGCGCATGGCTAATTGACAATTGCAATTTATGACACGCTTTTCGGTGAAGGAAAATATCATGAGAAAATGTGCATACTTCTAGCGAAGTCTAGGGATATGCGTAACCTACCAATCCACATTGGAGCAACGCAATGGTAGGTCTTTGCTACAATACTTCCCTCCAAAAAAACGGATAGAGGAAGCTTATGATTCCTACTGCTGGGGTGGGTAACAGGCTGTTACTTTAAACATACACATGCCATGTGTTTACAAACAAAAATGATTTATATTTGAAACATTTTAACTGATTTATTTATTTATTTAAAGTATCTTGAAGAAATAACTTTCTGTTAAATAATTAAAGTATGTCTATAATCCATATTGTCTGTTGCAGAAAGAATGAAAAACTATTCAGAAATAACCACTTAGAACATAGAATATAACTGATATTGGGTATGACATATGATATACAACACTTCAATAAAGCATATACAATAAATATTACTATAGAAGGAAAAGTTTTACTTTTTATTATATTTTAAAATTAAAAAATAAAACCTTCCAAAATTATTACAGTTCAATTAAAACACTAAGGATATACTATAATAACTTACTTATGAAGATATTACTCTTTCCTTTAAAAAAAATCAGTAATGGCATTTATCAATCTTTTAAGAATAACTTACTAATCTCATTCTAACTTTTTTTAAATGGTCATAAAGTGGCAAAATTAAAATTAACTGTTTTCACTCTGTTGTTGTCACTGTGGCGAAACAGCACGCCAGTATCTCTAGAGCTGACACATCATAAACACTTTTAGGTAGCTGATACTCATGATTAAAATCACACAGAATTTGCAACATTGTAAATCCTTGGGGGCTGGCTAAATACTATCAACAAAATGTCCCAAAAATGCTGAAACCTAGTGTTAAAAAGTGCTAGGATTGCTAGATCAGCGAGAAATATCTAGAAATAATAATATAAGTCTGCTTAGACCCCAGAGCACAAATTAACTTAAAATTATATAGTTACTTTTATTATATTACTTTGTGATAAAAACACACTTACATACTTTAATCTAGTTATCACAGGCATGTGTGGAAATGTTTTAACATCCTTATCAGTTAAGTTGGTAGCTTGAGTGACCTATCTCTTGCACAAATGCTGCTTTATATATTATAGCTTTCCTTTAGTTGCACTTAGTCTAGTGTTATTCAATCTCTAAAAATAATTTAAAAAAATTAAAAATAATTGTTACTATTCAAATACAACCTCTTATGAAAGAGGTTGTATTTGAATCTATATGAATAGTTGTTCTATAATATAAAAATAATGTTGTCTGTGTCATTATGCATTGATTTGTTAAGAAAGAGTAAATGGGTTCACTTTTAGAAAAATTGCTTTTTATTATTGCATAAGTATGAAGGAGAAATATTGTTTGTTATTTAATTTCTGTTAGATATAAACAGTTGCACATTTTAAGTGATTTATAAATTAATATTTACTTTCAGTTTTATAGAACAGTCTTTTAATATTGCTGTTATTCTTTCATTCATTACACATACTATTATATCTTTTATTAGCACTGTAAATGTAAAGATATCTCAAATCATAACTATAAATAACATGATGTGACAATCATATTAAAATTAAAAAATTACTCTTAATCTTGGATCTGAGGATTCTTGAATCTGCAATTAATCAATCAATCGTTTAATCAATCGTAAATTTAAATTTTGCTTTTGCTTTTTAAGTAAAAATCAACAATAGTGTTATATATAGCAATATACCCTACATTGCTTTATACAGAATAAACTTGCTCTCTTTTGCTATTTACTCCCTTTTCATCTGTCTCATTATAAAAAACTTGACAATCATTTTTAAAGTTCTAATATAATACATCGAAGTATACAACTTCAATTGAAAATACTTCTAAAAAAAAATATTAAGTAGACCCTTTAGTTATGTCCAAATTATTCATTACTAAGATACACACTTATGATCAATTAGAACAACTTGGAAATTAATGTACATATCATAATTTTTATATTACGATAACTAAGTCAAATAGGAAATAAAAATTATACTGCATGTTAAAGGTTTTAGGTTATCCATGCAAGGTTAGGTTATTATATTTAGAATGTGAGAATGTAAATTTTAAGAAAGCTCTTACTATTATTGAGATGCACAAAATTCATTAAAACTCAACACTTACATTAATATAATGATTAAGTAAATCCTCTTCTTGTTTTATGACTCCACGTTTCTTCGTTGTTATATTTCTCATTTTAAGAAATATTTCAACAGCTACTGGTGAAATAAGACTTAATACATTTAATTTGCTTCTAGTGATATTTGTTTCAAGAATTTTGCTATCTAATTTAAAACAAAATTATACATTTTAGTAAAAATTAAAGTACTAGAACTTTACAACGGGAAATTTAAAAATTTAATACACCGCCCATTCATTGATAATTGATAAAATCAACTTGTTATATGATAGACAGTCAAAATGAGAATGAGTGCGTAAAAATAGGTATGTAGGAGTGGAGCGAGATGCAGCTGAGACTATTTTCATACGATTCATTCATAAATACGTACATGTGCAAGAGGGATGAGAGATAGCATGTGTTGGCGCCTGTAGTAAAACCGCCCTGCCAATAGATTATTATAAATAGAGTAAGAAACCAGGGATGCGAAAAATTAATCGTATTTTATATTAATCGGTTATTTTATTGTTACAATCGATTTTTTAGTTTCGAGTTAATCGATTTTTTATAAATCAATTTATTTTGAAGGGGGAAAAATCGATTATTTATTCAACGGTTTTTCCACTCCAAGTGTATCCCCATGGGAAACCATAGGCAGACCTATAATTGTGAGTGTCCAATAAATAATAAGACGGGAAAAGATGAAAGAGTCATACTTAACTTATTTATAGAAAATATGCCGTATTCTTTATATTATTATCCATTGTATAAAAAAAAAAACTAGCTCATCATATATAATTGACGCTATATTAATGTTGGCAACACTAATACCAGAAAATCAATATCAAAGGACTTTGTCATAGCCAGAAAACCATAGGTAGGTCCAAAGATTACAATGTACATAATGAAATCTGTTATTGTGTAAGTGATAGCAACTCAATAATTATGAGAGGGAAGATTAAACTCGTAAATTTCATCGATGTCTAATCAGACATAAAAAAAGAGAAACAGATAGATCATCTTCATTTGCTTTACCTATATTCTATAATATGTTATATTGTAGGCCCGTTTGCCTACCCTAGTATAACTTAGGTAGTTTGTGAATTCAGCCTTACCAATTTTATCGTTTTACCAGTAGATTAGCTGTTTTCACAGTGAGGTCAATGTTTTCTATTTAATTCCTAATTTTTACTGTTTTTTAATTATCTACCGCCGCCAATATGTTAATATTTTTAATAACCATTGTATATTGGCCATTGTACATTTAGGCTAGCTTACGTCTGGCTGGACATGGTTTTAGGCAAAGCCCAAAAGCCTTGCATAGGGAACGGGGACAAACCCTGCCAAGGCGCTGGGGTCCATTAGCAAATATATATTATTTAGAATGAAAATATTCAAACAATAAAAATTAAAATCTCCATTTGTTACCTCAGCATCTTTCCCTATATCTGTCAATGTGAGACTCCATTAGGTCTTCTGATTTAATAAAAATGATGACCACGAAGGTTCTGAAGCCCGTGACTAATCAAAGTCATTACAATCAGCCCTCCACTACACGTCGCGCTAAGCCGTGGTCCGGCCTCACAGGAGGCACCCTTAGGACGATGTTCCCCGACGCTAGTAGAGCTTCTGCGCTCTACTACTATCCGCATTTTGCAACTTCGGCGATGCTTCTGCGCTCGCCCATCCCGCCCGGTGAGGCTGTTAAAGCCGTTAGGGCTAACAGCATATAGTCAATTCGAAAAAAAAAAATAATATCCATAATTTAAAAGATTCAATAAAGTCAGTCATTCAATAAAATCAGAGAGGAAAGAGAAAAAAAAAACTAATACTAAATACATATATAACAATTATGTATGTCTTGGTCTCTTTTTAAGTACGGATTTCTGTATCCCACTTTCTGAACTGCAGGATTCGAGCTCATATTTGTATCAACTTTTACAATATTAGCATATGACTTCTGTTACACTTTAATTTGTAAGGGTTTTTAAATAAAAAGTCAAAAGTACTCACTATTTTAATTCCTTTTTATTCTTTCGCTTTACTCAACTATACTTTACACTTAATCGGTTCAACCCTACTCTTCCTCCTCGACGACAAGCAATGTCTCTTCCCGCTCTTTTTTAAGATTCCCGCCCTGGCATCTTTCCCGCGCACACAACTGGTGGCACCATCTCATATTGCTTGTCGTCAATACACAATCTTCACTACATATTATAAAACAAGTCCATATTTCCCTATGTACGCATAAAACTTTAAAAGTACACAACAGATTTTGATGCGGTTTTTTTTAATAGATATAGGGATTCCAGAGGAAGGTTTGTACGTATAATAACATTCAATACGGAGTAAAGAAATACTGTAATTTTTGAGGTTTCTCTAATTAATTACAATTTTTTCCGTTTACATTGCAAACACTGGCTAAACCCTACGAGATTTATCAAAATAATGTACTAAGTATTTGTACACCTTGAAAAGGTCTACAGAAATGTCCGCGATGGTATATGTCTATCTTTTATGGATAACCCACTATAGCATTTTTGTCATTTACTTTTTACGAAAAATAATGCCTTATTTTTGAAGCAATTTTTATACAATACAGCATTAATCCTTATCCAATTAAGTCCCTTAAATAAATAGTTGATTTAATATAGATCAATATAGCCGTTTACAGCATGTAATTTAAGTGAACATTTTCGGAGATATTACAGATTTAAATGTCGTGAGGACGCCGCGTTCGCCCTATAACACTTCGACTTTAGCAGCGATGTCGCTCATTCAAGAGTTTGTTTAAAGACATTCTGTAATTAATTGTAAAAATAAAATACATAGGGAAAAATGTTAAAATAAATACGCAAATATGTACTATATAAATTTAGATATTCAAAGATAGCAGGAAATCTTCTTGGAATAGGGAGAGGGAAATTGTTTTTCTCCAAATTTTACTCTTGCGGGCCACGGGCAGTAATGAATAAATCAAAACTACTGGATCGATTTTAATTTTTTTTTTTCACTGAGTGACATGGGCTATATATTTATACCCGTGCGAAGCAGGGGCAGGCCGCTAGTAATTTATTAAATGAACTTTGAAAATAGAATGTTAATGACAACACACCATCTTAATTTATAATATCGCCGTTGATGATATAATATAGATAACAGTAGTGTCAAGTAAATAATATAAACATGTTTTGGTCAAATATGATCTAAAATTCATATCCTTAAGGAACTTTAAGGTACAAAAACCACCAAATTGGGATAGTAGAGATCTTACAAGTTGTATAGAATAATTTACTGCCTTCACATTATAATGATGTATTTCAGGTGGCTAGGTACACAACCACATTACTTATTTTATGTTTAGGTCGGTTAGAATAGCGGACCTAACCCTCAGGTGTGTTGATAATAAACATTGTGTGGTGTTGAAGTTATCGTCCAAGTATGATAATCGAAACTGGTGTTCGGCGGATAAACACAGAACGATTTCATTCTTAAATGTTTCAATAATTAAATGATTGACATAAAAGTTCAGGTACTTCCTATTTAATTGTACATAACTGATTTGAGAAGCAACGTCTCAAGCATTTCATACCGTTATTGCGAGATAGATTACTTTTTATCCATGTCTGGTACATAACAGTGCATCATGAGAAACAATGATCCACAAAGAGTCGTTGACTGGCTAGCGCCTCCCGCCATTTTCGGTGAAAACGGGTATAAAGGAAGGAGACAGAGAGAGATATTTGGGTAGAAAGAGAGATAAAATGTGACGAAAAACGGAAGAGCCTATTTCATTATTAACCTTCTAACAAGGTAAATATTTAATGAGCGTTTTATTACAGGTAAAACGCTTCTAATATTATTTTATATTTTGTTTATACATGGAATAACAATCGAAGGCACTAGTAACCAAGAATACAAGCTAGGCTTAGTTTGGTTACTAGTGGTGACTTTAAGAGTGTAATTTAGATATTAATCATAAGCTTTTGTTAAATAATTTTTATCAAAACTGTGCTGAATAAATAATAGATTATTTTCCTTTTAAATAAATCGATTTTTTAAAAATCGTTAACTCCTATTAAAATAATCGATTAATGATAATCGATTTTTTTCTGACTATTTGCAAAGTTGCATCTTTAATATTAATAATTAATTAGAATAAAGGCTAATTAAAGTGGACAAGTATCAATAAAGAATAACAGATGCGCTGTTTGTAATTTTTAAAGATTGTTTCTATTAAAATGTGTAGTTTAGCTACATTTTTTTCACCTAATAATGTCCATCCAATCCATAGAATCTTAGAAATAATCTTAGAAAAACAAGAAAAGAGAGTAAAAAAGAGGGTAATTAAACGAACTGATTTTTTAAAAATCTTTTTTTAAAAGAATAATCATTATTATTATTATTATTATCTTGTTATGGCCTGTACAGCGCAAATTGAGCGCAAATCACTCTGCCAGTGTCACGTAAAATGGCAAACACTCGGCAGTTACATGATTGACTCATTTAAATATAAAGATAAGAAAAGATAATACAATAAAATAGATAATACATTTAAAATATAGATTTATTGTTTTTTAAATTTCATATGTACAGTTTTCTACAGCTTTTTTCCGGAATATCTACAGTTTTGCTCTATGATGGGGTTGGCAACACTGCGCATAGGATTCTAACTGAAAATCAATACGTATCTTAACTGCGCTGCGTAGAATTGTCGTTTTGCTTAACTTGTTAGGCAAGGATCGGTTTTAAGCGCTCGCCATCTGAAAAGTATAATTTTATTGTGACTACAGTATTTCAAACATGAATATACCATTTCCTGTTTTATATCCTAGTATGCTTGGTCCAGACTGGTTTAAAGCAGATCAACCCTGTGACGATGATGCTGAATTAACGAAAATGGAACAAGAAAACCAAGAATGGGTTTGATTTAATTTTCATTAATATTACATTTACAACATTGCGATGCACAGTTACGTAATTCGCTAATGTAATACAATTGATTGGCCCGTTGGCGCAGTGAGCTCCGCGGGTCGCGGGTTGGATTCCCGCCGAGGGCCAACATTTTCTATAAATGAATTACTATATATACTATATATACTATATATATATATATATATATATATATATATATATATATATATATATATATATATATTCACCAGTTGTCTGTCTACCATAACGCAAGTATTAACTTAGGGAATGGACGACAGTGTGTGTAAGTGTCCCATGTATTTAAAAAAAAGTGTAAGTCTAATGTCTCCAAAATTTCATGTATAACACAAGTAAGGCGAAAGTTTTATCAAAATTTTCAACTGTAAATAGAATTAATTGAAAAGCTACTGACACTTATTGACTAGTTACAAGGGTCTTGTTTCTGAATGAAGGTATTCACAGAATTCAATTTGTTATCTTCTAAATTGTAAATGTGATATGTTAACTAAAACTTAAAATTTCCTTGAGTTGTGTGCTCTTTTTCATTTTTTTACTATACAGAATATGTTACATTGTAACATTATAAATTATCATGAATAAAAGATAAATTAAGCACTAATTTTCTTCATACCTTTATGGAATGCATAAGTCTTACAAATCTCATCTCTCTCAATCTCAATCTCGAAGGTTACAAATCTTCTGAGTAGAAAACAAAACACTTATATGTGCATCTATAATATTCATTATCAATTGACTTAAAATATCAGAAGAACTAGGATTACAAAGATTGGGTGTTTTAATTTATCATTTAAAAATGCACAGTCCAAAGTACAGTTACCTTATTAAAATTTGTATAAAGTGTAATAAAATGATAATAAATAAACAGATGGGTACACACTATTACATCAAATAACTTTTGCTGTGTTACAAGTGTTAAAATAAAATATAAAATGGTCTCCCAATGTCAGTTTTTATATTTGTGATGTTCTAGGAACTTAAAAATATGTTTACTGGACTTTGCTAACGTATGTGTTGGTGTTCACACATGTTAGTGAGATTTCGGTGTTTTTCGGCCCATTTGGTTGTTTTTAACTCAGTACTAACATTATTTTTTTATCTAGTATACTAACATTATTTGTAAATGGGCAAGTTTTTATTGTTTCATATAAATAGTTTTTTTTTAACATAGCGTCTCCAATATGGAGGTCAATCCTCCATCCGAACCACCCGATAAAAGTGGTACATTACCGACAACGTCTCGTAAAAGGCAAGTAGATGTTGAAGATTCTAATGCAACTAAAAAAACCATAGTTGACCCTGCTTTAGCCAACCCGTCGATTCAAACTACGTTCGTTCATCCATCCTTTTCCGAAAAGCCCTTAAGTTACATGAAGGACGACAAAGGTCCCTTCATTCTACAGATTTCGCAGGACGTCTCAAACCCAGCTTCAGGAACTACTCTACGGGTATTTCTTTTGGCCAATTTTTACACAAAAATAAAATAACCTCGATATTAAACGATGGTGTCAAGAACGCCGGCCGAAACAAAGTTACGGTCCAGTTTAAAACCTTTCAGTCTGCAAATGATTTCCTCGTTAACCCTTTATTAAATTTAACCAAATATAAGGCAATTATCCCAACATATAACATTACAAGAATGGGTCTGGAAAAAGGAGTCCCCGTTGACTGGTCAATGGAGGATTTGTTGAGTCCCTTGAACTTCCTTCTGGTTGTGGTGAGGTACTGAAAGCTAGGAGATTAAACAGGAACGTAACTTGTGACGGCATTGCTACTTGGGTACTGAGTCGGTTGCTCTTACATTTAGAGGCCAAATGCTCCCTGCGAGGGTATACTCATACCACACTTCCTTACCTGTCGAATCATACAAACTTCCCACTATTCAGTGTCAGAACTGCTGTCGTTTTGGACATGTTAAACTTTCTTGTAGGGCGAAACCCAGGTGTTACAGGTGTGCTCAACCCCATACAGAAGATTCCTGTGAAGTCCCCAAAAAGTTTTCTACATGTTTATATTGCTCTGGGAAACATTTTGCAACTTACAAGGATTGTCCAGAGTTCTCCAGGCAACAGTCTATCAAGATGGTAATGTCGCAGGATAACATTTCATACATGGAAGCATCTAATCAATTTCCTCCTGTCCGGCGGTCCTATGCTGAGATTGCGAAAGAGATGTTTTCACCTCCGGCTTATCCTCCTCAAACCCCAGTAAGATCTCAACCTAACACTAAGTCATATAGACGAACAGTTTTCCACAGTCCCCGTCCTCGTGCACCATTGGGAAAAGGTTTTGACAAGAGAGCCCACCAGGATATTATTGGTGATTGCTCCTCATCCCTACCTAATGGTTGTGCGCTTAATAATGACTCCATTCAATCTCCTGCTACTCAGGGTAAAATCTTAGAAGTTCTCTCTGAATTTTTACTGAGCATTGTTGATCTATGTAGTGAAATTCCTCTACCGTCCAACGTTGCCTTTAACCTTTCCCAACTTTTCAAAATCCTCAAAAATGGCCCCAACAACATTTCTGCAATGGAACAGTAAGAGTGTAAGTTCCAAAAAACATGAATTGCTGTCCCTTGTGAACCTGAATAAGCCTACCATTGTTGCCATCTCGGAAACATGGTTGACTCCTGGGGTCCGATTTCGGCTCCCTGGTTTTTCCTGTTTAAGGGATGACAAGAGTGATGGGCGTGCAGGTTGTGCCCTTTTTATCTGGCACTCCGTCCCTTATTCTCCTATCCCCTTCCTCCTCTTAGCCAACAGATTAATGCTGTTGCCGTTCGTTCCTTAAACATCTCTTTCCTTTCTCTATACATACCTCATCCCTCTTCCTGCATCATGCCTGAAATACAAACCATCCTCTCGTCCTTACCCACTCCTGTCATAGTTATGGGGGATTTTAACATTCACCATACTATGTGGGGGTGTTACTTTTGTGATGAGTTAGCTCCTTTGTTGGTGGACATCTTTGATGATGTGAACCTTTGCATCATCAATGATGGATCTCCTACCCGCAGAGTTTACCCAGATCAAAACCCTAAATCTGCTGTAGACCTTTCGGTATGCTCCCCTAATCTTGCCTCCCAATTATCTTGGAAAGTCCTCTCATCTACATATGGTAGTGACCACTTCCCTATCATCATTTCTTTAAATTGTAGAATTCTACCTCCTCCCAATTTTGATCCCTTGTTAAAATATAGAATCCAAAAAGCTAATTGGTCAGGCTATTCCCAATCTGTCGACAACATGACGAACGCTCTACCGCATCTTGAAACTAATGGTAATATTTTGGTTTACTATGATCTTTTAATAAATTGTCTTTTATCTTCGGCCGATCTCAATATTCCTAAGAAACATCCTCCCAGAAATCATATGCCTTCCCCTTCCTGGTGGGATGAGGAATGCAGTGATATATTTAAACTGAGAATTTTCGCGGAAGAGACATACTCTAGAAATATGAGTCATCAAAATTTTATTAATTTCCAAAGAATAGACGCGAAAGTTAAAAAATTGGTTAAAATGAAGAAAAAAATGAGTTGGACTAAGTTCTGTGAATCCTTACTACCTCGATCCTCCTCCACGGTTGTTTGGAATAAAGTTAAGAGATTCCGTAGATCTCTTGATCATGTTAATCTTTGTTCCAATAATCCGTCTGACTGGCTTAACGTTTTTGCTGATAAATTAGCTCCTCCTTGTGCTCCCTATAAAGACATGTTTCTTGATTCTGCAAGTTCAAACGAAATGGATGCCCCCTTTTTTCTGTCTGAGTTGCATGTAGCCATCCATGGACTTAAAGATTAAACTCCAGGTAAAGATGGTATTCCATATTCATTTGTACTTAATTTAAGAGACAAAGCAAAACTTTGTTTTTTAAACATGATTAATAATTTATTTGAGACAGGGATAGTTCCAGATTCTTGGAAATCCCAAATAATCATCCCCATCCTGAAACCTGGTAAAAATCCATCAGATCCCAACTCCTATAGACCCATAGCACTGTCGTCTACTTTGGCAAAAATTACTGAACACCTACTTAAAAACCGCTTGGAATGGATAGTAGAAAGTAGAAATATTCTTCCCTCTTCCCAATTTGGGTTTCAAGTACAACCGATAGCCTCAGCATATTTACAACAGACATTCGATTGGCCTTTACAAAAGGAGAGTACCTTGTGGGCGTTTTCCTGGATATCGCTTCTGCATACGATAATGTCCTTCTTCCGTTGCTCAGGCAGAAAATGCTAAATCTGAGTATACCTGTGAGGATTGTGCATTTCATATGTAATCTGCTGTTTTGTAGATCCATAGTGGTGAAGCACCAATCATCACTTTCCCCCAGACTTGTCTGGTCTCCCTCAAGGCTCTGTTCTAAGCCCTCTGCTGTACAACATATATACCCATGATCTCGAATTGTCTGTTAATAGCTTCTGTGACATCTTGCAATATGCTGATGATATCGTTTTTTACTATAGATCTAACTGTGTAGAGGATATATCACATCGAATAAACTCTGCTTTGTACTACCTAGGCCAGTGGCTGTCTGACCATGGCTTATCATTGTCCGTTCCTAAGTGTCAGGCAGTGATGTTCACTAAAAAAAGATCTATCCCCAATTTCCAGTTTTCTTATGAAGACCAATACATCAACCTTGTAGAGAATGCTAAATTTCTAGGTGTTTATCTCGATAACAGACTGAACGGAATTTCTCATACGAATCACATTATTAAAAAATGTGAAAAAGGGATCAATGTCCTTCGAGCTATAGCAATATAGCAGGGGTTTGGTGGGGTGCCCACCCCTACTCCCTTAAACTACTGTATAATGCCTTAGAACCCATTAATAAAGAAGCCTCAGAAAAATTAAATAAAATCCAGTAAAAATCGCTCAGAATCATTCTGGGTGCAATGAAATCTTCTCCAACAAACGCCTTGCAGGTTGAATGTGTTGACCCTCCTTTATCCCTACGTCGACAATATTTATGTGACAGATATATTAGTAAATCGTTAAAGCTGTCCTCCCATCCACTCTGGCCTAAATTAACTCTCCTCTCCCATTTTCTTATATCACGAAATTCAAAATCAAACATATTAGATAGTTTCTTAAAATATTCCTCTCTTCCTAATCCTATTTTACGCTATCTATCCAATCCTCTCTTTTGTACTCCTTTTGAAGCACTTATATTCAATCCTTCAATTATCACAGATCTTGGTTTTATCAAAAGTTCTCCTGATACACCACACAATTTTCAGAATTATATTCAACAAAATTGCCAGAATTCTCCTGATATATACAGATGCATCTAAACTATCTCTGAATAGTTGTGTTGGTGCAGCCTGCTGGATCCCCAAATATAAAATTGTGTTAAAATTTAAATGTCCTCCCGAGTCTTCTGTGTTTACAGGAGAGGCCATTGCTTTGTTAGAAACAATCCTGTTTGCACACTCCCATAACGTTACATAGACCGTTATTTTGACAGACTCTCTTAGTTGTTTATTGTCTATTAAACAAAATCCATTTCGTAGTAAGTCAAGATTTCCTATTGTTTTGAAGATTAGGGAGATTCTGTTCTCTTGTTACAAAAAAGGATTATCCATCTCTTTAGTCTGGATCCCCAGCCATTCCGGTATTCCTGGAAATGAGAGTGCTGATTCATGTGCTAAGGCTGCAGTTCAAGATGGAACGCTCGAGCACTTTGAGAATACTGCTAATGATCTTTGCTCATTAGCTAAGACTTTCCTGGACAAATCTTGGAATTCGTTCTACGAGACCTCAAAAACTACTAAAGGGAAGTACTATGCTGCTTTTCAGCCAGACATTCCAAGACGACCATGGTTCTTTCTCCATAGATATGCAGACAGATGGATCTCATCTACTATCTCTCGTTTACGTCATGGTCACTCATGCACACCTGTACACTTGGCAAAACTGCGGATCAGGGACAACTCGATCTGCGAGTGTGGTTTAGACGAAGGCACTGTATCCCATATCCTTTTGAATTGTCCTAAGCTCCTTCACCCTCTATATGACATTTTCCCATCCAAAATCCCTCGTCCATTAAATGTTGAATGTTTGTTAGCGTCTGTATTTAGTCCCTATTGTAAATATTTATGTAAATATATTAAATGTAATAAAATAAAATTGTAGTATAATTTATTTTTTAGTATAACTATTTGTAAGTAATATATATATTCATATTGTGTCGTCCTTTTGTTTCAGGTGAAGGGTTATAAAAGGTTCCAACTATTTGTAAATAATCAAAATTTTAGTTTTTTTTCTTTGTTTCACCGTACAATCTCCTTTGTGTGTACTTCACCTTACGTGACATTGGCAAAGTAATTTGTGCCAACAAGGCACTACTAAAAGCCATTAATGGAAAATTGAATTGAATTGAATTGAATATGTTTACTATGACTATAGAATATAAAGCACTAGCGGCCTGCCCCTGCTTCGCACGGGTATAAAATATATATCCCATGTCAGTCAGTGTAAAAAAAATGATTAAAATTGATCCAGTTGTTTTGATTTATTCATTACTGCCCGTGGCCGTAGCGTTAAATTTGGAGAAAAACAATTTCCTTTCCCTATACCAAGAAGATTTCCTGCTATCTTTGGAATATCAAAATTCATATAGTACATTTTTACTTATTTACTTTTATTTTTTCCCTATGTATTTTATTTTTACAATTAATTACAGAATGTTTGTAAAAAAACTCTTGAAAGAGCGACATAGCTGCTAAATGCGAAGTGCTATAGGGTGAAGCGCGGCGTCCTCACGGATTTAAATCTGTAATATCTCCGAAAATGTTCACTTAAATTACATGCTGTAAACGGCCATATTGATCTATATTAAATCAACTATTTATTTAAGGTACTTAATTGGATAAGGATTTGTATAAAAATTTTGTATAAAAATATACTGTTTTGTATAAAAATTGCTTCAAAAATATGGCATTATTTTTCGTAAAAAGTAAATGACAAAAAATGCTATAGTGGGTTATCCATAAGAGATAGATATATACCATCGCGGACTTTTCTGTAGACCTTTTCAAGGTGTACAAACACTTAGTACATCATTTTGATAAACCTCGTAGGGTTTAGCCTGCGTTTGCTATGTAAGCGGAAAAAAATTTAATTATTTACAGAAACCTCAAAAATTACAGTATTTCTTTACTCCGTATTGAATGTTATTATACGTACAAACCTTCCTCTGGAATCACTCTATCTATTACAAAAAACCGCATCAAAATCTGTTGTGTAGTTTTAAAGTTTTATGCATACATAGGGATATATGGGCAAACAAAGAATGCGACTTTGTTTTATAATATGTAGTGTTGGCATATGGATTAATATACTAATCCATAGCCTGACTTATTTTTGAGATATAATAATTGTGATACCTATTATATATATTTATAGGAGCAATCACATGAATTATACAAATTATAAAACTTGTGATAAAAAATGATTCTTGACTCTCTAAATTATAATACCCTTCTGCTATATCTACAGTTACAAGTATTGGCAGGTTTCACCTACCAGAAATATATTGGCTACATAACAATATAATTCCTCACTGTATGTATTTCTATTAAAGGAATTTCCATTATTAATAATTAGCTATTCAAAGAAAAGGACAGAGATACATCCATAGCTGATTAAGTATGTTTATAAAGTATTAGTTAGTTATCCAAAGTATAACTAACTAATCAACTTAACTAGAAAATCATTATTTTTGGATCACTTCATATTTTTTTAAATTACTCATATGTTTAATTACCTTTCAACAAAATTTAATATTATCCCAGTAATGCAGAAACATAAATTAGAATTTGACAATTTTTTTTGTAACTACAGCTGAACTCCATAGCCAAAAAGTATGTAAAAGGCTTCCCAATTGAGAAACCGAATCCAGAACCAATGGAAGAAACTGGATCAGATGATGATGGTGAATGTCAAAAATTGTTGAAATTTGCTTCTTATTTAAATTAATACATTTATTTAGTTATTTCCTTCTTCTTTTGTTATTTTTTTAAAATAGTTATTGAAATTTACCACATACATATATTAATAATAATAATAATAATAATAATAATAAGACATTAAGAGTGTGAACACTTCACCAAAGTATTATAATAATATATTTAAATATATTACTATATATCTGCACATATGAAAGTAATTGTACTTATATCTTTTGTGTGTAATGTGTTTTGTGATGTAAAGAAAGTAATTATTAATACAACTTGCTAAAAGTCACATATTTTTTTTAAATTTACTATAAAGTTGTACATTGATTACATTATATTTTTTTAAATATTATCAATTTTATTGCTACTTATGAAGTCAAAAGTAAATTTATTATTTTGTTGTAGCCATGACATTATTTCCACTATATCATCTTTTTTGAAATGTTGTTTGAGAACTCGCAAGAGACTGGCTCCTAAAACCGGTAATAGTCAGTGTTTAGTTGACATCAGTTAGCTTTATGGGGATGATAGTATAGGTGCGTGGTCAATCAGGTTTATTCTAATGAAGCAGGTCTTTTCCTTGTTTAGTGATGGAGTAGTACTAACATAACCTATTAGAGTTAAATCCACAATGGAAGGTGGGTGTTATAAGGTTTTGGACAGTGTAGTTTAAATGGTGTCTATGTAGTATTAGGTCCTTACATATGAAATTGGCGTTTTCTATGGGAGGAACATAAAGTCGTTTTTTTTTAATGAAATATATTTAATTAATCAAAGTATGTACCATTGCTATGTATGCACTTTTGCCATCTCATAGGTAGTTCATTGATCCCCTTACTAAAAAAACTATTCGGGCGGGAATCAATAAAATCATTGAAGGCGGTTTGGGCTGCCCCATCGGAGTTGAATTTTTTTCCTTGCAAGTAGTTATCCAAATTGCGAGAAAAATGGTAATCTGTTGGAGCAAGGTCCGGAGAGAACGGTGGATGTCTAAGACATTCTAATTGAAGCTCCTCTGATTTGGTAGCCGTCTGTTGTGCAGTGTGTGGTCTAGCGTTGTCCTGAAGCAGCAGTGGCCTAGAGCGATTGACCAGCCTCGTTTGTTTAGTAGCTTGCTTTTCCATCATGGTTTGCAGTTGCTGACAATAGATATCTGCCGTAATCGTCTGGCCAGATTTAAGAAAGCTGTAGTGAACGACACCGGCACTAGTCCACCAAAAACTTACAAGGAACTTTTTTTTAGTCAATTTTCGCTTAGGGCAGTATTTGGATGGTTCGCCAGGGTTCAGCCATTGCGATGAGCGCTTCCGATTATCGTAGAGGATCCACTTTTCATCACAGGTAATGATTCGATTTAAAATTCCTTCATTATTGTGCCGGTTGAGTAACGTAACGCAGCAGTCGACGCGCGTTTGTCGATTTGCTTCACTTAATTCATGAGGTACCCACCTTTCAAGCTTTTCACCTTCCCAATTTTCTTCAAATGGATTAGAATAGTTTAATCACTAACACCGGAGCCTGCAGCTAACTCGGACGTGGTTTGCGATGGATCCGCTTCCACAATAGCCTTCAATTCTTCATTATCAACTTTGGTCTCCGGCCGTCCACGAGGCTTGTTCTGCAGTTCGAAATTTCCAGAAAGAAAACGTTGGAACCAAAAACGCACTGTGTTTTCTTTTGCGACACCGTCACCATACACATCATTAATCCTTCGAGCCGTTTCTGCAGCACTCGTGCAACTGTGGAACTCATACTCGTAAATAATGCGATATTTCATGTTTTCCATTTTGTAAACAGAGTGACACAAAGAAAAAAACAAAAGAAGAAAAAACAAATGAATTAGGGGGTTTGAAACACAAATGCATAGATAATACACTATATAGGATATAGATGAGCAACTCTGTCATTTTATTGAAGTAATGATAAGGGACTGTATTCGCTGATCTGGTAGAGATGTCGCTGTAACGTTATCATAATAATCTACTTGATGGCGCTGTACTTCATTCATATAGTGACCCTTATATAAAAATAGCATTTACAAAAAAATAGTTTGGCGCTATACCACTTCAATTTGAACGGACTTGGCATCTCCAAATTCCAGTTCAAATCAAAGAGTAGCACCAAACTATTATTCTAAATAAGGGTAATGAATAAAAGATTAAAGCTATGTAATATTTAATAATTTTTATTTTTTACATCTTTTTAAATAGTATGTCAATTCAAGAAACACTTCAAAAATACTTTTAATACATTTAAAAAAATATCAAGCGTATACAAATAATAAATGTTCATCAGTTTACACGTTTATTTGTTGAAAACAACTAACTTTGCATACGTACTACACTCTATAATTAGTTTTCATAATCATAATCTTCATTTGCTGTAAACCTGAAATCACACATTTAAATTTTTGTAGCTATAGTCTAAATCACACCAAATATTTAAAATGTATACCAAAATAATGTACCCGAAAGTGTTAAAACATTTAATATTTATTACGAATAACCACATATTTTTTTCTAAAAAACAAAGTTACAGGTATTGTGGCACTTATAATAATTTTATTTAGTACATTTCAGCGAAATGGCTGCTTTAACCCTTTTGTGCCGAAAGCCGATAAGTTGCTTCTCACTGCGCTCTCATAAAAATTGCATACAGTCAGAAATAAAAAAAATACAAACAAACATAAACAGGTTTTCAAAAATCCACACGGCGCTTACTGTGTAATACCTTTACCTGTGTGTTACCTTCGAGTAATCTCTTTTTTTTGTTATGTATTAGGTATTAGGTAATAGGTATTATTTATCTTGTTGCAAACTCATTTTTTAATATTGTTTGTATTATTTGTTGTGAATTTTTACTCCGATATGCTGTATGTCTTATTATTCACCGTGTGGTATAGAATAGACCAACCTTATGTCTTACCAAGGTGTCGTGAAGGGCGACTAAGGTAAGTTGATGTCAGGTAGGCGGGTGCTCTTAAAATAACTAACATGCAACAAATTGTTTAAAACCCTACTTAGAATGGGTTAAGGAGGAGCAAACTTGTTCCTATTTTATTCTTAGTATATTACTTTTTCAATCGTATAAATATTATTTCTAGTTTGGTTATAATTGCATAAGAATGTACATAAATAAAATTTAAAAAATTCGTCTGGTTCTTCTCGTGTAGGCATTTCCTTTTCGCTCTGCACTAAAAGGGTTAAAAATTAAAATTTCTGCAGTCAAAATTTCTATTGTTAGGAAAAGGTATTAAATGGTTTCAAAAACATTATAGTAGTTACTTACCAACGTTTTCACATCCAAAATAACACATAAAATAAATTTTGGATGGGATAATTTCCAATATAGACCTTTAAATAAGCAGTGATGCGTTTTTGGCAGAAAAATTTGAAAATTTATGACAGATACTTATATATATATATTACAGTGTATCATTTGCGACATCTAGTGAATAATGATATAAAACTAATTTTTGTTGTCCAACGCTTTCTGTGAGATGACGCTCTCGGCAACCTAAAGAGTGCTTCTTAGAGAGTTTCACCCCCCTGCACAAATGCATGAGTAAATAGCTGTATGAATATGAATTTGGAATTCCTATCCATAAAGGTAATATTTGAGATCAAAGTGGCCAGTACGACAAAACGCCAATTTCATATGTAAGGACCTAATATTTTTGAAAATAGGACCAAACATGAATTTTGAGATGAGGCTATTTTTTGTAGGGATAAAATAATTTTACCAAAATAAATAAATAGCACAAATCTGTGTAAATAAAAAAGGTAATTGAATTATTCTTTTTGCTTTTCCGAACCATCCATGTAATTGTTTTGGAACTTTGCAAGTTTTATGTGCAAACATGTAATCTTGTCTTCAAGGAGACATATAGCTTTTACCCCACTATGATTAGATTAGGACTAGATTATATAATTAGAAAAGTAAAGAGTAAATTAACAAGCTTTTCCTGATTCGTTTTTTAGTTTGATTACAAAGCTTGATGAGTATAATATTGATAAGTTTTACCAACGTTCTATTTCTACGATAGTGTTTTAGCAATTGTTAGAACCTTCGAATGTCTTATACCTATAGCATCGGGAAACAATAAGATTATATGGATGAGTAATCGGATTTATTAAAAATGAAATAATATAAAAGTCAATTTTAATATATAAACTACTTGCGGAGATTTACTTGATAAAATTGACTATTTTAATAATGTAGTAATTATCTCATTTTAATTTTGTGTTATTTTTAATTTTTTTTATACAAATATATTTTATTAGTTTTCTTTTTTTTAAATTATTGGTAATTTCCTTTAAAAATAGCTAAATTATTATGTTATGAATTTTGAAATAGAATATGCTATTAACGTATTGTAAAGTTTTTATCGTCACAGCTAACGAAGACGATGCAGAGGAATCTGAGGAATCCCATGATGTCGATGAGGAAGACGAGATACCTACATCAACAACTGAGTCTTCGCAAATCAACATGAACGAAGTCAGCTCAGAAAGCCCCGAGGAGAATACCGAGGGAGCTGGGGGAACTGAAACCCCTCTGTGGCCATATGTAGCTGAAAATGAATAAGCGTTACGCTTCATAATGCTCTTAGAGCAAGCGTAAGCTTAGTAGTGCTGCTGATATTTTCTTTATAACTTCTGGTTAATTATTACTTTAGGGTAGTAATATACTATTTATATCTCATCATTTTTTTAAACGTTCATAGTATACCTTTCGCTTTGAGCTTTAGATAGTAGTATTTCTGAACATAGACACCCAAAAACTTTGTTTGTATGTTCATCATTGATTTTTTTGTGTTATATACATTTTAAGATGTAAAATTTTAAATTTTTTATAGTTAATTTAGTTAGGAGTCATTTTGTATGGAATAGTTTTGGTACAAAATATAATTTTAACTAATAATAACTAAATATTTCCTCACTGATAACTATGTTTTTACTAATTATTTATTATATTTTTTACAAACTTTAAATTAGATGATATTTTGTCATTAATATTTACTATTCTATTTCTATTAAATTTAACATATTTTAATATTGTAATTTTATGGTCGGGTGTCTATGTATTAAAAATGATAATAAATGAAATAGTTGTTTTATTCATAGAAATAAGTATAACTAACAACGATATTTCCGTTATACTTATTCATCAATTAATAAAAAGCAATTTTTTCAAAGCCAACTCATTTACTCTTTCGCAACAACTCAATGACCAGCCACAATGCTTTTTCATATTCCATTATAGTAAAACACTACAACTTTGCCCGATTTGGTAAAATGTAATGATTTTCAATTTTTTTCTATAAGTACTTATATATATTAGTTATTTTCATACAACTATATGAACATGTGTATACAGTAGATGTAGAAATTGTATAAAAAATTTATATTTAATCTGAAATATTTGTGATTTCGATAGCGGGCAAAATAATCACAAGTTTTGGCCAACATTGCCGATGTCGTTTTTTTACGCAAAAATAAATAATAAATATCACAACTTGAACTTAAAGCAATTTCAGTTTTAAGTTTAAAATTTTGATTGAAGTCCTAGTGATAGCTGGAAAAAATGAGTGGGCAATGTTATCTAGCGACTTTTTGTTTTTTTCATACTTGCGCCGTCCAGTGATTAGAGAAGTTCAAGGGCTGTCAAAATAACTAAAATTCTTACACGAAATAATTTATTAATATTTTTGTATTATATATAGCGTGCAAATAAAACGCGAAATATGGAATCTTGAAATTTTGAATTATAACAGCATCGGACAAATTGCTATAATGCTATGGTGAAAATTGCTAGGAAAACTACGTGATAATTATTACTGAAACTTTTACTTAAGTAAAACATAATGCGAAATAACGAAAATATTATGATAAACTGCGCTATTTCATAGAAACCGCTAAACTGACACGCTGCAAATCTAGTCGTTCATCAGTGTTTACCTAACTTAACCAAAATTCCACCATTAGTAGATAGGCGTTATAATGTGTAAATTACTCGACTAGGAAAGAATGCTAAGTGTGAATATATTTTGATACAATAAATTCGTGATAGTAGGTAGATAGACTTAGGAATTTAGGTATATAAGTAGGTTCACATCAGAGGATATATTATTCACATAGTATATGGTATGTAGTATGTGGCAGCCCTGGGTACATTTTAATGATGGGCAAAGTTATCATTCATAGGTTAAAAATCATCGGGGAAACTTTGCCCATCTTTAGAAATTCATAATTATAAAGCCTTGAATATTGCGATTATTATTAAAATACTCCACATTTAATATTGAATAACACACAGTTGATTAAAGTTACCTGCGTTTTCATCATTACGAATGAATTATAAAAACTTTTACCCTAAAATTTGCCCGAAAAATTTCGTACTGCACTTCGACAGGTTGTAACAGGATACTGAATGAACTTAGAGAAGAACGTGATATAACGTGTTGGCAAAAATATAATTGACTTTCCCACTACATAGTTAATGTTGCTATTAATCTAAAATATTTTTTCTTATTAGCAGATTTGTTTATAATTTACTCTTCGGGCAAAGTTATACTTATTGGCAAAGATGGCATGTTTTACGGTTAATGACTATGAAGGAGGTTGTATTAAAAACGTGTTGTAACAGTCGACCATCCTGACAACATTTGCGACCCCGCAAATCTCATAAGCTGACTTCTGGGAATGAATCTACCACCGATTCGGAATGCTGATTGTACTGAGAAGAATCGGCAAGAAACTCAATACTTGCTCTTTTAATCTGTAAAAGAAAACCGCACATGCCATGACATGACAGGACTACGCTCACGCTTTATGCTCAACTCTAAGCTCACGCTTTATGCTCAACTCTTTAAGCTCAACTCCTTAAGCTTTTCGCACCATAAGCATTTCGCACCTCAAGCTCACCCTCAATCACTGTCATGGCATAACACTGCTCAATTAGTGGCAACCAACTCAGCAGATACACATGTAAACAGACTCGCAAATGATAACGCTCAAAGAACAATCACCACTTCTAGGCAGAGACTAGCTGACAGTCGTTGCAGATGTTCACAGTCTAGAAAACAATCGTTACAACTGGAAAGATCCAGAGAACAATCGTCATTCTAGCTGACAGTTCCATCGAACAAAAGTCACGGGTGCGTCTAAGGCCTCACATAGCACATCGTCCCGTTGATCTCACAGAATTAATTAACCGAATACCATTTACCATCATTAATCTCTCCAATAAAAACTCCATTTTTTATTCCATAGCATCGCATATCCCAACTATCTCTCAAATTATACGAAATTCGCACTCTCCGTCTTGTCTCAAGATATTGATCGTCACTTGTCTTTTCTTTGAACTCTTAAAATTTCCAGATATTCCTTATGTCCACTCTATTTGTGAGTTTAGGTTACATCCCCTTCTGAATATAATAAACGGCGATATTTCTCCTTTATTCTTATTCAATAAATAAAAAGCAATTTTCCCGAAGTCAACTCATTTACTCTTTCGCAACAACCAAAGACTACAGTGTACATAATGAAATAGATGGGTAACTCGCAGTCGTTTTTGTGATCCGTAATAGCGCCATCTAGAAATCAACCTCTGTACTAAAAAGGTCAAAAAGGTCATATCTATATATACTATATATACAATATTTTTGCAGTAGGGCGGGGTATAAATACAAAAGAAATGAAAAACAAAATTATTGAAAAGCTATCTATTTTGAATAAATAATACAGTCGTTTTAACAATAGCTTACATTTGATTTGAAAATAATTACTTTAGTATTGCAGGCTTATAAATATATATTCGAAAAGGTTAACTTTATAATATAAAGCTCATTATATTATTTATGTACAAAATAAACAAGTAATATCTACAAATTATAAATTTAAGTTATAAATACAAATCAAGCCATTATAAATATAAATAAATTATAACAAACGACGATATTTCTCCTTTATTCTTATTCAATAAATAAAAAGCAGTTTTCCTAGAGTCAACCCATTTACTCCTTCGCTACAACTCAATGAACGACACATAAAAATATGACAGCCACAATGCTTTTTTATATTAATCGCCAACTCTATGAAGGAGGTTGTATTAAAAACATGTTGTAACAGTCGACCATCCTGACAACATTTGCGACCCCGCAAATCTCATAAGCTGACTTCTGGGAATGAATCTACCACCGATTCGGAATGCTGATTGTACTGAGAAGAATCGGCAAGAAACTCAGTACTTGCTCTTTTAATCTGTAAAAGAAAACCGCACATGCCATGACATGACAGGACTACGCTCACGCTTTATGCTCAACTCTAAGCTCACGCTTTATGCTCAACTCTTTAAGCTCAACTCCTCAACTCCTTAAGCTTTTCGCACCATAAGCATTTCGCACCTCAAGCTCACCCTCAATCACTGTCATGGCATAACACAGCTCAATTAGTGGCAACCAACTCAGCAGATACACACGTAAACAGACTCGCAAATGATAACGCTCAAAGAACAATCACCACTTCCAGGCAGAGCCTAGCTGACAGTCGTTGCAGATGTCCACAGTCAAGAAAACAATCGTTACAACTGGAAAGATCCAGAGAACAATCGTCATTCTAGCTGACAGTTCCATCGAACAAAAGTCACGGGCGCGTCTAAGGCCTCACATAGCACATCGTCACGTTGATCTCACAGAATTAATTAACCGAATATCAATTACCATCATTACTCTCTCCAATAAAAACTCCATTTTTTATTCCATAGGAACTATCTCTCAAATTATACGAAATTCGCACTCTTTGTGTTGTCTCAAGATATTCATCGTCATTTGTCTTTACTTTAAACTCTTAAAATTTCCAGATATTCCTAATGTCCACTCTATTTGTGAGTTTAGGTTACATCCCACTTCTGAATATAACAAACGACGATATTTCTCCTTTATTCTTATTCAATAAATAAAAAGCAGTTTTCCCAGAGTCAACCCATTTACTCCTTCGCTACAACTCAATGAACGACACATAAAAATATGACAGCCACAATGCTTTTTTATATTAATCGCCAACTCTATGAAGGAGGTTGTATTAAAAACATGTTGTAACAAAATATATGGGACACTTACACACACGGTCGTCCGTCCCCAATGTAAGTAAACTTAATTTTAATACTTGTATGGGGTGACATGGGTGACAGACAACTGGTGAATATATGCTTATATAATTTTAAATACAAATATACACCCAGGCTCAAATACCAACAACTTTATTTATAGAAAATGTTTGCTCTCGGCGGGAATCGAACCTACTTTAAACATTAACAAAACAACGTCATACGTAAATTATCTGATATTATATCGTTTATTACACCTAGAAGCAATGATGCATATAGAAAAGTCTTGGCTTTACTACTTGCCTTGTGTATTAAATAACTCACCAAAACAACATTAACAAATCGAACAAATTAAAATGAAATGGAATTTTTTTTAGGAAATAAAAACGGATATATGTAAACATGTTTGCGCCAAAACACGTCGGATTCTGAACACGTAATCTGCTTCCAAATTATTATATTTAGCGGACCTCCAATCCTCCGTACCCAAGTTTGGAATAAATCCATATTCTTAGAGGATCTGCAACAATTATTTTAAGCAGATATAAATTAATACTATTCGATAATCTAAGTATAAACGTCATTGCCATAGACGCGGCAGGAGTTTTGATTAATTTAATAATAAGCACTCACCTTCACCTTAAGGATGATTCACGCTACACCGTGTCGCGACCGGGCCGTTCCACGGCCGGGGCACGGCCACCGTGCGCCGGCCGTGCCAGTCATTCATGTTACACCGGGCTGTTTGGGTTTATTATTTGCACGACTTATATCTATGTTAAGTAGCTTTTGTCAGCAAGTGATTTCATCTATCGATAGACTTGACGCCTAAATAAATATGCAGTTTCACAATTTGAATTAGCAGCTATTGCAATTGCCATCGATGATGAAGTATTGGAAATTATTTTATTTGTTTTCTAAATACTTAGGATGGCTCATGTCGTAAATCACAGAGCAAATTACACACATTCTAAACAATTTGCATTGTCCATTTTGCTGTTAAGCTGCTAAACTCACTAAGATTTGACGTTGACTGCTCTGCGGGCGCCCGGGCGCATATGTTTATGTTACAACGTGTCGGGGCCGAACCGTGCAGGAGCCGGGAAACAATACCCACCGACATTTCAACGCTGTGCCCCGGCCGGGACACGGCCGGGGCACGGTTAGGCATGAATCACTTCATACCAAAAGTATACCATAATGTTCGACCGTGCCCCGGCACGGTGTAGCGTGAATCATCCTTTAGACTGTTGGACATAAAACATTTTGCGACATTTTTTTCTACGTAACATACAAAAACTAATAACATTCAAATCAAAGTCCATATATTACACATATTCATCGTAATTTTTCAAATTTAACAGATATCTGTCAAGCACTCATTATAGTGTATTATCTATGGTCAAAGACAAGTTTAGCTATACCTAGGTTTTTTATGTAGAAAAATTATTCTATTTAAATTATATAAAATATTACTTATTCTTGTTAAATTATTTAATTAAAACAACATAACATTAAAAAAATATTTACAAATATAAAATTTATAAATTTTTATTTTTTTAATATGTTAACACTACACAATTTTATATATGTAAACACTGTTGCATAGTTTCAAAAACTGAACTCTGGATGTCGCTGAAAACCGAATCAGGACCTTTAGTTCTAAGATAACGTACCATGGCACAACTCAATGAATGACACATAAAAATATGACACCCTTCCGTCGTCGTATTGACTAGTCAAAGTCATACCACCAGCCCTCCACTACACGACGCCCTACGCCATGGTCCGGCCTCACAGGAGGCACCCTTAGGACGACGTTCCTCGACGCTGGTAGAGCTTCTGCGCTCTACTCCCCGCATTTCGCAACTTCGGCGATACTTCTGCGCTCGCCCGTCCCGCCCGGTGACACTGTCGTGCAATTATTATATACAATATAATATTTTTAAATTTTTATTATATTAATTTATTCTTACTTTTTCGATCGGATGAATCTGTGATCTCTCTAAAACTCTTAAATTTGAGTTATTGGATTTGAATTATTACATACATAACGTTACAGGGATCCTATATAGTAAAACAATTTCCCTTTCCCTATACCACGAAGATTTCCTGCTATGTTTGGCATATCTAAATTCATATACTACATTTTTACTTCTTTACTTTTTTCCCTATGTATTTTATTTTTACAATTAATTATAGAATGTCATTATATACAACATTCATAGCTTTCTTGGCATTAGACAATACAAACATGTTTTATTTAAAGAGATTACTCTTGAAAGGGCGAAATATAGTTGGCCATTTGAAAAACAAACGCGTCCGATCGCTGTTAAATTCGAAGTGCTATAGGGTGAAGCGCTGCCGCCACGCGGCATTTTAAATCTGAAATATATTCGAAAATGTTCATTTAAATTACATTTGCCGTATTGTTTAAAATTGCTTCGATAATAAGGCATTATTTTCGTAAAAAGAAAATGACAAAAAAATTATATTGTGGGTTATAAGAAATAGACATATATCAACGCAGAGTTTTCTGTAGATCTTTTCAAAGAGCTTAACATTATTTTTATAAATCTCGTAGGGTTCAGGCGGGTTTGCAATGTAAGCAGAAAAATGTAATTATTTACGACATCACGTTAGAAACCTCAAAAATTAAAGTATTTCTCTACTCCATATTGAATGTTATTATACATATAAACCTTCCTGTTTAATCACTCTATCTATTAAAAAAACCGCATCAAAATCTGTTGCGTAGTTTTAAAGCATGTATAGCGTATTTAAGCATACAAAGGGATATAGGGACATGGGGACACAAAAAGCGACTTTGTTTTATCCTATGTAGTGGTAGCGCTCTTGCGCTTATTTCATTTATATTTGTGGTAGAGTACTCTAGCCTCATTCAAATTATATAACATTTTTAATATTGAGGGGAACGTTACCAAAGTAACGGCAGGTGTTTAGTTCTTCATAGTAATTATTAACGAAGAATTTACCTATTATACCTTTAGTAATAGCAACAGTTATAAAACCGAAAGCCATGTCAAAGCTTTCGGAGTAGAATATGGTTACATACCAAAATCAAAATGGATAAAGCGTAATATAATTTATATATAACAATTGAAACACCTGATGTATAACCAAAAACATTGTAAGTAATGTTACCTCTACAGAACATAATACATACTTGAAATTTATATTTACTAGATAAAACAATTATTTTTCTTGACAGACGACAGGTATTCCATGTTGAGTATCTACTTAAATTTATAGTGTATTTCGAATGTACCTAATCACAGCCTGAAGTTACTATTAGGCAAAGTTACCTCTTGCAACAATTGAAAACACAAAATTCCGCTGAGACCTCTTGAATCTGAACCTTTGCCACCAATATGAAATTTAATTCCTTGAAATGGCTCTTCAGCAAGTGGTAACTCCTCGTCAGCTTGAGGGGCATCATATGGACATTCACAGTCTACAGAAGGATATTGTTTGATCTGTGACTTTTCATTACAAGAGCACGCCTTAGCGTCGTATGTAAATAAATTGTTTTGCTCAGTAATTTCCGCGAAGTGTTTTAAAATTTCTTCAAAACTCTTATCCGATTCGGGTTTTTTTCTTGGTATATTCAGTTTAAAACCCGAAACAGTTTGTGTTAAGTCGGATTTAATTTTTCTTATTTGTGTTTCGTCAATCCAATCCTTTGCATCAAACTTAAATTGAGGCTCGAGTTCTTCGGGACATTCGCATATCGCATTCTTATTTTTTTTATTTCCTCCTATAGCCTTATATCGGCATCCAACATTTGAGAAAGCTCCAGATTTATCTGTACTCTGATGTTTAATTGCATCTATTTGAGATGGTATTTTATGTGGCTCACAAGGGCAAATGTTGTTCCCCTTAATTTTTCTTTTCTTTCCTTTGCACAAACAAGAGAACGATTCATCATGTTGTACTTGTGGTGTTCCACAAGTAATGCAGGATCTCTTTGTAGAATTAACTGATTCACATGGTAATTTGTTAGCTGCCCCTAAACAAAATGAAGTTTTTGAATTGCTTGTTAATAGGCTCCTCAAAAATAAAATTTAGAGCGTAATATACTCTCTGCTTTCATAAAAATAAAACTTCATATCTGTTTGTTCGGAGATTATACAGACAAAATCTGGGTCATCGAGCCTTGCTCGGTAATTTTTTACAAAATAAAAAAAAGAAACTTCAAAAAAATTGAATAAATAATATTTTAGGTGGGGTTCGATCCAAGGTATATTCATTTCGCGCGACCATCTGTTTCCCGAATAAGCTACGCTGACTTGACATTTCACGGCGAAAATTGTTTGAATTGGTGAAAATTGTTGTATATATTCAACTAGCAGCCTGCCCCTGCTTCGCACGGGTATTAAATAAATAGCCTATGTCACTCAGTGAAAAAAATCGATTCAGTAGTTTTGATTTATTCATTACTGGCCGTGACCCGCAAGCGTTAAATTTGGAGAAAAACAATTCCCCTCTCCCTATACTAAGAAGATTTCCTGCTATCTTTGGAATATCTAAATTCATATACTACATATTTACTTATTTATTTTTACATTTTTCCCTATGAATTTTATTTTTACACTTAATTACAGAATGTCCTTATACACAACATTCACAGCTTCCTTGTCATTGAACAAACTCTTGAAAGAGTGACATATAGCTGCTAAATTCAAAGTGCTATAGGGCAAAGCGCGACCTCCTCACGGTATGTTAAATCTGTAATATCTCCGAAAATGTGAACTTAAATTACATGCTGTAAACGGCCATATTGATCTATATTAAATCAACAATTTATTTAAGGTACTTAACTGGATAAGAATTAATTCTGTATTGTATAAAAATTGCTTTGAACATAAGGCATTATTTTTCGTAAAAAGTAAATGACAAAAAATGCTATTGTGGGTTATCCATAAGAGATAGACATATACCATCGCGGACTTTTCTGTAGACCTTTTCAAGGTGTACAAATACTTAGTACATCATTTTGATAAATCTCGTATGGTTTAGCCTGCGTTTGCAATGTAAGCGGAAAAAAAAGTAATTATTTACGACATCACATTAGAAACCTCAAAAATTACAGTATTTCTCTACGTCGTATTGAATGTTATTATACATATAAACCTTCCTCTTGAATCACTCTATCTATTAAAAAAACTGCATCAAAATCTGTTGCGTAGTTTTAAAAATTTAAGCATACATAGGGATATATGGACAAACAAAAAATGTGACTTTGTTTTATACTATGTAGTGATGTTGGCCCTCTGCGGGAATCGTACCCGCGACCCCTGAAAAAGTGACCATGTCATGAGTATATAGGATAGAAGAAAGATTATTATATACTTAATGGTTTTCCAAGTTTTCCACGCAAATCTTCTTCAGATTTACCACATCCAATTGATGTCATCTCCTTTGTGATTCTTACAATAAATTGTCCTGTCTTTTTGGATGAGCGTGGTTTCATTAAATTGATGTCGTTCATGCAACAGTCTTTAGAAATTGATGTTGGTTGATGATGGCATTCATTATGTCCAATACATGGAGGCACATTACATAACCGACCTGGTTTTTGATTACATAACTGTAATTGATCGAAAGACATGTGAGAGGCAGATTTATTTTCATTAAGGTGCATATGAGCTTCATGATTTATTTCTGAAAAGAGATTTTACTTAGGATATCTCAATTGTAGCGAGGAACTGTTATAAGTAAGAATAAGTATATATCACATAGTTTTAAACGTAACAATTAGGAAAACCAAAAATTCAGATTCTTCTTTGTTATAACATTAACGATTGATGTCAAGTTCTTACCCAGCACAACATAAGACAAAAAATTTTATTTGTTCAGCACAACCAGTTGCTACATATATTACTTTTTATAGATTGCACGAATATGCAATCGGGTTTCTTGAATGTACTCGTATCTAGGATATCCAGAATTTCTCAAAAATTGACAAAAAGACATAAGACAAAAAGAGAAATTACCTATTTCTCTTTTTGTCTTAGGCATTTAACTTTTATTCATATTATTAACAACATAGATAGTGCACTAGTACCTGTGTAACCAAGCCTTGCTCGGTAATGTCTTATATACATAAAAATAAAAGTAATTAAAAAAAACTGATTTTATCTGGGATCGGATCCTAGTATTCTGAATACGGGACCTGTTACCCAATTGAGCTATCATGGTTTTTCTATAGACAGAGAAATTATCCTTGGCCATTAAGTTATAGCCGTTTTTTCAGTTCCCGAAAACAGGGATAAAACGACATTTTTTATATATCAATATAAAAAAGATACAATTTGGAAAAAAAGCAAAACGGGTCTGGGCTGATGATATTTAGACTCGATCGGGTTAATCTAAATTTTGATTCCGCCCGTTCTCGACTGATCTATAGTTACTTTACACTTGACAGTGTAATAAACCTTTCTTTCTTATAATATTGTAGACATTGCGACATCTATTAAGCTCTTTAATACAACTCCCTTTTTTCTGTCTACTCAGAGATGGCCCTCGCAGCGACCTGAAATATCAACCCCGTCATTAACAGTGCTCATACATAAATACCTTGTGCCACAGCTTCCGTTAGGATCATTGGTGTTACTATTTCAGATATATAATTTTCAAGTCTCTTATATTTGGTACCATTTTCTTTTGCAGGACAACAACAAGGCCTGTCTTGAGTTGTGTCAGTACTAATAATTTGGTATTTTTTAATATTCTGACATACTTGACAATATTTGTCGCATTTTTCATGTATTTTGTGGTTTCCATTTTCATTGTTACTATGATTAAATACTTCCACTAATGTTAAATCATTCTCTAACTGTTTTCCTTTAGTAACCAGTCTAAAACCTTTACTTGTTTGATAAGAATCTACAAATATAAATTTTAAATTAGTTTATTAACAGTACGACTTATCTAATGAAGCTAGTTTTGTTGATGTACTTTAAAACAAGTTAAGTATTTATATTATAGTTGGAAAAGTTTTTTCTATTTTGTACATCAAGTTAAAACAGTTTGTTTAGACCACATAGTAGCACTTCAGGCGAAATAGTCATATTTTTACGTTTGTGTCTTGCGTATAAATGGACGAAATTGTGTCTAGGATGCTTGTTGTTGGCAAAATTGTCTAGTCTATTTAATTTCAATTTAAGCAATTTTTCAATATACATATATATGTATATAAGATTAACTCATTTAAATGTACAGGGGATTATCCGTTGTCATATCCTGATACATGCAGGATTCGTAAAAACACATGCAGCGCTACCGCCACCACTACTCAACTCAAACTCGTTTCGCCAGCAACCGAAGCATCATCAGGAGATAGATAGACTCCACGACAAAGTCGTCGTCAAAATTGGCTCCGAACACGTGTAACAAGCTTAAAACTTATACCATACAACTGCAACTATTTTATCAACTTTCTAAAACTACAGGAAACAATTATATGTAACTAATACTACGCTTTACTTATGCTTTGACATTTAACACGCTTATTATATTAACGTTTACTTATACTAACTACGCTTTAGGTAATTTCTCTTTACATGGTTTGTTCCATTTTTTATTTTACGTAAAATATAAAATATACTAAATTTCTTTGACGATCAAAAATGGTAAATTATTGAAAAAGCCACCAGATATACTATATTATTTATTTCTTTTTTTTATGTTATCATCATATAATATATTAACTATCCAGAAAATCAAGGTAAAACCAAAATAAATTTTATTATAACTTTATATAGTCGTTACTCAACTTAGGTACCACACAGACATCACCGAACGAGTAACGCTTAGTAATGTTGTTAGACGTTAGTATTGCGGGTAATGGTTAGTGCCCTAACGCACTAGCGACCTCTAGCCGCAGGAGGGGCAACACGAGTGGCTTGACGCTTTTGCAGTTTAATATGCAAGTGTATGTGATTGTACGCACTTAACCGCCATGAATTTACACCCGCGGCGGTCGAATGGAGAGGTGAGTTGTTTATACGCACTGGCGGTTCACTTTGCAGTGTGCCTCCGAGAGCTAGTACGTTGGATATGCGTAGCCATGAACTTTAATACAGACAAATTTGTAGTTGAAATACAACAAAGACAATGTTAGCGCACACTTTCAACAATAACACGATATAATAGAATACAACTATTCCCGTTGCGAGATACACTTCTCTTGAATGACGAACAAAGAGTGAATGTCACTGAAACGTTTTACCAATAGGAAGACTTCATCGGAAACAACAATGGCACAGTGTTGCCATCATTTTAATCATAAAGGGCGTGATACTCTTGTTTCAGGACTGTGTTGCTATACAATACAAAGCGGAAGTCATTGGTGACAACAAGAAGCTATCTGGAATTATGAAAAAGGAAGGGAAGTTGTTCTTAGAAACAACTTGCAAACTAACCACATTCGTAGCATGTTTCTAGTAAAGGATGAATCCAATCAAGATTGTCCTGCTCTTATTCCACTCTAGATAGGGTTACAATATGTTATAAACATGTTGCAATATGATTTGGCTAGGACTTTTACGACCGGCCGCCTGTCTGACGTCAACTTACCGTAGTCGCCTTTTACGACACCTTAGGTTGGTCTATTCTAGTTGTCCGGATACCACACGGCGGGTCACTTTACTTTAGTTGCCTTTTACGACACCTCGGTAAGAAATGAGCATGGTCTACTCTACTCAACCGGATATCACACGACTTGTACACACACAGTATACTTTTTGTTCTTTCGTTTTACTTGATTTCGGTAGTATAAATAGATAATGTAAGCTTCTTCGATAGTTCGATAGCGTCCATTTCGCTAATGGAGCCAACACGTTTTCGAGCGGTGAATCGCTGCAGGCGGCTAGACGCTGAAACGAGCCACTTAGGCGACACACCGCTAGTGCATTAGGGCACTAAATGGTTAAATACCTTAAATTTTGATAATTTAACTATAAATAAAGATAAGTTTTTACAAGTTAAGTGTTTATAACATAAAATCTAGAATTAAAAAACTAATAGATTTATATTTAAGTATGACTTACTGTGCAAACCATTCAATTTGTGAATCCTATTAGTATGATTTTCAGAAACTTGGACGTAATCGTTTGAATCCAGACTTTCTAAAGAATAACTCTCGTCACATTCCTCTGACAAAGTTGGCATCATAATAACAAGAGAAGATGAATAGTTTAATATATTTTTAAGTATTAGGTCATAGATTGTTTCAAATATTTCAGCATCACCATGGCAATCGTTTACAAACATAACAGGCAAATTGCGATTAGGAAGTCGCAAAAATTGTGAATAGTTTGCGTTATATGGGTCTGTTTGTAATATTATAAAGTCACCATTATATTTTTCTTTAGAGGATGTGAGTATCTTGGAAGGGCTATAATTAGTAGTTAAATCATAATTGATGCCAAATACTAAGTCCCTAAAACGTAAAAGTATAAATTTTAGAAAGAACATATAGAAAAAAGCAACAAAAAAGATTAAATTAAATACAAACTTTGGGTTAAAATAGGTATTGCAACTATTTTGTTTCTTAATTTTATAATATTTATTTGGTTGTAGACAATCTTGAACGCAATGTTGAGAATAAGATGCAGTTTCTGTTAAAGACAAAGATATGATACTGTACGATCTAGAAGAAGTGTTTAAACTTATAGATGAGTCAGTTTTCATTAAGTCACCAGATTCCAAATTTGAGCTTATCGATGTATCCGATTTGTAATTTTTTCCACTAGATACGCTGCTGGATGTCCTCGAATTTTCATAGCGGTCACCAAAAGTTTTGATAAAAAATATTTTGTTGTTTAGGTCAAAATTTGAAAGTTCATTGGCATATGTTTTTAATTGAAGACCAGAATTTTTTTGTTGTTGTTTTGATATAATTTCAGAAGAATAAATATAAGAAGGTGAATCAATATCATAATTCTTATTTGTGCTTGAAACTGTAAGATGTGAATCCGAAAAAGGGCCATACATCTTAATTTTTCTACATAATTTTGTTATTTTTCTCGGAGTAAAAGATGGAATATCTGTTATTCTTCCGATAGTGACTTTAATACCTTCATTATCAGTAAAAACTCCGCCTTTTACCCCAGGAACACATTCGTCTGGACAGGGACACAAAGAAGATATATCAGGGGAAGTAACTCTAATTTTAACATAACTATGTTTAAATCTTATTTTCTTTTTATCACATCCACATCCACGATCACAGGTCGTAGTTTTTATAATATCCTGGAATTCCTCAGTAATGCCAACTTTTGATTTAGCTACCCCTACGCCCTTTGCACTTTTATGAACAGGAATAATTCCGACTTTTTTAGATTTTTTTTTTATCTTCCCTTTTTTTTCTGAAGGTGTGGGTTCTGGTGGTAAGCCAACCATTGCTCTTACTTTTTGTACTAATGCTTTTTCAGAAGGTGTAGCCCCTTCTGGCATAGGCAAACCTGCTTCGGCTAACCCTCTAAGTATTTTTTCTTTTTGCATAGATGTTTTTCCCTTAAGTGGGGTTAACAATCCTTCAGCTTTTGCAGTTTTAACTAATTCTTTTTCGGAAGGAGTTGTAGCTTTTATCGGTAGTCCATAATCAGTTTTCAAACTTATTTCTTTTTCAGAAGAAAGGGTTGCTTTTACTTTAGCTATAATGTCTTTTTCTGACGGCGTACGACCTTGTGGAAGTGAAAGACCTCTTTTAGCTTGACTATGGAGAATTTCTTTTTTTCTCGCTGTTGATTTTCCTTCTAGTGGCGTAATAATACCATCAGCTAGAGCTTTTTCGTATTTTTTTTTAGCACTTGGTTCTTTAGGTACTGGAGGTAAACCAACTTCAGTACGAACTTTATCAATAATTTTCTTTTCTGACGCAGATTTTGCTTCCGGCAAAGGAATTCCTTTTAAAGCCAATTGTTTCAAAATTTTTTCTTTTTCTTTTGGTTTTTTTCCTTCCAAAGGTGTCAAAAGCCCTTCTGCTTGAGCCTTGCGTACTTTTTCTGATGATATTTTGTGAGTTGGGATGATTGTTTTTAGTGGTGGCTTATTAACTGAAATTCCAAGAGTTTCTCGTTCAGTTTCTAATGTCAATAAATCGCAGATACATTCATCGCTTGGTCCCTTTTTTTCTTTTATAATCTTAGCTGTTTTTTTATCCAACTTTCTTAATTTTTCCGGAACCAAAGCTGGACGCCCAGTCAATGGTTTTTTTTGCGGTAGTGTTTCTGCTTCTAGTGGAACAGTCGCTCTTATTTTAGCTATGAGAGCTTTTTCTGACAGAGTCCGACCCTCTGGCAACGGCAAGCCCATCTTTGCTTGTTCTCGAAGAATTTCTTCCTTTTTTGCTGCCGATTTCCCTTCTAAGGGAGTAATGAGACCACCTGCTATGGCTCTGTTGTATTTTTCTTTAGCAGATGGTGTCTTCGGTTCCGATGGCAAACCAACACCAACACGAACTTTATCTATAAGTTTCTTTTCAGACTCAGTAATAGCTTCTGGAAGTGGTATACCTTGCATAGCCAAGCCTCTTAAAATCTTTTCTTTTTCTTCAGGTTTTTTATCTCCAAGTGGCGTCAAAAATCCGGCAGCTTTAGCTTTGTGCAATTTTTCTGAAGGTACTCGTGCCTCTGCTTCCGGCGGAGCAGTAGCTCTGATTTTAGCGATAAGAGCTCTTTCTGAAGGAGTCCGCCCGTCTGGCAACGGCAAACCCATCTTTGCTTGACCTCGAAGTATATCTTCCTTCGATGTCGCTGATTTTCCTTCTAAGGGGGAAATGAGACCAGCTGCCATGGCTCTGTTGTATTTTTCTTTAGCAGATGGCGTCTTCGGTTCCGGTGGCAAACCAACATCAGCACGAACTCTATCTATAAGTTTCTTTTCGGAGGCAGTCTGGGGCTCCGGAAGTGGTATACCATGCATAGCCAAGCCTCTTAAAATTTTTTCTTTTTGTTCGGGTCTTTTACCTTCAAGTGGCGTCAAAAGTCCGGCAGCTTTAGCTTTGCGCAATTTTTCTGATGGTACCCGTACCATTGCTTCTGGTGCAGCAGTAGCTCTGACTTTAGCTATAAGAGCTTTTTCTGAAGGAGTCCGCCCCTCTGGCAACGGCAAGCCCATCTTTGCTTGTTCTCGAAGAATTTCTTCCTTCTTTGCCGCTGTTTTTCCTTCTATGGGGGTAATGAGACCAGCTGCCATAGCTCTGTTGTATTTTTCTTTAGCGGATGGCGTCTTTGGTTCCGATGGCAAACCAACATCAGCCCGAACTCTGTCCATGAGTTTCTTTTCGGAAGCAGTCTTGGGCTCCGGAAGTGGTACACCATGCATAGCCAAGCCTCTTAAAATTTTTTCTTTTTGTTCGGGACTTTTATCTTCAAGTGGCGTCAAAAGTCCTGCAGCTTTAGCTTTGCGCAATTTTTCTGATGGTACCCGTATCATTGCTTCTGGTGCAGCAGTAGCTCTGACTTTAGCTATAAGAGCTTTATCTGAAGGAGTCCGCCCCTCTGGCAACGGCAAACCCATCTTTGCTTGCTTTCGAAGAATTTCTTCTTTCTTTGCAGCCGATTTTCCTTCTAAGGGGGTAATGAGACCGGATGCCATGGCTCTGTTGAATTTTTCTTTAGCGGATGTTGTCTTTGGTTCCGGTGGCAAACCAACATCAGCACGAACTCTATCCATAAGCTTCTTTTCAGAAGCAGTCTTGGGCTCCGGAAGTGGTATACCATGCATAGCCAAGCCTCTTAAAATTTTTTCTTTTTGTTCGGGTCTTTTACCTTCAAGTGGCGTCAAAAGTCCTGCAGCTTTAGCTCGGAGCACCTTTTCTGATGCTATTTTATAAGGTGGGAAATCTTGTTTAGTGGGCTCTTTTGCAGTTTTTAGTAACGGATGTTTAGCGACTGGAGTAAGTAAATCACATATACATTCATCGCTTGGGCCCTTTTTTTCTTTCATAACCTTAGCGGTTTTCTTGTCCAACTTTTTTAATTTTTCTTGAGACAAGGCTGGACGTCCCTTTACTCGCTTTATCAGTTCCGGTGATTCTACTAGTGATGGAGCAATTCCTTTGACTTTAGCTATAAGCGCTTTTTCTGAAGGTGTTCGCCCCTCCGGCAACGGCAAACCCATCTTTGCTTGACCTCGAAGTATATCTTCTTTCTTTGCAGTTGATTTTCCTTCTAAGGGGGTAATGAGACCAGCTGCCATGGCTCTGTTGTATTTTTCTTTAGCCGATGGCGTCTTCGGTTCAGGTGGCAAACCAACATCAGCCCGAACTCTATCTATAAGTTTCTTTTCGGAAGCAGTCTTAGGCTTCGGAAGTGGTATACCTTGCATAGCCAAGCCCCTTAAATTTTTTTCTTTTTGTTCGGGTCTTTTACCTTCAAGTGGCGTCAAAAGTCCTGCAGCTTTAGCTTTGCGCAATTTTTCCGATGGTACCCGTACCTTTGCTTCTGGCGGAGCAGTAGCTCTGACTTTAGCTATAAGAGCTTTTTCTGAAGGAGTCCACCCCTCTGGCAACGGCAAGCCCATCTTTGCTTGATCTCGAAGAATTTCTTCCTTCTTTGCCGCTGATTTTCCTTCTATGGGGGTAATGAGACCAGCTGCCATAGCTCTGTTGTATTTTTCTTTAGCGGATGGCGTCTTTGGTTCCGGTGGCAAACCAACATCAGCACGAACTCTATCCATGAGTTTCTTTTCGGAAGCAGTCTTAGGCTCCGGAAGTGGTACACCATGCATAGCCAAGCCTCTTAAAATTTTTTCTTTTTGTTCGGGTCTTTTACCTTCAAGTGGCGTCAAAAGTCCTGCAGCTTTAGCTTTGCGCAATTTTTCTGATGGTACCCGTATCATTGCTTCTGGTGCAGCAGTAGCTCTGACTTTAGCTATAAGAGCTTTTTCTGAAGGAGTGCGCCCCTCTGGCAACGGCAAACCCATCTTTGCTTGCTTTCGAAGAATTTCTTCTTTCTTTGCAGCCGATTTTCCTTCTAAGGGGGTAATGAGACCGGATGCCATGGCTCTGTTGAATTTTTCTTTAGCGGATGTTGTCTTTGGTTCCGGTGGCAAACCAACATCAGCACGAACTCTATCCATAAGCTTCTTTTCAGAAGCAGTCTTGGGCTCCGGAAGTGGTATACCATGCATAGCCAAGCCTCTTAAAATTTTTTCTTTTTGTTCGGGTCTTTTACCTTCAAGTGGCGTCAAAAGTCCTGCAGCTTTAGCTTTGCGCAATTTTTCCGATGGTTCCCGTACCATTGCTTCTGGTGCAGCAGTAGCTCTGACTTTAGCTATAAGAGCTTTTTCTGAAGGAGTCCGCCCCTCTGGCAACGGCAAGCCTTTCTTTGCTTGTTCTCGAAGAATTTCTTCCTTCTTTGCCGCTGTTTTTCCTTCTATGGGGGTAATGAGACCAGCTGCCATGGCTCTGTTGTATTTTTCTTTAGCGGATGGCGTCTTTGGTTCCGATGGCAAACCAACATCAGCCCGAACTCTGTCCATGAGTTTCTTTTCGGAAGCAGTCTTGGGCTCCGGAAGTGGTACACCATGCATAGCCAAGCCTCTTAAAATTTTTTCTTTTTGTTCGGGACTTTTATCTTCAAGTGGCGTCAAAAGTCCTGCAGCTTTAGCTTTGCGCAATTTTTCTGATGGTACCCGTATCATTGCTTCTGGTGCAGCAGTAGCTCTGACTTTAGCTATAAGAGCTTTTTCTGAAGGAGTCCGCCCCTCTGGCAACGGCAAACCCATCTTTGCTTGCTTTCGAAGAATTTCTTCTTTCTTTGCAGCCGATTTTCCTTCTAAGGGGGTAATGAGACCGGATGCCATGGCTCTGTTGTATTTTTCTTTAGCGGATGTTGTCTTTGGTTCCGGTGGCAAACCAACATCAGCACGAACTCTATCCATAAGCTTCTTTTCAGAAGCAGTCTTGGGCTCCGGAAGTGGTATACCATGCATAGCCAAGCCTCTTAAAATTTTTTCTTTTTGTTCGGGTCTTTTACCTTCAAGTGGCGTCAAAAGTCCTGCAGCTTTAGCTCGGAGCACCTTTTCTGATGCTATTTTATAAGGTGGGAAATCTTGTTTAGTGGGCTCTTTTGCAGTTTTTAGTAACGGATGTTTAGCGACTGGAGTAAGTAAATCACATATACATTCATCGCTTGGGCCCTCTTTTTCTTTCATAACCTTAGCGGTTTTCTTGTCCAACTTTTTTAATTTTTCTTGAGACAAGGCTGGACGTCCCTTTACTCGCTTTATCAGTTCCGGTGATTCTACTAGTGATGGAGCAATTCCTTTGACTTTAGCTATAAGCGCTTTTTCTGAAGGTGTTCGCCCCTCCGGCAACGGCAAACCCATCTTTGCTTGACCTCGAAGTATATCTTCTTTCTTTGCAGCTGATTTTCCTTCTAAGGGGGTAATGAGACCAGCTGCCATGGCTCTGTTGTATTTTTCTTTAGCCGATGGCGTCTTTGGTTCCGATGGCAAACCAACATCAGCCCGAACTCTGTCCATGAGTTTCTTTTCGGAAGCAGTCTTGGGCTCCGGAAGTGGTACACCATGCATAGCCAAGCCTCTTAAAATTTTTTCTTTTTGTTCGGGACTTTTATCTTCAAGTGGCGTCAAAAGTCCTGCAGCTTTAGCTTTGCGCAATTTTTCTGATGGTACCCGTATCATTGCTTCTGGTGCAGCAGTAGCTCTGACTTTAGCTATAAGAGCTTTTTCTGAAGGAGTGCGCCCCTCTGGCAACGGCAAACCCATCTTTGCTTGCTTTCGAAGAATTTCTTCTTTCTTTGCAGCCGATTTTCCTTCTAAGGGGGTAATGAGACCGGATGCCATGGCTCTGTTGAATTTTTCTTTAGCGGATGTTGTCTTTGGTTCCGGTGGCAAACCAACATCAGCACGAACTCTATCCATAAGCTTCTTTTCAGAAGCAGTCTTGGGCTCCGGAAGTGGTATACCATGCATAGCCAAGCCTCTTAAAATTTTTTCTTTTTGTTCGGGTCTTTTACCTTCAAGTGGCGTCAAAAGTCCTGCAGCTTTAGCTTTGCGCAATTTTTCCGATGGTTCCCGAATCTTTGCTTCTGGCGAAACAGTAGCTCTGACTCTAGCTATAAGAGCTTTTTCTGAAGGAGTCCGCCCCTCTGGCAACGGCAAGCCCATCTTTGCTTGTTCTCGAAGAATTTCTTCCTTCTTTGCCGCTGATTTTCCTTCTATGGGAGTAATGAGACCAGCTGCCATAGCTCTGTTGTATTTTTCTTTAGCGGATGGCGTCTTTGGTTCCGGTGGCAAACCAACATCAGTCCGAACTTTATCCATGAGTTTCTTTTCGGAAGCAGTCTTGGGCTCCGGAAGTGGTACACCATGCATAGCCAAGCCTCTTAAAATTTTTTCTTTTTGTTCGGGTCTTTTACCTTCAAGTGGCGTCAAAAGTCCGGCAGCTTTAGCTTTGCGCAATTTTTCTGATGGTACCCGTACCATTGCTTCTGGTGCAGCAGTAGCTCTGACTTTAGCTATAAGAGCTTTTTCTGAAGGAGTCCGCCCCTCTGGCAACGCTAAACCTATCTTTGCTTGACCTCGAAGTATATCTTCCTTCCTTGCAACTGATTTACCTTGTAAGGGGGTAATGAGACCAGCTGCCATGGCTTTGTTGTATTTTTCTTTAGCGGATGGCGTCTTTGGTTCCGGTGGCAAACCAATATCAGCACGAACTTTATCTATAAGATTCTTTTCTGAGGCAGTCTTGGGCTCCGGAAGTGGTATACCTTGCATAGCCAAGCCTCTTAACAATTTTTCTCTTTGTTCGGGTCTTTTACCTTCAAGTGGCGTCAAAAGTCCTGCAGCTTTAGCTTTGCGCAATTTTTCCGAAGGTACCAGTACCTCAGCTTTTGGCGGAGCAGTCGCTTTGACCGTAGGTAGTAGAGCTTTTTCTGGAGCTATTGCTCCTTTATATTTTTCCCCAACTGCTACTGACACTAAACCAACACCTGATTTTCTTAAATTTCCAAGCCTTCTCTCTTCACGTGGCAAATGACCGCAAAGTATACAGTTACAATTATCGCAGTTTTTCTTTTTATAGCAATCATACAAACTTTTCATTACTTCAAACATTGCATCTGAGTTACAGGAGCAACAACAACTTTCTTCTTGTGTATTAAACTGACATCGGTAAACTTTCCAACTACAACATTTTGAAAAACGATTGCTACAATGATAGGAACCTTGTATATTTGAGAAGTCCGAAATAATGTTATTTACAAATTCCGGTTTTGCTGTTATTTGTTGACAACTCTGTGAACAAGAATTAAGGCCAATTTCGTCGTAATCATTATAAGTATTCATTTCTGGTAGGTTGTCTAATTTTGTTATACTATGGAACCGTTTTTTATTTATTATACTTTCATCAACATTTTTGAATAAATTCTGTTGTATTCTCAACTCGTGACTTTTATTTTTTTTGTATTCAAGCAATAGGTTTCTCTGAAAAATATTTGTATCATGCCGTGTATTATAATTATTAATATTACTATGTGCAAAATTAGATTTTTTTCCCTGAAATTTTATAATCACAGTATTTGTATTATTTTTTAAGTTTCGATCATATTCATTTCTTGTATTTGCTGCTCCATATATTCGATCTTCATTTTTGTAGTTCCAAATTCCAGGTGCAAGATAAAAAGAATTACGGTCGTCTGTCATCATGGATAGTTTCACAATTTTAACAAATCATTTTAAGCATTTTTTCCATTTAATATTATGTAAGTAAATATTCTGAAAATAATCATATAAAGAAAATGTAAATGGAAGAAATTTATTATGTAAATAATTTTTTAATTTATGAATATTTTAATTAATATTCTGTCACCTGCTATTATATGTAGAAATCTTTTTAATTTCACAAATGGTTATTTATATTAACATATTTTTATTATATGTATTGATTTACACAAATTATTCCTTTTACATAAATACGTTTCACTATTAAATTTATACTTTGCTTTAAGACAATTTTTTTTAAGTTTCATTTTTGTAACGTCATATAAATTTATACCAGTATTTGCATATGTTAAGGTTTAATTGTAACACATACTCTTATAATATTACTAGTGGCCTGCCCCTGCTTCGCACGGGTATAAAATATATATCCCATGTCACTCAGTGTAAAAAAAATGATTAAAATCGATCCAGTAGTTTTGATTTATTCATTACTGCCCGTGGCCCGCACGCGTTAAATTTGGAGAAAAACAATTTCCTCTCCCTATACCAAGAAGATTTCCTGCTATCTTTGGAATATCTAAATTCATATAGTACATTTTTACTTATTTACTTTTACATTTTCCCTATGTATTTTATTTTTACAATTAATTACAGAATGTCTTTATAAACAACATTCACAGATTTAAACAAACTCTTGAAAGAACGACATAATATAGCTGCTAAATGCGAAGTGCTATAGGGGGAAGCGCGGCGTCCTCACGGTATGTTAAATCTGTAATATCTCCGAAAATGTTCACTTAAATTACATGCCGTAAGCGGCCATATTGATCTATATTAAATCAACAATTTATTTAAGGTACTTATTTGGATAAGGATTAATGCTGTATTGTATAAAAATTGCTTTGAACATAAGGCATAATTTTTCGTAAAAAGTAAATGACAAAAAATGCTATTGTGGGTTATCCATAAGAGAAAGACATACACTATCGCAGACTTTTCTGTAGACCTTTTCAAATATTTAGTACATCATTTTGATAAATCTCGTAGGGTAGCGTTTGCAATGAAAACGGAAAAAATGTAATTATTTACAGAAACCTCAAAAATTACAGTATTTCTCTACTCCGTATTGAATGTTATTATACGTATAAGCTTCCTCTTGAATCACTCTATCTATAAAAAAAACCGCATCAAAATCTGTTGCGTAGTTTTAAAGTTTTATGCATACATAGGAATATATGGACAAACAAAGAATGCGACTTTGTTTTATACTATGTAGTGATAGTGTATTAAACATGTTACACTCCGTGGAGAATAAACTATACGATAATAGAAGTAACCTTGACATCTGTACATCACTTTCATTATGTACACCATGTATGTATCCTATATAGTGTATTATCTATGATGTACACTGTAATAGAGCGAGAGCTCGTAGACCCCAGACCTTCGTCATTTTATAAAAGCTGAAAGTTTGTCAGTGCATGCTCCCAACACAGGTAAGAACTATGGTAGATTATGAAATCTAGATCATAGTGGCTTTGGGAGATACGCGGTACTCAAGGTCGCAAAATACCGATCTAATTTCGTCAAATTATAAGGGCTGATTTTTTGGTATTACCTTCGGAATAATATTAAAAATCACGTCAGTCAATGCCAGACACTTAGCATAGTGGAAACCCCCTGAGAGACAAGCATAAAAGGTTGCGGTTGGAAAGAGCGGGAAGTATGTATATATACGGGTAGGTGCGAACGAGATGGCGAGCTAGGTCGTTACTTACTTTTCAGTTTTTATTTATATCCTTATCCTTACTAATATTATAAATGTGAAAGTCTGTCTGTCTGTTACGTTTTCACGGCCAATCCGCTGAACCAATATCGATGAAATTTGGCATAAATATTCCTTATATACCGGGGTAACATATAGGCTATAGAAATCCTGTTAATTCAAGAAGAATTAAATTCAGGAGGAATTAAATAGGACGACATTCAAAACGCCATTTATAATAAACCTATGGAACTAATTTTTATTATTAATGTTATCATGCTTTATGGCCTGTACTAGAGGTGTTATATTAGGATGATATTTAAATAATACTATTATGTGATATAATAGGTTTCTCATATTAGGATATCATACCTATTACTGATGATGGTACTATCGGATCCACAAACGAAATAGCTGTTGAAAAAGTTAACAACTATTTTGTTAATATTGTTAAGGAATTAATTACCAAAATCAATGCCAAAAAACAGTACAATTAAATTCAATGGTAATGATAGGGACATCGGAACAAGAGATTAAATAAATTTTAATGAAGTTAACATTTATTAGAGCTGCGGGTTTCGATGGTATTTCGACAAAGTTATTGAAAATCAGTGTCCCATCTGTTACCCATATTACCAATTTTATGTATTGAACTTTGCCTAGAGTATAAACAAATCTTCTATTATCCATCCCATTTATAAAACTGGAAACAAAATCTGTGTCTCTAATTATCGCCCAATCCGTGGGTAAGCATACCTAATTATTAAATAAACATACGGGTCACATCGCGTTGTGACCCGTATGTTTATTTAATAATCAGTATGAATCGCGAAAGTTTAAAAGCATACCTAAATCAGAATGTCCGTAATTGTAAATGTTATTACAAAATACCCACTTTTATATTTTTCTTCGCGCTAATTAAGCTTGTGCTATTGGAGAGACTAGTGTCTAAGATACAGATTCGGCCTAGTTTAGACGCTAGATGCTAGTTTAGACAGCGCAGCTTATTCGGGGAACGGGTGATCGCGAGAGATGAAAATACCTAGGATCGAGCCCCACCAACCCTATTATTTTTTATTTTGTAAATTACCAAGCCAGGCTCGGTCAACCAGTTACTATTTACCAGTGTACTATTGAATTTGGATTACATATTTACGACTAGCGGCCTACCCTGCTTCGCACGGGTATAAAATATATAGCCTATGTCACTCAGTAAAAAAATGATTAAAATCGATCCAGTAAAGTAAGAAAAACAATTCCCCTCTCCCTATACCAGGTTTCCTGCTATATCTAATATCTAAATTCATATACTACATATTTACATTTTACATTTTTCCCTATATATTTTATGTTTAAAATTAATTACAGAATGTCTTTATATACAACATTCATAGCTTTGTTATCATTAGAAAATACATACATGTTTTCTTTAGAGGTTACTCTGAAAAGAGCGACATTTAGTTGTGCGTCCGATCGCTGTTAAATTCGAAGTGCAATAGGGCGAAGCGCGGCCTCCTTGCGGGATTTTAAAACTGTGATATCTCCGAAAATGTTCATTTAAATTACATGCTGTAAACGGCTATATTGATCTATATTAAATCAACAATGTATTTAAGGTACTTAATTGGATGAGGATTAATGCTATATTGTATAAAAATTGCTTCGAAAATAAGGCATTATTTTTCGTAAAAAGCAAATGACAAAAAATGCTATTGTGGGTTATCCATAAGAGATAGATATATACCATCGCGGACTTTTCTATAGACCTTTTCAATGTGTACAAATACTTAGTACATCATTTTGATAAATCTCGTAGGGTTTAGCCTGCGTTTGCAATGTAAGCGGAAAAACAGTAATTATTTACACATCACAACAGAAACCTCAAAAATTACAGTTTTGCTCTACTCCATATTTAATGTTATTATACATATAAACCTTCCTGTTGAATCACTCTATCTATTAAAAAAAACCGCATCAAAATGTGTTGCGTAGTTTTAAAGATTTAAGCATACATAGGGATATAGGGACAAACAAAGAATCTGACTTTGTTTTATACTATGTAGTGATAATCCTTATAGCATGATTCAGTATTCACGCGCGATGGCTTATTATTAGCGTATTTCATGTATAACTTTGGTGTTTCTATACCGATTTCAATTATTCTTTTTTTAAAGAATGGTTAATACTATTCACTTTTTTATTTAGGGATGACTTGAGAGTGATATAAACGTAGGAGTAGACAAATATGACCAGAAAGCTTCGAACTGCTAAGCTATCGGGAGTTACACGTGTTATTGTGAGTCAACCATAAAAGATAGACATATGCTGTCCTGGGATATTTTTTATATAATTTTAAGGAGAACATTTCCGTCATACATGATTTCTGTGTAGCTTTAACCATCAAGGTTGCACACGCGACGGAAGCTTAAAAAATGGAGTAACTTCTTCCGTTTTCCCGACATTTCCCTTCACTGCTCTGCTCCTATTGATTGTAGCGTGATGAAAAGTATACTATAACCAGCTTAGGAGTATGAAGAAAAATCGTACCGAGTTTCGTTAAAATCCGTCGAGTAGTTTTTGTTTCTATAACGGTTATACAGACAGACAGACAGACAAAAATTTTACTAATTGCATTTTTGGCATCAGTATCGATCCCTAATCACCCCCTGATAGTTATTTTGGAAATATATTCCAGTTACAGAATTGACCTCTCTACAGATTTATTATAAGTATAGATAGATAATTGTCATTATTAATTGTCTTGTTATACAAAAAAATGGTTTATTCTATTTCTATATATTGTGGTGTTAAATTGCACTTTGAATATTGGTCCAGCATGATACGATCCAATGTGATGAAGATATATTACTGTCATAATCCCAATAAGACGGTTTTTCTTGATAATAATATTATGCAATAATCAGGAGGCAAGAACCATGGCCATTTAATTATTCTTATTTTTTTTTTCAAGAAGCTATCCGGAAACTGACGCAGTTATTCGTATAAATGATTTAATCCCCCAGGCTTATAGCGCTCTTAAGCGGTGATAGCCCCAGGTGTGAGACCGTACGACTCTTGAGGCCAGTTCAAACCCAGGCATTAGGACACCAATAAGTTTTTCTGCTAAAACTTATGTCTTGTTAATAAGTACAATTTGTCACACGCTTGTCGGTGAAGGAAAACAGCAGCATGGTGGTGGTGTAGGAACAGCGTCGTCGGTTTTGCCTCTAACAATTCTCTCCAAAAGTGAAGTGTGATTAAGCCTATGCCCAGCAGCGGGATAATAACAGTAACTTTTATGTTATTTAATGTGTCTCACATCTCTTTTCCAAAAATAGTTTGTATTTAATGTAAGGACTTTGCGAAAAAGCCCATCGAATTACACGTAAACAAGTTTACTCTGTAGGTTAATCTCAAGGTTAATCTCAATCAGTGACAGCGTAAGTCCTTTACGCTGTCACATATTAACCGCTTACCTAATATTGCACAATTAAATCTTACATATAGGAATAACGTAAAAGATAAATAATTTCTGTCGTTTTCTGACATAAAAGCTTTAACAAAGTAACATGTCCATAACATGTGAGATTTAAAAATGGAAGAGGAATTCATTTTGGCGACATTCTGTTCTGACGAAAATAATTGTTATTAAAGTAATTAGAACAATAAAGTGTTTAAGAATTGTTTTGATATATTTTGGAAATCTTTTGTAAGTATTTTAATAACTCAGAAATTGGATAGCCGAAGAAAAACGTAAAAAATCTTTGGTTGTGACTTGTGAGGGATCCGTGATGGGTATTGTATTGTCTAGTCCTAGTGTCACTTGTGCGTCAGTCGCGTGGAGCGACGCCAGCGACGCTCGCTTGTAGCGCGACCGCGCGGCATAGAGCGAACTACGCGGGCGGCTGCGGCGCCGTGCATGTCGCCAGTCGCAACGTCTGCGCTGCGACTGTCGCGGCGGCGGTTACGGGCACGCCGCGACGGCATTCGGCGGTCCCCAGAGGAAACTACAGATTCCATCGGGAACGCGTGACGCGGGCGCCCTGGCCAGCCCCGCGCCTATCTATGAAAATCTTCAAACTATTCAAAACAAAGCTTTAAAGATTGCTTATATAATACTCCGTTGAAAACTAACTTACGCAAATAACATAATTATATTAAATTTCCTTTAATAAAAGATTTTATTTTAAAACTATCAATTTTTTTTATCAGGTTAAAAATCCAAGTAAATCAAATAAATTAATTGCATCAATAGGAAAAACTCATAAACACATGTTGCACTTCAAAAATTATGGTCGATACAGGTTGACCATCACAACGTGCTGAGCTGTAGATAACAAAGACGCTTTACCATCTGATCGCTTGTTTCACTCAAGTGTATTTCTAGTATTCTACCCGCTACTAAAAATTATTATGCACGTCATCTAATTTGTTATGTAGTTAACTTTTATACAACTATGATTGTATTGTTTTATAACATCATGTTGAATGTTTATTATATACCGGGTGTTTGGAAGGTCGATGCAAAGCTGCAAACAGGAGCTAGTATAGACTATTTAGAACCATTTAAACTGAACTTATGTTAGGCGAAGTGCGACTATTTTTTTTTTATAAAATTTTAAAGATTTTTGAAGAAAAATCCGAAGTTATGTCATTATTAGCTAATAATCGGCCATTTTGAAGCCAAAGTCAATTATTTTTTATTTTATTTTATTAAACTAATGTGTAAACAGTGTAATAAAACATGATTAAGGTATCTGAGTTAAGAGATATTTTTTTACAGCTATTTGAAGTCAATCATTTCTTTTAAGATCAGAGAAAGCTGATTTTTGATGGCATTTAAAAAAAAAATAGATTGTGCTTTTTTAGTTCAAACATTTTATTAAATATGCCTGGTCATTGTTCTTTATTTTGAGGTATCAACTATGCGGATAGCTCGCAAATTATTGAAATTAAGATCTACAAACTAAATTGCGAGAGAAAATTAAAATTTATAGGCGAAGTAATTAAAACAAAATTTTAATGAAAGTCATTTATTTTTCGTGTTCAAAATGTCCGCCGCGGTTTCTAACACAAGCACGGGCCCGACTTCTCACTTCTGTTGTCGTTATCTTTAACTTCATTTCCACTTTCATCGTCGCGAACGCTGAATTAATTCTGTCAATTAATTCTTCTTTTGTGTTTATTTCCACATTTGTGTATACTAGCTCCTTAGCCCGACCCCACACGTAAAAGTCAAGCGGAGTCAGGTCAGGTGAACGGGCGGGCCAAGGGATGGGCCCATCTCTGCCGATTCAGCTATTGGGGAAACAATTGTTTAAGTGCTCCCGTACATTTAATGTCCAATGCGCTGGACAACCATCTTGTTGAAAAATGAGCTCTCGGTCGCTAACGAATATCAAGGCCCCAGACTCCTCTACAAGCTCTGGAAGATCATTTTGCAGGAATTCTAAATAATTATTTCCATTTAAATTATCTGGTAAGAAATGAGGCCCAATCAAAATTTTGCCAATAACTCCGGCCCACACATTGACCGAGAATTTCTTTTGGAATGATTTTTGCGTTTTCTAATGTGGATTATTATGTTTTTCAGCCCATAGATGAAGGTTATGGAAATTAATAATGCCTTCCCTTGAAAATTTACTTTCATCTGTCCACAAGATTGACTTCAGGAACCATGCATCTTCAATGTCTGAGTTGAGAAGAAAACGACAAAACTGAATCCTACTCTGAGGATCTCGCTCTTCAAGGCCTTGAACACCCGTACCATGAAACGGGTACTTGTTGTTTTTGTGCATTGTATTCCACACCTTCCAATGACAAATGTTTAAATTTCGTGCTACTTTTCTCGTGCTAGTATGTGGATCAGCTTGAAACGCCGCCAAAATATCATCCTCAATATCAGTACTATGTCTACCTGCATTGACTCCAGGTTCCACACGGTTTATCCCATCTTCAGCAAGCCGACGAAATGTGTTGTAAAATACTCTCACATTCGGTACTCTGCGATTAGGATAGCGTTCTTGGTACATCCTTCGTGCTAAAGAACCATTGCCGTCTGCTTTGTTTTACTAATAAAGTCTTTTTTGCTATGAAATGTACCACGCTACCTCAACAGAAAAAGTTTATTGCCATCTCATTTCACACGTCACGCGTCGGCCTTTGTTAGAAGAGTCCCTTCAATCTTTCGCACGAGCTTGTAACCCGACCAATGTAAATGGACATGAAGTTGAAAATAACAACAACAGAAATAATAAGACGGGCCGGACCTGTGTTAGACACCGCGGCGGACATTTTGAACACGAAAAATAAATGATTTTCATTAAAATTTTGTTTTAATTACTTCGCCTATAAATTTTAATTTTCTCTCGCAATTTAGTTTGTAGATTTTAATTTCAATAATTTGCGGGCTATCCGCATAGTTGATACCTCAAAATAAAGAACAATGACCAGGCATATTTAATAAAATGTTTGAACTAAAAAAGCACAATCTATTTTTTTTTAAATGCCATCAAAAATCAGCTTTCCCTGATCTTAAAAGAAATGATTGACTTCAAATATCTGTAAAAAAAATATCTCTTAACACAGATACCTTAATCATGTTTTATTACACTGTTTACACATTAGTTTAATAAAATAAAATAAAAAATAATTGGCTTTGGCTTCAAAATGGCCGATTATTAGCAAATAATGACATAACTTCGGATTTTTCTTCAAAAATCTTTAAAATTTTATAAAAAATAAATAGTCGCACTTCGCCTAACATAAGTTCAGTTTAAATGGTTCTAAATAGTCTATACTAGCTCCTGTTTGCAGCTTTGCATCGACCTTCCAAACACCCTGTATAATTAATTAATCTGACTTGTAATTTGTACAAATCTTTATGTGAATGTAGGTTATCGAATGTCTAACCTGCTTTATACTGTTGCTGTTTTTACTAGTTATATTTATATTATTTTATAAAAGTAATTGTTTTTCTAAACTTACAAGTTCTGTGTGGGGTGTTATTAGCCTTAAGGAACATTGTTTTCTTCGTGACTGGTGTATTCTTAGAAATAAGAAATGCATACATGTATGTTTGTTGTTATAAATAAATAAATAGCCCCGCGTCTGCGCCGAAATGCTAAGAAATGGTTGAAGGACTTGGCGCCCAAAAAGGTGATGTACTCTATTTAATTATAACATATCAAAAATTTACAGATTTGCATTAATTAAATAATTATTCTCTCTCCTCTCTTATGAAAATTGATGAAAATTACTTTTGAAACAAGTATTCGATAGGTTGCTTCCCAATCTATACCAACATGTACTTTCCTTCATTTACTTTTTCAGTTTAAAATGTGGAAAAAGAAAGACCCCGCAAACGCACTATGAGCGTAGACATTAAGCGGAAGATTTGCGGTTGTCTTCCATAGCCGGTCTAAGAAACATTAGAGATACTGGAGAAGGCGGGAATTGAGGAATAGCCTAATTACACCCGAGTTACGAGAAAACCTGCAGTCAGGCCACTCGACAGAGTAGTGTATTCTAGTTGTTGTGAACATGAAAGGGTCACTCAACTAAATGTTGGTTACGAGTAATTACACCCGAGTTACGAGAAAACCTGCAGTCAGGCCACTCGACAGAGTAGTGTATTCTAGTTGTTGTGAACATGAAAGGGTCACTCAACTAAATGTTGGTTACGAGTAGTTGTTGTGGACATGAAGGGGCCACTGGACTGAGTAGTGTATTCTAGTTGTTAAAATTATATTAGCTGATGTGAACATGTACTCTTAGTACATATATTGCAGTATAAATAAAAACTGAGCAGTAAGTAACGACCTAATTCGCCAGCACCTGCCCGTATACATACTGCGCGCTGTCTTCTTCCGTTACCTTTTATGCTTGTCGGGCAGGGTTTGGAACTATCAAAAATGTCCGGTTGATGAGGAAACATCAACGTATCCAAGTAATATATATTAAAATCAGCTTTTATACTATGACGCAAATAGAATTCAAATTTCATGAGCTTTAAGGGTATCTGGCGGGGGGTTTCCACTATGCTAAGTGTCTGGCATTGACTGACGTGATTTTTCATATTATTATGAAGGTAATACCAAAAAATCAGCATTTATAATTTGACGAAATTAGATCGGTATTTTGCTACCTTGAGTACCTCGTATTTCCCAAAGCCTCTACGGTCCAAATTTCATAATCTACCATCGTTCTTAGTTCAGTGTTGGGAGCATGCACTGACAAACTTTCAGCTTTTATAAAATGACGAAGGTCTGGGGTCACTATGTATTATTTTTACAATTAATTACAGAATGTCTTTATATACAACGTTTACAGTTTTCTTGTCATTAAACAAACTCTTGAAAGGGCGACATATAGCTGCTAAATTCGAAGTGCTATAGGCGCGGCCTCCTTACGGTATTTTAATTACATGCTCTTCATCTCACTTTGAACTACATGCTGTAAGCGGCCATATTGATCTATATTCAATCAACAATGTATTTAAGTAATAAATTGGATAATTAATGCTGTATTGTATAAAAATTGCTTTGAACATAAGGCATTATATTTTGTAATAAGTAAATGACAGAAAATGCTATTGTGGGTTATCCATAAGAGATAGACATATACCATCGCGGACTTTTCTGTAGACCTTTTCAAGGTGTACGAATATTTAGTAAATTATTTTGATAAATCTCGTGGGGTTCTGCCTGTGTTTGCAATGTAAACGAAAAAAAAAATGTAATTATTTACGACATCATATTAGAAAATCTCAAAAATTACAGTATTTCTCTACTCGGTATTGAATATTATTATATATATAAACCTTCCTCTTGAATCACTCTATCTATTAAAAACAACCGCATCAAAATCTGTTGCGTAGTTTTAAAGATTCAAGCATACATACGGATATAGGAACAGATGGGGAATGCGACTTTGTTTTATACTATGTAGTGAAGCCTGCAATACTAAAATAATTGTAATTGTCGTTATATTTAAATCAAATATTATTTATACACAATTAATAAATTTTCAATAATTATGTTTTTCATTACTTTTGTATTTTTACCCCGCCCTGCTGCAAATATATATGACCCTTTTGGTACCAAGGTTGGCTCCTAGACGGGGCTATTTCGGTTCACAAAAAACGACTGCGAGTTACACATCTATTTCATTAGGTACACTGTAATCTTTGACTATTGGTCTTGATAAAACGAGAAATCTCTTTGAGTCTTCCCGGATCGATCTCATTTTTGTGATGGAGATATTTGCAGGGTCGGTGAGTGACAGAAGCTACTATCAATTTCAAAACTACTGTCCACGCGCATTAATTTCCGGGTAAAAGCTAGTAATATATAATTGATGAGAGTTTCAACTTATCAGGCTATTTACAAGAACAATACGAAGTCGCATGTATAAGGAGTTTTAATGTAAATGAAAATTTCAGCCTCAATAATATTACACATTCTAAGTGAAAATTTTGTTTTTATTCATATAATCAGTTTTATTTATTTGTTTATTTATTAGAACACATAAACATACATAGTAGATTTTAAACTTTCGCGATTCATACTGATTATTAAATAAACATACGGGTCACATCGCGTTATAATTGATTACCTTTGTATAAGGTTCTACGTTTCGGCAGAGTTGCATCCACCGTGGTCACGAACTGACTGACTGGTCAGTTCAGTCAGTCAGTTCGTGACCATCATCATCATCATCTTACATTATTTAGTAACCGCTAGGAAAAATCAACTGAAAACAAAAAAAGCAACTGGTCCACACTAAGGATTTACATTATTTAGTAACCGCTAGGAAAAATCAACTGAAAACAAAAAAAGCAACTGGTCCACACTAAGGATTTACATTATTTAGTAACCGCTAGGAAAAATCAACTGAAAACAAAAAAAGCAACTGGTCCACACTAAGGATTTACATTATTTAGTAACCGCTAGGAAAAATCAACTGAAAACAAAAAAAGCAACTGGTCCACACTAAGGATTTACATTATTTAGTAACCGCTAGGAAAAATCAACTGAAAACAAAAAAAGCAACTGGTCCACACTAAGGATTTACATTATTTAGTAACCGCTAGGAAAAATCAACTTAAAACAAAAAAAGCAACTGGTCCACACTAAGGATTTACATTATTTAGTAACCGCTAGGAAAAATCAACTTAAAACAAAAAAAGCAACTGGTCCACACTAAGGATTTACATTATTTAGTAACCGCTAGGAAAAATCAACTTAAAACAAAAAAAGCAACTGGTCCACACTAAGGATTTACATTATTTAGTAACCGCTAGGAAAAATCAACTTAAAACAAAAAAAGCAACTGGTCCACACTAAGGATTTACATTATTTAGTAACCGCTAGGAAAAATCAACTTAAAACAAAAAAAGCAACTGGTCCACACAAAATTAAAACATTTACATTAAATGTTTTAATTTTGGCCATTTAGTTATTTGTATGTTGTAGTGTTTATATATGTAACTTATTACTAAATTGGTCAATGAGCGAATTAATGAACTCGTCACTAACATATATCACCAATGATATAGACCACTCTTCAGACAAAATGCATTCCCTTATTTTCTGGATATGTTTTATACACATTTTTGAAACCGTCTGATTTTTGAATCGGCCCAATATCTGTAAAATAAACGTCAGTGTTTAGTCTCGCATAGATATAATTGCAATATTGATATACAAAAACTTAATACTAACAATAACCAGTTCGGCGTGTTGGACCTGTAAACTTGATCATCATGCCGTAACAAAGAATATGCTAAATCTGACTCAATCTTCCAACTCACTTGCACGTATCACTTACAGACAAAAATAAATTCATGACAGTCCTAAATGAAAATGTGGCACTTAGGTGGGATAATATACCAGTAAGGCTCGTTAAGAAGCTTTTGTCATGAAATAAATATCGAAATTTCGGTAATGTCAAATATTTAGCAACTCTTAAAAATAAAAATTCGAATGTTACAATTGAGTAACTAATATTAATGCTGTCCTTACCTTGGAAAAGAAGAATGGAGCGCGACAAATGTCACACTCCTTGTCTCTGCTGTTCCAATTTCGCGTGTAATCATCTGGTGGCTCGGATATTTCTTGCTGAAAGTTAATATACTTAGATCGTTATATTTAAAACACTTAGTCAAGGTATCCGATCGCGGATATTCAGGAATCAAGTTTGATTAGTTATTGTAACCACCCGCCATTAGCACTACTGCCCTCTCCTATCCCTTAACGTACACCGCTTTTAACTCATGTAACGTTACGCAGTAAAAGTGATTTTTACAAAAACCTTGTATTTTTGTAAAAATACTAAAACTATACATAAAGTTTTTCGTTGATTGATTCCTACCCAGCATTACATTTACGCTTGTAGTAGTTTATTACAATGACAGAAACAAATTAAATGAAAAAATTAAATAAATAAAAAATGAGACGTATTATGTTATATTGAAGCATATTATGTTATATTGGCACTGGTTGTATTTTATAGAGCCCATTATCTTAGCCACATGTACGTTAAAGTAAATCAAGTTTACAAAATCGTTTTGAGATGAGCTCATCTGAGTTTGAATTATAAAAGCTTGGCATTGAAAAAAACGAGAACAAGTTTATTACATCCTTGGTATGTAGGTCGTGAGCTAAGCATGGTTCCTCGAGTCTAGGTGTATATATATTGTAGTATTTATTTAAACCTATACATATGTAGGGGGATATTCGACCGCTGTTGAACACGACCTTTTTTGATGTGGTTGAAAATATTTCTGTAAAAATTTTACTAGTGTAAAACTTTGCGTAGTTCATCTTATTCTAAAAACTTCGAGAATAACTATCGATTCGCAATTTAATGATTTATCGTAATACAATTATCCCTACCGATCTCGGAGTGGAATAGCTGAACACGTGCAAGTATTAAATTCTTAGATTAGTTTATTTTGCACACTTTAAGTTATTGAGGGTCATCAAGTTGTTAATTTAAGTTATCGAGGTTGCGTATTATAAATAATAGAGATTTTGGGGTCTGAGGGGAAGGTAGCAGATTATTTTTGAAGATACGAGAGATAGAGATAGATAGATAAGAGTAAGTTATCGAGGTTCTATATTTATTTTTTTCTATATACTTTATCGTGGATTATAGCAAAATAATTTTATTGTTACTGTAGCTTAGTAGTAGTTACAAGAAAAGCAACAATAAAAAAAATTAATAATATATAATTTTAGGCGATACTTTAGGGAGGTCCATAATACAAAAGTAATGATAATATTATTTTGCTATATTACGTTATTAAATATCAAAGTAGACTTATAAATAATTTCGACAGATAAAGAAAGAAAACGAACCACTATTCCTAAAGAGTCAAGAAGCGAGCGGTCCCTTTTTTCAGCGTCGAGTACTTTTAGCAGACTAGAATATATTATCTTTAGAACGTTTGGAGTTGTTCTGTGGTCCGTAGCTAAAGAAATAAGTAATTGCTCTTGAGGCAACATCGTGGGTTCGCAGCTTTTGTAAAGTTTCTGCAAAAATGACATTGGTATCAGTAAAAAAGCAAATTATTAAAAATAAGTCTAAAGTATGTAATAATATGTATGACGTATTTTATAATGTTTATTTATGTCCCTACATTAAACCGTGGCACCCTTAATTAAGGTGTCCTCGGTGCAGGACGTAATATATTACAGTTTTTCTCAATGACTTCAATGCAACACAATGGAACATTCTGCCACTTGGCGGCACTGCTGAGTATGGATTAGTCTCACCCGAAACCAAGAATTATTGGCACATGAAAATATAATATCGTTATTTCAGTAACATTGAGACCGAATCAGATTTTTTAACTTTAAAACGGACAAAAATCTTATAACTATTCTCCTATTGCGTCTTGAATGATGAATGAATCATCATCGTAATATTTTGCGAAATAAGGAATATTTAAATATTAACGAGACTAAAAATCATATATATAAAAAAAAGCAAATGACTTACAAGAAATACGTCATTGATATCATAAAGCCATCTTTCTTGAGCGAAGTACACGCTTTCTGTTATGGTGATACCCGTGCAAATAGAAGACGTATAAGCATTAGGCAAAACGAAAATGTATTCTCCAGGATTTTGTATTGTTTTAGTTAGTGATACACCTTCTTGGATTAGTATATCAGGTGGAATCATTAATAGGTCTGAAGGTAACCACAGTAATTTATTTTGCACCACTGTAGGGCATAACTTTTCAACTGTTTTGCGAAACTTATGGCTTCTCATCTCGGGTATGGCATACCTAGAAAAAAATAACAATACCCTAGACAAATTACTTTCAACATTTAACTCTCAACGCTCGTAAGACCTCCTTCCAAGGACATATGCCATAGAAAATGAAAGGCCCCGCTCGGGGGACATAAAAAAAGTTTTTATTTCATTTATTTACCACCGTCTTATCTATAAAAAAATGCAATTTATTACGTCATATACTTTTTGATTAATCACTGACAAGATATATTTTCCGTAATATAACGGTTTAAAAAGTAATTTCTACAAATAAGGAGTTTGGCGAAGAGCAGTTCCACCCCAAGGGCAATGTAATATGTCTGAAACTGAAAGGAGATTCGATGAAAAATGGGCATTCTTCAACTGAGAAGTATAAAAGAAAAAAGGAAGTAATAAAGACTGCCGAGCATGTGCCAATTGGCAGATAAATCCGGCTTTAAACGAACAACCACAACATATCCCATGACAATCTACCACTACACACTAGTAATTGCTTCAACTTTACTGAAAAACTTTCGTTTTAGTATTTTATCCAATTTTACCTCGATTTATGGGTGAATATTACAAAAAAATGTCTTGGGTTAAGGGTTAAGAAAGGACTGTAAACAATTAATTAAAAGCTCCTATAATAATTACATACAGGAAACAGGAAGTGAACAGGAAAATTTAATTAATTTAAGACCACTATTAATCGTATTGTGACTTAATAATTTATGACACACAGTGAGATAGCTAGTGCATTATTGTTATAAATAACAATAATGCACTAGCTTTCTCACTATGTTAACTAAGAAAATAAATATACAGAAATATATACGATGAATCACTCGCAAATTGAAAATATACTTTTAAGAACATTCGCGAAGTCATTATTACTAAAAACTAGCACGTTCGCTCTAAGATTAAAATAATTTAAATCTCACACTTACCATATTTTTGGTTTGCCCACATGGTGGTATTCTACCCAAGGCAATCCATGTGGGTCTTTATGCCAACAATGTGTAGAAAAGATCATTCCCACGGTTAAAACTGGCGAAGTTACAGATACTACGGGTCCCAATGCTTTCAAAACGTTGGCCTCATTGTGTTGAAAATTCTGAGAAAAAATTGAATTACATTACAAGCCAGCAGTATATAAGTTTAACAATCGGAAATCATTTCAAAGTTTATCAGGCTGGTTATCTTCATAGGATTTAAAAATGTTCTAGAAATATTTATAAAGCTTAACTTAAAAAAGCAATCAAAAGAAAAATCACACGTAATGAGGTTTTGCAATTGAGGTTTTGACATTGTTAGGTTTGACATTGTTATTTTTATAGATAAGCTCTGTATAGTCAAACAAACAAAATATTCCCTTTTAAACAATAAAAAAAAACATTAAAGGAGTTAATGAAACAACTTTGGTAGGTTTTTTTGTTAATAATTTTTTTTTTAATAAGTTTTTTTTTTTTTGGTAAAAAATTCTTTGGATATTAAACGTCATTTGTGATATATAAATTGTGATAAAATATTGCTCATGATAAAATGTATTTTTGATTTTAATTTAGAGTTTTGATGTTTTCTATACAGAATAACACCAACACACAACGCCACAATTTAGTGGCAATATTTTATATCTAGAACTAAACCCGACAATGCCGTGGAAATCACGAGCTATTCTAATTATTCGCAAATCATTTTTCGCATTTCCTTGTCCCACTCCAAGTGAGGTCAGCACAACATTTTATAAACATGTTGCAACATGATTTGGCTACGTATTATACGACCGGCCGCATGACGTCAAGTTACCGTTATCGTATTTTACGACACCTCGTTAAGAAATGAGGTCTATTCTACTATTAAATAATTTGAAACCTAAATCAATACTCACTTTCAAATTCCATTTGTGTTTGCTTATGACATCCTCATTCTCGGTTGAAAACCCATGACCGCCATCAGCAGTATCAACTGACGCAGTATATACACATATATGATCAGTTGCTTGCGAAACTTTGGACCAATAAAAGTCTTCTGCTTCGTTAACTGGCGGTCCTTGTAGATTTTGAGGAAATAAAGTTCTAGTGGCGTTGTAGTTCATCTAAAAAAATATTTATTAATGTATTAGGTAATGTTCTTTTATATAGATTCATCATCTTCAGCCATTTCTGGGCCAATTTTGGACGTAGGCCTCTTCCATTTCCCTCCATGCTATTTCTCTTGCGGTCACGCAGAATAATATCGAGCATCGCCCTCTGGCGATGCTCGATATTATTCTGGAATTGGAAAACTTTTTAAGTTTTAAGCAATTAAATTTTTGTACATCTTTTGTGTACAATGGTGGCTTGTGGTCGGTTTGGTGTATAGTGTGGGACGTTTTATTTTTTGTTTCTCATCTACCTTTATGGTGCCCAAGAGCTGTTACATATTACGTCCATCTATCTGGGCGATGTGTCAAAAAAACTCCCATAATTCTTTCTTCGCAGGCTTATAGTGGATAGGTGGAAAGTAATTTATAGAAAGTTTTAATTATTGCGTGGACACACACTTCCGGCTGGGACGCGTGGCACGGCAGATTGTCGTACGGAATTCTTATGTTTTGTGCGGGTGGTTGCTATCGGGGGTATGGTTGTTTTGCTACGCAGATGACTTGGATATTGTATCCATTGTAGCAGCGCTGTGAAATTACTACGTAGACCACTTACTATTACTAACGGAATAAAAGAAATTAAATTTTTACCTTGTGAAAGTTCATCAATAATATTGGACGAGTGGTTTTATCATTATTTGGTATTTCAAACATCGCTTCATTGATGTTTTCTTCTTCTGAAGTATATTCCTCATCCGAAGATGAATCAGAGTCACCGAGTATAAGGTTTTCAAGTTGTACAGGATTTTTCGCTTGTTTTAACAATTTATTATGTTTTTTCTGCCAGACACTTTCTATTTTCGAGTGTAGAATTGCCCTGTCTTCTGAAATAATTAGATAATAATACGTACTATTATCTACCGTACATAATTAATTAAATTTACCCAAATTTTTAAAAATGGACCTAATTTGTTTGTTTGAAAAGTGTTTTGTTTTTAATCGTATGGCATTTATGTCAGTGATATAGTTCACTCTAAGCCTCAAATAATTTATGAAAAAAAAATTTATCTCTGCTTTCGGGCACTGAAAAAATGCTAAAATGTTGAATGGAATCTAAATGATATTTTTAGTTGACTGGCTCGTTGGCGCAGTAGGTAGTGACCCTGCCTCCAGATCCGCGGGTTCGATTCCCACCGACCAACATTTTCTATAAAAAAAAAAATATTTGTTGGTTCTTCGAGCCTGGGTGAGTATTTGTATTCAAGTATGTATTTAAAATTATATAAGAATATATTCACCAGTTGTCTATCACCCATAACACAAGTATTAAGTTACTTGCTTTGGGGACAGACGACCGTGTGTGTAAGTGTCCCATATATTTATTATTTATTAAACGTAATTCTGTAGCTGCTGTAGTAATGATAGCCTAATGGTAACGGGCGGACCGAAAAAGTTCTAAGCCCAACCTAGCTTTAGAACTTTTTCGGTATGCGCATGTCACCGGCGCTTTCTTTCTATTTTCCCTTCAAAACAGAACTCAACAGTACAAAAAAAGCTCCGATTGCCTCAAAAGTTTACAGAGTCATCCGCTGGGTCATTATATTGCCGCAGTATATTGTCTGAAAATTTCTTTAAAATCGGTCTACCCATACAGACAAACATTCATATAGATTTAAATGACATTATATCATCTGATATAAAGAAGACGGGGGGTATACCTAAAGAGTTTGAAATATAGGTGGAGGCCAACGTGTTGTTGCGATACAATGTTTAAATTTTATTCGATTATAAATAAAAAAAACTTTCTGTGTGCCTTCAAAAAAATTAAAAGAGAGACTAAAAATGAGCCACTTAGTAACAACAACATTCGTTTCGTTGGAGAAAACCAACCCATTTATGCTTCTTACTACCTCACACCCACAGGTACTAAACTACACGAAATATAACAAAAATCATAAATATCATAAAGACCAATAAGATTTCATCGTCTTATTGTTTGAATTACATAAAATTCAAGAAACCTTATAGCACATGTAGCTCTAATTGTAATAGTAGTGTTAGAGACATAAAAAGTACTCTATGTTATAATTAATCTATGACAATTGTCATGTTTGACAGCCCTCTTTCGCATACCGGCTTTCAACTAGTGATGCGTGTTCCCTTACAATAAAATTAAATTTATCAAGTATTTCTATATTTTATTCCTTTAGTTCTTCAGTTTATAAAATTAACGCTAAGCGCAGACTTAACAAGTAGGGGAGCCCGGGATGCTAAATGTGCAGTGACTAAAGCGTCATGGAGACCTAAAGGATTGTGAAGATTAAGTCCTAAAAGGAAGAAAAGTTTATGTTAAGTTTTCCATTTGAGTGTGGAGAAAAGCCTGTATAAATTTTCAAAAATGTAAATAAACAACCAGTTACATGGGAAATACTCGAGCGCGTCAGATATTCATAATGTATATTAATAACTAATAACGAGTAATTAGTGAAGGGTAGCCGTAAAAAGGGGTAGACAAAAAAGAGAAAAAAAAAAGTTATTCGAGCGTGTCAGATATTCAAAAGGAATGTAAAGAAATCTCAAAAAAGTGTCCTGGTCAAGTGACTGCCGATTTGGACGCAGTCAAAAGTCATGACAGAAAATGTAAAAAAAAATGTGACCTAGAAATACTCGAGCGCGTCAGATATTTATTCAGATAGTTCAACGTGATGTCCTCATCGTTTTAAATGATAATCTGACAATAATGTGGAGGAAAATTGTTATTCAGACAATAATGTGGAGGAATATTGTTATTCTGACAATAATGTGTAGGAATATTGTTAATCTGACAATTGTAGTTTTCAAAAAATTTTTTTTTTGTACTATTAATTTAAATTTAAATTAAAATAAGAATTTTAGTTCTCTGCCTCACTAGATTCGTCATCGAAATTGGTTTCTATTTGATCAATTTCGTTGTCATCTTGTTTCTAAGAAGAAATGGTTATGAACTCTATAATTTTTTTAAATTTTATATTACAGTATCACTACATAGTATAAAACAAAGTCACATTTTTTGTTTTTTCATATATCCCTATGTATGCTTAAGTCTTTAAAACTCCGCAACAGTTTTTGATGCGGTTTTTTTACTAGAAAGAGTTATTCAAGAGGAAGGTTTATATTATGTACAATAACATTCAATACAGAGTAGAGAAATACTGTAATTTTTGAGGTTTCTAATGTGATGTCGCAAATAATTACATTTTTTCCGCTTATATTGCAAACGCAGACTAAACCCTATGAGATTTATCAAAATGATGTACTAAGTATTTGTACACCTTTAAAAGGTCTACAGAAAAGTCCGCGATGGTATATGTCTATCTCTAATAGATAACTCACAATAGCATTTTTGGCATTTAGTTTTTACGAAAAATAATGCCTTATATTTAAAGCAATTAATTAAAAATAAAGCATTAATCCTTATATAATTAAGTACCTTAAATACATTGTTGATTTAATATAGATCAATATGGCCGTTTACAGCATGTAATTTAAGTGAACATTTTACGGAGATATTACAGATTAAAAAGGCCGGGGGCGGTGCTTCACCCTAAAGCACTTCCAATTTAGCAGCTATATGTCACTCTTTCAAGAGTTTGTTTAATGACAAGAAAGCTGTGAATATTGTATATAAAGACATTCTGTAATTAATTGTACAAATAAAATTCATAGGGAAAAATGTAAAAATAAATAAGTAAATATGTAGTATATGAATTTAGATATTCCAAAGATAGCAGGAAATCTTCTTAGTATAGGGAGAAGGGAATTGTTTTCCTCCAAATTTAACGCTTGCGGGCCACGGGCAGTAATGAATAAGTCAAAACTACTGGATCGATTCTAATCATTTTTTTTTCACTGAGAGACATGGACTATATATGTTATACCCATGCGAAGCAGGGGCAGGCCGCTAGTTAAAAATAAAACATTTCTTCGAACTGATTTCACCATATTCCAAAATAGTTATACATTTTTTTAAGTTTACAGTATATAGTTATCAGCAGCTGCACGCTTCACACACACACACACACACACACACGCGCGCGCTTAATTTATGGTTTTAGCTGCATAACCCCATTAAAATCATCAGATTATATTTTTTCCGTAATCCTTAAAAGATTTCCTTCAAAATAAAAAAAAAGTTTAATCGCACTCGAGTATTTCGAGGTAATGTATTTTTTTTACATGTTTGTGGCTCTCCTATTTCCTTATACCACGCTTAAATCGTCAGATTATTGAAATCTAAGCTATTCCGTATGTACCTTGCCTTTATCTGACGCGCACGAGGTTTTCGAAGTATTTATCGATTTTTTTTTACTAATCTGATAGTCTGCCCTCAACGCAGGCCCCTATAATAAAGTTTCATATATGGTAGGGGTACATTACAAGGTACGACATTGCTCCCCATATAATTTTCTGACGCGCTTTAGTCACGCAAAAAAATCCTCGCTTGGGCTCCCCTAACATAAGTATTTACCGCACAGAATGGTAACTTTTCCTAATACTTACCGGACTTCATAATGTCGTATGGCAGCAAATATTTCACATACATGTGATCAAGACGTTTGCCTGGATTCAAAATTTTGAAATAATTCATATCTTCTGCAACACGAGTCCACAGTTGTTTCTGGGTAACTTCTAAAAAACCTCCATATTTCTGAACCGTATGAAACATTTTTGGTAAATCAACTTCCAAGCCATCAATCTGAAAAAGAAAATCTTTAGACTAGGGATGATATTTATACAGATAAAATAACTGACATTATGATATGTTACTTAGAATTTAGTTACAATTCGCTCGTACAGTAAAACATATTTTACCCTAAGTAAGCCTGTGGCTACAATAGGCTGCGATTTGTGACGCAACGAATACAGCGAATTCCAATAAAAGCGTAAATCCCTAGCGACACTAAAGCGTAGTAAGTGTAGTGTAGTACGTAGTGTAGTGTAGTAAGTAGTGTAGTGTAGTAAGTGTAGTGTAGTAGTAAGTGTAGTGTAGTAGTAAGTGTAGTGTAGTAGTAAGTGTAGTGTAGTAGTAAGTGTAGTGTAGTAGTAAGTGTAGTGTAGTAGTAAGTGTAGTGTAGTAGTAAGTGTAGTGTAGTAGTAAGTGTAGTGTAGTAGTAAGTGTAGTGTAGTAGTAAGTGTAGCGACAAGGCTCGTTAACAATCTACTTGTTTTAACCGCTCACCGTTGGCACTTCGCATCGCTGTCTAATTTAGCCGTAGTCTTAAGCCTCCCATTGATTATTTACACTCGTGTCATATTTCATTTTGCGATAACTCCTATGATATTCATTGAAATTAAATGATCATAATATTTGGCATGAATGTTTAAATCAACTAAAGTATTTAAGACCGGCGATTGGTATTACTATACCATTCCAAGTTTTCCAGGCTATCCCTACCAACATTTTTTTCTTATATTATATTTAACTCAAAATAATTATGCCGTGTTTACGACAAAAGTCAGAGACGGCTTGATTACAACATTTTCAACAGATATAATTTCTTTCTTTCTTTATTGTATACTAGTGGCCCACTCCGGCTTCGCACGGGATAAAATATATAGCCTATGTCACTTAGTGAAAAAAATTATTAAAATCTATCCAGTAGTTTTGATTAATTCTATACTGCCCGTGGCCCGCACGTGATAAATTTGGAGTAAACCAATTCCCCTTTCCCTATACCATGAAGATTGCCTGCTATCTTCGGAATATCTAAATTCCTATACTACATTTTTACTTATTTATTTTTACATTTTCCCTATGTATTTTATTTTTATAATTAATAACAGAATGTCTTTAAATACCACATTCATAGCTATCTCAAATCGCCTATCATTACACAATACAATGTTTACATGTTTTCTTTAGAGATTATTCTTGAAAGAGCGACTTATAGTTGGCCATGTGAAAAAAAACCCGTCCGATCGCAGCTAAATTGGAAGTGCTATAAGGCGAAGCGCGCAATCGCTATGCCCTGCATTTTAAATCTGTAATATATTCGAAAATGTTTATTTATATTACATGCTGTAAACGGCCATATTGATCTATGTTATTATACATATAAACCTTCTTCTTCAATCACTATCTATTTAAAAAAAACCACATCAAAATCTGTTGCGTAGTTTTAATAATTTAAGTATAGATAGGGATATATGGACAAAGGGACAGACAGAGAAAGCGTCTTTGTTTTTTTTATACTATGTAGCGACGTTTAGCCATTATTTTGATAATTGTCAATTTTTTACCATACTTAACCAAAGAAAAAATTACGTTTAGCTGTCATTTATGTTTTTTTATTCCACTGTCATAAGCGTTTTATTATTCCAGGTCATAGTCGTTTTTGTTATACCACGTTTAGTGACTTGGCAGAAACGCGGTCGAACGGGATAAAAGTATCCTATGTCCGTCTCCTGCTCATAGAAGAGCTGAAGAACATAAGATGGCATATTCTGGGATTATCGGAAATCCGAAAAGGGGGAGGATACCGTTATCTTGGAATAAGGTCCATCTTATGTACTTCACTATGTGCGTATCCCTTCATTAAAAATTTCGATGTAATGTTGCAATGTAAAGTCAATGTGAAAATGTTCCTAATAAATTGCCATTGAATGTTGTAATTGAGGAAGGGTTGAATGAGTAGTAGTAATATTTTAGTATGCTATCTCACTTACCTTATCTCTCGTGTTAATTTTTCGTTGATTCACGCGGTTGTCAGTTAACATTTTTAGGGGAAATAATTTTTAGTTTTTGTATAAACTTTGAAACACGACTTTTCGGAGGTTTGATATTTTTTTGGCATATATACTCGTATATGTAGTATTATAACTGCTTTTGTTGCCTTTATATGAAATATATATTAAAATAGCTCAGTTAAAGGAGACTGATAAAATTGGGGCTGTTACAAAACCTACCTACATTAAAAAATTATTCATGTTTTTGTGGTATTAAATATTACTATAAATATTATGAACCATTTATATATATTAAAGAAAAGATATGAATACAATGAAACAACAAATATACTCACCAAAGGAGGTCTTGTAAATACTACATTGTGAGAAGCTAACTGTGCACGTATAGCACACATTTCTCGAGTTCCCGAACCCCATCGCTTGAACAAGCGTCCTATATATTGGTGAGTCGCCGACACCCGAATTAATTTGTTCAAACAACATTTAGGTTCAAAACTTTTAGGTGGCACCACTTTACAAATGCCGTACTTCGTAGCAGCCACCTGTATTTTGCTGTAGAAGACCAACGGATCCTATAACAAATACATACATATATGACTTCAATTGACTAAAATATATAATAGTTTTTTTCATTCACAGAATATTTTTTAAATAGTAAAGAAAATATAATTTCTAGAGCAATTCTAAGTTTACGATTGAATAAATGGAAGTGAAATATATTTCAGTTGGTTTTGGCACATATTCATAAAGGTGTCTTATTTAGTGCATCTGTCACAAAAAAATCATGATTACAATTACTTAAAAACACTTCTCACTTACATTAAATTCTTCTTCGGTGGGATAATACACGGGCGCATCCTCAATAATAGCTGAAGAAGAACGAGACGGTCCTGCGACTGCCCAATGACTGCGTTCGTTTGATGTAGTTGGCCTGTCTATTATTATATTTTTCAATAGGATGGTTAAAATTTAAAGTATAGGTAGTAGTGGACCTGGCGAACTTCATTCCGCCTATCAGTCAATGAATAAGCAGCTTTATGATTTTAAAATTTGATCATTTTTGTCTAAATACACGTTTGCCGTTTGGTATCCAGCTGAGTAGAATAGAACACCATCACTTCTTACCAAGGTGTCGTTGAAGGCGACTAAGGTAAGTTGACCCACCGTGTGGTATGCGGTTGAGTAGAAGACGACCCTCTTTCTTACCGAGGTGTCGTAAAATACGACAACGGTAAGTTGACGTCAGGCAGGCGGCCAGTCGTAAAATACGTAGCCAAATCATGTGAAGAGAGTGGGATAAGGGTTGAAGGATGAGGATGTTGTGTCAATCACCTTACGTTTGTCTAGGAAATAGCATTTGCCTAATTTCAATCAATTTTACGGTCGCGGCTGCGGTGTGGACGAGGCGGCTTGATCGGCCTCTACCTGTCTGCGTTTCCTGTTTCTCTTCTTCTTTTTATTTCGAGGTTTGCCCCTAGCAATAGGGGGATTTGCTGGTGGTTGAAGTGTGGTCGGTGGTACAGATGTAGTAACCGAGTATAAAACTGCGCATTCACTCCAACGGTAAACGCAGCCTGAACATAACAATTTGGTCTCTTAATAGGGGTGACCGAGTTTTTCGTGGGTCAGGTATTCCAGTTGCACAAAGAAGGTGCAATCGTGTTTCGTTCTCTTACAGTTTACGATGTACAATCATAGCGTGTCGCTACTATCATAGATACTATAACATACTACTTACTATACTACTAGACGTAGACAGAGCAATAATCATTGCTGCTTTATATTACCTTTCGAAAAGAAAGGAAAAACAGCGACGAAGACTTCATATTCGTCCACTGAGAGCAGAGAGCTGACGTTACGTACGTTGTAACAAATTCCAAACAACAATATCCACCCAGGATTTGTATCTTGCATCTTTATTTCTATAAATAGCAGCGGATGCGTTCTACAAAAAATTTCTCAGGCAAACTTCGCCTTGTGTTGATTTCATCACTCAACATTTCTGTACATGCTGACGATATCCGCTTGGCTCAACACTAGAAAGCTTGAGCAGCAGGGGTTTTCTCGCATACCCTTGAGGTAGGCGAGGTACGGGCTTCGAGGCAAACCTCTTTGCCTGGACTTGTCCCCGGCAGGCTTTGTGGCATCGACTGTGTTCGGACCGAAGGCCCAGGTCACTTAGGTGACCTACGGGATATCTGGTTTGGTGGGAGGGGTCTGGGAATGGTAGCTCCAAGGCCTCGGCAGTTCAGAGCAAGCTGGAGAGGTTCCTGTCAGCCCCTATACTACCGCTCCGGGGAGAGCAATTCATCTCCCTGTCAGAGCAGCGGTCAGTCGCTACTTGCCTTGATAAGCGAAAAGCACCAGGCCCCGACGGAATCACTAACGCCGCATTGATGCTGCTGCCCCAAACAGGTTTCGTAGCGCTTAAAAGTCTGTTAAAGTCCACACCGGTCACTTCCCAGAGGCGTGGAAGACCGGGTATTTTAAAACAGACTAGGAATTGTGCATCGTAGAAGATTTAAACGATATAAGGAAATTAGGCTTTTTGAACTTAAGAGCGCGTATAGGAGGTTGACGTATATGTCAAAATATGAATTACCCCATGGTATGTTATCTTAGAACTAAAGGTCCTGATTCGGTTTACAGCGACATCCAGAAATCAACTTTTGAAACTATGCAACAGTGTTTACATATTTTTTATTAAAGAGTGTAGTGTTACCATATTAAAAAAAATAGAAATTTATAATTTTTTTATTTGTAAATATTTTTTAAATGTTGTTTTAATTAAATAATTTTACAAGAATAAGTAATATCTATATATATAAAAGAAAGTTGGTCTTAGTTACACTATTTATAACTCAAGAACAGATGACAAATTCGGCTGAAAATTGGTGGAGAGGTTATTTAGAACCAGGAGACGGACATAGGATACTTTTTATCCCGTTCGACTGCATTTATTTTATCCCGTCAAGTCACTATAAAACGTGATATAGCAAAAACGATTATGACATGGAAAAACAAAACATAAATGACAGCTAAACTTAAAGAGTCGTTGGATAAGTATGGTAAAAATATGACAATTATCAAAATAGTAGTAGCTATAAACGTTACTACATAGTATAAAACAAAGTCACTTTCTCTGTCTGTCCTTATATCTCTATGTTTGCTTCAATCTTTAAAACTACGCAAAAGATTTTGATGCGGTTTTTTTTAAGTATATAGAGTGGTTGAAGAAAAAGGTTTATATGTATAATAAAATTCAATATGGAGTAGCGAAATACTGTGATTATCACTGAGTGACATATGTATATGCGTTATACCCGTGCGAAGCTGGGGCGGGACTCCTAGTTTCATATAATTTACATAAAAAAAATTTCTACATAAAAAAACTAAAGCTAAACTTGTCTTTGACCATAGATAATGCACTATAATGAGTGTTTGACATATATCTGTTAAATTTGAAAAATTACGATGAATATATGTAATATATGGACTTTGATTCGAATATTATTAATTTTTGTATGTTACGTAGAAAAAAATTCCAAATCCTCTAAGAACATGGATTTATTCCAAATCATCTAAGAACATGGATTTATTCTACACTTGGATACAGAGGATTGGAGGTCCGCTAAATAAAATAATTTAGAAACAGATTACGTGTTCAGAAACCAACATGTTTTGGCGCAAACATGTTTACATATATCCGTTTTTATTTCCTTAAAAATTTTCCATTTCATTTTAATTTGTTTGATTTGTTAGTGTTGTTTTGGTGAGTTATTTAATACACAAGGCAAGTTGTAAAGCCAAGACTTTTCTATATGCATCATTGCTTCTAGGTGTAATAAACGACATAATATCAGATAATTTACGTATAACGTTCTTTTGTTAATGTTTAAAGTACATACTTTATTATTAACTGGACTGACCCGTTGGCTCCGTGGGTCGCAGGTTTGAGTCCCGCTGAGGGTAAACATTTTCTATAAATGAATTTGTTGGTATTTGAACCTGGGTGTATATTTGTATTTCAAATTATATTTAAAAGTATATATTCACCAGTTGTCTGCCTACTATAACACAAGTATTAAAATTATGTTTACTTACATTGGGGACGGACGACTGTGTGTGTAAGTGTCCCATATATTTATTTATATTTATAATGGCTTGATTTGTATTTATAAGTTAAATTTATAATTTGTAGATATTACTTGTTTATTTTGTAAATAAATAATATAATGAGCTTCATATTATAAAGTTAAGCTTTTCGTATATATTTATAAGCCTGCAATACTAAAGTAATTGTAATTTAATAGATAAATTTTTAATAATTTTGTTTTTTCATTTCTTTTGTATTTATACCCCACCCTACTGCAAATATATTATATATATATATATATATATATATATATATATATATATATATATATATATATATATATATATATATATATATATATATATATATATATGCCCCTTTTTAGTACAAAGGTTGATTTCTAGATGGCGCTATTACGGATCACAAAAAACGACTGCGAGTTACCCATCTATTTCATTGTACATACATGTACAACGTAATCTTCGAATTACCCGTCCCGCGAACGACTAACGACGCACGTTCCGTTCTACCATTATTTATTGAAAATATAAATTTTACAATTATTTATTATTTCCTAGGGCATTTGAATTGCATCGCTAACACCCTTATAATAATAACACGATCTAACCTTTCGGTTATTGTGGCGTACAGGACAGACACATTATTTTTAGTTAGTTTTAGCTACTTAGTTTTAATCAGTTATCTTTTTTGTAAATTTTATTTAGACAACAAACATTTAAGTGTTCTTTTAGAATTTCATCAATATGGCTGTGTTTTATGCTGTCTGTTTTATAGGTGTGCTTGCGGCATCACCCGCGTGGAAAAAAGGGGGTCATAAAGTTTTTCCCGCGTAAATACCGATCCCACGGAAATTTCGAAGTAATGTACTATTTATTAACCTTTCTCTAGAATTACACTATCTCTTAATGAAAACTGTACTGAAATTCGTTTTATAGATTTTGAGAAATTCGATCACAGACAGCTTTTGGGAACATTGTTTTATTATATGTATAGATATATATTTTTCTTACCTTCCTCCTTTGGAACGACAGCGACATCTGAAACGAGGTGAAAACGAGTTATTTGAGTTATGGTGGCTGGGGTAGGTATATGACGATAATTATTAATTTTAAATCATTTCAGTGATATGTCTAATTTGTAAGGCCAGCTTGCATTGTATAATTTCGCCCCATCCAAAGACTAAAGTTACATGTTCTATGTATACATGGAACATGCAAGTTTATTCTTGGGACGGGGCGTTTTAATAGATTACGCACTATTCATCTGCTCTATTTCTTTTATACATCTATAAAAGTGATGCGTATAAATGATTAACACATAGACATACAAATAAAATGTGACAAGACAGGCACAACCGAAGGATACCATTCAATTTGGCGTGGCTGGCGAACCAATGATCAACCATGGACGAGCTCAAAATCAGTGCGTTTTATGTTCAAACTTACATGGCCGAATAATAACAAGATTTAATAACTTTCGTATAGTTTCCAATAATTTAGTAACATTACAAAGCTACGAGTAGCTTCTTCACTCGAATCTGAAGAATCATTCAAATATTCCACATTAACTATTTAAAGTTTCGCCAATGTTTTTGAAGCCGCATACAATTAGTTTTCATAGCGTGGCGTGTACCTCTACGTAGAATTGGAAATAATTCAAATCAAATTTAAAATTTACAAATTAAGTCTCATGCGCCATGTGGTATCCGGCTGAAAACAATAGTACCACCCTCTTTTCTTACCGAGGTGTCGTAAAAGGCGACTAAGGTAAGTTGACCCAACGTGTGGTATCCGGTTAAGTAGAATAAACCATCCTATTTCTTACCGAGGTGTCGTAAAATACGACAGAGGTAAGTTGATGTCAGGCAGGCGGCCGGTCGTAAAAACGCAGCCAAATCATGTGACAGCATGTTTATAACATGGCAGGAAGATGATAACTCAAATATTCCACATTATAAATACATTGATGACCAAACAGCTGCATTCTCATATAGCTTTTAGAGCTTTGATCGTCACTGTCATATAATGCATCAATCCTAGACAATTATTTGTATGGACTACTTCTTAAGTTTATTTTTCCGCAATGCAATACTTTTCGTTTATTTGATTGTTGATATAATGTTATTTATCAGCCCAATTGTGGAAGAGGGACTAGAGGGGGAGGGGATTTGCTCTAAGAATCTGAAAAAAATACCATCGATGCACGACCGGAATACGGAAACAATCCAATAATATACCACCCAGCGTGTGACGAAGATTGTGCCACGAGTCGAAGCCGTCACTGTATGTCAATAGGTTAATATAAACTACCTTCTGTATTATTTTTCGAAGAAGACGAGTAACATTTTCATTCAGAGAAAGCAAAATAATCATGCTTTTGTATACCCAATCAATAATGATTTTGATATGAAGTTAACATTTATTATTTTTACCTGGATCATGAATCGAGAGTTCTTCACTGCCAAGGTTTGGGAAATCTGAAAATAAGCAAATATAAAACTTGTAATATTATTTGATGGAAAGATTTATATCCAATTTTTGCAGAGTTCGCATGGCATAAATAATACTTAAGAAGACGGCTAGAAGTAAGACTGGAAGAAGCAAGAAAGTTTTACTACAATATTAATCAAACTGTAAAGACTGTCATTTGACAAACATCTAATAAATCTTTCAAATGATTTTTAATTATATTGCATAAATTAAAAAAAAATACTTGTGACGGTCTGCCGGGTTTTTTGGGCATTTTTATTATTACATTAAATAATCAGAATAAACGAAGAAATGTATAAAAAATAATAATTAAATATTAATACAAGCGTACCTGATAAATCCATATGATCATCAGTGGATTCTGAAAAAAAATTTTATTCTTTGTAATTTTTTTATTTAAAAAAATTACTCATACAATTTTTCAACTAATTGTGCCGTGTGGTATCCGGCTGAATAGAATAGTACCACCCTCATTTCTTACCGAGGTGTCGTAAAAGGCGACTAAGGTAAGTCGACCCGCCGTGTGGTATCCGGCTGAGTAGAATAGACCAACCTCATTTCTTACCGAGGTGTCGTAAAAGACGACTAAGGTAAGTCGACCCACCGTGTGGTATCCGGTTTAGTAGAATAGACCACCTTCTTTCTTACCGAGGGATCGTTAAATACGACTGAGGTCAGTTGACGTCAGGCAGGCGGCCCTTCATAAAAACGCAGCCAAATCATGTGACAGCATGTTTATAACATGTTGTGCCGACCCCACTTAGAGTGGGATAAGGGCATGAAGATGATGAATTTTTCAACTAATTCACAGAAGATTGCATCATATTAGCAATTCGCATTTAGCGTACATAATTATCAGTCGCATCGTCACAAACTTTGTTTTGCAAACATATTTCGTATGCAGACAAAATAACAAAATTATATCAATTAACAGTGCTGAGCAAAAATTTTATAGGGGTTTATAGGTATAGTAGATTGAAACAAAACTATTTGAAGTGATAAATTATAGGAAACAGTTTGAATTCGTTTCAAGACAACTATTTAAAATAACTAAACTATTGAAAATATGATCAGGATACAATTGTATCCTCAATTGATTTGTTGAATTTTTACTTATTTTGTTACCTCTAGTTATCCTAGCGCGAAACCATCGTATTGTTAGATTTTAAATAGCAAATTATAAAGTTAAGAACTTACCACGTATGAACAAATCATCTTGGTAATCTTCGCTTCCTGAAAAAAAAAGTTATCATATATCTTATTCGAACAAGTGTTTTTAAAATATGACAAATTTCTTTTTACTTTAATTTTTTCAATTTTTATGGTACAGCTATGCTTATTTTTATGCTTTGATGTATTTATAATGCAAAAAAACATAATGATTAACTTTTAATCAAACGATTGCTGAGAGCTTACAACGTTATATTAAAAACTCTATCCGTCATTGACGTTGTTGTTTTCTTATTATTATTTATATATTATTTCTAATTATAATCATTTAACTTATGATAATCCTTTATTTTAGTGTGCGAACACTCGCCATCTTTGTCATATAACAAATGTAGAAAATAATTGTAATTTGATCACATTGACGTTTTAACCACCACCAGGCGATAGCAAGCACTCTCAACATCATAATAGACTTCGGATCACGGTACAGTATTTTAATGCAAGCGTATTTATTTATTTATATTTTGGAATACTGGCTGGTGTACCAGAACAACAATTACAATGACGGATAAAGTTTGGAGGTCCGCCTCGAGACATCCCCTCTACCTCGTGGTGGACAACGCAGATAGAATTTACTACTAAAGAGGAAAAGGGACAGAACAAGGAAGTGGAAGCAATGGTCTATCTCAACATCATAGTAGACTTCGGATCAGTAAGTTTTCATAACGTATTAATATACGTTATATTTTTAGGTTAAACGCTTGCATTTGGTGAGAATTACAATAATTAAAGCTATTGAAATCGACGTATACTTATATATCTTACCTTCACTCGGTATAACTATAGGCTCCTTTCTGTCTTCACTATCTGAAAATATTTCTTAATAAGACGAGGACAACAATAATAATGTGTTTAGTTTTTTTTTTCCATTTACACAAAATTAACAAAACATAGGTAGCGTCATCATAGGTTTCGTCAGAACTCATTGTAGCCAAGATAATCTTACACCGCAAAATACAAAAGATATGTTAATTAAAATGTACCAATGTTTTTAAATTTATTGAAACGCACACCTACAATATCTGGAAATGACATAAAATTGGCATGCCCTACTTTCAAAAAAACGCCTCATATAGTCGTAACTTAATTAATCATATTGATCATTGAGGATTCAAAAGTGTTGGAAAGAGACTTTTCCTTCATCGAAAAGCGTGTGATAAATTGAAATGATTAATTAGAGACATAAGTTTTAACAGAAAAACTCAATGATGTCTGCCCGGATTTGAACCCGCGACCTTTTTGAAAGAGTCGAACGGTGTTACCGCTGGGCCATCACAGCTTCCAAAATATTCATAACAAAGCAAAATAGAAATATTAAAAAAATATATACATTTTCTTTTGACAATAGTTTCTTGTTTGTACGTTTGAATGTATGTGCCTTACCTATAATGAAGTCTCCGACTGATGTATCAATCGTGGCGCCATTCACATCGTTATTTCCTGTAAATATTTACGTATTAATATCCTCTGCGTACATAACTTATCATAGCTAACAAAACAACATTTTTATATGTGAGGCGTATATTTTGAAATTCTCGAAACGTCTGTTTTTTTGACAACAAAAAATGTATATGATTAAATTTAACTTGAACTTAAATGATTATACCTTATTGTTATATTTTCATCACAAATCCTATCGTTTTTAATGTGTTATTAAAACGATACGATTTGTATGTAGCTAGTAATCGTACTTGTACATAACTTCAAACTATAATTCTTTTTTTATAGTTCCTCCGTAAGGTCTGGGCCAAAAAATTTATGAAATTCTGGCGGTCTCCTTTATTAAATAAACAAAAACCGAAATATTTAAAAAAGTGTCCCATATATTTATTTTATTTATAATTAATAAAAACAACTTTTTCAAAGATTGTTATATGTTACCCTGGTATTAAAACATTAATTGTGCCAAATTTATTTATAATGATTCAGCGAATCGAAAGTCCAAAATACGTAAACGAATAAAAATATAATAAAATATAAATACAAATACGTAAACGAATAAAAATATAATAAAATATAAAATATAAATAGTGCCGCATACGTCAAGCGCGAGCGGACGTAGGCACCGTAGACCCGCAGTTTGGTGTTCATAGGTAGGTGGGATGTGAACAGCGTGTGGAGCTGGGACCTGGCAGCAGCAGCTTGGCCCACGGCACGATTGACCATGGGGACCATGCGCAGACTGCGGTCCAACTCACACCCCAAAAACCTCACTGTGGTCTTCCACTCTACGTCCTGGCCTCGCAGAGTGAGTTGACGTAGCGGCTTGGAGCGACTGGTCAGCAAAGCGGCCGTCTTCCCGACGTTGACGGCCATTCTCCACTTGTCCAGCCATTCCGGCAACAAGTCCAGCAGACGCTGCACGCGGTTTGTGGCGACGATCTGGTGATAAGACGACGCGAAATACGCGCTGTCGTCAGCGAATAGCGACAACAGCACGTCCTCCTCCCCTTCCCGCAGATGGTGGCGCAGGGTGGGGATGTCATCCGTATACGCCACATATAAGCGCGGCGATATACAACTGCCCTGGGGTACTCCGGCTTGGATGGTGCGTGGTTGGGATTCGGCACCATCCATTGCCACGTAAAAGCTATGGCTGCTGAGGAATGACGCCAGCACTCGCACATAAGCAGGCGGCATGGTGGTATCCAGGATCTTGACCAGGAGCGGAGGACCCCCACAGTGTAGCGCCCGTTGTTCCGCTCACTGGTCAGGTGGTTTATACCCTCGCCAGCTGGAGCGTCGTCGAGTGGCCACTGCGGAATCCAAACTGCTCCTCGCGCAGGGGCAGATGGGGCGTGACTCGACGCAGCAGCAGACGCTCGAACAGCTTGGCTATGTGCGAGAGCAGGGTGATCGGCCGGTAGCTTCCAGGCAGGCGGCGGTCCTTCCCCGGCTTGGGAAGAACGATGATCTTCCCGGTCTTCCACGCCTCTGGGAAGTGGCCGGTGCGAAGTACTCCATTGAACAGTCTCGTGAGCGCTACGAGACCTGTTCGGGGCAGCAGCTTCAACACGGCGTTGGTGATTCCGTCGGAGCCTGGCGCTTTTCGCTTGTCAAGGCGAGCAGCGACCGACCGCAGCTCTGACAGGGAGATGAAGTCCTCTCCCCGGAGCGGCGGTGTAGGGGCCGACAGGAACCTCTCCAGTTTGTCCTGGACAGCCGCGTGATGACGGATGACGTGGAGGTTGGAGGTGTTGGGGGCGTTGGGCGTAAAAGTCTTTTCCAGGTGGTCCGCCAGAATCTCAGCACGATCCTTGGTGGTGTAGGTGCGTTTACCCGCACCATCGAGCAGCGGGTAAACGGGGGTGTCGTGTCCGGTAAGTTGCTTGCAGAGAGAGTACAGCGCTGTGTCATGTTCCGTCGCTCGATCGACGGTATACTCCCACCGCGCCTCGCCGAGAGCGACTATGGCACGCGCGATTTTCTCTGCAAGCCGGTTCAAGTCAGCCTTCACCCTGGGGCAACGAGTGCGGGCCCATAGGCGGCGCAGGGTGCGCTTCCGTCTGAGCATGCAGCGGAGCGAGCTTGGCAGGTCCTTCCTTCGGTTGGAGTGTAATGGTGATGAAGCCGACGTGGTGGTAGTCGCTGCTGCTTTGGCAGCGGTGATCGCCTCAGCGACGAGGGCAGCAGCATCGTCGACTTCAGAAGGGGTAGTGATCGGGCCTGCCAACTCAAGCTCGGCAAGCTCGACAGCGTAGCGCTCCCAGTTCGTCCGCGTCCGCGGCGGGCGGGGCACTAAGAAGCCTCCCTGGGTAGCAAGAGTGACCAGAACCGGTAAGTGTTGAGTATCGAGGTCATAGAGGACCTCGACATCAAAGGGGTTGTCTAATCCGTGGTGCAGCACTATGTCGATGACGTCCGGCTGGGCGCGGGGGTCAGTGGGTATGTGGGTCGGCGCTCCCGGCCCCACCACACCGTACCCGCTCCTCACGCTGTCTTCGTGCAGATGCGTCCCGACCGCAGTGATGATTCGCGATCCCCACGCGTGATGTTTCGCGTTGAGATCGCCCACGATCACTACGGGTCCCTGCTGTCCGAAGATGGTCCCGACATCAGTGCTGCAGAAAGTCAGTCCGGGTGGTTTATAGGCGGCATAGATGCGGAGCTCCTGGATCCCCATGTTAACTCGCACTCCCTGTGTGCGAGTGCTACTGAACGGGGTGTGCTCCAACTCCTCATGTATGATGTCCCTCCGCACCAGAGCGGCCGTACCTCTGTACGGGTGGCCCTGGGGAGAGACTTCGTCGCGACGATACACGAAGTAGTTGGGCACGCGGAGCTCGACGCTATCCGTGAGTTTAGTTTCGCCCAGGAGGATAACGTGAACGTCCTGCGACTGGGCGAGTAAAGTTAGCTCACGGACGTGACCTCTTATGCCGCCCGGATTCCAATATAAGATTCTTAGGGCGGTCATTGATACGACCGCCCAAATTGGGTTATAGCCGCCGTGATGGCGCCGACGACGTCCCTGGTTGCCAGGTAAGTTGTGAGCGCTGCCATTAGCGCCTCAATCAGGACCCGGACAATGTTATTTATGCCCGAGTCCTGTGCTGAGGGTGGCGGGAGGGAAGTTAGATGTTGCGGCACTTGTGGCTCCGCATCGCTCGAAATTAATCAGAGGCCGCGGCTTCTCGGCGCCTCGGCAGTTATGGGTTGTGGCGCCAGTGATGACGATGTTGGCGGCTGAGGATGCGGTGTGGACGCGGCGGCGGGCTCGACGTTAGCGGGCCTCGGCTGCCTGCGCCTGCGCCGATTTCTTTTCTTTTTCCCCGCCAGCGGTTCCCCTCTGGCTGCTGGGACGTTAGCCGGCGGCTGGAGCGTCGTCGGCGGTGGCACCGTCGGTACACCGTGCGCTCCCTCCGGACACGCATTCTTCCCTGCCGTAAACACGGCGGGCGTCGGAAGGGCGCTACTGAGTACGGTGGGGGCGGAGGCGGCACGTACGGCTACTGCGGGACGTGCTGCTGGAGCGGCGGTTGTCGGACCGGCCGGTGTTGTGATTGGGGGGGGAACTTGCCCTCTCCCCCCTGCCCTCTTCTTCGCCGGCTCGTTCGGCCGCGGCGGCGCGATGTCGATGCCGCGCCTTCGCGCCTCTCGTCGGAAGACAGGACACTTTCTGTCACGTGCCAAATGCGCCTTTCCACAGTTGGCGCACTTGGGAGCTTCTTCCAGGGCCCTATCACAATCTTGGGATATGTGCCCACCTGCACAGCGGACACATTTAGGTGGCCGGTGACAGTTGGCCGATGAATGGCCAAACTGTTGGCAGCGATGACACTGTGGTGGCCCACGTCCACCCTTCCAGGCCTCAATAGTGAGGCCGGGCATCGATAGTAACTCGGTCTCGCGATAAAGGTGACCGAGCTCTTCATGGGTCAAGTGCTCCAGCTGCACAAAGAATGTGCAGCCGTGCCGCCCTCTGACCGCCGGGAGGGCCCTCGCTCGGTCCGCCGGATACCCAAGGGTGCGCAGCGCCGTTACGACTTCTTCCGGCGGGGTGTCTTGGAGTAGCCCCCTGATAGCTACCTTGGTGGGCAGGGTGGACGCTGGGCTATAAAAAAACCAAGCTATCGTAGGGTCTTCTTTAGCGGCGTCAACCATGTAGCGTTGGAGGACTCTGAACTCCTCCACCGACTTGGGTAAGAATCGCACCCCCTTGCCCATTGGACGGGCATTGGAGGCGTGGCCTAGTTTGCCCCTGATGGCGCTGAAGTGCTTCGTCCAATTTGGGAAGCACTCCACCGTGATGGGGGGATATTCAGACCGCGCTGTCTTCGGTCCTGCTACAGTTGGTTGTTGCTGGCGCTGTTGTTCAGCCTGGCGCTGTTCAAGCGCTCGAGGCGACGGCGGTGCGGCGGCGGCTGCGGCGTAACCAGAGGGTCCGGCTTGAGGTGAGGGAGGGCGGGACGTCACCATTGGTGACAGCGAGGCCAGAACAGCGTAACTGGTGGAGTCACCAGGCCAGCTGTCTGACTCCTGCGTCTCACCAGCAATGTGGGTCTGCCCTCCTGTTACTTCTTGTGGCGCGGGGGGCAGTGGTTTTGGTTGCCGAGCGTAGGTTTTTAAACCCGCTGGTTCCACAGGTGGTGGTTGTGATGTTGGTAGTGGCGTCGGTGAACGGTCCGTCTTCGGACGCTTATCTTCACCCTCTTGTGACCCGGGTGATGAGTCGTCGGCACGTGGTCGCTTCGGCGCATCGACGCCCGATGTATACTCAGATACATCGGCCGTGATTAGAGAAGTGGCGGGCTCCGACGACTGTCGCTCGCCGGTTATCGACCGGAAGCGAGGACGAGGTGCTGGTTGTGTTAGTGCTGGCGCTGTCGGCACGAACGGAACGACATCCCGTAACTCGCGCCTTACAACGGCGTGTGGGAAAGCGGGACGCTCCCCCCTGATACGTTGGTCCTTAGGGGGGGGGCTCCCCCCTTCCGGACATGGTACACGATTATTCGTGCGTGCTATACAGTGCCTACTTCTTTGCGAGTATGGCTCCGCACTCCCTCGGCGCGTGCAATCCAGCCGGGTGAGACCCCTAGGGGAGGCCCAGCTAAGCGCCCGCGAGCGGGAACGGAAACCAAACACGCGTGGGAAGGAAGGACGGCGGTATCACAGAGGGCACGTCTAAAATCACCTTTTCCAATAAAAGGCGGTGTAGATCGCTGTGTCCGGACAGCTTCGGCGAAGCAGGTACACACGATGCGCTGCCGACCGCTTCCTCAAGCCACGACACGGATCGCGGCGAGTACAACTGACGCCGGGGGCAGGAGTGCAGGGGCGATAACCGAAACTGGCGAACTTTGCGTCTCACACGATACGCGCAGCGATAACGTTCACATAAACAATACGCGTCCGTTCACTGCGCGCGTACGCACGAGACTCGTGACGGATTTTGACACAACGTAAATAAAAAAAAGTTCCATAGGTTTATTATAGATGGCGTTTTGAATGTCATCCTATTTAATTCCTCCTGAATTTTATTCCTGTTGTATTAACAGGATTTATATAGCCTATATGTTATCCCGCTGTATAAGGAGTATTTGTAAAACGGAACCGACAGACAGACAGACTTTCGCATTTATAATATTAATAAGGATAGCGCAGTAAAAGGAGTGCAAAAACTTTATATACATGAAAAATTACTTATGTTTTCTGGAATTAAATATCTCTACAAATATTATAAGCTTTGGAAACGTGTTAGAAAACTTATTTAATAATAACATTTATACGTAACGAATCAACTGTCAAATAGTATTGTTTTTAATTACCTATACGTATGGCGCTGGATTCCAACATTTTTAGTATAAATACGATTAAATTTAAATTATGTTTTTGTTAACATAATATTTTAAAATAGGTATCTGAAAATATATTACCTTCACTTTGTTATGTAACTGTAATGACTTTTCAAATATTAAAAATGGTGTTTAGAAATAAAATATTTTTTCATTAGTAGTATGGCTTAATTTCTATGGGATTAAATTAAATAAAACTTTCCAATACATGTCAATTAATAGTCGTTTATTTCGTACTTGTTGCCATAGACTACTAACTAAAGACCGTTTAAGAATGCGTTTTCTTGAAACGTCTGTTTTTTTGACAACAAAAATTATATATGATTAAATTTTACTTGAACTTAAATGATTATAGCACAAATCCTATCTTTTTGATGTGTTATCATGGTATTTAGCTAGTAATTGTACATGTACAATAACCTCAAACTATAATAAATAAATATTAGATAAAATAAAAATTGATACTAAGATAACAAATATTTTTTCTATTTAACAACACTAAAATTTATAGAATTAGGCGTTACTTTGCGGAGATCCATAACACAAAAGTAATAATAAAATTATTACTCTGGTCTGGGCCAAAAGATGTGACAAACATAATTCTGGAGGTCTCTTTTTTATTAAATATTTTTCTCCGGTTTATGAAATAAACAAAAACCGAAATATTTAAAAAAATAATAAAAATAACTATTTTTAAGATTTTTATACGTTACCCCGTATAAACATTAATTTTGGCAAATTTCATCTATATTGATTTTACAATTAATTACAGAATGTCTTTATAAACAACATTCACAGCTTGAACTCTTGAAACAAACTCTTTAAAGAACGACATATAGCTGCTTAATGCGAAGTATTATAGGGTGAAGCTCGGCGTTCTCAAGGCATTTTAAATCTGTGATATCTTCGAAAATGTTCTTTTAAATTACATGCTGTAAATGGCCATATTGATCTATATTGAATCAACAACGTATTTAAAGTACTAAATTGGATAAGGATTAATGCTATATTATTTAAAATTGCTTCGAAAATAAGGCATTATTTGTCGTAAAAAAATGTCAAAAAATGCTATTGTGAGCAATCCATAAGAGATAGACATACACCATCATGGACTTTTCTGTAGATCTTTTCAAGGTGCACAAATACTTAGTACATTATTTTAATAAATCTCGTAGGGTTCAGCCTGCATTTACAATGTAAGCGGAAAAAAATTTAATTATTTACGACATAACATTAGAAACCTCAAAAATTACAGTATTTGATCTACTCCGTATTGAATGATATTATACATATAAACCTTCCTCTTAAATCACTCTATCTATTAAATAAAACCGCATCAAAGTCTGTTGCTTAGTTTTAAAGATTTAAGCATACACAGGGATATTGGGACATGGGGACAGACACAGAAAGCGACTTTGTTCTATACTATGTATTGATTATACATTTTAATAGCTCAGTTAAATTTATGCCGTAAACAGAAATAAATAAATATAAAAACTTTCTAAAGATAATTCTTTTGACGTAAACGGAAAAACCTGGAATTTATGTCTGTAAATACCGATGTCACTTGACTTTGACATATCGAGAATAAAAAATCTTCCATAGATTGGTAATAGATATTTTTGAATGTTTGTTTTTAAATGTGATACTATTCCTGTTGAATTAACAGGATGTGTATAGCCCATATGTTGCCCTGGCGTATAAGGAATAATTGTGTCAAATTTCAAAGTAAATTCGAATTCATAAAATAATTTAAATAACGTAAAATTGATCTTTACCTTCCTCTTCATCTTCGAAAACTAAAGGTCCGATGTCTGTGCTATCTGAGAAAAAAAAATTAAATTTGTTTAGTCTAATTTACATTTACATTCTGACATATAGAGGGTATTCTACAAAACCGTTCGCACTGCTATTAGCTTAAAACTTTCAAAATTTAATAAATAGATGTGTGTGTATATATAAATATATATACATATATATATATATATATATATATATATATATATATATATATATATATATATATATATATATATATAAACATATATATAGTTATCTCTTCTAGCAGTTGTTTGATCCAGCGGTACGTATAATCAGTTTTAACTGCCAGAAGAGATAACTATATATATATATATATATATATATATATATATATATATATATATATATATATATATATATATATATATATATATATATATATATATATATATGTATATATATATGTGTGTGTATATATATAAATGTACGTCTGTGTGTGTGTGTGTGTGTGTGTATGTATGTATGTATGTATGTATGCGTGCGTGCGTGCGTGCGTGCGTGCGTGCGTCCGTGCGTGCGTGCGTCCGTGCGTGCGTGCGTCCGTGTGTGTATATCATCCAAACTGTTTCATCTTTTTATATTATATCTACTTGTACCTATATCACAAGTCATTATCTTTTCCAATACTCTTAGGGCTGCTAGAAGAGATCGCTTATAGCGACAAGCTTTCTTATGTATACTTTGTTTTGATTTAATTTTATATATATTTACTGTTGGTACATAAGTAAATAAATAACAAATATAAAAAAAAGGATATGTCAATTAAAATGTACCAATATTTTTAAATTTATTGTAATGCAAACCTACAATATCTCGAAATGACACAAAATGGACTTGCCCTACTTTCAAAATAAACGTCTCGTATATAGTCGTAACTTAATTAATCATTTGAACCTTGACTATTCAAAAGTCTTTGAAGGAGCATATTTAAAAAAAGGTTATTTATACTTGATTTGATGAGATTTACGTACTTGCAAATATTGTTTATAAAAAATTAACAAAACGTACGTATTCTCAGAACTATGGCAACTCACTGTAGCCAAGATAGCGCTTCTATGAAAATGTTGCTGATTTCTCACACATAATCAAAATATTTGCAACAAAGCAAAATGGAAATATTCAAAAAACATACTTTTTTTTGACAATAGTTTATCGTTTGTACGTTTGTATGTATGTGCCTTACCTATATTGAAGTCTCCTACTGATGTATCAATCGTGGCGCCATTCACATCGTTATTTCCTGTAAATATTTACGTATTAAGAACCATAATTTTTACATCAGAAATATCCTACTTTGCATACATAATTTATCATAGCTAAGAGAACAACACTTCTATAGGTCAGGCGTTTATTTTAAAAACCTTTATTTTTTAGCCATATATATTAAAGTATATATATGTATATATTTATATATTAAAGTAGCTCAGTTTAAGGACACTGCCAAAATTAGTCTCAGCTGTTACAAAGCCCAATATAAATTCATATTTTCTTTCCGGTATTAAATATCACTATAAATATTATAGGCTATTAATGGGAATATGCTACAAAACTTTGAAATAGTTGATGCCTGAACAAACTCATCATTCTCCAGCCCCTATCCCACTCTAAGTGGGGTAGGCTCAACATGGTTTAAACATGTTATCACAGGATTTGGCTACGTTTTTACGACCGGCCGCCTGCCTGACGTTAACTTACCTTTGTCATTTTTTACGACGCCTCGGTAAGAAAGAGGGTGGTCTATTCTACTCAACCGAATACCACACGGTGGGTCAACTTACCTTAGTCGCCTTTTACGACACCTCGGTAAGAAAAGAGGTTGGTCTATTCTACTCAGCCGGATACCACAAGGCATTTGATGCCTTAATTAATCATTATTTTCGTACTTATTGCAATTGACTTAAATCTAAAGACTTATTGCGTTTACTCGAAACGTCTGTTTTTCTGACGACAAAAAACAATTTTCAACTTTTACTTGGTATGTACTTGGTACTCAAACTATATATTTTTTTTAATAAATAAAATAATAATTGTTACTGAGATATAAATATACTACAAACATTTTTTTATTTAACAACACAAAAATTATTAGAGTAACGTCTGGACCAAAAGATGTATGACATTCTGGTGGTATCCTTTATTCAATTAATAAAAACCGAAATATATAAAAAACTGCTTATAATAACTTTTTCGACAATTTTTATATGTTATCCCGGTATATTTACAGAAATTGTGGCAAATTTCAACTACCTATAGTGGTACGAAGCGCGGCTTCCTCGCGGGATTTTAAATCGGTGATATCTTCGAAAATGTTCATTTAAATTACATGCTGTAAATGGCCATATTGATCTATTTTAAATCAACAACGTATTTAATGTACTAAATTGGATTGGGATTAATGCTATATTATTTAAAATTGCTTCGAAAATAAGGCATTATTTGTCGTAAAAAAATGTCAAAAAATGCTATTGTGAGCAATCCATAAGAGATAGACATATACCATCATGGACTTTTCTGTAGATCTTTTCAAGGTGCACAAATACTTGGTACATTATTTTAATAAATCTCGTAGGGTTCAGCCTGCATTTACAATGTAAGCGGAAAAAAATGTAATTATTTACGACATAACATTAGAAACCTCAAAAATTACAGTATTTGATCTACTCCGTATTGAATGATATTATACATATAAACCTTCCTCTTAAATCACTCTATCTATTAAATAAAACCGCATCAAAGTCTGTTGCTTAGTTTTAAAGATTAAAGCATACACAGGGATATTGGGACATGGGGACAGACACAGAAAGCGACTTTGTTCTATACTATGTATTGATTATACATTTTAATAGCTCAGTTAAATTTATGCCGTAAACAGAAATAAATAAATATAAAAACTTTCTAAAGATAATTCTTTTGACGTAAACGGAAAAACCTGGAATTTATGTCTGTAAATACCGATGTCACTTGACTTTGACATATCGAGAATAAAAAATCTTCCATAGATTGGTAATAGATATTTTTGAATGTTTGTTTTTAAATGTGATACTATTCCTGTTGAATTAACAGGATGTGTATAGCCCATATCTTGCCCTGGCGTATAAGGAATAATTGTGTCAAATTTCAAAGTAAATTCGAATTCGTAAAATAATTTAAAAGACGTAAAATTGATCTTTACCTTCCTCTTCATCTTCGTAAACTAAAGGTCCGATGTCTGTGCTATCTGAGAAAAAAAAATTAAATTTTTTTAGTCTAATTTACATTTACATTCTGACATATAGAGGGTATTCTACAAAACCGTTCGCACTGCTATTAGCTTAAAACTTTCAAAATTTAATAAATAGATGTGTGTGTATATATATATATATATATATATATATATATATATATATATATATATATATATATATATATATATATATACTAGCTTTTACCCGCGAAACTTCGTTCGCGTGGACTGTAGTCTTGAAATTAGGAGTGGCTTCTGTCACCATCCAAACCTTCAAATATCTCAACCACAAAAATTAGATCGATCCGGGATGAATCAGAGGGATTTATTGTTTGATCAAGAGCTTAATATAATAATTTTAGTAAATAACCCGTACTTACATGAAATATATTTTAAAATAGCGCAGTAAAAGGAGTACAAAAAACTTTATATACATGAAAAATTCATATTGTTTTCTGGAATTAAATATATCTATAAATATTATAAGCTTTGGAAACGTGTTAGAAATTTATTTAATAATAACATTTATACGTAACGAATCAACTGTCAAATTGTTTTTTTTTAAGTTACCTATACGTATGGCGCTGGATTCCAAAGTTTTTAGTATAAATACGAAAAATTAAATTTAAATTATGTTTTTGTTAACATAATATTTTTAAATAGGTATACGAAAATATATTAAACTTGACTTTATTAACTGTAATGACTTTTCAAATATTAAAAATGGTGTTTAGAAATAAAATATTTTTTCATTAGTAGTATGGCTTAATTTCTATGGGATTAAATTAAATAAAACTTACTTCCCAATACATGTCAATTAAAAGTCATTTATTTCCTACTTGCCATAGACTACTAACTAAAGACCGTTTAAGAATGCGTTTTCTTGAAACGTCTGGTTTTTTGACAACAAAAAATTATATATGATTAAATTTTACTTGAACTTAAATGATTATAGCTTATTGTTATATTTTCACCACAAATCCTATCTTATTATACATGTAGATAACCTCAAATATAATATAATAAATAAATATAAAATAAAATAATAATTGATACTAAGATAACAAATATTTTTCTATTTAACAACACTGAAATTATTACTCTGGTCTGGGCCAAAAGATGTTACATACATCATTCTGGCGGTCTCTTTTTTATTAAATATTTTTCTCCGGTTTATGAAATAAACAAAAACCGAAATATTTAAAAAAATAATAATAATAACATTTTTTAAGATTTTTATACGTTACCCCATATAAACATTAATTTTGCCAAATTTCATCTATATTGGTTCAGCGAATTGACCATGAAAACGTTACAAACAGACTTTCGCATTTATAATATTATTAATTTATTTATTTTACTAAATAACCCATATTACTTATATTAATAATCCATTGTTATTACAATGTTAAATTTTCTCAGTTAAATTTGTCCTGTAAACGAATAAAATAAAATAAAACTTGGAATCTAAATACTTCGTAAATACAGATTTGACTTGATTTTGACACATCGTAAATAAAAATTAGTTCCATAGGTTTATTATAGATGGCGTTTTGAATGTCATCGTATTTAATTCCTCCTGAATTTAATTCCTGTTGAATTAACAGGATTTATATAGCCTATATGTTACCCCGGTATATAAGGAATATTTATGCCAAATTTCATCGATATTGGTTCAGCGGATTGGCCGTGAAAACGGAACCGACAGACAGACAGACAGAGTTTCCCATTTATAATATTAGTAAGGATATATATATATATATATATATATATATATATATATATATATATATATATATATATATATATATATATATATAATTTCAAATACAAAGCTGTGTCAGCTTAATGGTAACGAGCGGACCAAATAGTTCGAAACCTATGTTCGAACGTTAACCGACGCCTATTTCTTAAATTTTAGTATTACATTAGTGCTACTGCTAGTTGAAGTATTCTACGAGTGTAAACCAAGGTTCGTTTATTAAAATTATGTTATTTACATTTTATACACAGTTATAGCGTAAAAACTAGGTTGATGAGTCATAAAGAATGAGATACACGTGTAATGTAATAAAAAGTAAAATCGAATTCGCAAATTATTATAATAGACGTAAAATTGACCTTTACCTTCATCATTTTCTCGGTAAACGAAAGGCCCCGTGTTATAGAGATCTAAAAAACAATTTCAATTGTTTAGTATAAACTATGATCAGATATAGTATCACTACATAGGATAAAACAAAGGCGCTTTCTCTGTCTCTACCTTTGTCCCTATATACTTATGTATCTTTAAAACTAAGCAACAGATTTTGATGCGGTTTTATTTAATAAATAGAGTGATTCAAGAGGAAGGTTTATATGTATAATAATATAACATTCAATATGGAGTAGAGAAATAGTTTAATTTTTAGGTTTCTAATGTGATGTTATAAATTATAACATTTTTTCCGCTAACATTGTTAACGCAGGTTGAACTCTACAAGACAAGTATTTGTTCACCTTGAAAAAGTTGACAGAAAACTTCGCGATGACATATACGTCTATCTCTTATGGATAACCCACAATAGCATCTTTTTTGTCATCGGTTTGTATACTAATGTATACCGGGGTTACGGTTCTCTCCTAATTATATTTTGTTGCTATATATATGTATAAGTTTCTGTAAGACAATATCAAAATAAAAATTTAAAAAAAAAAACATTTTTATTCATTATTAGTGTCGCATGGATAATTATATATATATATATATATATATATATATATATATATATATATATATATATATATATATATATATATATATATATATACCAAGAAGATTTCCCGTTATCTTTGGAATATCTAAATTCATATAGTACATTTTTACTTATTTACTTTTACATTTTCCCTTTGTATTTTATTTTTACAATTAATTACAGAATTTCTTTAAACAAGCTTTTGAAAGAGCGACATAGCTGCTAAAGTCGAAGTGTTATAGGGCGAAGCGCGGCGTCCTCACGGCATTTTAAATCTGTAATATCTCCGAAAATGTTCCTTTAAATTACATGCTGTAAACGGCCATATTGATCGATATTAAATCAACTATTTATTTAAGGTACTTCATTGGATAAGGATTAATGCTGTATTGTATTGCGGACTTTTCTGTAGACCTTTTCAAGGTGTACAAATACTTAGTACATCATTTTGATAAATCTCGTAGGGTTTAGCCTGCGTTTGCAATGTATATATGTGTATGTATATGTATATATATATATATATATACGAGGTGTGTTCAAAAAGTATCGCGAATTTTGAATTTTCGCGAGTTACATATATTCCAATTTCGATTTTTTTGTGGCGTTATGTTGGTACATATGTCTCTCACTTATGCTGACAAGTTGGGCCATTTTGAATGTTCGGTTAATTGTTGACAGCTGCTTTGCTTGCACGTGTTTTGGTTCGTCTTCGATTTTTACCTATTCAAAAAATGGAACAAGCAACCTGTATCGATTTTTGTGTGAAAAACGAAATTAAGGGCACGGATGCATTCCGAGTGTGGACTATGGCATATGGAGAAGCTACTTTGGACAAAAGCAACGTTTATCGGTGGTACAAAATGTTTTTAAAAGGCCGAGAAGATGTGAATGACGAAGAGCGTGCCGGACGCCCGAGCACTTCAACAACAGACGAAAAAATTGATGAATTGAAGAAAATGGTATTGGCCAATCTTAGAATCATCGATAGAGAAATTGCCGAGGACCTAGGCATATTGATTGGCTCGTGCCATTCGATTTTAATCGATAATTTGTGGAAAAACAAAAATTGGCTTTTGCACCTCGATAACGCCCCTGTTCACGACACGATGTTGTTGTGTGTTTTTTACGAATCCTGCATGTATCAGGTATGATAACCGATTGTCCACTCTACATTTAGCACTATATATATATTTTCTATTTTACTTCATCGCGGATTATAGCAAAATAATTTTATTTTTACTTATGTTTTTTTTTTCAAATGAAGTACCAAAATTTATTAATCGAAGTATATTGAGATACCATGTAAAAAACAGTGGCGCCCTCCTTTTTTTCACGACTTTCTTGACAGACTATAGCTAAGACCTTACGCTAATAATTTTAGTGATGTTCAATAGAAAAATATTTGTTACCTTAGTATAAATTATTATTTTATTAATTTTATAAAAAAATTATACTTTGAGGTTATGTACAAGTACAATTACTGCCTATTGCCTAAATAGTAACACATTAAAAACGAAAGGATTTGTGATGAAAATATAACAATAAAGTATATTATATGTTAAGCATATTAAATATATATATATAAAGTAAATAGTGTTATTTAAGTTCAAGTAAAATTAAACATATATATTTTTTGTTTTTAAAAAAAAACAGACTTTTCGAGAAAACACATTCTTAAAGGGAACAGTCTTTAGTTATTAGTCTATGGCAACAAGTACGAAATAAATGACTAATAATTGACATGTATTGAGAACTTTTATTTAATTTAATCCCATAGAGATCAAGCTATACGGCTAATGAAAAATATTTTATTTTTAAACACAATTTTTAATATTTGAAAAGTCTTTACAGTTAATATAGTGAAGCTAATATATTTTCCGATACCTATTTTAAAATATAAAGTTAACAAAAACATAGCATTATTTTTTTTTATTATTTATACTAAAACCGTTGGAATCCAACGCCGTACGTATAGGTAATTTAAAAAAAAACAAGTTGACATTTAATACGTTACGTATAAATGTTATTATTAAATAATTTTTATAGCACGTTCCTATTAAAAGTCTATAATATTTATAGAGATATTTTAACCCAGAAAAACATTATGAATTTTTTGATGTATATGAAATTTTTGTACTCCTTTTACTGAGCTATTTTAATATATATTTCATGTAAGTACGGGTTATTTACTTAAATTATCAAATTATGCTCTGGATAAAACGATAAATCCCTCTGATTCTTCCCGGATCAATCTAATTTTTGTGATGGAGATATTTGCAGCGTTGGAGAGCCACATAAGCTACTCGTAATTTCAAGACTACAGTCCACGCGAACGAAGTTGCGTGGGTAAAAGCTAGTGCTCTATAACTACCATACTCGATCTTCATTGTGTAGGTGGAGATCAACAGGGTAAAGCAATTTCAACTTCCTAAGGAACTTACTAAGAAAATGATACATCGCATAAATAATGACTATGGAAAACTCACATTAGTTCGAGATATCGCTTCTATTAAAAAAATGGATAATGTCTTACATGATCAAAACATTTATAAGAAAGCAAAATGGAAACACTAAAAATTTACAATTTTCTTTTAACAAAAGGTTGTACATTTGTGTATGTACCTTACCTGAATTGCTTCTTGCTGATGTATCTAACATTGCGCAATCCTCGTCGTTATTTCCTGTAAATATTTATCTATTAACAATTACATAATTTAACGTAATTTAATTTTGAAATAGGAGCACAATTTCGGTCCGTTCAAAATTAATGTTTAATAATAACAAATGGATTATTCGGATGCAAGATGTTTATAATGTCATTGCATTAAATGTATTCAATTCATGTGACACAATTAATTATTTACACCGCTCGCACCGCTGGGCCATCACAGCTTCAATTATATAGCTCTGCTCAATTATACAAGTTTTATTGATAATCCTTTCATAATTGGAAATTACTTTCATAACAATTTTGTTTTTGTATGGAGTACAAATGATTGATATATTAACAAAATAATCATGATACGTCTATACTGATAGAACGGTTATTACAAATACTTTTACAAAACTTTATCGTATAAACTTTATCTTTATGTTATCTTACTTTGTCTTTGATTAAAAGCTAGGTGAATGAGGAGTAGAAAATTACTATAAAACTTACTTGGAGTATAAGGTGGTGTTATTCTTTTTTTACTCCTACGATATTGTGACAATGGTTGCTCATCCTCAGAACATGTCGTATTCACTGGGCTTACCAGACGTTTCCGTTTTACACAATTTAGTGTAGATCTAGATTTTTTGGGCCTTCCTCGTTTCTTAGATGTAGCTCGGGTATTGGGTACAACTTTTTTGGTAACATTATTCAATTTAGAACAAGAGCGTAAAAAATATGTGTGTTTATACATTTTTACACACTGGGATTCCTCGAGACAATGATCGGAAGGATTTTCCTGTACGGTATTCCTAGAAGTGCTGGGTATGATTACTCGTCCCTCGTTAAAAACACTTTCCGGAAGCCTCGTAAGGTTTATCGTCACATTATCGAGATGCATGCCTAAAAAATTTTTTTTAATTAATTAAAACAAAGTATCCGTATTTCACCATTTTTCATTTAATGTTCTGCAATAGTAATATATATATATATATATATATACACTAGCAACCTGCTCCTGCTTCGCACGGGTATAAAATATATAGCCCATGTCACTCAGTGAAAAAAAAATATTAAAATCGATCCAGTAGTTTTGATTTATTCATTACTGCCTGTGGCCCGCAAGAGTTAAATTTGGAGAAAAACAATTTCCCTCTCCGTATTCCAAGAAGATTTCCTGCTATCTTTGAATATCTAAATTCATATAGTACATATTTGCGTATTTATTTTAACATTTTTCCCTATGTATTTTATTTTTACAATTAATTACAGAATGTCTTTAAACAAACTCTTGAAAGAGCGACATCGCTGCTAAAGTCGAAGTGTTATAGGGCGAAGCGCGGCGTCCTCACGGCATTTTAAATCTGTAATATCTCCGAAAATATTCACTTAAATTACACGCTGTAAACGACCATATTGATCTATATTAAATCAACAACGTATTTAAAGTACTAAATTGGATAAGGATTAATGCTATATTATTTAAAATTGCTTCGAAAATAAGGCATTATTTTTCGTAAAAAGTAAATGACAAAAAATGCTATAGTGGGTTATCCATAAGAGATAGACATATACCATCGCGGACTTTTCTGTAGACCTTTTCAAGGTGAACAAATACTTAGTACATTATTTTGATAAATCTCGTAGGGTTTAGCCTGCATTTGCAATGTAAGCGGAAAAAAATGTAATTATTTACGACATCACATTAGAAACCTCAAAAATTACAGTATTTCTCTACTCGGTATTGAATATTATTATACATATAAACCTTCCTCTTGAACCGCATCAAAATCTGGTGCTTAGTTATATGGATAAAGAAAGAATGTGACTTTGTTTTATAAATTTATACTATGTAGTGATATATATATAGTCAAGCAGAGTAACGACTTAAGACACGTTTACTGCATTAAAAGACTTCTAACAGTAGCTGGCGGCGGGCTAATAAGAAGAAGCAAATAAAGCATATAAAAATAAATTTAAAAAAATACATAAAAATAATAAATTTATTTAGTACCTGGATGTCGGAACGCAACGTCATCCAGTAATCTACTTGCTGAAGTGTTGTTCCTGTAAATATGAACACTACTATCAGTGGACTCTGGAACAGCTCGCCTTTCGGTCGAAGTAGAAGTTGTGTTAGAAGCTGGTTGATTAACAACCGTCCCTTGCGCAAACTTGCGTTGCGCCAGCATTTTTCTGAAAAAGATTAAACAAACAATTACAAACATACGAGACCTGTATATGGTATATGTCTATCTCTTATCCCACAATAGCATTTTCATTTCTTCATAAATTTTTTTACGATAAATAATGCCATATTTTCTAGGCAATTTTAAACAATAGAGCATTAACCCCTATTCAATTTCATTGTTGATTTAATTTAATCAATATGGCCGTTTACAGCATATAATTTAAATTTACATTTTCGAAGATATTACAGATTAAAATGCAGGGGCTTAGCGATTGCGCACTTCGCCCTATAGCACCTCGAATTTACCAGCGATCGGACGCGCAAGAGTAACCTCTAACGAAAATATGTTTGTATTTTCTAATGGCAAAAAAGCTGCGAATGTTGTATATCAAGACATTCTGTAATTAATTGTTAAAAATAAAGTACATAGAGAAAAATGAAAGAGTAATATATAGTGTAGAATAGTATAGTGAAAGAGTAATAATATCTAGAAAAAATAAAATAAAAGATAATGTAAAAGAATAATAATCTAGCTGGATTTCATTTTTAAAAAATGTCATTTTGTGCCTGTTTTCAGGCACTGAAAAACGCCTACAATATTACAAAAGTAATAATAAAATTATTTTGCTATAATCCGCGAAGAAGTTCTTCGCGGATTATAGCAAAAAAAATTTATTATTACTTTTGTATTATGGATCTCCGCAAAGTAACGCCTCATTCTATAAAAGGCTACAATATTATTATTAGAAAATAAAGATTAATTACACTGTTACTTTTAAAGTTATAATAACTCAGTTGGAAACGGGCAGAATTTTTGACCAGATATCACAAACCCTTTTTTATTTTTTTTTTAGTGCATGTTTTTTAGATCTTCTAAAGATATATTGAGCAAAGCTCGGTCATCAGTTGTTAAATAAAGATTGATACTGAACAGAGAAAAACAGTATCGAAAATAACCTAATATGTATTTAAAATTGATTTTTTGAAAATATAAGTAGTTATTGTGAGTTATATGATGAGACATACTACCAAGGACTTTTTTGTAGATCTACAATTCTCGAGTAAATTACTTTTGTGTATCTCTGTTAGTTTACTCGACAAACGCGAGTAAAGCACCCAGCAAGTTTATTTACAACCGCACGAATTCTGTGATTTTTCTATTTAAAACTAAACCTTCTGCAAGAGTTGTACTATTTCTTAGTACATACCATATAAAAATCTGTTTAATAGATTTGAGAAAATCGATCACATACATACTAACAGCTTATGAGGACTTAATTTTATAAGTATTTAAGATTTTGAACAACATGTTCAATAACAACAAAACAGAAGAAACAGATTTGAATTTAAATAGTTCTTTCGAATATTGTGGAGTGGTGGTATTGAACAATATGCCGTAAAGAAGATGAAGAATTTCTGTAAAGGAAAATTGGAAACTATTTGAGCTTATTACGAGACTCGAAGACATGATCATATTAAACAAATATGAATCCTATACAAAGATTTTGAAACTTATTTAATTGCTCTATGTTTATGGCAGAATAACATGTCTGTATAATCAAGAATCTATAAAAAGAGAGATGGTGCTAGCATAATTTTAGTAGGTATAGGTAAATTATTGCACAATCTTTAAAAGAAAGCTAAAATACCAAATTCTTGCTACTCACTTCACTCATGGACAGTATCACTGCCAAATAAAGAAACTGCATTTCTTTAAATAATTTCTTTAATTATATTTATTTTATAAAATTAGATATTTGTTCTTTTAGTATATGAAAGGCATAAACATTTAAATTTAAAAATAAGTTAATCAGATATAGATTAAAGCCAATTAAACAGTTATGCATTAACTTTTAAAAGGCACTCTGGTACACATGCTAAAAAACTTATTTAATAGTAACAGCTTAGCGAATCAATGCAGAAACACTGCCAGGATATATTTGCAGGAGACAGGTGAGTAAAGAGGTACAGAAGCTACTGTTAAGTTAATTCCAAGGCTACAGTTCACGCGAACGAAGTTACAGGTTTAAAACTATTTAATATTTTTCATTGGTATTTCATAGTAGAATAGTTTTAAATATGTGTGTTTAAACTCGTTAAAGTAGATAGATTACAATACATTACATTAAATAATAATTGTATTTAATATTATTGGTTGGTTGGTATTTAATATATTGGTATTAAATAATAATTCTATTGAATATTAAATATCTGGTAATTTTTGTAACAAAAACAAAACTTAAAAAAAAAAGAAAAAACAATTATTTCGTTGGGGAACGATCCTTGGCATTCACATTTCTCGAGGCTGCCCATTACCCGAATAAGCTACGTCGACTTGACAGCTAATGGCGAAAATTCAATTCAATATAAATTTTAGTGTTTTTTAATGCCCAAAAACAGGGATAAAACAATATTTTTTTTACATAAAACCAAAACCTCCTACATGCTGAATTTCAGGAAAATCGTTGAAGCCGTTTTCGAGATTCAGAATATATATATATATATATACACACACAAGATTAACTCATTTAAATATAAAGATATTTATGGTTTCAAAGTTTTAAAATTATTGATAGAGATCGCGCCATTTTGTTATGGGGGGATTACAATCAATAATTTTAAATGCTTTGAAAAAAGCATAAATAAATAAAAAATAATATTATTTCATATATATGTTTCATGGGATTTCACCCCAAGTAAACGCAATTATTATAAAATAAGAAAAAAAATATTTATTTAACTTCACAGTGTTAAATTTGTACATCCATGCAAAACCCATAAGGCTGTTTGATAATATAGGTATCTGTTGCTTACATTACATTTGAACATTTTGCAATGTAAAATAGCTTATACTTACTTCTTCCTGTTGAACATCGTCAAACCAGTAAGTAAATAAAGGAGGATCTTCTTCCTTAAGAAAGCCTTCACGACGCCAGAAACTCCAACAAAGACAGACTCTCTATTTATTAGAGATACAAGTAAGCAAACTTTACCGGTAATCGGTATCCAATATCCATAGACAATACACTACATAGGATATGGGTATCAATCGAACGACGCTACAGGAATAAACAATAGGGATGAAAGAAAATAATCGATATCTGTAATAATCGTTTTTTTTAACTAACCAATTTTTAATAATCTATTTTTTTACATTAAAAATCGATTTATTATAAATAATTATTTTAATTGTGCTCTTCTTTGTTTTTAATCTTTTTTCTTGTTTTTAAGATTAGATATGCACTGTTTGATGAAGCCAATTATATAGCCAAACTATACATTTTAATTGAATTTCACTAACAGAACATATGTTATTGTTTATTGATAGTTGTCCACTTTAATTAGCCATTATTCAAATTTATTATTAAATATTACAAAGGTGACTGTTCAAATAGAATAAAAAGATTTTTTAATCGATTATTTTGAAAGGAATTAATAAAAAAATTTTAAATCGATTTTCTTTAAAGTAAAATAATCGATTATTTAGTAATCGATTTTTCCTACTCCAAGTTACATCCCTAGTAAACAAAAAGGCGAGAGATTATTTATTTAGATAAAAATAGTCGATTTTTAATTTAATCGATTATTTTACCTTTATGCTATTTATTTATTTATGCATTTAAATATGTTACATATTTTCCCGGTAAAGGCGTTTCAAAATATTGTACACACGTCCAACATTATACTAGTTTTAATTTTATCAAATCAATGTTCATATAATTAACAATTTCAATTTATTATATGCAATTGATTTTAAAGGTAAATAGTTTTTAATTATATCAATAATTTAGCAATTTTAATAAAGTTTTCGACATATAGTCGAATTAAATTTTTTATTATATGTCAATAGGTAATTTATCGATTAAATTATTTATATTTAAAATATAAAAAAAAATTCGATAAGTCATAAAAACTATTTGTGCTAAAGTTAGGGGTGTTGTTGTACCCCACACTCCTTAAATTATCTGATTAGCAGAGGTAGTTAATTCCAGAATTTAATGGCCTGAACTGTAAAGGAATTTTTTTGTAAAGCTTTTACCCGTAACTTCGTCCGCGTGGACTGTTCTCTTAGAATTAAAAGTAGCTTCTGTCACTCTTCAACACTGCAAATATCTCCATCACTAAAATAAGATCGATCCGGAAAGAATCAGAGGGATTTATCGTTTTATCAAGAGCATAATTTGATAATTTAAGTAAATAAACCGTACTTAGATGAAATATATATTAAAATAGCTTAGTAAAAAGGGACACTAGCAGCATAGATACTAGCAGAGTGCAGTGTTGCCAACAGTTCAATAAGCTTCCCACTAGATTCAACTTTCAAATCACAGAAAACCACTAACAAACAGAAATTTTACACTCAAAATGACCGCTAACCGCTAAATTTTCCACTAAAACAATTTTTGTTTTATGAAAGAAAATAAATATACAAATAATTAGTTTCCTTTATTATTACTTAAGTTAAGAAATTAATATCACAAAATTTACATTTCGCTACTCGACCCATAGTATTTCAAATACCTACGAGCCAAGAATCCCGTTGCGTATATTGATTTTTGCATAGTTACGCGTTAATAAATTCGCTGAGTTAATACAAACCAAAATTAATAATTATGAGCCCATGAGCGTGACTGAACTATGAACCTTCTAACTTCTAAGTATAAGTATTCAGAAGAAATATGAAGTGAAAAATCCCCGCGTATAAAGTATAAGTTTAGAAAAATATTAGGTGGAATATCCTCGCGTGTAGAGAAACTTAGAAGACTAATTCTTGCCGATCAGTTATGCCTACTCAAGCAAAGTAAATATCTACCAGGTACAAGCTAATATCCGCTTTTTTTTTTTAAAAAAAAACATGTTTTCATAGGAAGGAAAAAAGATAACTTCATTCAAAATATACATTTTTGTCATCTCTGAGGTAATATATGGATAACATACCAAAACAAATTGTTCGTTTTTCGAGGCAAACCACTTTTCGAGCCAATTTCGGACGTCTCGCGTAAGAATCGAACTGCTGCTCAGCGAGCAAATGGCACACCGACCAAAACAGATGATAGTCGGATGGGGCCAGTTCTGGTGAATAAGCGGTATGGAGTAGCATCTAACAGTCGAGCGTCTCTCGAAGCGAAGTAATTTTGAACCTTTTTTGATGTGTGTGACGGAGCATTGTCATGGAGGAAAATTAGCTTATATTCTGGCCTTTTTTCCTTCATAGCACCTCACAGTTTTATTATTTCAGTACTTTATAATAGATAATTATGCCCCGCTGATGGCACCATATGCGCAGCATCGTCCTGCGCCCGAAGTGATTCTGTCTTAGAGTGGATGTTGAAGGTCGACCGGAATGAAACCACGGTTTTTTATGTTTAGGATTCTCATGAATTAGGATTTTGTATGAAATGACAAATAATGTTGACTCAATATTGTTGACCGAGGTCGTACTCTAAAAAATAAATATATGTCATTGTCATATCCGATTCATATGTTCATTAACATTTAACACCAACCATGAGCAAACAGCGGATTTAAGCTTGTACACCAATGTATATATGCATATTCAAAAAGGAAAACGAACAGATACATAAAATTCATCGTAAAATGGAAGTAAATCTAACTTTTTAACTGCTAATATATTTTACCAAGACCACCAAAAAAAAACCACTAGCCACTAAAAGCAATATTTGGCCACTAAGTGGGTAGTTCAAACCACCAGTTTTAGTGGAAAATCCACTAATATGGCAACACTAGCAGAGTGATATACGGATGTGAAATATTCTCGATTATTTTAATCGAGTTTCAAAATATTATTAATCGATTTTTTCATAATAACTCTATGCTTGTAATTAAGACTACTAACTAAAAACCTGTGACTTGGCGAAGTTACAAGCATAAAGAGATACGTTATAAAAGCAAAAACTATTAAGCCTATGATAATAGGCGTAACGTATAATTCCGTTATGGAATAACCTTCTCGATCACCGTCATATCGTTGACCCACTTATTGCGGTGCCCCTGCTAACGCATATAGTATTACCTAAATATTTTGTTTCACTATTTGTTCTTCTCTTATGTGTCAGAGACGACAGGTACTTCATAAAAAGCTGGTGATTTTTGTAAAAAATTTGATTACTATATTAAACAGATTATGTGTAAAATTTTGTAGAAATACGCTAGAACAAAAAGTAATAACTAGCGCTCGCCAATGAGAATATCTTTTTAATACTTTATCAAAGATTGTAATTTTTTTTTAATATTTTTTATTATATTGAATATTGAAAGTTATTTGTCTGCGTTCTTCAGTAATGTGGGCAAGGCCCTATTTACTACACTCTACAGGCGCCAAAACGTGCGATCCCGCATTCGGCTTACACAAAATGTATTGATGAATGAAAATGTAAGAACCCATGCACATGTCGCACTCGCTACACGCGGCTTACTCATTCTTGCTTTGATACTCTATCGGCAGTATTCAATCTATCCTATATAGTGTATTATTTGTTCCGATTTCGATATCCGGAATCCATGTTGAGTCAAGCCTTCCGTTTTTCGTGTGTTTTAGTCAAATTGTACCCCCCACTTCTTCATTTCCGCTTCCTCTTTTGGCCCCACTTACGTTTCCGTATCCGCTGTCTTTGAATATGGCGTCGGAGGTGAGTCCATTTGGTTTTGTCATTATTAGCGAAAATACCAGGTAGGAATTCTTTGGATTCCGGATATCTCAGGAAAAATAATAGGTAAGTTTTATTGGTAGGTAAAACTCTCTATTATTTGTTCCGATTTCGATATCCGGAATCCATGGTGAGTGATATGTTTGATTTCTCATTAAATAATATATAATATCTAATTTAAAACGTGCAGGGTTTTAAACCTTTTCTAGAAAACAATGCCAAATATTAAATGCACTAAAATACTACAATATCACAGTGACTTCATAAAAGATTGATGTTATTTTACATTGGCTAATCTTAGGTATTACTATTGCCAAAATTCCATATTATAATGGTTTCATTGGTTTTGATCTGAATCTGATGAATTACTTTTATAAAATTAATGTTTAAGCTTTTGATATATGTACTAAGATATACTTAGTTTTATAAAATCAATTTTTAATTAATGAAATAATTTTGAGGAATGCAGTTTTATTTCAATATCTTTATGTAAATAATATTATTGTTATGAAATTTTTGCCACTCCTGAATCACATGGTTTTGTTTGTACGTGAAAAGCTGTTGAAAAAGATGAGATTAAATGGGTCGACATTTGAGCAACTTGTTTCTTATTTATTGAATATAATATTGTCATAATATTACACAAGAACAAATAACAGAAGCATAATATATTACTATTACTTAATTATGTAATGTGTAATAATATGTATCTATATACACATATGTCTATTAATATTAATGACATATTTTTTAGAAATTCAATTTAAAATGTAATAAAAATGAAAGATTTAATATATTAATTCAATTTATTTTGGTTTAAATTCAATGTTATCTCAGTAAAATTTTCACATGATGAAAATTCTTTTACAGCATCAAAATATCATGTAGCTATCAAATATATTCATTAAGTAATTAAAAAAATACCATTAATGTCATCTTAAACTTTGATGTTTTAAAATGATATAATTTTATTTCTTCACTGAGGATAAAGACATCTCATACATATAAAACTCATAGAATAAAAATTACACTTAACAATATATCATGGGAATGTATACTAATTAAATGCTTATAATTTTAAGTAGACATATAAAACCCTAAACTATCATTAAGTATAATCTCACCATAAACTCTTAGAAAATACACAAATTGGTAGGTTAGGTAGGTAGACCTTGGAATAGTATAGACGCCATGTGTATCTTAGATAATTAAATTGATAGAGGTGGAAAGACCTGATTGGGTATGACGTTAAAGATGTACGGATCTTTTAGGTTTCCAAGCAGACAATTAACAAAGTGTACAAAAATATAAATATTAATATTAAAAAATAAATAAATATAACCTTGTTAAACCTCAAAGATAACCTTAATAGATTCTAACCTTATTGTTATAATAATAAGTATGTTTAAGTCTACTATGCTGCCACATCCTATAAACTTCGGGCCATGGACTTATACAGTTGCAAGTACATTATCTATTCTTAAAGGGATTAGGGTTTTCAGGTACTTATTATACAGGATATATTTAAAAAAAATTAAAAATGCTGATGTTAATGCAGAAGATTCGAGTAATCATTGGGCAGAAATTTATCTCCAAAGAAGATATATTCATTGTAATCTTAAAATAACAGTCTTATTTCCAGTGAATATGTAAATCAGTCTTTAGTAAAATCCTATAAATTTTATTCATTTTAAAAAACTATTTACCTAATTATAAATTAATTACTATAAATTCTAAAATAAAATGACTGAATTTATAAAATGGCAATTTTTTTGTAAATGAACTAAAAAACCTATATTAATACTACATATAAAAACAAATCAGTTCTAGTGTATTCCTGTTCGAGATGTTGTTTTTACTTATGATAATGAAATGGAAGATATAAAAATTAAAAAGAGCCATACAATACAGATCAAATTTATATGACTGACTAATATCAAAATTTAATAGCAATTTGACATAACATAAACTCTTACTTCGTGTTCAATTTATAGTCTCATTAAAACTAACCAAAAAAGATTCTCAGCAAAAAATATTTTTTGACACTATCTAAAAAATAATAAATGGATATCCAGATGATGGGCTCCACAAGCTTTGCTTCTATATAAAGATGCATCGGGTAATAATGATGTATTTTGTGTTTTGAAGGACCTATTTTAAAGAATTATTATATGACATATAAATAAGAATAATTTGTACAAAATATTTTGAAATTATTAAGGCTGAAGCCCCACAAAATTATGAATAAGACATGATTTCCGATTAAATTTGTGACAACCCTCAGTTAAAATAAAGTATCGTAAACTAGCAGACATTTTACATTAGAGGCTGCCACTTTCACTAAATAATTATCACACTTATATAATGTCAAGAATTCTATGACTATTCACTTCACATAAATAACATATTTATGAGATTACGCTGGTTTGGGCATGAACATAGGAATTGATGCGAGTTTTTGCTTTACTTCGTCTGTTGAATCATTGCAGAGGAGAAGGGTATGAGAAAAACCCATAGTAACTTGAGTGATGTTTAGTCCTTCCATATATTTTACTTTTTTGGGCTTGGTTGTTGATTTCTGCATAAATCCTGTACCCTGTAAAATATAAATAAAAAATATAGCCAGAACAACTCTAACTTTACCGAGAGGACATTGTTAGCACCTATAGTAACTGAGAGTGACATATTTAGTATTCCCTAACCAGGCTGATGTAATATAGTATTGTCGCGATAACATAACGGTCAGTAATTGTATAAATATATAGTACCTGGGTGACAGAGCCTTCCTCGGTCATTTTTAAAATGATGTAAAAAAAATAAATCAAAAAAAAATTGAAAAGAGAAATGAAAAATAGAGCAGGCGGGGCTCATTCCTAGGTATTTTCGCATCTCTAGACCGCCCGTTCCCCAAATTAACTACCATGACTTTACGTTTGACAGCGAAAAAAAAGCAAGAAACTAAAAAAAAATTTAGAGCCCGAAAACAGGGATAAAACGACATTTATTTTAAATAAAACTTATCTAGATCAATTTTTCTCCCCCAAAACCCCTACATGCTGAATTTCAGGAAAATCGTTGGAGCCGTTTCCGAGATATATACGAGGTGTGTTCAAAAAGTATCGCGAATTTTGTGTATTTTCAAAAAATATTTATTTATTCGTGAATATTTATTTTGTCCCCTTTAAAGTAGTCCCCTAGGGATATTATACACTTGTGCCAACATTTTTTCCAATCTTCGAAGCACTTCAAAAAATCATTATTTTGTATCTTGTTCAGCTCCTCCTTCGATGCAGTCTTTATCTCGTCAGTCGTGGCGTAGCGTCGTCCTTACATGGGCCTTTTTAGTTTCGGGAACAAGAAAAAGTCACAGGGGGCCAGATCTAGAGAATAAGGTGGCTGTGGTGTCATTAGTGTGTTGTTTTTGGCCAAGAAGTCGCGTACAAGCAGCGATGTGTGAGCAGGGGCGTTATCGTGGTCCATTTTTTTGAGTAAGTAAAAATCGAAGACGAACCAAAACACGTGCAAGCAAAGCAGCTGTCAACAATTAACCGAACATTCAAAATGGCCCAACTTGTCAGCATAAGTGAGAGACATATGTACCAACATAACGCCACAAAAAAATCGAAATTGGAATATATGTAACTCGCGAAAATTCAAAATTCGCGATACTTTTTGAACACACCTCGTATATATATATGAATAATACTGCTCAATACTATGTGAATAATATTAGATTTCTGATGTAAACTAATGTTTACATCCTACTTATAATTTTGATCTCCTTTCTTACGGATTCTATTCTTAGGTAAGCTAGATTTCAATCTTATTGTTAAGTCTATCTACCTACTATCACGAATTTATTGTATCAAAATATATTCACACTTAGCATTCTTTCCTAGTCGAGTAATTTACACATTATAACGCCTATCTACTAATGGTGGAATTTTGGTTAAGTTAGGTAAACACTGATGAACGACTAGATTTGCAGCGTGTCAGTTTAACGGTTTCTATGAAATAGCGCAGTTTATCATAATATTTTCGTTATTTCACATTATGTTTTACGTAAGTAAAAGTTTCAGTAATAATTATCACGTAGTTTTCCTAGCAATTTTCGCCATAGCATTATAGCAATTTGTCCGATGCTTTTATAATTCAAAATTTCAAGATTCCATATTTCGCGTTTTATTTGCACGCTATATCTAATACAAAAATATTAATAAACTATTTCGTGTAAGAATTTAGGTTATTTTGACAGCCCTTGAACTTCTCTAATCACTGGACGGCGCAAGTATGAAAAAAACAAAAAGTCATTAGAAAATATTGCCCACTCATTTTTTCCAGCTATCAATATAACTTCAATCAAAATTTTAAATTGTTTAAATCAAAACTGAAATTGTTTTAAGTTGTAGTTATGATATTTATTATTTAATTATAGGAGTTATTTTTGCCCCAAATACGACATGGGCAATGTTGGCCAAAACTCCTGATTATTTTGCCTGCTATCGAAATCAAAAATATTTCAGATTATAATTTTTATATACAATTTATACAGCTACTGTATGAACATGTTCATATAGTAGTATGAAAATAACTAATATACATAAGTACTAATAAAAAAAAATTGAAATTCATTACATTTTACCAAAAAATCGGGCAAAGTTGTAGTGTTTTACGGTAAATATATATGTGTATATATATATATATATATATATATATATATATATATATATATATATATATATATATATATATATATATATATATATATATATATATATAAATATTAAAGATACAATTACATGGCTCTAGGTAAGATAAAAAAGCAGCAGAGATAATCAAAACATAATTTTTTTTAAATACAGATACGGATATAACGAGATCTTAATACTCACCAATTCTCCATAGGTAGGTGAAACACCCCAAGCGATTACAGAATCATCAGCAGCAATCACGATGGATGTATTACTGGTGCCCACGCTACGAATATTCCAACCTATAAAAAAAATCTGACAGTTTATCCAATCTAACGTGTAATTTTTAAGCATAGTTACTTTTATATTAATAGTAAATAATATTCATTTCTATGTGTCATGTTAATAAACATGAAATAAAAACAATTAATCACTAATGTCCATCTATAAAACTTATGTGTTGAACCTAATATGTGATCTAGTGTCACTATAGAATCAAAAAATTTTATGCATCAATGAATTTCAGGTCAACTCAGTTTACATAATAGTAAATTGAAGTCATCACTAAATAAATAAAAAGTCAAGAACATACCAGCAAGATCCTGTACTGGTTTGGGGTTGTTTGCTTCTCCCGTGCGTTCAGTTTGACCAAACATAAATAGTGCTCCTGAAATAGTAAATATAAGTAAATATAATTTATTAAATTTAATCACTTTTTGATACATAATTTGATTTTCAACAAATAAAACAGATTACTAGTAGCGTCACGATAACTCCTATATATCCTATACATGACTGCTTGATATAAAAAAAAAAAACAAAAACAAATAAAAAGAAATTTATTTAACAACATTTTTTATATAACAATCATAAACTCAGCTGAGAAGCTGTTTTTAAGTGCACACCATATGATTACAACTGCTGCCAACACAAATGTCCATTTTTCAACCTACAAATCTAAACATCAATATATCTTAAACAATTTATATAATGTAGCTATTTATATATGGATACTTCAGTTTTTAAAACAGGGTAAATATTAGATTTGTGCCGTAAAGCTAAATACGAAATTATAATAATATTTCGCCAGTACAAAATTAATTTTGATAGTCAGGATGACAGTGGCTCCTTTCCGAAATAAGGCAAAAGACTGCATGACGTACCGTTCTCATCGACGGCGAGGCTGTAGGTGGCTCCACAGTGCACAGAGCGCAAGCCTCGAGCGTGCGTGTCAAAAAACTTGATAAGTCGTGGGACAGTTTCATCCTTTTGCAATTTATGGCCCAAACGGCCAAAACCACCGAATCCCCAACTATAAACGCGCTTATTAGAATCAATAGCTACCTATAAAAAAGAAAACATAAAAAAATATATTTTCCTGTACGATCTGCCTATCCAACTTACTGTTACTGCTTTATGTTATTTGCCGTGGGTAATATAACGCAGGGCGCTGCTAGTCATGCAGAAAAAACGATTTGTGTCACCAAATTTCTAAGGTGTATTATTTTATGTGGATATTAGTGCATTTGAAATTTTATCACATATGTTATGTCATGAAACATGTGAAATTAAACAGTTTTTGAAATTCTAATACATATTCTACCTGGCTGTGTCCGCGACTTCACCAGGTTGAAATTTAGTGTGCTTAATTAAAAATTGACATAAATAGAGACATGCTATCGCGGCCTTTTTGTAAATTTTTTAAGTTATAATCAGGACGAAAAGACTGAAACCTGCTAATTTAAAAGGCGGTGTAAAAATTCATTGTATATAATAAAATTGCAAGTATTAGATGTCGGTAACAGCAGTGACAAGCTGCTTTAACTGCTCTCTTAGAATCGTGGGAAAAGTATCTGATCTGATAATCATGTAGGTGTTACATTTACATTACATTTTTAAATAATTTTAAATAACTTCAAAATGTTTGTTCCCAGGTAATTTCCTTAAATTTTTAATTGAAATTTAGTTTCGAGTTTCAACTTACGTGTTGTATTGCTTGTACCATATAGTTAGCAGCTTTATTTATCATCTTCCTGCCCTTATCCCACTCTAAGTGGGGTCGGCACAATATATTATAAACATGCAGTCACATGATTTGGCTGCGTTTTTACTACCGGCCGCCTGCCTGACGTCAACTTACCTCAGTCGTATTTTACACCTCTGTAAGAAAGAGGATGGTCCATTCTACTAAAACGGATACCACACGGTGGGTCAACGTACCTTTGTCGCCCTTTACGACACCTCGGTAAGAAATGAGGGAGGTACTATTCTATTCAGCCGGATACCACACGGCGTTAGCATCTTTATTTATATTAAGTTCAACAAACAAACTAGTAAGAAGACTTAAACCATATCATACCGTATGGTTGTTGCCGCACGAGAAGTCCACAATAGCAACATCCTTGATAGGCATCATAAGGTTATCCTTAACTTTCTCATAAAAGAATGTAATCTTTTTCGGCACAGTCTCAAAATGGTACGACAATTTTGTGGAAGTTACGAAGAATTTTCCATCTGTGTTGTGCCCTGGTAACAGTAATTCTTAATCAAAACTTTGTCATTATAGATTACAAAAGATTGCTACATTTGAGGTACATATCACTTTAAAATCCCTTTTGAGTAACTAGCACAAGTTTGTATACACCTATCAAGGTGATTATTGGAGATAAAGTTTCGGCAAAGACATTACACACATACATTATAGACAAAATTGCAGGCAGAACCTAGTCCACACATAACATCAAAACTATCTAGTAGGTATCACAAATTGATATCCTTGAAGTTATGATTGAAAACAAACCGATATTTTAAGGATATATTAACAAATTTACCCCTCAATTTATCATTTGACAAATATTTTTAATAACGTATAATCATATGACGAATATTTTTAATAACAGATAAGTGTAATATATTTCTTACCTAACTGGCCGTATTGAGGCAAGCCAAAGGAGTACAGAGCGCCGTTACGATCCAAAATAATCGAAAATTCTGCACCGCATCCTACTTTGACAATCGGTGGCCAGCTGTAAGCGAATATGTGTAATGAAAACACGATCCTATCCTACTAGTTAATATTATAAATGCGAAAATTTGTGAGTATGGATGTATGTTTGTTACTCTTTCCGCGGCGAATCCGCTAAACGATGAAATTTGGCACAATGGGGATGTAAGTCCTTTTGATCTCCGTTCCAAGAATGATAACAAGATCAAAACGCCGCATAGTCGTACTCAATGGTACGGTTATTCGTTCACAGTTAAGTGTGTCATGCTTTGGAATTCCCTTCCTGCGGATATTCGTCACTCACCTTCGGTGCATACTTTTAAAAGTCGTTTGAAACGCTATTATTTATCTTTATGCTAATATTAGTAAGTAGAATCTATTTATATATATTTATTTTTATATATTATAAATATATGTATATGTATGTGTATATGTATGATATTAAATATATATTTAATTATAGTATTTAAAATATATGTAGACGTCAAGTTAAATTTATTTTTATTATGAAGTGTTGTTCTTTTTAGTAATTAACTGTTGCGCACCAACCCGTAATTTAACCATGATCGCATCAAAGGTTGTCTGGGAGAGATCGCTCCAAGCGATAAGACCGCCTTTGCACGCTACTGTGTGTTCACATGCTATGTAAATGTAATTCTTCTTTGTGTGCAATAAAGAATAAATAAATAAATAAATAAATAATCATTACTTATACACTGGGGTATCATCACTACATATTATAAAACAAAGTCCATATTTCCGTATGTACGCATAAAACTTTAAAACTACGCAACCGATTTTGATGCAGTTTTTTTTAATAGATTGAGTGATTCCAGAGGAGGGTTTGTACGTATAATAACATTGAATACGAAGTAGAGAAATACTGTAATTTTTGAGGTTTCTGTAAATAATTACATTTTTTTCCGCTTACATTGCAAACGCAGGCTAAACCCTACGAGATTTATCAAAATGATGTACTAAGTATTTGTACACCTTAAAAAGGTCTACAGAAAAGTCCGCGATGGTATATATCTATCTCTTATGGATAACCCACAATAGCAGTTTTTTTCATTTACTTTTTACGAAAAATGATGCCTTATGTTCAAAGCAATTTTTATACAATACTGCATTAATCCTTATCCAATTGAGTACCTTAAATAAATTGTTGATTTAATATAGATCAATATGGCCGTTTACAGCATGCAATTTAAGTGAACATTTTCGGAGATATTACAGATTTAAAATGCCGTGAGGACGCCGCGCTTCACCCTATAGCACTTCGAATCTTTTAGAGTTTGTTTAAAGACATTCTGTAATTAATTGTAAAAATAAAATACATAGGTAAAATATAAAAGTAAATAAGTAAAAATGTACTATATGAATTTAGATATTCCAAAGATAGCAGGAAATCGTCTTGGTATAGGGAGAGGAAATTGTTTTTCTCCAAATTTAACGCTTGCGGGCCACGGGCAGTAATGAATAAATCAAAACTACTGGATCGATTTTAATCATTTTTTTTACACTGACTGACATGGGATATATATTTTATACCCGTGCGAAGCAAGGGCAGGTCGCTAGTATAGTATATAACAATCCTGTTAATTGTACAGGAATAGGATGAAATTGAAAGGCGCCATCTATTATCAAACTATCACGCGACAATAATCCGCGTAAACGAAGTTGCGGCTAAAAGCTAGTATTTTAAAAGAAACCAACCAAATTTCAAAAAATAAGAATTTTTTTATAAATATAATTTCATGTCCAAAAATGTTTTTAATTTAAAATTTTACAATAAAACGTTACCACCAAATTTTTACTTTGTTATATAGAGATAAAAATGCGTTTGGTGTTATTATGAATTTTATATAAAATAACTTAAATAATTAAAACAACAAAGTAGTTTTTATCAAACGCGCTACAATACTAGATGCTACGTACAATATTAGCATGCTTTATACAGTCAGGTCAGGGTCAGGTTTCCTTCGATACCCGTACCTCGTCATGTAAGTAGCATACAGCTATATAATGCAACTCACTTATATTTGATGCGAGTTGGTGTGAGGATAACCGGTGTAGTGTTTCCCACGCCGCATTGACCACTTTTATTGTCTCCACACGCGTAAACTGTGCCAGTGTCTGAAAAATATATCACGTATAACTTATAATATCTTCGTCATCGAGCCTCGCTCGGTAATTTTTTTACTGATATGGAAAAATGCAATTTAAAAAAAAGAAAGAAACCGGTGACCGGTCCGCCCGTTACTATTAAACTATCACAGCATTTCGTTTGACAGCCAAAAATATAATTTGCTTTTTATTCTTATTTTAACCATTTTTTTGTGCCCAAAATCAGGAATAAAATAATTTTTTTTTGATAAAACCTATTTAGATCAATTTTTATCCCCCGAAACCCCCTATAATCTGAATTTCATGAAAATTGTTGGAGCCGATTCCGAGATCCAGAAAATATATATATATACTAGCTTTTACCCGCGCAACTTCGTTCGCGTGGACTGTAGTCTTGAAATTAGGAGTGACTTCTGTCACCATCCAAACCTTCAAATATCTCCATCACAAAAATCAGATCGATCCGGGATGAATCAGAAGGATTTATCGTTTGATCAAGAGCTTAATATGCTAATTTTAGTAAATAACCCGTACGTACATGAAATACCTATATATTAAAAAAAATAGCGCAGTAAAAAGAGTAATAAAACTTTATATACATGAAAAATTCATAATGTTTTCTGGAATTAAATATCTCTATTAATACTATAAGCTTTGGAAACGTGTTAGAAAACTTTTTTAATAATAACATTTATACGTAACGAATCAACCGTCAAATTGTTTTTTTTTTAATTACCTATACGTATATAACAATAAGCTATAATCATTTAAGTTCAAGTAAAATTTAATCATATGTAATTTTTGTTGTCAAAGAAACAGACGTTTCAAGAAAACGCATTCTTAAATGGTCTTTAGTTAGTAGTCTATGGCAACAAGTACGAAATAAATGACTATTAATTGACATGTATTGGGAAGTTTTATTTAATTTAATCCCATAGAAATTAAGCCATACTGCTAATGAAAAAATATTTTATTACTAAACACCATTTTTAATATTTGAATGGTCATTACAGTTAATGAAGTCAAGTTTAATATATTTTCCGATACCTATTTTAAAATATTATGTTAACGAAAACATAATTTAAATTTAATTTTTCGTATTTATACTAAAAACGTTGGAATCCAGCGCCGTACGTATAGGTAATTAAAAAAAAAAAATTGACGGTTGATTCGTTACGTATAAATGTTATTATTAAATAAGTTTTCTAACACGTTTCCAAAGCTTATAATATTTATAGAGATATATAATTCCAGAAAACATTATGAATTTTTCATGTATATAAAGTTTTATTACTCCTTTTACTGCGCTATTTTAATATATAGGTATTTCATGTACGTACGGGTTATTTACTAAAATTAGCATATTAAGCTCTTGATCAAACGATAAATCCTTCTGATTCTTCCCGGATCGATCAGATTTTTGTGATGGAGATATTTGCAGAGTTGGGAGAGTGACAGAAGCTACTCTTAATTTTAAGACTACAGTCCACGCGAACGAAGTTGCGCGGGTAAAAGCTAGTATATATATATACCCAACTCAAATGGGGATTTTTTTTTCTTTATAAGTAACATCATCACAACTCAAGTAATAAAAAGGAATCATCATCTTCCTGCCCTTATCCCACTCTAAGTGGGGTCGGCACAACATGTTATAAACATGCTGTCACATGATTTGGCTGCGTTTCTATGACCGGCCGTCTGCCTGACATCAACTTACCTTAGTCGTATTTTACGACACCTCGGTAAGACAGAGAGAGTGGTCTATTTTAATAAAAAGGAAATGGTCACTAAATTTATGATTTTATTTATGTCAGAGTGGCCGCCACCTTTCTTATATAAGAGATATGCATTCAAACACACAATGCATAGTCGATTTAAAAAATCCTATAATAATGTTTTTTACTTGGTTTCTACCAATTTCATAAGCTTTCATTTACCCGTCCAAAATCTACCCCTCCAATTTATTGTATTCAGCGATAACTACCGATATTACTGAATATAATTACATCCATTTTATATTTCCACTTCATAGTGTTCTTGTCTCTGTCTAATTGACGCCAACGAAATCAATGGTTACACTAGTAATAAATATATTGATATGTTTATAAACACACTTTTTTTTTAAAGCAAAACTATAAAACTCACTTTAATATTTAAAAAATTTCGACCTTCCTATAAAATAGATTTCCAAAATATGTAATAACTAGCGGCCTGCCCCTGCTTCACACGGGTATAAAATATATATCCCATGTCACTCAGTGTAAAAAAAAAAGATTAAAATCGATCCAGTAGTTTTGATTTATTCATTACTGCCCGTGGCCCGCAACCGTTAAATTTGGAGAAAAACAATTTCACTCTCCCTATACCAAGATTTCCCGCTGTCTTTGGTATATCTAAATTCATATAGTACAAAGAAAAATGTAAAAATAAATTACCAAATTTATTTTTACATTTTTCTCTATGTATTATATTTTAACATTTAATTACAGAATGTCTTTATATCTTAATATTTAAATGAGTTAATCTTGTATATATATATTTTCCGAATCTCGGAAACGGCTCCAACGATTTTCCTGAAATTCAGCATGTAGGAGGTTTTGGGAGAGAAAAATTGATCTAGCTAGGTTTTATGTAAAAAAAATATTGTTTTATCCCTATTTTTGGGCATTAAAAAACACTAACATTTATATTGAATTGAATTTTCGCCATTAACTGTCAAGTCGACGTATCTTATTCGGTAAGCGGGCAGCCTCGAGAAATGTGAGTGCCAAGAATCGATCCCAACTAAATAATTGTTTTTTTAAAACTTTTTTTTTGTAAAAAATTACCGAGCGAAGCTCGGTCACCCAGATATTACAATATTAACAGATTTCTTGTCATTAAACAAACTGATGAAAGAACTCGGCGCGGCCTCCTCACGGCATTTTAAATCTGTAATATCTCCGAAAATATTCACTTAAATTACACGCTGTACACGGTAATATTGATCTATATTAAATCAACAATTTATTTAAGGTACTTAATTTGATAAAAATTAATGATGTATTGTATAAAAATTGCTTCAAAAATAAGGCATTATTTTTCGTAAAAAGTAAATGACAAAAAATGCTATTGTAGGTTATCCATAAGAGATAGACATATACCATCGCGGACTTTTCTGTAGACCTTTTCAAGGTGTCCAAATACTAAGTACATCATTTTGATAAATCTCGAAGGGTTTAGCCTGCGTTTGCAATGTAAGCGGAAAAAAATGTAATTATTTACGATATTTATTAAAAACCTCAAAAATTACAGTATTTCTCTACTCCGTATTGAATGTTATTATACATACAAACCTTCCACTGGAATCACTCTATCTATTTAAAAAAACCGCATCAAAATCTATTGCGTAATTTTAAAGTTTTATGCATACATAGGGATATATGGACAAACAAAGAATGCGACTTTGTTTTATAATATGTAGGTAGTGATTAGTTATAGGTTGTATGTATCTGTTACCTGTGACAAACAACGAATGATTCCTGCCAACTGCTGCATGAATGATATTGAGCCCTTTCAAGGTCGGTACTACCTCAGGGATGTCCCGTGTAACGGTATCTCCAAAACCGAGTTGCCCACAAGCATTGCGGCCTTGATATAAACAGATAAAAACAATATTACTATATTATTCACTAGTACCTGGCTGACCGAGCCTTGCTCCGTAATTTTTTACAAAATACAAAAAGACTTGATTTAAAACTATACATGTATATATTTAAAACTTGTCTATCACCAACACAAGTCATAACACAAGTATTAAGTTACCTCAGTATTAGGTACTTTGGGGACGGACGACCGTGTTTGTAAGTGTCCCATATGTTTATATTTATTTATTTATTTATATTTACATTTTTTTTAGCTGCAAACCATCATTTAAAGAGGTTTTAATCGTATTTAAGGAGGCGTGTAAGGAAAAACTGTGAGAATATTTTGATGAGCGGTCACCTTATTAAGGTATTTGGTATAAAACGATAGGATCTCAACTTCCGCGGTCGCAGTGGTTTGAAAAATTAAAATTATTCGGAAATATTTCCGAATAATTGTTGCACTTTTGAGACTTCGTTCCCGGGATATTCCATTAAATATGTTTAGGTTTTGGATGCGAAAATAGAACACTCAGAACTGCGTTGAATGTGGAGCTGTATATGATGTGTATCATGTATTGATGGAATGTGCGCGGAATAAGTCTGCGAGGCCAAGTGTACTCAACACAAGTAACGTGGGTATTTGTAAAAGTATACTGGCCGATCCAATATAAAAAGAAGCTAGGACTTTTGCGGGTTCTGGCATTTGAACGGTTTGATTATGACGACAATATGAGAGTGACATAGTCAAACATAGTCAAATTGAGTAAAATCCTTTAAAAAATATAACTTCTCCCGAAGAGTAAATTATAAGCAAATCTGCTAATAAGGAAAAATATTTTAGATTAAGAGCAACATTGACTATGTAGTGCGAAAGTCAATTATATTTTTGCCAACACTATATACCACGTTCTTCCCTAAGTTCATTCAGTATCCTGTTACAACCTGTCGAAGTGCAGTACGAAATTTTTCGGGCAAATTTTTAAAAGTTTATATAATTAATTCGTAATAATGAAAACGCAGGTAACTTTAAGCAACTTTGTGTTACAAAATATTAAATGTGGAGTATTTTAATAATTATATTTCGTCGCTTCATTCTTCAGATATTATTTTTACTAAGTAGTCCCTTTAACCTACTAGCAACTTACGCACGTTAAGAGATTTTTTATTTTTTTTTAATGGTAACCCCGCCTCCCCACCTCCCGTTGTCAGTCCACCTTTACCAACCTTCACTTGGTTTTCGTCATTCCTTTTTCGTGCGTAGCAACGAACGGACGTTCCTACTAAAGTTCGAAACTAGTGAATAATGCCTAAGAGAAGTGCGAAGGAGAAACTCCATCACTACCGAAGAAAAATTAAAAAACTAGAGGAGAAACAAGGGCGTATGAGATGTCGCATCAGATCGGATTCCGAAAACAGTAAGTCATCCTTATATACATTTTATAAAGCTATTTATATATTTTATAAAGGTTTACCTGGAGGTTGCCCGAGATGGTAACACGAAGGAAAAAATAAAACCAAAATCCTCTGTGTGCCAAACTACACTTATATTTAAGGTTAAGACTTCTCTAAAAGCTGGGAGGTTGTCCGAGATGACAACACAAAGGCGATTACTGGTCTTAATACTATTCGTTACCCGGAGGTTGTTCGAGATGACAACACGAAGGTTTATTAGTATTGTAATGAACCTCAAATTGAGGTTATGTTATACATTTGACTTTCGCGTTAACATTTTTTAATTGTTTGGCGCAGGTATAGAGGATCCGTTAATCTCTGGCATGCCACCGGTTTTGGAACCCGAAGTGGAATGTGTGCCAGGGATGGCTGAGCCTGAACTTGAGGTTGAGCCTCTGCTTGGGCTAGAACCAGCCTTAACAGACCCTATAAACAATACTCAAACCCTCTCGTCGTTGCCAGAGGTGATTGAACAAGAGACTGTTACACCAACAGTCCCAGTTTTAAATCCTGATATTCTAGCGGCACTGGGAGAAATTACAGACGATTCTCCAGAATTCGGCGCAAAGATCCATGAAAATCTTGCTAAGATATGGATGCCATTGTTAAAAAAAAAGGCTTAACAAAGGAATCCCGGGAAAGGCTACTAAAGGAGTATCTTATTCCCGAAAATTGTCCTTTATTGAAAGCGCCGACTCTGAATCCAGAAATCTCTGCAGCCATACCAGAGTCGGGTAGATTCCGGGATAAGAAATTGTGTACATACCAACAACAACTTGGGGTTGGTATTACAGCTATAAATAGAGGACTCGACATTTTATTAACGGGTGACAATAAAATAGACGCATTAAAATTTATCTGTGATGGAAACCGAATTTTATCGGATCTACATTTTCAGAAAACAGAATCACGAATAAAATTTATATCACCTGGGTTGGACAAGCCCTTTTTGCAATTAATAGAAACCTCAGAACGTGACCAGACATTATTCGGTATAACACTGCCAGACCGAATTAAAGCTTCTAAAGCTATAAATACTCAAAGCCAGCAAATAAAAAAATCTATAACAGCGCCGAAACCATCCTCTTCGCAAGCAGCAAACCGCGGTACCAAGTCGGAAAACTGGCAAGGCCCTCCTCGCTTTCCGTCAAACAGGGGAAGTCGCGGAGGGTCGAAGAGAACAAACCGGCCTCATTATTATCAACCAGCTCACACATCGAAGAATACGATGAAAACCCGTGGAGCACCACGGCAGTAGCACAGGTACACGCAGGTAGACTTTCTCAATCCTTTAATCCTAAAATGGATTAAAGATGGCATAGATTTTTCATTTACAAAAGAACCTGTCCAAACTCATATACCATATTATGCCTGGACAGACCAGGAAAAACTAGAAATGTCTGCAGCCATAGATAAGCTTCTAAACCTAGGAGCTATATCAATATGCAACCCGGTAGATAACGAATTTATTTCCTCGATTTTCTTAACACCAAAGCCTAATGGACAAAAGAGATTTATTTTAAATTTAAAATCTCTTAATAATTTCATTAAAAAGTGTCACTTCAAAATGGAAGACTATAGAACTGCAACTAAATTAATTGAGAAAGATTGTTATTTAGCTACAATAGATCTAAAAGAAGCTTATCTTTTAGTACCTGTTAACGTAAATTTTCGTAAATATTTACGCTTTAAATTTGAAGACGAACACTCGAAGCGTATTACATATGAGTTTAACGCTATGCCTGGCTTTCAGTGGCTCCAAGAATCTTTACCAAAATCTTAAAAGAAGTAGTGAAGATTCTGAGATATCAAGGTCATAAATCCGTTATCTATTTGGACGACATTCTTTGTATAGGCAACGACTATAGTGACTGTCTCAATAACGTAAATGAAACTTTAAAGACCCTAACACGTCTAGGTTTCATTATTAACTTTAGCAAAAGTTCACTTGAACCTAAGAAAGAATGTAAATTTCTAGGTTTTATTTTTAATTCGGAAAATCTAACAATGGCTTTACCGACCGAAAAACGAAGCAAAATTGCACAATTGAGACGAAAGTTTTCTTTCCTGCCTATATGCACTATTAGAGAGTTTTCGCAAGTCATAGGCGTTCTAACAGCAGCATGTCCAGCTGTTAAGTATGGCTGGTTATATACGAAAATATTAGAGAAACAAAAGTACCTGATGTTGTTAAAAAACAATAATTACGATTCAAAAATAAAACTTCCAGTTTGCATTCTTGACTATCTTAGTTGGTGGATTACTAATATTTCCATAACGGTCAATGACATAAAACCATCTAACTTTGCTATGGAAATTTTTACAGATGCATCCCGAACTGGTTGGGGAGCATTTTACAACTGCAATAGAGTGCATGGGGCATGGAAAGACAACGAGCGTAAGTTCCATATAAACTATTTAGAACTCTTGGCAGTATTTCTTGCTTTAAAGACTATCGCATATGATATGGCCAATTGTACAATATTGCTACGTATTGACAACACTACTGCCATAAGCTACGTAAATAGAATGGGGGGGATACAATTTCCCCACTTAAACAATTTGTCCAGAGACATTTGGCAATGGTGCGAGAAGCGTAATATGACAATCTTCGCTTCATAAATTAACACGAAAGAGAATAAAGAAGCAGATTATGAATCGAGAGAGTTTAATCCGGATACCGAGTGGGGTTTGACGAGTACGGCCTTTCAGAAAATAACTAGTAATTTTGGTAAACCAGAGATCGATATTTTCGCTTCTCGCACTAATGCAAAATGTGAAGTCTATGTATCTTGGTTACCCGACCCAGATGCCTCATACGTCGATGCTTTTACCATTACATGGAAAAACAAATATTTTTATGCATTTCCACGATTTTCAATAATTCTGAAATGCCTCCAAAAAATAATTAATGAAGAAGCATGTGGTATATTTGTATTCCCACAATGGCCTTCACAGCCATGGTTCCCGCTGCTACAAAGTTTAGTAGTATCAAATATTATATTTCTTAAACCCAGTTACAAAGTCCTTCAATACGATTTCAGCAGCCGTCTCCCACACCGGCTGCACAGACACCTTACGCTGGCTGCAGCGATACTCTCAGGGAAGCGTTCCAATACAGAGGTATTCCGGCGAGCGCAATAGACCTAATGTTGGCATCCCTTTCTCACAACACTAAGAAACAATATAATGTCAGTCTCAAGCGGTGGTGGCAGTTTTGTAATAGAAATGCTATCAATTATTATGTAAGTACAGTGGCACAAGTAATATCTTTTCTTACTGAAGAATTTAACAACGGTGCTAGTTATGGCACAATGAATACGCATAGATCAGCCCTCTCTATCTTATTAGGCAACAATATAGGTTCTGACGAGTGCGTTAAGAGGCTTTTAAAAGGTGCTTTTAAATTGAAACCATCCAAACCTAAATATTGGCAGACATGGGATCCACAGGTAGTTCTCGACCATATCATGGAGTGGTATCCAAACAAAGACCTTAGCTTTGATAAATTGTCTAAGAAACTAGTAGTTTTGTTGGCATTGTGCACGGCGCAGAGAGTTCAAACTCTTTCACTAATTAAAATTTGTAACGTACATGTTGAGCCTAATGGCATAAGTATTTCGATCACAGACATAATAAAAACTTCTGCGCCAGGTCGAGACCAACCCATTTTATTTCTTCCATTCTTTACGACCGCACCGAATATATGTCCAGCCACAATACTTTTGGATTATATATCGATTAGTAAAAGTTTTAGAAACGAAGAGTGCACTCGTTTAATAATTACAACAAAGAAACCTTATAAAAATGCCACCTCGCAGACTATAAGTAGATGGATAAAACTAGTGTTGTCCGAATGTAGCATTGATATATCGACTTTCAGTGCACACAGCACACGACATGCTTCTACTTCTAAAGCTCATGCCGCAGGTGTCTGTATTGACACCATATGCAAGGCGGCTGGATGGACAAGTTCTCACACCTTCGCAAGATTCTACAAGTTAAATGTTTGTAAAGATGACGAATTCGCGAAAAATGTAATGTTGTCAAACAATAAATAAGATTATTGTTTACTGTGATTGTTACTGTTCAACTGATTATCAATTTGTGTTTTTTAATGTTTTTTCTGTACAAAAAATATATATGTACGTATAGTGCAAAAAAAAAAGAAAAAAAAAAGTGTTTTCTCTAAACATCTACTTAGTAAAAATAATATCTGAAGAATGAAGCGACGAAATATAATATGTGATCAAACGAGCTTCACAAGTGAAGTTCGATCGATATTATATGAGTCGCTTCATTCGAAGATATATAACATCCCTACCCTTCCCAACCCTTGCAATATTTATTTATTTATTACAAGATCCTGTCTCTAAACCAAATGACGAAAACCAAGTGAAGGTTGGTAAAGGTGGACTGACAACGGGAGGTGGGGAGGCGGGGTTACCATTAAAAAAAAATAAAAAATCTCTTAACGTGCGTAAGTTGCTAGTAGGTTAAAGGGACTACTTAGTAAAAATAATATCTTCGAATAAAGCGACTCATATAATATCGATCGAACTTCACTTGTGAAGCTCGTTTGATCACATATAATCGCAATATTCAAGGCTTTATAATTATGAATTTCTAAAGATGGGCAAAGATTCCCCGATGATTTTTAACCTATGAATGACAACTTTGCCCATCATTAAAATGTACCCAGGGCTACCACATATAATATTGCTCAATACTATGTGAATAATATATCCTCTGAACTAATGTTATATGAACCTTCCTAATTATAATTTTGATCTCCATTCTTACGGATTCTATTCTTAGGTAAACTAGATTTCAATCTTATTGTTAAGTCTATCTACCTACTATCACGAATTTATTGTATCAAAATATATTCACACTTAGCATTCTTTCCTAGTCGAGTAATTTACACATTATAACGCCTATCTACTAATGGTGGAATTTTGGTTAAGTTAGGTAAACACTGATGAACGACTAGATTTGCAGCGTGTTAGTTTAACGGTTTCTATGAAATAGCGCGGTTTATCACAATATTTTCGTATCAATTACCTAAATTATGCCAGTAAGCATTATGTTTTACTTAAGTAAAAGTTTCAGTAATAATTATCACGTAGTTTTCCTGGTAATTTTCGCCATAGCATTATAGCAATTTATCCGATACTTTTATATATCATCCTGTCCTTATCCCACTCTAAGTGGGGTCGGCACAACATGTTCTTCTCTTCCATTCTGTCCTATCTTTCGTCAACTCTGGCGCCACTCCTTTTATATGCATATCATACTTCACACAATCCAACCATCTCTTTTTAGGCCTCCTTCTAGGCACATCCACACTCAAATTTAACACACGTTTGGTCACATGATTTTCATCCCTCCTCATTACATGTCCATACCATCTCAATCTTGCACTTCTCGACTTTTCTATAATGGGCGCAACTTTCAGACTTCCCCTAATATACTAGTTTCGTATTTTATCCAGTTTTGTCACACCACACATCCACCTTAACATTCTTATCTCATTTGCATGTACTCTTCTTTAATCCCTCCTTTTCATTGCCCAACATTCTGATCCATACAATACGACAGGTCTTATGACTGCTTTATAAATTTTTCCCTTAACTTTAAGGGGCATTCGAGGGTCACATATTGTGCCTGAGACCTGCCGCCACTTCATCCATCCTGCATTCATTCTTTTACCCACATCTCGATCTATTTCACCGTCGTTTTGAAAAAGCGAACCGAGGTACCGAAAATCAAAGCAGACTGGCAAAATGTTCCCATCCAAACCGATCGGGGAGAAATTGGAGGTCCCACTAAAATCGTAGTACATATGTTCAGTTTTAGTACGACTGATTTTTAAACCGACTTTCTCCACCTGGTTGTGCCATTTCGCCAATCTGCTTTGGACCTCAGTTGCATTTTCTACGACGAGTACAATGTCATCGGCGAATAACATACACCAAAGAGCCTCCTCTTGAATGTTAGCAGTAAGTGCATCCATTACTAGAAGGAATAAAAATGGACTTAAAGCCGATCCCTGGTGTAAGCCTACAGCCACATCGAAATCGTCAGTTACTCCGGCTGCAGACCGGACATGAGTACTAGCTCTGGCATACATAGAACATACAATCCGTACATACTTCTTCGGCAGTCTCTTTTCTTTCAAACTCCACCACAGAACGTCACGTGGAACACGATCGTACGCTTTTGCTAGGTCTATAAAGACCATATGCAAGTCTCTACGCGCATGACGGTATTTCTCGCATAATTGACGCAAAGCGAAATATAGCGTCATATAGAATATAGCGAAATATAGAATATAGCGTCGGTCGTGCTCCGTCCTGGCATAAAACCGAACTGGTTCTGGGTTATCTTACATTCTTCTCGCATTCGTCGCTCTATTACTCTTTCCCAAATTTTCATGCTATGTGACATGTGACATTTTCAATTTATCCGATACTTTTATAATTCAAAATTTCAAGATTCCATATTTCGCGTTTTATTTGCACACTATATCTAATACAAAAATATTAATAAATTATTTCGTGTAAGAATTTTAGTTATTTTGACAGCCCTTGAACTTCTGTAATCACTGGACGGCACAAGTATGAAAAAAACAAAAAGTCGCTAGATAACATTGCCCACTCATTTTTTCCAGCTATCACTAGGACTTCAATCAAAATTTTGAAATTAAAACTGAAATTGCTTTAAGTTCTAGTTATGATATTTATTATTTAATTTTAGGAGTTATTTTTGCGCCAAATACGACATGGGCAATGTTGGCCAAAACTCCTGATTATTTTGCCCGCTATCGAAATCACAAATATTTCAGATTAAATATAATTTTTTTATACAATTTCTACATCTACTGTATACACATGTTCATATAGTTGTATGAAAATAACCAATATACAAAAGTACTTATAGAAAAAAATTGAAATTCATTACATTTTACCAAACAATCGGGCAAAGTTGTAGTGTTTTACGTAATTAAAAAATCGACCTTTTTTTCTTTTAAATCTTAGCGCTTTTTTGTTTCAAATGTACTTTTCGGAATAAAAATATAAAAACATTTCCAAAGTTCATCGTATATGAAAATTTTCAGATTGTCCAGAAAATCCATCGATTTACAATTTAAATTATTATGAAAAACGTCGAACCTTACACAATGGTAAGTCGATTTTAACGCGGTGTGACCGTTATATTTATATATTAATTAGAAAAAAGGCCGGTATTATTCTGTTTTTGAATTGTGTGAATTTTTTTTAAATCTTAAGGACTTCTTTTATAGGATAGAAAAACAAGAAAACATTTAACCAAATCCAAAGAGGTAAAGTTCAAAAGTGTTCGATTTAGTATGCCATACCCGGTATATATTTACCAGTTGCCTGTCATCCATAACACAAGTATTAAGTTACTCACGGATGGCCGTCTATGTAATTGTCCAAAAAAGACAAACTTAAAAGATATAAATGAATATAATATGCCACCAAATTTAATCGCCGCCGCAATTCATCTTTGGTAAAAAGGGGACGGACTACGCACGTAGGCTTGCTGAACGCATGCATATTTTTTTTGGTTTAGGCATTTTGAAGAACGTTTTTTTCTCACTTTTATTCCATTTTGGCTTAATTTATATTTTTAACTCAGAATAGAATCAAGGAATTTACGCGGGAAATACGTTCTACGCGGGCGAAGCCGCGAGTGTAGCTAGTAATGATATAAAGCAGCTTTCCAACTGTGTACGAACAAACAATCTGCGAAGAATTCAAAAAAACAATCTTTGGAACCAATAATTAAATAATTTAAGACCATTTTAATATCTTTACTTACCAAATGTCAACGCATCTCCCTCAGCAGACACTAAAATTGAATGGCCAGCACTGCATCCACTGATGATCAAACGGTACTGAAATGTTACAACGGAAATAATTATAGAACTATATAGAGGGTAGTATTGTAAAGAAGCTACAATACTTTTTGTATATAGTCCGGTTATTCAGCCTATTCTATAAACAATAAGTTTATACAATTTTTTTTTTGTTTGTTTATAAATCACTACATATTATAAAACAAAGTTCATATTTCCGTATGTACGCATAAAACTTTAAAACTACGCAACCGATTTTGATGCGGTTTTTTTTAATAGATGGAGTGATTCTAGAGGAAGGTTTGTACGTATAATAACATTCAATACGAAGTAGAGAAATAATGTAATTTTTGAGGTTTCTGTAAATAATTACATTTTTTCCCGCTTCCATTGCAAACGCAGGCTAAACCCTACGAGATTTATCAAAATGATGTACTAAGTATTTGTACTCCTTAAAAAGGTCTACAGAAAAGTCCGCGATGGTATATATCTATCTGTTATGGATAACCCACAATAGCAGTCTTTTTCATTTACTTTTTACGAAAAATGATGCCTTATATTCAAAGCAATTTTTATACAATACAGCATTAATCCTTATACAATTGAGTACCTTAAATAAATTGTTGATTTAATGTAGATCATTATTGCCGTTTACAGCATGTAATTTAAGTGAACATTTTCGGAGATATTACAGATTTAAAATCCCGCGAGGAGGCCGCGCTTAGACTTATAAGCACTTCGAATCTTTTAAGAGTTTGTTTAAAGACATTCTGTAATTAATTGTAAAAATAAAATACATAGGTAAAATGTAAAAGTAAATGAGTAAAAATGTACTTTATGAGTTTAGATATTCCAAAGATAGCAGGAAATCGTCTTGGTATAGGGAGAGGAAATTGTTTTTCTCCAAATGTAACGCTTGCGGGCCACGGGCAGTAATGAATAAATCAAAACTACTGGATCAATTTTAATCATTTTTTTTTACACTGACTGACATGGGATATATATTTTATACCCGTGCGAAGCATGGGCAGGCCGCTAGTTGTTTATAAATCTATTATGCCTAATAACCTAATTATAAATAAAAAAAGAAATAATTACCTTCATATCAGTAAATCTATGGAAAGTATACAAATCTGGATGTGTCTTTCTTTTTTGTCGATTTAAACGTTTCGCTATAAAATCCCACGATAACCTTCCAGCAATCATTAGAATACCAGGAGTTTTATAAAAGCTCTTCAACAGCTCCTGCAAAAAAAAAATCCAACAACTAATCTTCAATCTACCTCTTGTTATCACGCAAATATAAAATGTTGTGATATATTTTAAAATTGATGTTTCACTTGAATGTATATTAAAGAAAATTGGGCTGTGCATTAACAAAAAAATGTTTTATGTTATGTTCAGTTTCTACAGAGTATTTCACATCATTGAATCGCCACACATGTCTTACTGCCCTAGATGAATGGATGCTGAGCAATGTTGGATCAGGGATTGATCAGATTGAGTTAGTGGCTAGCAAAGTTTAAGTTGTGCCACTATTGCAGCCCCTGAACGATTTATTGCATGCTAGCATGAGTATGTGCTGCTAAATTTATTTCAATGGAAGAGTCACAGCTTTATCTTCTATGAGTGATCGATTTTAAACCATTAGGATATCTATAGACATGCTATACTCTGTCAGTGATGTGCTACCAGTTGTATATTTTACATACTATCTTAAGAGTATGTAAGTTGCTTGCGCTAAAACCATTCATTTTGTGCAAAATAATAAATAAAATTTTAGTGTTCTATGAACAGTAGACATGACACAATCACACAATATATTTAATAGTCTCAAACAATATTATCTATTTACCTTAGGTAATTGTTTGGCAGGGATTTCTATGTTAGCCATTTCAGCCCGACCTGCAGTTTCTCCAAGATCGTCATAATCATCACAATCATCGTCTTCCGTTACCCTGTTTTGACGCAATAAAGGTCGTATTTTCCTCTGTTATAAAAGAAAGAAAAACCATAAATAATAATTTAAACTTAACAATATCGTCAGGTGATTAACAAAAAAAACCTCACCAAACACAATTCAATTACAATCAACACATTGAAATGTTCAATTAAATAAACTTATGTATTTTATTTATTACTCTCATATATCACTACATATTATAAAACAAAGTCCATATTTCCGTATGTACGCATAAAACTTTAAAACTACGCAACCGATTTTGATGCAGTTTTTTTTAATCGACAGAGTGATTCCAGAGGAAGGTTTGTACGTATAATAACATTCAATACGAAGTAGAGAAATACTGAAATTTTTGAGTTTTCTGTAAATAATTACATTTTTTTCCGCTTACATTGCAAACGCAGGCTAAACCCTACGAGATTTATCAAAATGATGTACTAAGTATTTGTACACCTTAAAAAGGTCTACAGAAAAGTCCGCGATGGTATATATCTATCTCTTATGGATAACCCACAATAGCAGTTTTTTTCATTTACTTTTTACGAAAAATGATGCCTTATGTTCAAAGCAATTTTTATACAATACAGCATTAATCCTTATCCAATTGACTACCTTAAATAAATTGTTGATTTAATATAGATCAATATTGCCGTTTACAGCATGTAATTTAAGTGAACATTTTCGGAGATATTACAGATTTAAAATCTCGCTAGGAGGCCGCGCTTAGGCCTATAAGCACTTCGAATTTAGCAGCGACCGGAGGCGCAATTAAATGTCCTTCTTTCAAGTTTATATTGTCTAATGATAAGAAAGCTATGAATTTTGTATGTAAAGACATTGTCTAATCAATTGTAAAAATAAATAATATCACTACATAGTATAAAACAAAATCGCATTCTCTGTCTGTCCCTATGTCCGTATATCCCTATGTATGCTTCTATCTTTAAAACTATGCAACTGATTTTGATGCGGTTTTTTTTTTAATAGATAGAGTGATTTTAGAGGAAGGTTTACATGTCTAATAACATTCAATATGGAGTAGAGAAATACTGTAATTTTTGAGGTTTCTAATGTGATGTAAATAGCTACATTTTTTTCCGCTTACATTGCAAACGCAGGCTAAACCCTACGAGATTTATCAAAATGATGTACTAAGTATTTGTACACCATGAAAAGGTCTACAGAAAAGTCCGCGATAGTATATGTCTATCTCTTATGGATAACCCACAATAGCAGTTTTTGTCATTTACTTTTTACGAAAAATGATGCCTTATGTTCAAAGCAATTTTTATACAATACAGCATTAATCCTTATCCAATTAAGGACCTTAAATATATTGTTTATTTAATATTGATCAATATGACCCTTTACAGCATGTAATTTAAATAAACAGATTCGAAGATATTACAGATTTAAAATGCAGGGGACGCGCCGCGAGCCTATAAATAGCGCGTCGGAGGTCGCGGTTCGCCTCTCGGCGTCGGCGATGCTTCCGCCCTCGCCCGTCTTATCGGTGACACTGTCAAAGCCATTAGGGCTAACAGCATTAGTCAAATTCGAAAAAAAAAACGCGGTTCGCCCTGTAACCATTTGAATTTAGCAGCGATCGGACGCATTTATGATCGGAGCTCTCTAGCGAGGAAAATAACAATCACTACATAATATAAAACAAAGTCCATATTTCCCTATAAAACTTTAAAACTACGCAACAAATTTTGATGCGGTTTTTTTTAATAGATTGAGTGATTCCAGAGGGAGGTTTGTACGTATAATAACATTCAATACGGAGTAGAGAAATACTGTAATTTTTGAGGTTTCTGTAAATAATTACATTTTTTTCCGCTTACATTGCAAACGCAGGCTAAACCCTACGAGATTTATCAAAATAATGTACTAAGTATTTGTACACATTGAAAAGGTCTACAGAAAAGTCCGCGATGGTATATGTCTATCGCTCATGGATAACCCACTAAAGCATTTTTTGTCGTTTACTTTTTACGAAAAATAATGCCTTATTTTTGAAGCAATTCTTATACAATACCGCATTAATCCTTATCCAATTAAGTACCTTAAATAAATAGTTGATTTAATATAGATCAATATGGCCGTTTACAGTATGTAATTAAAGTGAACATTTTCGGAGATAATACAGATTTAAAATGCCGTGAGGAGGCCGTGCTTCGCCCTATAACACTTCGACTTTAGCAGCGATGTCGCTCTTTCAAGAGTTTGTTTAAAGACATTCTGTAATTAATTGTAAAAATAAAATACATAGGGAAAATATAAAAGTAAATAAGTAATAATGTACTATATGAATTTAGATATTCCAAAGATAGCAGGAAATCTTCTTGGTATAGGGAAAGGAAATTGTTTTTCTCCAAATTTAACGCTACGGCCACGGGCAGTAATGAATAAATCAAAACAACTGGATCAATTTTAATCATTTTTTTACACTGACTGACATGGGATATATATTTAATACCCGTGCGAAGCAGGGGCAGGCCGCTAGTTGAGATCTATAATATTGCAAAAGATTCAAGGTTACTTAAGTTTCAATTCATACATACTAACAGTGGACTTCGGACGCATTTGATAACATTGACAGAATTACTGCCAAAATCATAAACAATAAAGATATAAATTACAAGAAGAACTTCTTTTTCATTTGTATCTTTCTTTTTTCTCTTTGTTCAAGCAAATATCAAAAGTACTAAGATGCAACATTGAAATTAAAAATATAACAAACTTTTTGAAACATGTATTGTAAGAGATGCTTAAAATATCCATAATGATAATGGATCTCTTTCCCAGTAATGGATTGCTTGATTCCTCCTCTTCTTTATTTTTATATGAAACTAATATATTTTTAGGGTATACCATAGAATACCTTGTCAACATAAGCAAACCATATTCCCCTTCAGTTCAGACTTATATAATGGTGGTGGTAGTGCAACATTTTTACAAATTCTGCATGTATCAGGTATATATATATATATATATATATATATATATATATATATATATATATATATATATATATATATATATATATATATATATATATTCTATTTGCTTTATCACTGACTATAGCAAAATAATATTATTAGTACTTTTGTATTATGGATATCCACATTATTATTATTATTATATTACTATAAATTATATTTTCTTATAGTTAAAAGAGTGTGTTGAATTCTTATAGAAAATATAATGGTTTATTTAAATTTATAAATTTTAGCTTTAATTAATTAAACTAAACTTTACTTAAACTACTGTAACAACAAATTACAGTAGTTTAATACAACTATTAAAATGAGGCTGATATATATATATATATATATATATATATATATATATATATATATATATATATATATATATATATATATATTGGTGGTTAAACCAACGGGGCGGTTCCGCGATCCTATGTTCTCTCCTGCGGATAGGCGGACAAGGCGTATAGTGCAACGACAAGTCAAAGCACTTACCTTAGCGGTTGTGGACTGTATGGTGGTAGCCTGCTCCAGATCTCTCGGGATCCGAAGAAAACGCGGCGCGGATGACCGTTGCGGTACAAAAAAGCGGTGATGCGGGAAAGCGATACGGACTTGACTTGTCGGCGGTGTCAGTCGTAATGGCGGTTGCGGCGCGGCGATAAATCACAATGGCGGCTGCAGCGCGACCATTCGATTGGTCGCGCGACTTCACCACTGTCACTCACCACTAAGTTCGTGGCAGTGACATGTATTACAAAATACGCCCAACCATCCCCCCGACCTTAGGAGAGATGAGGTCTCCTAAACAAATAGGAAGCCTGGTAGAATTTCCTAAATCGTGGAGGCGATGTATATCTTGAAGGATAAATGGGCGTACATGCGGAATGCATTTAAATAAAAATGCGGAATGCGGGATTTAACTAAAAATGCGGGGTTAAATTAAATAAATTGTGGAATGCGGAAAAAATAAATAAATTGCGGAATGCGAAAATAAACAAAATGCGGGATGCGTAAGAAATATAAAGTTGTGGGAAATAACTTAATACAAAAAAGGGGAAAATGCGATAAGTAAAATTATTGTGTTGGTAACGGACAGACCTTCCCAATCGGCCTTTGATATGTGCCAGTTCGGGTGCGGACAGTAACAACTCGGACTAATCCATCAGACCCAGGATGAACAGCGGTTATTACACCGATGGGCCATTTGAGTGCCGGCAAATTATCAGATTTTAAAATAACAACTGTGCCTACTGTAATAGGATCAGTGCGCGTGTTCCATTTTTGTCGGTTTTGTAACGTTGTCAAATATTCATTTCTCCATCTTGACGAATAACTTTTAATTATCCCATCCAACAGATATTTGCGTTTAAGTAATGACTGCGGTTCAGATGAAATTTCAACAGCATGAAACGAATCAAGCGGTCCCAAAGTATTATCGCGAGAAAAGATTTGCGTATAAATTAATTCGCATTGTTTATCAGTGGGTGACACATGTTGTATGTTAGGAACATCTTCCACATTTAGACATTCATTCATCAAATTTTCCATTGAATTCTCCGTATTACAGACGTAAGAATGATACGCGATACATTTACAAGCGGGAGATGACTCGGCAACGCCTTTTAAAATTTTTGCTGAACCGATTATGATGTAACCGAACTCTGTTTCCAGCGCGTCTGGAGTACAAGAGCTACCTAACACCTTATTCCCCTTTAATATTTTAGCAAATACCTCTGAACCAATTAACATATCGAAATGACCCGGTAGAAAAAATTTATCATCAGCAAGCGGTAAACTAAACAAATAATCTAATGAAGAGCGGTCAACAACAGTCTGCGGTAAATTACTTGAAATTTTATTTAAAACTAATGCTTGAAGGTCAAGTTGAAACTTATTGAAGCGCGAATATAATGTTACATTACATAAACCTTGCACCGATTGTGAGTTATCTCCTATTCCCTCTACCGAAATATTTTCAATCGGTTGGTTAATATTAATATCAAGCCTTTTACAACAATTCTTCGTTATAAAATGTTTTGGAGAGCCCATATCGACGAGTACTCTAATCGGTCGCATAATAGAATTTCGATCTAATACGTAAACAATCGCGGAACCTAATAAAACTATCTTATTATCACTGCTAGTGCTCGCGGACATACTATTCCTATGCAATGAAACCGGTTTATCGTCCAAAGGTATGAGCTGTTCGCAGTGACGTTCGTGCGCTTCCGATGCACCTTTCACAGACTGAACAACCCCCCCGACCATATCAGTACGCGGACTAGTAAAATGCAGTGATGTATGATGTCTCTTATTACAGTTTTTACAACTAGAATTCGAACGGCAACTAGATAATGTGTGACCCGTACTTAAGCAGTTAATGCAACCCTTTAAATCCTTAACTGTGTCGTATTTATCGTGCGGTGTTTGATATCAAAGACGGGACAAGAATACAAATAAAAGTGTTCGGTCGATTTACAGAGCGAGCATCTACGCGATATAGTTTGCATATTACTAGTGGACGGTGCGTTGACAATATACGAAGCGGGATTTAAGTGCGGATTGTAAACAATGTTGGAATGACTATGTTTGACGCGGGTGGTAATATTCGAAATGTTCGCTGTTCTCTGCAATATTTTTAACTGCTCGCGAAGAAATATAACGAACTCGGAGTATTGCGGATAACATTGTTTTCTTATACTGTTCTCGAATTGTTTTGCGGTTTCCACGTCTAATTTTCGTAAACCGAGGTGCACAAAAAATAAATCTAATAGATCGTCGATTTTAAGTTGTTTTAAGGCGGCGATAGATGTCGAATATGTATCGATGAAAGTATCTAGTTGCGGTGCAGTGGTGTTTTGAAGCGGTTTTAAGTTTAATAATTTTTCTATGTAACTGACAGCTATTGCTCGGTTGTCAGTATATTTATCGACTAATGCGTTGTAAATAAGTGAATAATTATCCGCCGTGGGATTAATACCTAGCCAGATACTTTCTGATTTACCCTTTAATTTAGCGATTAAATAACGAATGCGTAAAGAATCTGTCAATTCATCGTTAAAATGAACCATCGAGTTGAATGATTCAATAAACATAGGGAATTTTTCGTATTCGCCATAAAACTCGGGAACGGATAACTTTTCTAAGCGTATAGAACTAGCGGGAATGTTATGATTATCACTGTTTTTTAACGATAAACTATTCGATAAAGAGGAACTATATTTTTGCGCGGCATCCTTTATTTCACAATAAAAATCTTCGAACGCCCAAATTGCTTCGAAGTTTGCTACATATTTAGGATTTATTAATAAATTAATCTTATTAATTTTATCCAGTAAGCGGTCGAATTCCGATCGAACGTTTTCCAAATTCGAAATCTTTTTAAAAAACAAAGTATATGTGGGAACCTCAATGTTTTTAGGAATTATGGAGTGAATGTTTTTAATTCGTAAAAAATATGATTGCTTTTTTGCTTCTAAGATAGCTAAATCACATTCACTTGTATCTGCACATTCTGAAAAATCACTTTTCTTCGAAGCCATCTTGATACCTTTGTGCTGTTGCTTTCAGTTGAAATCGAAAAATTTGAAATGTGTAACGGATAACGGTTAAGCGAAAAATGAATATTTAAGCGCGGTGTATACAATAATATGTTGTTTGAACACAGATTAACGAATAATTTTATAATGATTAAATGGCCAATGGGGTAAATAACTTTAAATCGCGGTTCTATAATGGATTAAGGATAAATAAGAGATTTTAACAGCGGAATTAAATAGAGAATATACAAATAGGAAATAGAACTTAGAAATCGCATCAAGGCTCGAAGTAGACCAAATGGTGGTTAAACCAGCGGGTCGGTTCCGCGATCCTATGTTCTCTCCTGCGGATAGGCGGACAAGGCGTATAGTGCAACAACAAGTCAAAGCACTTACCTTAGCGGTTGTGGACTGTATGGTGGTAGCCTGCTCCAGATCTCTCGGGATCCGAAGAAAGCGCGGCGCGGATTACCGTTGCGGTACAAAAAAGCGGTGATGCAGGAAAGCGATACGGACTTGACTTGTCGGCGGTGTCAGTCGTAATGGCGGTTGCGGCGCGGCGATAAACCGCAATGGCGGCTGCAGCGCCACCATTCGATTGGTCGCGCGACTTCACCACTGTCACTCACCACTAAGTTCGTGGCAGTGACATGTATTACAAAATACGCCCAACCATATATATATATATATATATATATATATATATATATATATATATATATATACTATAAAACAAAGTCGCATATATCCTATGTACGCATAAAACTTTAAAACTACGCAACAGATTTTGATGCGGTTTTTTTTTAATAGATAGAGTGATTCCAGAGGAAGGTTTGAACGTATAATAAAATTCAATACGGAGTAGAGAAATACTGTAATTTTAGAGGTTTCTGTAAATAATTACATTTTTTTCCGCTTACATTGCAAACGCAGGCTAAACCCTACGATATTTATCAAAATGATGTACTAAGTATTTGTACACATTGAAAAGGTCTACAAAAAGTCCACGATGGTATATATCTATCACTTATGGATAACCAACCATAGGATTTTTTGTCATTTACTTTTTACGAAAAATAATGCCTTATGTTCAAAGCAAATTTTCGGAGATATTACAGATTTAAAATGCCGTGAGGACGCCGCGCTTCACTCTATAGCACTTCGAATGTTTTAAGAGTTTGTTTAAAGGCATTCTGTAATTAATTGTAAAAATAAAATACATAGGTAAAATGTAAAAGTAAATAAGTAAAAATGCACTATATGAGTTTCGATATTCCAAAGATAACAGGAAATCGTCTTGGTATAGGGAGAGGAAATTGTTTTTCTCCAAAGTTAACGCTTGCGGGCCAAGGGCGGTAATGAATAAATCAAAACTACTGGATCAATTTTAATAATTTTTTTTTACACTGACTGACATGGGATATATATTTTATACCGGTGCGAAGCAGGGGCAGGCTGCTAGTTATATATATATAATCCTACTACTTCTCTAACCTCCTAAGATAGTTTATGACTACATGTAACTATTAATAAGAATTATATTCAAAAAAGCACAACAGCCAATTTTTTTGCCGGCCCTTCTAAGTAGCAACAGCTTTCCGAACCAGCAGAAGAATTGACTATTCAAAAGCACTTGTTTACAAGTTTACTTGAATAAAAAATATATTGAATTTGAATTTAGATTTGATGTTTCAGATTATTTAGACATTGTATGTTGAAATGAATATAATTTCACACAGGTGTACAAATAATGAAATCTGAAAATGCTGGTTATAAAATTTCCATCATAGGTAAAGACCTAATAATATTACACAACTGCTCTAGGATTCTCTTTTGTGTTTCTGGAGGGTGGTGGTCTAGTTCCTCATTGGGACCATCTGAGTTGGACAAAATATGGACGAGATAGCATATACGATTTAAATCAATGTAAACATCAGAAACTACATAAAATTAAATTTATTTATACTTACTCGTGGCAGTGGGAAATCTGATGGAGTTTCTTCTTTTTTATTAGATGGGCCACTTACGGCCTCTGGAATAGTAGAAACATGATCTGCCAATTGCTGTGTAACAACCTTGTTGGACCTCTTCATTGTTTTATTAGAAGTAGACATGCTCTATTAAATATGAAATATGTTAATCTAGCATATTTTAATCTTAATAAATTTATGACATAATTGTAGGAAATATTGAATATTTGTTCAACAAATTCCTTGTGATATATTTACTGCACCTTGAATATGATGTACAGTGCAAACTCTAAATAATATCCCTCAAGTGACTGTGCATATTTTGACATTATAGAGAGTTGTCGTTAAATGGAGAGAAGAAAAATCTGTATTAGAAAACAAAGTTTATTTCAGACTAGTGTTAGTTATTACATCAAAAACAATTCTTATTCGAGAGCTATTGCATATAGTCTATTATTTTTGTGTGACGTCTATTGCTGCACCAGTAATTTAGTTGTAATTTTGAAATATTTTATTCATACCTTGCAATATTCAAAGCAATTTTTAATTTTTAAAATTCTTGAAATGTTCAAAGCAATTTTTATACAATACAGCATTAATCCTTATCCAATTAAGTACCTTAAATAAATTGTTGATTTAATATAGATCAATATGACCGTTTACAGCATGTAATTTAAGTGAACATTTTCGGAGATATTACAGATTTAAAATGCCGTGAGGACGCCGCGCTTCACTCTATAGCACTTCGAATGTTTTAAGAGTTTGTTTAAAGGCATTCTGTAATTAATTGTAAAAATAAAATACATAGGTAAAATGTAAAAGTAAATAAGTAAAAATGCACTATATGAGTTTCGATATTCCAAAGATAACAGGAAATCGTCTTGGTATAGGGAGAGGAAATTGTTTTTCTCCAAAGTTAACGCTTGCAGGCCAAGGGCGGTAATGAATAAATCAAAACTACTGGATCAATTTTAATAATTTTTTTTTACACTGAAGAAGAAGAAGAAGAAGAATAACTTTATTACACAAACAAAAATACAAAGTGAAAAGAAGACATAGATAACAGATACATTTGAATGTGCAAAGGGCGGTCTTATCACACTGTTGTGATCTCTTCCAGACAACCCTTTGTCAGAGAGGATCTTATGTATAATTATACACGGGTTGGCAAATGTACGCAGATAAGTAAACAAAGAAGAGTAAATAAATAGTATCAACTAAATATATGTATAAATAAAAACAACTAAAAATAGAGAGAAAAAAAAAAAAAACAAAAAGATAAAGAAACAAAATAAATAAATGGTAACAATACCAGTGTGAATAGTCCTTATAGTGACAAATAAAAATCCTTCACACGAACCTTAAAAATGGTTAATGAAGGAGATTCCCGAACTTCAGATGGAAGAGCATTCCACAGTCTTACAGCTTTAACTGTAAATGAATCATTATAGCAATTTGAGTTGCATTTAGGCGTTCTCAACTTACTACCGTCTCGAGAGCGAAGGTGAAGATGAAAAGAGTAGTTAGTAAAGAAGGAGAAGCGTTCTTTCAGGTAAAGTGGCGCATAGGGAAGATAAAGAGTGGTATAAAGAAGGAATAGCATGTGCAGGTCACGCCGCTGCCGTATCGGAAGCCACCTGAGTTGAGCGCGAAATTGTGAAACATGGTCAAATTTCCGCAATCCAAATATAAATCGAATGCACAGGTTTTGTAGGCGCTCCAACTTGTTCAACAGTTCCTCTGTCAAGTTGGAAAAACAGGTATCTGCGTAATCTAAAAGTGGAAGGAGAAGACTATTTGCAATCAAAATTTTAGTCTTCAAAGGTAAGAAGTTTTTCCACTTTTTTAAAAAGTGAAATGTTGCAAAAACCTTTCGACTAATTTCAGCTACATGTGGTCGCCAAGTAAGGGAGCTGTCCATGAGCAAGCCAAGGTTCTTGACAACATCACTGTATGCAAGTATGGAGCCATCAAACCTTACAGGAGGTAAAGTAGTCAGGTTATGATTGAGTTTAGTCAATTGCTTAGAACTACCCAGGATACAAACTTGCGACTTACTGGCATTAACGGATAACCCAAATGATTTACTCCAGGCAGTGATGATACTAAGCTCAGTGTTCAACTTAGATACTGCATTAGGGAAGTCTTCAGTGGGAGTACTTAAATATAGCTGCAGATCGTCAGCATAAAGGTGAAAGGGAAGAGAAAGTAGATCAGTAACAGTATTAATAAAAATAGAAAAAAGGAGTGGAGAGAGAACACCACCCTGCGGGACACCAGCACTGAGAGGGCAGTAATCAGAGAATCTCTCATCAACACGTATGCATTGTTGCCGCCCGTAGAGGTAAGAGCGAAACCAGTTTACAGCGCTAGAAGAGATGTTAATGGATTCGAGTACAGCTAATAAAATATCAAAATCAACGCAATTGAATGCGTTACTGAAATCTAGTAACGCAATTATGCTTATTTTCTGATTATCAATTGCGAATCGAATATCATCGCATACTTTGGTAAGTGCCGTCACAGTGCTATGTCCAGTGCGAAAACCAGATTGGAAAGGACTGAGGATATTGTGAGTAGATAAATAAAAAGAAAGTTGTAAGTGAACTATGCGTTCCAGGATTTTAGACAAGTAGGGAAGAATAGATATAGGCCGATAATGTGATAAACTTACAGGATTAGAGATCTTAGGAATAGGTATTACATATGCAGAACGCCAGATATTGGGAAAAGTACAAGTGGAAAGGGAAAAATTAAACATGTGACAAAGCACAGGTAAAACATTATTTAAAACAAGAGTAATCATTTTACGACTGATACCATCACTGCCCACAGCATCAGATGACACAGAGGCAATATGTTTTTTGATGTCTTTTATAGAGACAGAACTAAAATAAAACAAGGGATAGTTTGGTCTTAGACGCGATCGAAGGGATAAAAGTGTGTTAGCTTTCTCTGCACAGACTGTCGGAAGATTGACGAACTGAGCATTCAAAGTATTTAAATTAAGGTTGGTTGTAATGTTTGATGTTTGCCGTCCAAAACCTAAAGTTTGCAAAAACTTCCATACAGTTGATGGCTTTTTACTTCCAACAGATGCGTGAATATAATTCCGTTGCGCATCCCTTATTATGCCTTATTACACTGGTTACGCAGATGTCTATACCTTAAGAAGCTGTCCTCTGTGGGCTTCAATTTATATTTGGACTTTGCAGCGTTACGTTTCCGCATCAGTGACTTAATATTGTCAGACAGCCATGGTGCGGGAAGATGCTTTAATTTGATAGGCCTTAAGGGCGCGTGTACATCAGAAAGTTCAGTCAAGAGAGAATTGAAAATACTAAGTTTCTCGTCGATGGTTGGAGCACTAAAAACAGATTTCCATTCAATATTATTCAGGTCTTCCAAGAAACTTTCATTGTTGAACTTTTTGAAACACCGTCTCATAACAATTGAAGGCTTTGCCTTCGGTGGGCGCACTTTGTATGACAAGTAAATCAAATCATGGTAAGAAAACGCCTCAGCGGGAAATTGACCATGTTCACTTACGCATTCACTAGAAGAAACAATCATAATATCGAGAAGTGAGGGAGAGCATCCTGGAAAAAAGTGAGTTGAATTAGTTTGAAGTATGTGAAGGTTGGAGCTATCTATTATATTTTTTAATTTTTTGGCTCTTGTGTCGGCTTTAATGAGACAAGTGTTAAAATCGCCCATGATTATCGTATGATCAGCATTAGGACTAAAATTTTCCAGCAAATGTTCAAAACTATTAAAGTAATTAAAGTGTAGGGAGGGACAGTAGAAGACACCAAGAAGAACTTTGACATTACCGAACATAAGTTCGAGAAAAAGATGTTCTGATGATTCCGAATACGGCGCCGGGGATTTGTCAAGAATGGAAAAAGGAATATGGCTCCGCAGATAAATAGCTACTCCACCACCACCTTTGCCTGTTCGATCATTACGAATGAGATGGAATCCTGGTATTGAATACGAAGTTGAGGGTAAGGAGGGTTTTAAAAATGTCTCAGATACCAAAATAGCATGAATATTCTTAACGTCGAACGAAGCAAGAAGGTCAGAATAATGTGATGGAATGCTCTGAGCGTTAATGTGCACAACATTAAAGTTTTTGGGAAAAGAGGCAAATTTAGAGTCCAGAAGTGTATTTAGAGGTAACGTAGCACTATGGGAGCTTCCATCTGATGTTGAGGAATCAGTATCAATGTAAATATCAGCACCGGAAGAATTCATACTGGTACTATAACAATACTAATAAACAAAACAATATTTAAAACTAAGAGAAAGTAAGATAAGCTTATACAAAAACTATTAAAATAATAATTTAAAAATGAAGAAAAAGAAAAAAAAAAAAAAGAACAATTATTTACTTATTAATTAAGAACTATATAGTAAATTGTTAAAACAAAAAGTAAAATTACTCAATGTTGAAAGAAAATAATACTAAAGTTTTTATTCAAAATTAACAAAAAAAAAAAAAATACAATTACGTGATCAAAACAATATCACATTGACCACCAGCAGTATAAAATAATAATATATTAATTGTAAAGCAAATGATACTTTGATCAGGAAAAATAATTCCCTAAAATTAATTATCAAGAAATATTTTGTTGTCCAAGACAGAAATAAAACCCACACTTTTATAATCAAAATTAGATTGTTATATGTCTGTGACCATGGCAAGCCAATATAAAGGCCTTAAAAGACTTGATTCCAAGCCGTTACTGTAAAAGGGAAAATGACACTGTCAGATGTCAACAAATAAATAAACAATACTAGTGGTTACTTTTACAATTTATAAATAAAGTAATTAGTAAAGTAAAGTAAGCGGATAGTGGGTACATTTAAGATTAATAGTACGGTATTTTAAAAATAAAATGAAGCAAATAAAATTAAATAAACAATGTATACCTATAACAAAAAGAAAAGGACTAAGGGATACAAAATATGTATGAAATAGTTACTTTCTTATATACCTTTTGGATCTAGCTGCTTGGTTTACTCGGACCATTTTGGTAGCCTTAGGATACAAAGCAGTATTTGCAGTTGACATGGCAGAACTTACAGTGGTCGGTTGCACCTGAACCTCAGCAACATCTGCGATGGAAGAGATTTCAGCCTTCGTAGTGACATGATGACGCTTACCATCCTGTCCAATTATTATTACGATGCCGTCCCTTGTCCAACAACTAGCCAATCCAAACCTTTGTCTTGCCAACATGAAAGCTTCATGGCGACTCTTTGTGAGAAATTCTGACAAGGTAATACCAGAGCTTTTCAAGGCTGTTTTTGAGAACCACACTTTATCACGCAGGGATCGTTCTTGGAACTTGACTAGAATAGCTCTAGGCTTCTCCCTTATTATACTGCCCATACGATGACATCTACTAATATCAGACGGAGAACAATCAGATATATTAAGATGTTCGGCTATGACGTTCAATACCACAGCAGATAAATTTTCCTTCTTGGTTTCTGGGACTCCATGGATAAGAAGTATTTTACGCCTGCTTCTTGTTTCAAAATTATCTAATTGTTTGGAGAGTAGCTCAACCTGTAGCTGAAGTGCCTCTAGAGATGTTAACACAAAGGTTCTGAACATACCGAACTGGGCAGATAGATTTGACGTTGGGCTAGTGGCCGGTATAGCAGTCTGGAGGTTTTGTTGAAACTCAGCCATTCTGGTATTAAAGTGCTGCGCTAACTCATCCATAGAGTGTTTAATAGCTTCCATTCTTGATAACAACTATCAGTCACAGTGATGAGTGAAAATAATTGGTGATATTTTTAAAGTGATGGAAAAACTTTATGGAGATATACTACTGGTAGGTACAGTGATTTTTAAAGCATAATAATAACAATTAATTATGATTTCAAATTAAATTACAAAAATTAGGAGAGAGCTTGTTTAAAAAACGTGTCACTTTTACTGCCTACCCGCCGAAAAAAAGACATGTCACTGACTGACATGGGATATATATTTTATACCGGTGCGAAGCAGGGGCAGGCTGCTAGTTATATATATATATAATCCTACTACTTCTCTAACCTCCTAAGATAGTTTATGACTACATGTAACTATTAATAAGAATTATATTCAAAAAAGCACAACAGCCAATTTTTTTGCCGGCCCTTCTAAGTAGCAACAGCTTTCCGAACCAGCAGAAGAATTGACTATTCAAAAGCACTTGTTTACAAGTTTACTTGAATAAAAAATATATTGAATTTGAATTTAGATTTGATGTTTCAGATTATTTAGACATTGTATGTTGAAATGAATATAATTTCACACAGGTGTACAAATAATGAAATCTGAAAATGCTGGTTATAAAATTTCCATCATAGGTAAAGACCTAATAATATTACACAACTGCTCTAGGATTCTCTTTTGTGTTTCTGGAGGGTGGTGGTCTAGTTCCTCATTGGGACCATCTGAGTTGGACAAAATATGGACGAGATAGCATATACGATTTAAATCAATGTAAACATCAGAAACTACATAAAATTAAATTTATTTATACTTACTCGTGGCAGTGGGAAATCTGATGGAGTTTCTTCTTTTTTATTAGATGGGCCACTTACGGCCTCTGGAATAGTAGAAACATGATCTGCCAATTGCTGTGTAACAACCTTGTTGGACCTCTTCATTGTTTTATTAGAAGTAGACATGCTCTATTAAATATGAAATATGTTAATCTAGCATATTTTAATCTTAATAAATTTATGACATAATTGTAGGAAATATTGAATATTTGTTCAACAAATTCCTTGTGATATATTTACTGCACCTTGAATATGATGTACAGTGCAAACTCTAAATAATATCCCTCAAGTGACTGTGCATATTTTGACATTATAGAGAGTTGTCGTTAAATGGAGAGAAGAAAAATCTGTATTAGAAAACAAAGTTTATTTCAGACTAGTGTTAGTTATTACATCAAAAACAATTCTTATTCGAGAGCTATTGCATATAGTCTATTATTTTTGTGTGACGTCTATTGCTGCACCAGTAATTTAGTTGTAATTTTGAAATATTTTATTCATACCTTGCAATATTCAAAGCAATTTTTAATTTTTAAAATTCTTGAAATGTTCAAAGCAATTTTTATACAATACAGCATTAATCCTTATCCAATTAAGTACCTTAAATAAATTGTTGATTTAATATAGATCAATATGACCGTTTACAGCATGTAATTTAAGTGAACATTTTCGGAGATATTACAGATTTAAAATGCCGTGAGGACGCCGCGCTTCACTCTATAGCACTTCGAATGTTTTAAGAGTTTGTTTAAAGGCATTCTGTAATTAATTGTAAAAATAAAATACATAGGTAAAATGTAAAAGTAAATAAGTAAAAATGCACTATATGAGTTTCGATATTCCAAAGATAACAGGAAATCGTCTTGGTATAGGGAGAGGAAATTGTTTTTCTCCAAAGTTAACGCTTGCGGGCCAAGGGCGGTAATGAATAAATCAAAACTACTGGATCAATTTTAATAATTTTTTTTTACACTGACTGACATGGGATATATATTTTATACCGGTGCGAAGCAGGGGCAGGCTGCTAGTTATATATATATATAATCCTACTACTTCTCTAACCTCCTAAGATAGTTTATGACTACATGTAACTATTAATAAGAATTATATTCAAAAAAGCACAACAGCCAATTTTTTTGCCGGCCCTTCTAAGTAGCAACAGCTTTCCGAACCAGCAGAAGAATTGACTATTCAAAAGCACTTGTTTACAAGTTTACTTGAATAAAAAATATATTGAATTTGAATTTAGATTTGATGTTTCAGATTATTTAGACATTGTATGTTGAAATGAATATAATTTCACACAGGTGTACAAATAATGAAATCTGAAAATGCTGGTTATAAAATTTCCATCATAGGTAAAGACCTAATAATATTACACAACTGCTCTAGGATTCTCTTTTGTGTTTCTGGAGGGTGGTGGTCTAGTTCCTCATTGGGACCATCTGAGTTGGACAAAATATGGACGAGATAGCATATACGATTTAAATCAATGTAAACATCAGAAACTACATAAAATTAAATTTATTTATACTTACTCGTGGCAGTGGGAAATCTGATGGAGTTTCTTCTTTTTTATTAGATGGGCCACTTACGGCCTCTGGAATAGTAGAAACATGATCTGCCAATTGCTGTGTAACAACCTTGTTGGACCTCTTCATTGTTTTATTAGAAGTAGACATGCTCTATTAAATATGAAATATGTTAATCTAGCATATTTTAATCTTAATAAATTTATGACATAATTGTAGGAAATATTGAATATTTGTTCAACAAATTCCTTGTGATATATTTACTGCACCTTGAATATGATGTACAGTGCAAACTCTAAATAATATCCCTCAAGTGACTGTGCATATTTTGACATTATAGAGAGTTGTCGTTAAATGGAGAGAAGAAAAATCTGTATTAGAAAACAAAGTTTATTTCAGACTAGTGTTAGTTATTACATCAAAAACAATTCTTATTCGAGAGCTATTGCATATAGTCTATTATTTTTGTGTGACGTCTATTGCTGCACCAGTAATTTAGTTGTAATTTTGAAATATTTTATTCATACCTTGCAATATTCAAAGCAATTTTTAATTTTTAAAATTCTTGAAATGTTCAAAGCAATTTTTATACAATACAGCATTAATCCTTATCCAATTAAGTACCTTAAATAAATTGTTGATTTAATATAGATCAATATGACCGTTTACAGCATGTAATTTAAGTGAACATTTTCGGAGATATTACAGATTTAAAATGCCGTGAGGACGCCGCGCTTCACTCTATAGCACTTCGAATGTTTTAAGAGTTTGTTTAAAGGCATTCTGTAATTAATTGTAAAAATAAAATACATAGGTAAAATGTAAAAGTAAATAAGTAAAAATGCACTATATGAGTTTCGATATTCCAAAGATAACAGGAAATCGTCTTGGTATAGGGAGAGGAAATTGTTTTTCTCCAAAGTTAACGCTTGCGGGCCAAGGGCGGTAATGAATAAATCAAAACTACTGGATCAATTTTAATAATTTTTTTTTACACTGACTGACATGGGATATATATTTTATACCGGTGCGAAGCAGGGGCAGGCTGCTAGTTATATATATATATAATCCTACTACTTCTCTAACCTCCTAAGATAGTTTATGACTACATGTAACTATTAATAAGAATTATATTCAAAAAAGCACAACAGCCAATTTTTTTGCCGGCCCTTCTAAGTAGCAACAGCTTTCCGAACCAGCAGAAGAATTGACTATTCAAAAGCACTTGTTTACAAGTTTACTTGAATAAAAAATATATTGAATTTGAATTTAGATTTGATGTTTCAGATTATTTAGACATTGTATGTTGAAATGAATATAATTTCACACAGGTGTACAAATAATGAAATCTGAAAATGCTGGTTATAAAATTTCCATCATAGGTAAAGACCTAATAATATTACACAACTGCTCTAGGATTCTCTTTTGTGTTTCTGGAGGGTGGTGGTCTAGTTCCTCATTGGGACCATCTGAGTTGGACAAAATATGGACGAGATAGCATATACGATTTAAATCAATGTAAACATCAGAAACTACATAAAATTAAATTTATTTATACTTACTCGTGGCAGTGGGAAATCTGATGGAGTTTCTTCTTTTTTATTAGATGGGCCACTTACGGCCTCTGGAATAGTAGAAACATGATCTGCCAATTGCTGTGTAACAACCTTGTTGGACCTCTTCATTGTTTTATTAGAAGTAGACATGCTCTATTAAATATGAAATATGTTAATCTAGCATATTTTAATCTTAATAAATTTATGACATAATTGTAGGAAATATTGAATATTTGTTCAACAAATTCCTTGTGATATATTTACTGCACCTTGAATATGATGTACAGTGCAAATAATAAATAATATCCCTCAAGTGACTGTGCATATTTTGACATTATAGAGAGTTGTCGTTAAATGGAGAGAAGAAAAATCTGTATTAGAAAACAAAGTTTATTTCAGACTAGTGTTAGTTATTACATCAAAAACAATTCTTATTCGAGAGCTATTGCATATAGTCTATTATTTTTGTGTGACGTCTATTGCTGCACCAGTAATTTAGTTGTAATTTTGAAATATTTTATTCATACCTTGCAATATTGAGGTATCTTGGTGACTAAGAAAGTACTTTTCCAATAATTTAGATGCATTTAGATACAATCCTAATTTGTAAACAAAGGCACAGATTTCTTAGAAAGTTCAGTATATACAATGCCCACAGTCAAGTTTGTTTACTACGGACTAGGGTAATAAAGCGGCAAAAGAACGTACACAGCTGTGCGATTTTTACTAATTTTGGCAACTTAAAAAGTACTTTACGAGTATATCATTAAGTTGCTGTCGTTATTGGGAGTGGGTGCAACGCTATATAGAGTCTATCATTATATGGGAAACAAGCCAAACTAACCAAAGCCAAGTGATATTGACAATTTAGGGAGTTTGTCATTAAATCGAGTGAAGTTATATGGAGTTTACATAGTATTTATATTTAGTACACAATACGAATAGTTATTAAATTTAAAAATAAAAGGATAAATACATATATGTGATAAATATTGAGTAATTGTTAGCATATAGCCAATGTAGAACAGTAGTAGCTATACTTGTATCACAGCCCTAGCTATTAATAAATATTGTTTTAAATATACTTCTGCAAATATCATACAAAAATATGTAAAGCAGAAAATAATAGTAATAATGGCATTAAATCAAAGTACAACCATAAGCATGTAATAACGGGTATTAGAGCTGAGCATTATATGTTAAATAGACACTAAAATAATGAGGACAAAAGAAATTGTTTATTCTGGCTGACATGAGCACAATGCAAGCAAGAATAAAAAACTCACATTGTAGTAAGTACTCAGTAGTTTAGGACCTAATATGCTTTCCCTAATATCCCTCAGTTGCATACCATAGAAGGTTTAAAACTGATCTAACCTTTAGTAACATTTATTGTTATAAAATCCTCCAAGCCCAGCCAATAACATTCATTATTATTACTATATATAGCTAGATGTATCTACTCATGGTTTTAAGAAAATTTGAACCAATCAAGACTGACGATGCTATATATATTTAGAGTAATTTTTGTGTTATAAATGCCATGAGAATTGCAATTAATGGAAAAGTTGAATAGAAATCAATTAAGTGTTCCATTGACGATCTTTCTTGTTATAATTAATTTCTAGTAAAAATATAAATTTGATACTATATCGTCAGCTTATTTAATATGCCAAAGTAATAGCAAGAACAATAGAATGGTCATAACAAGTTTTTGAAATGAAGTCTAGTTCTTCATCATATTAGATAATTATTTTATATTTCACATTTAAAACAAAAACTACTCAATACTTATTTTAAAAATAATTACTTTACATCAGCCTTCCAGAAACATCTTTTTAATTTTAAATTAAATTTTAAATTCCGTAACGATAAACTTAAAAAGAATATAAGTTGTGAAAGTTATAAAGTATAAACTAACGAATACGAAAACTAATAAAGGATTATATATATGCGAATGCCCGAACACGTGCGTTACAAAAATACCGTTAATAAAACATGAACGCTAATGTAGAAAAATCTAAACAGCCAACCAAATTAATGTAAAATTCGCCTTTAAAATATACATACTATTAAAATGCTTAAAAATGTAAGAAAGTCTGATATGGAGAATAATAATCTGAAAGTAATTGCTCGATATTTGAATATCTTTAACAGACGTAACAAAAATGGATTCTTATGGTCATACAACATATATATTTAGATTTCTTATCTAAATTTAAGCAAGTTCTAAACTTCTCACCTTTTCCCGTCCTTGGTATGAGGAAACTCAAAAATACAATTGAAATCTCTCACAATGCAATTTATTCCATAAGTATCAACAGCTTATAATATTCAAATACTAAAATTCACTAATATGAACGTAAAGTCCGTTAGTTTTTGTGAATTTAAATAATAAAAAGTACTTTTAAACTGACCTGATATTAATAAAAAATGAATATTTCAGCGACTCCTATCGAAAATGCCCACATTCATAGTTAGTAATCTATGGTCATACAACTGTTTAACTTTAAAATATTCTACCAGTGCTGCCAACGGTTGAATAAGCTTCTCACCAGATTCATGTTTCAAAACGACCAGAAAACCACTAAAAAAAAAATCTACACTCTAAATAACCGCTGACCGCTAAATTTTCCACTAAAACAATTTTGGTTTTATGAAAGTAGCAAATAATAATTTTCCTTTATTATTACTTATTAAAAAATTAACAAATTAATATTTAATTTACTTATCGCTACTCGACCCGTGGTATTTTCGATACCCACGAGCCGAAAATCCCGTAACTGTTGCGTTCATTGTGATTTTTGCAAAGTTACGCGTTAATAAATTCGCTCAGTTAACACAAACCAAAATTTATAATTATGAGCCCATGAGCTTCACTGAACGGTGAACATTCTAACTTCTAAGTATAAGTATTTATCATAAAAAATATGAAATAAAGTATAAGTTTGGAAAAATATTAGGTGGAAAATACTCGCGTGTAGATAAACGTAGACCGATCCGTCTTGCCGATCAGTTATGCCTACTTAAGCAAAGTAAATATCTGCCAGGTATACAAGCTTAAATCCCCTTTTTTTTATACGGAAAAATACTTTTCTTCATTGGAAGAAAAGATAACTTCATTCAAAATATTGGTAATTGCTATCTGCATATTTGTATCATCTCTCATTAACATTTAACACCAACGAAGAGCAAACAGTGGATTTAATCTTGCACACCTATATATATATGAATATTCAAAAGAAAAACGAATATTTATATAAAGAATATCGTAAAATGTAAAAAAATCTAACTTTTTAACTATTAATATATTTTACCAAAACCACCAATAAAAACCACCAGCCACTAAAAGCAATATTTGGCCACTAAATGGGTACTTAAAACCACCAGTTTTAGTGGTAAATATACTAAGATGGCAACACTGTATTCTACAGACCATAGTGACATAGACTACTAAATAAATATAGACGGTAGTGTTTTACTTCAGCGTGTGCCTATTTTCGGTAGTGTGGGATGTGCAGATTATTAGTAAGTAATCTAAGGTGCAGATCATTAAGGATAAAAAAATAAAATAACCGATTTTTAAAATAATCGATTTTTAAAAATCGAGTATTATTTCATCAAAAATAGTTTTTTTAAGATTATTAATTAGATATTCATTGTTGTGTGTAACAAATGTAGCAACACTTTTAATCGAATTTCACAATAAACGCATATGTTATTATTTTTCTTGGTAGTTTTTAAACAATCAGAAAAAAACGATTTTTTCATCTTAATTTATTAAATCTTAATATACATACTAACTATACTATTTACTAAACTAAACTATTTTACAAAAACAAGCATTAAAAAAAAACCAAATTAAAACTAATTCAATAATAAGTAAAGAATAAAAATAAAAATTAATATATATCTTAATATTTAAATGAGTTAATCTTGTATATATATATATATTTTCCAAATCTCGGAAACGGCTCCAACGATTTTCCTGAAATTTAGCATGTAGGAGGTTTTGTGGGAGAAAAATTGATCTAGCTAGGTTTTATGTAAAAAAAATATTGTGTTATCCCTATTTTTAGGCATTGAAAAACACTGACATTTATATTGAATTGAATTTTTGCCATTAACTGTCAAGTCGACTTAGCTTATTCGGTTAGCGGGCAGCCTCGAGAAATGTGAGTGCCAAGGATCGATCCCAACTAAATAATTTTTTTTTCTTTTTTTTAAAGTTTTTTTTTTGTAAAAAATTACCGAGCGAAGCTCGGTCACCCAGATATTTTATATTTAAATGAGTTAATCTTGTATATATATATATATATATATATATATATATATATATATATATATATATATATATATATATATATATATATATATATATATATATATATATATATATATATATATATATATATATATATTTTCCGAATCTCGGAAACGGCTCCAACGATTTTCCTGAAATTCAGCATGTAGTAGGTTTTGGGGGAGAAAAATTGATCTAGCTAGGTCTTATGTAAAAAAATATTGTTTTATCCCTGTTTTTGGGCATTAAAAAACACTAACATTTATATTGAATTGAATTTTCGCCATCAACTGTCAAGTTGGCGTAGCCTTTTCGGGTAATGAGCAGCCTCGAGAAATGTGAATGCCAAGGATCGATCCCCGACTAAATAATTGTTTTTTCTGTTATTTAAGTTTTTTATTTTTTCTTTGTAAAAAATTCCCGAGCGAAGCTCGGTCACCCAGATATTATATATAATATATTTAATATACAGGGTGTTTGGAAGGTCGATGCAAAGCTGCAAACAGGAGCTAGTATAGACTATTTAGAACCATTTAAACTGAACTTATGTTAGGCGAAGTGCGACTATTTTTTTTTATAAAATTTTAAAGATTTTTGAAGAAAAATCCGAAGTTATGTCATTATTTGCTAATAATCGGCCATTTTGAAGCCAAAGTCAATTATTTTTTATTTTATTTTATTAAACTAATGTGTAAACAGTGTAATAAAACATGATTAAGGTATCTGTGTTAAGAGATATTTTTTTTACAGATATTTGAAGTCAATCATTTCTTTTAAGATCAGAGAAAGCTGATTTTTGATGGCATTTCAAAAAAAAATAGATTGTGCTTTTTTAGTTCAAACATTTTATTAAATATGCCTGGTCATTGTTCTTTATTTTGAGGTATCAACTATGCGGATAGCCCGCAAATTATTGAAATTAAAATCTACAAACTAAATTGCGAGAGAAAATTAAAATTTATAGGCGAAGTAATTAAAACAAAATTTTAATGAAACAATACAACTAACAATCAATCTTGTGGACAGATGAAAGTAAATTTTCAAGGGAAGGCATTATTAATTTCCATAACCTTCATCTATGGGCTGAAAAACATAATAATCCACATTGGAAAACGCAAAAATCATTCCAAAAGAAATTCTCGGTCAATGTGTGGGCCGGAGTTATTGGCAAAATTTTGATTGGGCCTCATTTCTTACCAGATAATTTAAATGGAAATAATTATTTAGAATTCCTGCAAAATGATCTTCCAGAGCTTGTAGAGGAGTCTGGGGCCTTGATATTCGTTAGCGACCGAGAGCTCATTTTTCAACAAGATGGTTGTCCAGCGCATTGGACATTAAATGTACGGGAGCACTTAAACAATTGTTTCCCCAATAGCTGGATCGGCAGAGATGGGCCCATCCCTTGGCCCGCCCGTTCACCTGACCTGACTCCGCTTGACTTTTACGTGTGGGGTCGGGCTAAGGAGCTAGTATACACAAATGTGGAAATAAACACAAAAGAAGAATTAATTGACAGAATTAATTCAGCGTTCGCGACGATGAAAGTGGAAATGAAGTTAAAGATAACGACAACAGAAGTGAGAAGTCGGGCCCGTGCTTGTGTTAGAAACCGCGGCGGACATTTTGAACACGAAAAATAAATGACTTTCGTTAAAATTTTGTTTTAATTACTTCGCCTATAAATTTTAATTTTCTCTCGCAATTTAGTTTGTAGATCTTAATTTCAATAATTTGCGGGCTATCCGCATAGTTGATACTTCAAAATAAAGAACAATGACCAGGCATATTTAATAAAATGTTTGAACTAAAAAAGCACAATCTATTTTTTTTTGAAATGCCATCAAAAATCAGCTTTCTCTGATCTTAAAAGAAATGATTGACTTCAAATATCTGTAAAAAAAAAATCTCTTAACACAGATACCTTAATCATGTTTTATTACACTGTTTACACATTAGTTTAATAAAATAAAATAAAAAATAATTGACTTTGGCTTCAAAATGGCCGATTATTAGCAAATAATGACATAACTTCGGATTTTTCTTCAAAAATCTTTAAAATTTTATAAAAAAAAAAATAGTCGCACTTCGCCTAACATAAGTTCAGTTTAAATGGTTCTAAATAGTCTATACTAGCTCCTGTTTGCAGCTTTGCATCGACCTTCCAAACAGCCTGTATATTAAACTTGACTTTATTAACTGTAATGACTTTTCAAATATTAGTGTTTAGAAATAAAATATTTTTTCATTACCACCAGTATGGCTTAATTTCTATAGGATTAAATGAAATAAAACTTCCCAATACATGTCAATTAATATTAAATTTTTTTTATTAGTTTATTAACGGCCTGGAATCTAGTCCTTTACGGCCTTACATAAAAAATGTACAATTATATTTTACAAACTTCCTTAAAGCTATCAAACTGTATTACATTGACCAAAAAACCTAAACTATATAATATGTATAAATAATTTGCTTACAACTAATATGTACAAGAGTATACCTTTATAACTTATATTTTTTCTACTGTATTACAAATAAAATTAAAAGTTGGTTTAAAAAAGAGGGAAATTGACAGTAAATCCGTTATGTGGCGCGGAACACTTATTTTGAGATTATTTTCTGTAATCACACTGTCAAATTCACCCACTAAGATAAGTCTTTGTATGCCAAAAACTGGACAGTCAAATATAATGTGCTGAACATCACCTTCCACATTTTCACAAAACTTGCATTTTTTATTGTCAAGAATTTTAAGTCTGTGGAGATGTTTAGGCATCAGGCAATGCCCAAATCTTAATCTATTTATAGTTACAATATATTTCCGAGAGTCACATTCATTTTTAAAGTACCATGGTTGACCCGGTAATTCCTTTTGGATATTTGCATACCAAATACCTTTGTTCTTTTTTGTTTCTTTCCAAAGGTCCTTCCACAATGTCCTCTGCCTTATTTTCAATTTAGAAATAATATCCGTAAATGGAATTTTAATATTATCAGTACAGTCTTCATTAAAAATACCTTCCCTTGAAGTAGAGTCAACTATTTCATTTCCCGTTATACCTCTGTGGGAGGGCACCCAAACAAACTCTATATTTATATCACTTTGATTAAGAGTGTATAATACATATTTAATTTCGACAATAATATAAGATAACTTATAGTTAATAAAATTAAAATTTTGTAAAGCTAAGAGGACGCTTTTAGAGTCAGAAACTATAATACAATTATTAATTTTATACAATTCTTCTTGGACATATTTCAATGCTTTCAATATAGCAACAGACTCAGCAGTAAAAACACTACACTCCGAATTTAATTTAAATGACCTGATAATTTTTAATTGTGAGTCGTAAAAAGCAGAACTTACAAAGTTCTGATTTTTAGACCCATCCGTATATATCTTATAATAATTTTTACACTTTTTATCCATTAACATTAAAAAATCTTCGTTTGTATTAATATCATATAGGGTAAAGTGCCCAATTATTGACACTTTTAGAACGAGCGTATAAAAATAAATAAATATAAACGTTCCACAGTGTTTCCAAATAACGATAAATTTAGGTAAATATAGAGAACTATTTTAAGATGTTGACAGTAAAATCAAATTTTAACTAGGATATTATTTGTTATTGTATTTGTGATATTTACCGAATTGCAATGGTTTACCCAAATATTGACACAGAATTCCCTATTATCGACATTTTAAATTCCAGTTTATTGACACCCTTCACTTTTCATCAGTATTTTTGAATACTCATGAAAACTAAGTAAAGCACGTAGAATAGGTACCTTATTTATGTATTAAAAGAAACGATTACATATCTAAAACAATTTCTTTATTTTGAATCGTAGTAATGAATATTTTTTTTAGAATTGGATAATAATTAGTTTTCTAAATAAAACTTTCACTAAATTATAATTTTCTTACTTCGTTGACTTCAGTTGAGTCTGTTTTTTTATGTTTTGGCTTCTTTGCTTTCTTCTGGGTCTTATTTACATTTTTTTTACTCGTTCATTTTTTCTCTCTCTTCTTTTCTTCGTCTTATCCCTTCAGCATCATGTGGCATCTTTGGCACAAGAATTCTTGTAATTTAATAGGAGTACAAGTTAATAACATTTTTGTATTTTTGTTGAATGGAAGGGTTTTCAGTATCTTCAAGTGATTCTATTTTGTTGTAATCATGCTGTGGATCTGTTTTTAGCCCTATGTCTTCTCCTATATTTATCACATCACATCGCTTTCACCCACTAGCTGCTGTAACTGCTTCAGGAGTCCACAAACTAAGACTAGTGTGACGCTGCAAAAATAGCTTAAACCATTTTTCGCCGTTTGTGAATCTGCCAAGTCTCTTCTTCTTAGTTAAATAAACACTGACACTGCTTATATCATCATCTTTCTACATCACCTTTCCGTTTCCGAAAATCTTTTTTGCAGCATACATTAATCCAGTCCCATCAAAATGTCTTTCTTCATCCTCGGTGAGTACTACACAAGGCCCTGGACGTAAATTAGGCTGAGGGTTTTGTAGTCTGTAAATTAATTTTTGTACAGGGCACTTGAAAAGCTTTGGCTGCTAGCTTTCGACTCATACATTGTGTATTGCATCTAGGGCTTTACTTATATTATCTATCGAATATTTCTTCCTTTTCACTTTTTCCTTTTGTATATTTGTAGATGGGTTTCTGGGTTTCATATTTCAATTCAATTCTGCAACATAAAATGATCTTAACGAAATTAATTTTACTGACCCATTTAGGCTGAACATTTATTGACATGGCAATACCCAATTATCGACACTAATGTCCATAACTGGTAATTCCAACTTGACACCAGTGTCAAAATTTGGAACAAAGTTCTATACAAGTTATATCAGTAGTTGCATGTGTTTACAAGTCTTAGAAGTAGCAATTCAAAACTTTATCCATTCTGTAAACTTAATTTTACAAAATCCCAATTATTGACATGGATGTCAATATATTGGTATTCTTGTACTTTCAGTGAACCATATGTTGACACCATAAAAAAAACTCGATTACAACAAATTTTTTAAATACATCTGATCGATTAGTTAACTTGAACTATAAACACCACAATAACACTATATTCGATGTATTTCAGACTGAAAACAGAATGTTTTAACAAAACTTGTAAGATACTTACCTTGTCAAATTTTTAAGAAAACGATAAATTATTACTTAATTATGTGCACTTATTAATTTAGCTGTTTAGTCGCCATAATATTTTTATTACAACTAAATGTTGCCAAAATAAGAAATTATGATTTTATCTAAATAAATTAGTACAAATGGAACTAACTGTTTAGTGTTGTTATTTTCTTATTTTTGGAAGAAAATTGATAGGGTGTCAATTAATTGGATAGGTGTCGAGAATAGGTTAGCTTACCCTATATGAATATTATTTCCCATAGTGAGAATATCATACGGACGACTATACATAGGCCACGATACACTAACATTAACCCTTAATAGGGCAGAGGTAAAATTTACTGAAATTTTTATTTTTATATCTTTATTTATACTTCTAATAGGCGTCGTTTTAACATTTATCATAAAAAAATAAAAATATATAATCAGAAGTACGCGAAAATTCGGTGGTAACCATTTTACCATTGCCCGTTTATGTTATGGTCTTGGTGGTAATTATTTGACCTTAGCCCGTTATGCTAATGACTAAAGCTGCTACCGTATAAAGTCTCTCCTTCTTCTGGAGCAAAGTAAAAGCTTTTGAAGCACGGAGTAGGACATAAAACTACGGTGCAGACATTGCAAATAATCCTAGATCGTTTTTGACTATCTTTCGTACTGCAAAATCGACCTCCACATGTTCACAGTATATATTAGGGATAGTCATCTCTCTCCAAGAATCGTCTTTCTGTGTTCGTTGATTTTTTTTCGAATTGACTATGCTGTTAGTCGTTTTGGTGGCTTTTACAGCGTCACCGGCCGGGACGGGCGAGCGCAGAAGCATCGTCGAAGTTGTGAAATGCGTAGAGTAGAGCGCAGAAGCTCTACTGGCGTCGGGGAACGTTGTCCTAAAGGTGCCTCCTGTGAGGCCGGATCGTGGCTTAGGGCGACGTGTAGTGGAAGGCTAATAGTATGACGATTAGTCATTATGGCATCGGGAGTATGGCGACTAGCCACAACCGACCGATGTCAGAAAACTAGGACCTCATCTTTGGCGGCGAAGTCGCTGTTTGCGTGTATTATGTCTGTGCTTGCGATTGTTCAGGGTTATGCAGGACGCATTTTGGAAGTCCATATTTTCGGTGAGTCGGCCTAACAGGGATGTAAGTGGAAGCCACTGTTATAAGTGGGTTCTCGTGAACCTCGACTTTCTCAAAGTAAGACTTCGAAAAGCGCTTAAAGAGATGAGCAATGGTGGGGTGGTCGAGGTATCTATGGAGGTCAACATTCCGTATGAACCTTGGACAACCAGTAGCTGTTCGCAGAATCGATCTGCAGTCTTTGGAGCGTGTGTTCGTTTGACCATATATACAGATTTTGGGTTTAGAGCTGTTGTTAAAACTTTTACAAGTTGAGTGAAGAAACAACGGCTTTAGTTTTATACATGAACTTTTTGCAAATCGCTTTGCTAGATTTTTTGGCAGGAGTACGCTATAGTCCAAAAGTAGTTCGCCTGAGACTCTTTCGTCGCTAGTTTCAATAGCGGAAAGCTCATCTTCAAGAATACAGGCTATATAACTTTCAGATAGAGTATTTTTTTCTTCGACATGCTCCTAAAGTATCAAGTACATGAACGAGTAGAGGTAACTATATTACCACCAAATGCTACTATCTTGTTGTAGCTGAGCAATGGTAACAGTTTTACCACCAAGTTTGTGAAAATTTTTCAATTAGTACGAGTTTCATTTCAAAAATTATTTTACGAGTCATGCACGATCATAATAATCAATTATCCTACCAAATATCACAAAAGCATTTACCGGAATCTTAGTAGAACAAAATTTCATTTTTTTCGCGACGAACACTCCCGATTACGAAAAAAGGTCGTTATTTTTTTTTGAATGTCAGTAGTTAGTAAACCTTTACAAATACCGTAATTGCCAGTACTAAAAAAAGTTTAAGGGGTCTTCATACATTAGAAATATTTAATGTTTTTAATAGTACATAGAACGGCTTATGATCTATGGTAAAAAAACTTAGGTGGTAAACAATTGTCCCTTGCCCTATTAAGGGTTAATGTTTCTAGCAATACTATGCATATAAGTCATAATCATAAAAATGGTAGGTCCCCTGCCTACAAGTATCGAATCAGCTGTTGTTTGCAGAGATTCTACAGTTTCAGTCCTTTCAATTAAATCACGAGGAAATAACAGTTTATTTACTAAATAAGAATTGGATGCCAATACTTTCAAACAGAATTTTTCAGCTAGATATACACGTCTAACTGACAAAGGAGTAATACACGTTTCCACTTCCATCGAGTTAATAGGCGTAGACCGCATGGCCCCGCTTATTATTCGTAAGCCCATATTTTGGATTAAGTCCAATTTTTTTAATTGAGTCATACTGCTATGCATATATGCAAGACAACTATAATCAAAGTGACTTCTTACCATGTTTTTGTACAATAAGGTCAAAATTTTAGGATCTGAACCCCAAAAAGTGCCTGCTAAAGATCTAAGAATGTTAATGCTTTTTAATGCCTTTTTACTAATGTAATTAATGTGTAAATCAAATTTGAGTTTAGTATCAATTATAGCTCCTAAAAACTTTTTATTTAATACTAATGGAATATTACTGCAATTATAATTAATGTTACTATCTACTGAACTCCCAAATATCATACATGAACTTTTTGATTTATTTATATTCAATTTTAGATTATTATTATAATAATTCTGCAATTTATTCAATTCTGAATTAACTATTTTTTGTGCAATATCTATGCTTCTATTGACAGTATATATTAACAAGTCATCAGCAAATTGTAATATTTTTACATCATTTGTTACATATTTTTTAATTTGCGATGTATACAAATTATACAAGATTGGTGAAAGAGATGCACCCTGCATAAGACCTTTACCAGTTTGATAAGGGCCATGAAGTATATTATTGTACCTAACATAAAATTGTCTATTATTTAAAAAATTTGATAACCATTTTAACATTTTTCCAGGTATCCCAATTTCATGAAAAATAACAATGAGCTGGTTTAAATCAACATTATTATAAGCTCCCTCAATATCTAAAAAAACACAAACTGCAGTTGATTTTGAAAACAAACAATTTTTGATGTCTGATACAAATGAAATTAAGCTCTCAGTTGTACTTCTACCCTTTCGAAAACCATATTGAAATGGAGGTAAAAGATTATTAGATTCTGTAAAATAATCCAGTCTTAATTTGATTATTAGTTCGAATAATTTTCCAATGCATGATGTCAATGATATTGGTCTGTAAGAATTATAATCAAATGGAGATTTATCTGGCTTTAATATGGGTATAATACATTGAACCTTCCAACTATCTGGAACAATATGATTTTTCCATAGCAAATTGAATATATGAAGTAAAACTAATTGACCTCCTATATGCAAATTTTTAATTAATAGGTAAGGAATGTTATCTAAACCAGGTGCAGAATTTTTCCTTGATTGAAGTGCTATATTAAATTCAGAAAAAGTGAAAGGCTTAAGAAGTAATATTGAACTCACACTTTCATTATTACTTTCAAAAATGGTGTTAATCGAATTACTATTATCACAGTCCTGTCTAAATTTAGAGATAAAATTTGGAATCCATTCATCATTTTTAGGTTGAGATTTAACTTGGATGCGCTTAAACATTTTCATGCAGTTCCAAACTTTAGTAATAGGTGTATATCTATTAAAAGATGAGCACAATTACTTCCAACTATCTTTCTTAGTATTTTTAATAATTAGTTTTTTTAAAGCATCAATTTTTTTATAATTAATGTAACTTTTTATTGATCCCTCTCTCCAATATAACTTTAATGCTGGTTTAGAATTTTTAACTGCAGTTGCACACTCACCATTCCACCAAGGAGCAGGAGCTTTTATTAATCTAGGACCCTCAATACTAACAAAAGGAATGAAGTCTTTTTGTAGGCTGTTTAAAATTTCACAGAATTTATCATAGCACTGTAAAGGTTCATTATCATTAATTTGCATATTCTTAAAATACTCCTCTGATTTTTCATAATATTTAGTCCAATCTGCTTTATGATACAAAAATTTTTGAACTTTATGATCAATAGTATACTTGAATGGAACTACATTAATTTTTGTGAATGTTGGATAATGGTAACTACCCATTGGATCAATACACAATTATTAGCAGCAATATAGGCAGAACTCATAATTCATTATAAGCCCGTCGTTTAAACAAACTAGCAATTAAGCAATTGTTATTCATTTTCCTTATTAATGAAAATTTTAAACCCATTCATCTCAAAATATGAGTTTTTGAGTTGTACCGCTATTGCTGCACGTGACCGATATATCAATATACTGAACCGGTAATATGATATGACTTGGGTCTGGAAAATATTTCTGATGGAATACAAGGTACTATAACTATCAAACAATAATATTAACCAATAATGTTTTAAACAATGAAACCAAATTATGATCCGTTCTAGTGTGCTAGAGCCCCCTTATCCACGGATTTGAGAAAAAATCCATTGGGTCCTAGTTAAGAAGTTTCAAACTTCATAATGTTTGTCAATTATACTAATATGAATCCATTTTGAAGACACAACCTTCTCTTGAGTCTCTAGCATTGAAGCGGACTTTTACAGCCTTATTCCAAAATTCCGAATGGTTCAGGCGGCAAAATAAATTGTTAGTGAGTAAAAGCATTCGCGATGTGAAAATGTTATTACTAATGTCAACATATGAGGCTAAATAATTATGATTCGACTGAAGCTCTTCATATATGGTCATCTGCATCATCGGGCTCGTGGACACTTCCCGGCGGAAGAGTTCGCAGCATATTTAACCTGTAATAAATAAGTAATTCTTAAATAATGTACAGATAGAACATTAGTTTGCAAAGGTAGTCTTACACACAATCTTGGCATTGATATCCCCCGAGTAGAATAGACCACCCTCATTTCTTACCGAGGTGTCACGAAAACCGATTAAGGTAAGTTGACGTCGGGCAGGCGGCCGGTCATAAGATACCAAATCATGTGATAACATGTTTAAAACATGTTGTGCCTACCCCATTTAGAGTGGGATAAGGGTAGGAGAATGATGCATTGACAAATAACAGAGATTTTAAATTTTAAAAATATATTTTTAGCTTCTACTGGTCTTAAACAGTGTCTGGAAAATATTTTTTACGTGTCTATAACTTTATCTAAAGTTATATTTTAAGTATAGAATAGAGACTATAATAAATAATATTTTTCTTAATAATAAAATATAAGGGGTATCTGTGACAATCTTTGTGTTATGTTAAATATCTTTAATTTTGTATTGTTGGCAGTACCAGGCTAAAAATATTATGCTTTCCAAATACTATATTGTATGTGACAATTAAGAAGCGTATGCGACAAGTTCCCATGATCATCACTAATATGTCTTTTAAGCTATTCTTATATTACACTTTTTTGCATCACTATAATAGAGGAACAATTGTACCAAACTTTTGTTGTTTTATCTCAAACGGTTTAGGTAGTTAGCCCACTATACATATAAGCTTCAGTTTTAATTAAAAGTGAAATGGATAGACTGCCATACTTTTCATTAAATATTTACTTGCCTTCATCTAGTCAAATCAATTAACCTAATCATGTGCTTATCCCATAAAGCATCAACAGCATATAGCCCTTAGACGTCATTCCAATGAATACTCTCTTTGGCAATGACCAGGTTTATCTGAAAATTATTGCAAAAACATTTTAATAAATATGGAACAAACTGTGTGCACAGCTAGAGGCCGTGCGACCCAGTAAAGACGATCATGAGTTTAAACCCCGCGCAGGCACATGGCTAATTGACAATTGCAATTTATGACAATCTTTTCGGTGAAGGGAAATATCGTGAGGAAATGCGCGTACTTCTAGCGAAGTCTAGGGATATGCGTAAGATACCAGTCCGCATTGGAGCAACGCGATGGTAGGTTTTTGCTACAATACTTCTTTCCAAAAAAGGGATAGAGTAAGCTTATGGTTCCCACTGCTGGGGTGGGTAACAGGCCGTTACTTTAAACATACACATGCCAATTTTTGTGTTTACAAACAAAAATGATTTATATTTGAAACATTTTAACTCACTTGAAGAATATCAGCCATTGTATCAGATATTAATGAATTCATTGCAACAACAGTAGCAGTGCCTTGACCAGACACAGTTACTCAGACAAAAAATCCAGTTGAAATGTGCATAACTAAATGGGATTACTATCCCATATTTTAACATACTTGTTAAAATAACTTTCTGTTAAATAATTAAAGTATGTCTATAATCCATATTGTCTGTCGCAGAAAGAATAAAAAACTATTCAGAAATAACCACTTAAAACATAGAATATAACTGATATTGGGTATGACATATGATATACAACACTTCAATAAAGCATACACAATAAATATTACTATAGAAGGAAAAGTTTTACTTGTATTATTTGAGTTTTATTTTTACTTATATTTTAAAATTAAAAAATAAAACTTCCCAATATTATTACAGTTCAATAAAAACACTAAGGATATACTATAATAAACAAATAAGAGCCCAGATTATGCTTCGAGGTCCCTGCTTTATACCTTGTAAACATATTAAATAGACAATAGGTTGAGATATACAAATAAATATATATATAAATTGAGAAACACTAGCTTAAATTGAACTACAGAAACAATGCTTATAAAAAGTCCATTTATACTATTAATATCCTACTTACTACTATAATATTATAAATGCGAAAGTTTGTGACTATGGATGTATGTTTGTTACTCTTTCACTGCGAATCCCTCGAACAAATATAGATGAAATTTTGCACAATTTGTCCGGAATAACATCACACCGGAATAACATCTAGCCTATATGTTATTCGTGAAATCCTGTTAACTCTACAGGAATAGGATGACATTGTATAGCGCAATCTATTATCGACCTATCACACGACAACAGTTCACGCAAACGAAATCGCGAGTAAAAGCTAATACTATATAAATGGTACAAAAAGTTGGTCTTAAATGTAAGCTGCCATTGCATAGATAGCTATGATGAGATTAAATAATTATATTTAGCTATAATACACATTTGTTAAACGAACCTATGTAATTCTAAGTGTAGGAAGTAGTTTGATCACAATAGATCAGTCATGGCCAAAGTGATACTGGGCCCTCAGGCCCTGCAGAGCCGCTACTCCCAGAAGAAGTGTAGAAAGCAAAACCGATCTCATACCTTATACATGCAGGATTAGTTACCACACATATCATAAAACCCCCAAAAAGTCAGTAAATCTCATAATTTAGCTATTTTCTTATCTTTTTATCCCAAAGAGGCATGGACATAACCATATAAGTAACGGCCTGTTACTATCCCACTGCTGGGCATAGGCCTCCTCTCTCCATTTTTGGAGAGAAGGGTTGGAGCTAAGACCTACCACGCTGCTCCAATGCGGATTGGTAGGTTACACATATCCCTAGGATTCTCTAGAGATATGCAGGTTTCCTCACGATGTTTTCCTTCACCGAAAAGTGTGTGATAAATTGCAATTATCAATTAGACACATAAGTTTTAATAGGAAAACTCATTGGTGTCTGCCCGGGTTTGAACCCGTGATCGTCTCTAGAGATTCACACGGTCGCACCGCTAGGCCATCACAGCTTAAGCTGTGGTAGCCCAGTGGTAGCACCGTGCGACTCTTTCGAGGAAGTCACGGGTTCAAACCCGGGCAGACACCAATGAGTTTTCCTATTAAAAACTTATGTGTCTAATTGATAGTTGCAATTTATCACACACTTTTCGGTGAAGGAAAACATCGTGAGGAAACCTGCATATCTCTAGAGAATCCTAGGGATATGTGTAACCTACCAATCCGCATTGGAGCAGCGTGGTAGGTCTTAGCTCCAACCCTTCTCTCCAAAAATGGAGAGAGGAGGCCTATGCCCAGCAGTGGGATAATAACAGGCCGGTACTTTACATAATCATATAATAATAATTAATTCACATTGTAATCTATCAAAGAAAGGTCTAGTATCGATTTGTGTTGGGGTCTTAAGGTGTTGAAATCTCAACTCCTCACCAGAAAACGTAGGATCGGTAGTCCTCCTATGAGGTGAACTGAGGACCTAAAAAGATTGCAGGGCTTTGCTAGACCCAAGCGGCACAAGATACTATGGTGTGGAGATGAATGAAGACACCTATGTCCTACTGTGAACATCCAGCGCTTACTTATGAAGATATTACTCTTTCCTTTAAAAAAATCAGTAATGGCATATATCAATCTTTTAAGAATAACTTACGATTCTCATTCTAACTTTTTTTAAATGGTCATAAAGTGGCAAAATTAAAATTAACTGTTTGCACTCTGTTGTTGTCACTGTGGCGAAACAGAGTGCCAGTATCTCTAGAGCTGGCACATCATAAGCACTTTTGGGTAGCTGATACTCATGATTAAAATCACGCAGAATTTTCAACATTGTAAATCCTTGGGGGCCAGCTAGATACTATCAACAAAATGTCCTAAAAATACTGAAACCTAGTGTTAAAAAGTGCTAAGATTGCTAGATCTGCGAGCAATATCTAGAAATAATAATATAAGTCTGCTTAGACCCCAGAGCACAAATTAACTTAAAATTATATAGACTTACTTTTATTACATTACTTTGTGATAAAAACACACTTACATACTTTAATCTAGTTGTCACAGGTATGTGTGGAAATGTTTTAACATCCTTATAAGTTAAGTTGGTAGCTTGAGTGACCTATCTTTTGCACAAATGCTGCTTTACATATTATAGCTTTCCTTTAGTTGCACTAAGTCTAGTGTTATTCAATCTCTGAAAATAATTTTAAAAAATTAAAAAAATTATAAATAATTGTTACCATTCAAATACAACCTCTTATGAAAGAGGTTGTATTTGAATCTATGTGAGTAGTTGTTCTATTATATATAAAAAAAAGTGTGTCATTATGCATTGATTTGTTAAGAAAGAGTAAATGGGTTCACTTTTGGAAAAATTGCTTTTTATTATTTCATA